>OZ024832.1:61069553-61714125 GCA_964016985.1 Anodontia alba | reverse complement strand
AAATCTGATATGTCGAGATACGGATATCTCGAAGTATTTCAGAGAGTCCCTTGGAATTCGAGATAACGAGAGTCGACTGTATTTTAAAATTATTACCAAGGGCTCCTCCATTTTGGATATTAAATGAGGTTCTAACATTTCAAAATATAAATAATATCTTATTTTTGTTAGTAAATAATGTGGTTTTCAAGCTTTCAAGCAAACTCAATAAAACATAGAGAAGATGATATATACATAAATATAGAGGTAAAATATCATAGCAGATAATATCTTTTTAGGTTTGATCCATTAAATTAAAGCCTTATGGCATCATACTTTCTCATGAATATTCAAAATGATGTCATTCATAAAAGCAGTTTTGACTGTTTTAAAAAATCGATCGATAAATACCACAAAAACGATCATAGTTACAGATTTGCTAATAATCGATCAATTCATTTCTGTGCCTGTTACTTTACTCGTACCCTTTTTACTTTTAGAATTCTGACACGTCAATTACTGACAATACCTAAACTAAACTTTGAACAAATATTGGGTCTAAAAATAGGTGAACGAGTGGCAAACAGTGTAGACCCTGATGAGACGCCGCATTTTGTGGCCAATTATTTCCAAATCTTCAGTGATTACTAATCGATTATCGATCACAATGCCATGACTGATAATTGATTACCTTTTTAGCTCTGATTAGCCAGCCTTAGTTTTAAATCTTTATAACTTACTTTGTTTTCATCGGATTATGATCATATTTGCCTGAAACTACATGATCGGACAAAATCATCGTGAATCCCAGTCATATATTTCATGAACATTGCTTTTCCCGTAAGCATATGGTTCAGCTAGAATATGTGAACTGGGGCACAGCATATCCTGTAAGCCTACATGTGCGCGCGCAGCGAAGACTCGAATAAGTTTGCTCATACACAAAGTCTGACAAGAATCTTCATATGGTTATTTTGGGTAGCCAAGGACCGAATCGTCCTCATACGATCAGCAAAGACTTTGATCAGACTGTGCAGATGCGCCGGCTGATCTTAGTTTTTGCTGGGTGCACATGCAGTCTTGCAGGATATGCCAAACCCCGGCTCATATCATATAGATTTTAATCTGATAAGATTCATTAATGATAATTTTACATACCTTTTTATAAAAGGAATATAGAAATGTCCCGACGATCACAAACGAAAAGCAAGCTACAGATAACTTTGAATATGTCTTCATGTTAAATAAAACGAAGAAATACTGCAAAAAAGCTTTTACTGCCCGCTAACAGAACTATAGGATACAACAGAATGTATGCATGAAGAGAAAAGGCCCGTATAAAACTTTGCGCATGCCATATGCAACCTTGAGACCCACGTGGTCTACCTGTATCTAAAAATAATGTCGATACAAAATACGAGGTACGATAAAGAAGTTCTCGTCCCGATATAATCAGAATGGTTAAATTGAAATGAAACTTCAATCAGTTGATAACTGTATCATATTCAACATCTTTAGTAGAAAAATAAAATTTCAAAGCTATTGATTTCAATAGGACTTTGCTGGAAACAGGGGAAGGGTATGCTTAATTGAGAAAATGAACACAGCAGAATTTCTGTAAGACGAGCATGTCTCGGAAGAAAATTCATGACGACTTCATTAAAACCCTTCTAGATGCATGCATCTCCTAAATCCAGCAGCACATTTCTTCACCGTGCTGTAAAAAGGAGACTAGGAGCGTTGAGGATTATGAACGGTCTAAGCGCCATAAAGAGGCTACTACATATGAAAACGTTAAGCAGTCTAATTCGACTGATATCTTAGGGATGTCAAAACTAGATGGGTCCCCAGAATATTGACCAAATATCCGAAGAAGAGCATGCGTGATATTTCTAAGTATCTTCTGTCCCTCTATGAAGATAACCCTGAGGAACTCATGCGTCGATTTGTGACCCAAAATGTGACCTGGGACCACACTTTGATCCTAGAGCCAAAAAGCAGAATATGCAGTTAATGTTTCCTGGCTCTCCCTCGTCAGAAATTTAAGAGAGTTTCTTCAGGAGGGATTGTGATAATCTATTTCTTTTGGGATAATCAGGGCGTTATCATGAAGGATTATCTTGATGAAGGTCGCACGATCAATTGTGCATATTATGCAGAAGAACTAAGGCGCTGCGTCAGGAGACTATGAAGAAAAGAAAATAAAAGTTGAGTATTTTAAGTAAAATTTTGAAATATATTTAAATTCCATTTTCTAAAGATATTTTATTGAAATTTTATATAATAACATTTTGGAATGTAATTTTCAACAATTTAGTTAGACTTGGTAAGCTTTCTGTCCAACATAGTGGTCCGTATCTTGCATTTTAACATTCAGAAAAAAAATAAAACAAAAAAACTTTTTTTCCTAGTTTAATTAAATCAGGTTTCATTTCATTGAAGCACGTGCTAGCTTAAATTATCAAATCTAACTATTCAATAGTAATATAATATTTTCTATTCAATGAAAATTAACAGTCTGGAATAACATTATGGCGATTTAAATGAAATTTAAATTTCGAAGTAAAATGTATGAATAGTGCATTTTGGGATAGCATTTTTACTAATTTATTATTAGCAATGCAAGTTACTACGACTTTGAATGTATACAACTTTTGAAATACTAGGTATTTTAAATACGGTTTTCAGCATTATTGTCATCACAACAACCTTTTTTAATTTAGACATTCTGAAATTAGGGGACGCATCACCTGTAGTGAGTTGACAAAACATATTGGATATCGCTCTACGGTAAATTTTAGACTCCTGAGTAAGTATTTGTTTTTTGGCCTTTCATAAATAAATGTTACATGACTCTGCATTTGTATTCACAATTTGTGTTGCGTATATGAAGCGTTTTTCTTTCAAACACAAGTAAAAAGAGTTACTGCGAAAAGTTTAGACAAAATTTTATTTTACAGTTCACAACCATACGAAATCCAACATTAATCTGCTCTGTCAAACGCTCTGACGCCGTCTTTTCATACTCTAGTAGAAGCTCCGCTGACTCCTGCGAGACTCCTGCCACAGTCCTCCCACATCATGGGAGCGGGTGGTAAACTGCTCCGCCGATGAACGGACGACTATACTATCGGAGTGGTGGACTGATTTAATTGGGCTCCCTCGAAATATAACGCATGCTCACGAAACAACTCACCTGTAATGTGGTTTCGTTACACCGCCCTCCCCCGAGACTAAACCCCCGCTGTTCAGTGTCGAGAATGGGCGGTACGGCCTGAAACTTGGGCAATTACAATAACAGGAAACATACTGATATTAGTTTAAATTCAAATCTGCAAATTCAAATAAAATCAAATAATCTTATGAACGCTATTGTGCAAAAGTCTAAACAAAAGGCAAATGTCACTAAAGTTTAGAAAACTAGATGCCCTTACCAAAAGCTGTCTATCCATATTGATGAGTTCACAAAGTTAATCCATGTCACATGTCACAATAATATGTTAAATTGAATTCACATCCTCAATACTAGTACTTTAGTTAATCCGTCATGAAAAATAACACTACTGACTATACGCTCCATGTATGTATTCAACGAATTCCAGTTTCACATAGTTAATTAAAGCTATAGGGTCCTCGGCAATGTAACTATCTCTCATAGCAAGAAGACCAAATCTCTCTTCCATATGAGTTTTGAGTGAACTCTATGTGCTTTGTACTTTTGTACTTCCAGCGGTAGCCCATACGCAAATGATTCTCTTGGCCTCTAAGCAAGCACAAAACCATTCTTCTGGCCTTCTCCTGGGACCACTTGTTTAACACCATTAAGTTTTCAAAGATTATACACTCAATCTGAACATCAGACCCACTGGCAATAAAAGTGCGTCTGGCGGCAAATCGACCTGTTGCTATGTTGAAACCTTCGGTATATTTTGAAGGAATTAATAGTCGACCTTCTGTGGAAGGGTTAATCGTATTATTCTGATCCATTTCTGCTGTTGAAGACACATACTTGTGTGTTGTAGATTGTTGTACATATCGTGCGTCCGTACTGTCGACGAAGCTGTTAAACTACTCCTAACTAATGCAGGTGTGGATTGTGCGCTCCGGTATGTCGTCGGCTCACTCATATCATTATGGCTCCTTTCATTATACTGAGCTGGAACTGCTACATTAATCCGAGTAATTTTCGGAGTAGCTAGAGTAATCCGATCTACAACAGGTTCTCCTGTTGCAATGTTACGTTCATTATTATGAACCATTGCATATGTACTTCGACTCGAACGGTCAAATGGAGTATCAGATCGGAGAAAAATGAACAATGTCGTTCTTGTAACCGTTTAGGATGTTGCCCAGAAAATACTCTAGGTGACTGGAGCCTGTTTTGCTTTCGTTGAAAAGTAAAGGAATCGGTCATGTTCAAATAAGGTAAGAGAAAAGTCCAGGGAGTGCCACAATAACAAGCCGCAGCCATTCCCTGATATAAAGAGGAACAGGGAACAGACAAAACCAAGCAAGTGCATATCGAACAAACGTACAAAAAGCACTGAGATTAGCCATTTCTTCCCCAAGCGAGGTAATCACAATGCTCACAGGACTGAAAAGCACTAGAACAAAATAACACCAGGCAAAACTAAAAACAAATCGCCTCGTAAAATAAACCACAAAGCAAAAACGAGTAACACCGGGACCACCGTCTTAGAACGGTCAGTAGAATAAACCACCGGGGGGGTTAAAGCACTTTTACACTAGCCGACTACACCCTGAGTCCCGATGCTAATCTTAATACAGAAATACATAAAAAATTCGGTTCGCATAAAGGATTCCAAACTGAGTCAATGCATCAAAGCGAAACATAAAAATCAAATTAATCACTATGATAAACAAAGACGAGTACTCATGGCTAATTCTACTGTGTGCTAGAGTAAATGAAAACCAATAGGTTTTCATTTACTCTGGTGACTACAGGTAATTTCACGGCGGGCCAAGCCAAAGACATATCTTCAAGTCCCAACCTACTGGTTAAAAAATTACGAAGAGACCATCATTGAGTCTGAGGCCCGAACCGCCGTCATGCAATTAAAGAGTAAAGCATAGCCATCTACAATGATTGGGCTGATAAATAGGCATGCAGTCTGCCGCATAATATCCAAGCTATAGCCAATTGATTGTTGTAACTGTTAATTAGTTTTCTAAATTGCTCCGAAAAGTTAGAATTTTATTGGCTTACACAACCATTCTCTGCCATAAATTCGGAGCTGTCTGTATAATTCCCTTCATGTTGTACTGGCGATTTGTGCTGTACTGTGCTTCCGACATTCGAAGAAAGAGGTGTTTATCTCCCTATATCGCTGTCTGGCGATGTAGAAACATAGTCGTACATTGGAGAGAATGGAAAGTTCTGACTTACAGTTTCTCTGTTCCGATGGCTTGCTACATTCACAGGAGTACTACTTCTGAAACGTGGCTGTTTTTCCATGATGCGGCGTTCCATAGAGTGGACTGTTTCTAGTCAGGTTTTTCAAATTCACCTCTTCCACGATCATCTTAAAATTCCATCTTGCCTCAGCTTATTTCACTGAATCCCACGTCTGACACCGAAAAAGCGTTTTTGTCTTTCAATCACGACAAATATAGAGAGTCCATGCAAACTTTAGACAATATTTTATTTTACAGTTCTCAATCCCAACGCTCAGGTGCCGTCCTTTTATACTCTGGCAGAAGCTCCGGTTACTCCTGCGAGACTCCTGCCATAGTCCTTCCACATCCAGTGGAGTGGGTGGTAAACAGCTCCGCCGATGAATGGAAGATTATACTAGCGTAGTGCTGCACCGATTTAATCGGGCTCCCTCGGAATATAACGCATGCACATGATTCAACTCACCTGTAACCTGTTTTCGACACACACACACACACACACACACACACACACACACACACACACACATATATATATATATATATATATATATATATATATATATATATATATATATATATATATATATATATAAGGAGCATGTTAGGCCATAGGCGGCCAAGACGCACCGAAGGTGACTTCAAATTTGATTAAGCTCCGGTTTGGGCTATGCCAAACTGTACCATTACACAGAAAATTCTAACAAAGTTAGAATTTTTTTATTGTTTTTACATGTAATATTTACAAGACATATAATAATACAGATATTAACATAATAGAACACTTCACACACAATTTGAGGTAAATCTCTTCACGCTGGCACGGTTGGGAAAAAATAGTGGTGTATTACTTGATTAACCTGGCTTGGTTAATCAATTTAATATACTCTGTATATACTCAACTAAATGAGGATAACAGTGTGCCAATGTAAAGAGATTGCCTCCCTTTCCTATATTATTTTTATGGCGCCTTTAATTTAGTTTTTTAAAGTTTTATTATACTTTTAATTATTGATTGAGCTCATTTTATTTCTTATTTTTATTTATCCGCAGCCTTAATAATTTTCTTTGCTATAAGAATTACTTGAACACTGACTAATTCACACTTCTGGCTGTTTATTACATTGCATTAGACTCTTGTTTTGCGGCCATTGCTCGCCCAAGACTGAAATCTAGCTTAGTTACTCCACCTCATATTAAGACCATCTGTCCTTGGAAGGACATGTGAGGATACAACGAACTGTCCAATTGTAATGCAAACGGATTTTTCCGTTGCCTACTTGTCCTTCGAATTGGACTGTATCGGTGAGTTTATATATAATAAGGCTTTACTCTTGCCAGGCATCAATTGCACGATATGTGTGAGATTTTGCAAACATTTTGCGATTTTCTCGCTTTCTGCGTTTCGCACCCAGTTATGCCTTATCAAAGTTGAATAACATATATCACGCTACTATTAATAACAAATGGTCTGACTGTAGAAGATGGATCCTACCTTAAATATACTAACTTGGTCAGCTTGCACTGCTGTCTGCTCTGGGTCATAACAGAGCATAATGTAATAAAAATATTTTGAAAGGATGTTGAAATGGTAGGCGTTAAACTACATGTTGAGAGTTAGTCATTAACAGTGCAAATAATTTGTTTCCCTGAGGTCTTTCGACTTGCGCCTTCTTCAGAGGTTTTCTTTAAAAAAAAAAAAAAAAAAAAAAAAAAAAAAAAACGAAATAAAAAAAAATGTAAAATTTACAAAAAAAAAAAAAAAAAAAAAAAAAAATTACATGAGTTGAAATAGTTGGAAAAGAGATTATGCCCTTTTCGGGTCCATGCTATCTAGCCCGCTGCGACTTGATAACTGAACGTGTTTGGATCTATGCGAAATGTAAAAACTACGAGATAAACACAACGTGAAAAAAGTAAGAAAGCTTATCTTTCTGTCAACAACACTGTGCCCATATACACAATGTATACAATGCGCCAAAACCTTAAACCTGGTTTTCATTGTTCTTTGTGTGGCCTTGTGCTGTTCGGGGCGTTTTTTTTTTTTTATCCTGTTCGTTTTCTTATTATTGTGTTTTCTGGTTCCTGTCTATCATTGCATTCACCTTGTTGAGAAAAACGAAGCTACATTTTTTTTCTTTGGCCTGTGGCTTGTGTACTGTCTGTCATGGTTGGTTAACCGTTATAAAAGTATTGGCTATAGCCTGGATATTATGCGGCAGACTTCATGCCTAGTTGTCAACCCAATCATTATTGTTGGCTATGCTCTACTCTTTAATTGCACGACGGCGGTTCGGGCCTCAGACTCAATGACGGCCTCTTCGTAAAACTTTAACCAGTGGGTTGGGGCAGGACGATATGTCTTTGGCTTTGCCCGCCGTGGTTCAACTATTGGTTTTCATATACTCTGGCATACAGTTGAATTAGTCATGAGTACTCGTCTTTGTTTATCATTGTGATTAATTTGATTTTTATGTTTTCGCTTTGATGCATTGACTGAGTTGGGAGCTCTAATGCGAACCGAATTTTTATGTATTTCGGTATTAAGAGTAGCATCGGGACCCAGGGTGAAGTTGGCTAGCTGTAAAAGCGCTTTAAACCCCACGGTGATTTATTCTACTGACTGTTCTAAGGCGGTGGTCCCGGTGTTAGTCTTACTCTTTGTTGCTTTGTGGTTTATTCTACGAGGCGATTTGTTTTATGTCTTACCTTGTGTTATTTTGTTCTGGTGATTTCAGTCCTTTTAGCATTGCGATTACCTCGCTTAGGGAAGAGAGAGCTAATCGTAGTATTTTTCGTACGTTTGTTCGATTTGCGATTGTTTGGTTTTGTCTGTTTCCTCTTCCTCTAGGTGTCTGGGAAGGGTTGCGGTTTGTGATTGTGGCACTCCCTAAACTTTTCTCTTACCCTTTTTTAGTCGCTCTTTCGTGTGGTGTCATGGCTTTTCCTGAACCTCTTCTATACTATGTCTGTAAGACTTACTCTAAATTTATATCTGTAGATTTGTTCTAATTGTGATGATCAAAATAAACCTATAGAGATGAATTTACAGATGCTTTTTGCATCATTTTAGTTTCCCTAACCACATGTACTATGTTATAATTGCATGGCATTTAGTATGATTTTAGCATAACACTGACTATATTATTCCACTACAACCTTTGTGCGTCGTACATCTCAGTATTTAGCCGTAATATATATTGTGAAAATCATATGAAGAATTATTTATTCGTAGATCACGCGCCATTAAGACTTGATAGCATAATTGAATCTCATGAAGATTCGCTGTCTCCCTCGCCAACTTGCTTTCAATGTGTTTGAAACACCTCCGGAATACAAACAATATGGCACTGAATAAACCTATATTGGACAATAACTGTGTGAGCAATATAAAATTACAAAAAAAAAAAAAAAAAAAACCCAAAAAAAACAACAAAAACAAAAACACACACACACACACATACACTCGAAACTTACCAATACAATTCACATCACATCGTTTTTGAGCTTACTGTAATGTATTCTAGTTTACCGTTTACAGAATTGATTCCACTGGTTAGAATCCTTTCTAAAAGTAATTGGATGTACGAGTTGCGCATCGACCTCCAAAATTGGGATGGGGAACAAACTATGCTAAATATGACATATTTGAAGTTGGGAGTTCTGACAACAATTAGATGCTTGAAGTATTTGGCTATTCTTGCACTGCAGTTTTTTTTTTCTTTTTTTTCAAGTTGGTAACTCTAATTGCACATCGCTTAACAAGAACATATAGTCATGTGATATACTAGTTGCAGTTAAGATTGTCTTGGCGTGGCACTATAGGTACTGCCAATAGCTGTCACTTTCTACCAGTCCAGCAAGAGTCTCGGTAGAGTGGCTTTTTTATGCTTTACGCGAGCAGAATATGTGCTTAAAACTATAATCCACTGGAAACGATGCCCGCATATATTTCATGATTTCGATATACCTGCAAATATAGAAAAAACTGAATGAAGGCCTTATGGGGGATATTCATAAAAAAATAATCGATAACAAAATAGTCGTTTAATCAGTATCAGTAAAGACATGTTGGTAAAATCTTCATTACAGTCCCCAATTATGGCCTTAAATCACATTGGTTTCATAAAACCCAACTCCCACCACAAAATATGCCAATTATAACTTTTAGAACACACAGTTAGAAATCAGTTTTAGAAAACGGCAACGCATCTCTATATAAACCACACCGGGATCCCCATATATGTAAACTGTGCACATGTGAATAAGAGGGCCTTATCAAGCGAAACTGTATCTTCGGAATGATGTAAAGAGCGAAGGCATAGATCGGACGGCGCATTACCTCAGTCCGATCAGAGAACTCACTTTCGCTGACAAAAACATTGGAAACTGCAGAATGTATCTACGGTGGGCAAATTCCTTGATGAGATTTGCGGATACGAAGAAGATTTAAAGCTGTGCTCTGTACGTGCCCCGTATAACCATGTCTATCTTTTTGCTCATAGAACATTATATGGGCATGCGCAAATGGATGGTAGCTCCCCGCAGACAATCTTAACTGCAAGGGCGATACATTGGAACAAACAGGAGATACTTATTTACAAAACTGAATCATAGCTACAGATGGCGAATGTAAGCTATTTACATTATCCATATACACTAAAGATTCCATCCCGCCTGTCAAATCGTCCGAATTTGGATCTACATCAGAATGAACAACTCGGACGAGTAAACGACAAACCGGTCCATCGGACCACACAGTAGTGTAGTTTTCCTACTATACTTCTTGTTTCAATCCAGTGATTTTTCTGTGGTTACTCAGTGTTTATTTTGAGAGTAAATTTTTATATAAAATTTTGTGCGTGTTTCGCATGGCTTGTATCTTTTAAATATATTCTAGTGTGCGATTGTGACATTAATAGGAACAATTTTTAATTGTTCCTTTATGCTTTGTATATTAGAGAATATAAAGCGACCATATGCTAGCTTAGTCAAATCGTGAGGACAAACAAAAGTTAACTAACCCCCTTGTTATGTGTATACTTATCAATCGGACTAAAGAACTACTAATCCAGCAGTCATAGTTACATAGAATAATACTTTTTTTTAATCCAAAAATTAAAGAAGTAAAGCAAACATTATTACTTAAGATTCTTTGCTTTTAACAAACTAGTAAGTACGACAATCACAGAACATAGCCTATCAATGCCACCAAGCAAGCAACGATGACGAGCACACAGGTTACATGTACAAACCAAAGAATAGCAAACCAACTAGTAAAAAGCAAAATGGAATAAAGAAAGGAGTTCCACACGTCGCGAGCAATACTAGCGCCATCGCCTCGATTTTGCTAAGGCGTCAGTTCTAGTGTGGTTCGATCTTTCTGTGGCCCTGTGGTTGGGCGATTTTTCTTTCATGTTAGATATATTTGTCGTCTTATTATTCTGTTAAGTAGATACTCTCAAAAATCTAAATGAAGCTATCCAGGAAATGCTACAATCACAAAGCACAGCCTTTCAGAGCCACCAAACAAACGTCATATATGAAAAAAAAAAATCGACGCACAATAACAGAAGTACAGATCAACCTCCTTGGAACGGTCAATATGAAAACTACTGCGTGTGGCGTGGGGAAAGGAGGCTTAAACTTGTATTCGCGGAAAACTTCACTCTTGATACTAATGGTGCTCTAAGTTACAGATAATTGTTCGGTCAGCATTATGGTCCTCTACCTCAGCTGTGAAACAGCACATAATCAAAACCACTGTGTTTGGTGTTGCAACAAAGCAAACAATGCATGGCGATCTGACTCGAGACGAAAAGAAAACCATAAATGGGTCTGCCCATAATCTGAGATAGTAAGGCGTCAACCGTCTGAAACATATTCAGGAAGGAGCGATCATTTAGTCTGATGACCGACCCACCATCCTGTAATTAAAGAAGGAAGCAAAATGTTTAAACATAATTAAGTTATGAACCATGTATGCAGTTTGCCGCAAAAATCCATATTGTAACCCTATCTTTTTTGTAGCAGTGTGATCACATTTTGTTGCGTTGCGATCACCAAACGATGTGATCACCTAGTTACGGAATCTGGAGCTGCTTTCCCTTGCTTTCCGCTGGTTAGTGGCAAGTGGACTGGTTGGGCTTTCTCTTGATGTAATTGGTAGGCTGTGCTCTGTGATTGTCGCTCTTCGTGGACATATTCTATTGTATTTTACCTGAATACCCTTTTCCATGTCTGTTGCATTCCTTTTCCGTGTCTGTTACATTCTGTTTATCAATATATAAATGTAATTATACATGAAAGGCCGCGATCACAAAGCATACATTTCACCAAGTCACCAAAAGAAGGAGAAACGAGGAAAATTATACAGCGTAGATAATACCACGTATATAATTAGGGGTTTTCATTCTTTAGGTCATGCTTTGAAACGTCTCTCTGGAAAACTGTTTGAGCATTCGACACTGATAACGACGCTTCAGACTCGAACTGAGCGGAAACATTCTTAGGTACATGGGGGTATGACGCCTTTGAGAACGTGCACTTGAATGGTATTTTTCTCGCACGCAACACTACAGTCAATCGGACTGCAATCCATTTGTCTAAGTGGAAAAGATTGTACTACAGTGAACCCTCGTTACTACGACAGCATTTGGCCCCAAAGATGTTGCCATTAAAATGAATTTGCTGCAGCTGTAAAGAATCCTTAATGGATAGAATGATATGTAAGAAAGACCTTGCTTTATTCTTATAACCTTATAAAATATATGTTTTGGATATTTGTTAGAATCGCCTCCATGCACAATCTGGAAAACTAGAAAATTGTGCATTTTTCTTTAAATTTGTAACGGAGTTTAGAAGCTCAGTCAGGGCATTTTGTCGCGTCCTTTCGCTGCTTTGCAACGGAACGTCTCCAGGTAGATAAAACTTGGAACACTTTTATGTATGCACCACAATATTTGTCACGCAGAGGTTAATAGATACAATAGACCACTTTCACATTGTTGTGCGCATGCGCAAAACTGTCCAGGTAAGTCACGAATCGGCGTTATCTAAGCGAGATTACAATCTTCAATACGCTGCATATCAGAATAGAGCTCCTGGGATATTATAGATGAAAACGTACCGATTAAAAACAAGTAAATAAAACAAATGAAATCGTCTTCCTCGAAGGTGTAAAAGGTTATTTTATTGCTTCAGTAAAGTAGTATTTAAAGTCAAAATACTGCTTAGAGCTAAAGAATCAAAATATCAAACACAAAAATTTCGTTTACCGCAAGCAGAACACCCGTGTTCATGCATATCACTTTCATTTATGTCCACGCAAAAACAAAGTTTCTTTTCCAATAAATAAATAAATAAATTCAATACATCAGATTTTTGTTTCACTAAAATACTAACAAAGACCATCAGTTGAAATGTGATTCATATTTTATACCTGAAATATCATACTAAGAACTATAGCTAAATACGATCGCCTTATAACCAGTTATATCAGTTTGCCGGTATTATCATGCGGCACCTCAAATATGTCCCGCCTCGTGTTCAGCTTCTATAAAGCCGTCGGGTTTGCTTTGAAAAGCAATAAAATGAAAATGCCGCCTAATCAGAAAGGGGCCCGTCATTCAGGTCGCGTACCTCTCAATCGGCAGGCATTTGATTAGATTATTTAGGAGCTAAATCATCCATTTAATCAAAGGTTAGTGTCATAAATTACCGAAAATGGATATACCCACTTTTGGCACGCGCTCGTGATTATAGAGCTTAAGTAATGTTTTTTTTTTTTTATTATTATTATTATTATCAAAACATATGAGAAAGATGACACATTGAATTATTATTAATCCATGGAATATTTTTTTGTTTATGAAAATTTATCTATTCATTTATTTAAGTATAGTCTGCCTTTCTTTACGAATAATGAGATGATTCGCAAAATATCTGAGACAAAAGTGTGGCCGGGTTGGCCTATATTGTTTTATTTCTCTTACTGCCCTGAGAAACTTTATGGAAATCAGTTACAAGGTGTAAAACATTCATCGAAATGATCCATTTTTATAATTGGCATTCAGTAAATAAGAAAATACTTCAAAGCGTCAAAAGGCCAATTTAAACGACTTTATATCATCGTAACCTATTTTATCAGTGTATCAGATCGGCTGCTTGCCCTATCATTGGATTGCATATACTTTATCGATTCTTCAATTAAAGAGCACACGGTAAGGGAGATAACAAAGTGAAAGAGGTCTATTATTGACCAAAATGATATCTAACATTACGAATACATGTCTATTCAAATATACTGAAAATTTTACCATCAAAAATGGAAATTTTTTAGATAAAGAAAAAATCTGATATTTTCATATTTCTGCTCGAAACATAGATTGTGGGTACTCTTTAGAACCGTCTTGGCGAGGCGGTTCTAACGAGTACCCACAAATTATGTTTTATTTTATTTTTTTTTTTTGCAAGATAAGAAAAACTAATGTATTCCTCTGTAAGCCCCAGTTTTATCATATAAATGTGGGTTCTAAGGGGGTTAAATATATAGGCGTGTTTTCGTGATGTAAGTGTAAAATCAAAAAGGTATTGCAAACAGTGGATATCCTAATGAGACCGCTCGTCTGGATCTATAAGTATCTGTTTTGGTTTGCCGGGTCGAAAATATAGCCTGTTCTTATAAGTACCCTCGGAACATTAAGATGGCGATACGCTAGAAAGACCACGGTCAATGAATACAACCCTTCCAAGGCACCAAATAAAGCTGAATAATATTAAACAATGACGCCAAACAACTCTTACTCGAATACAGAATAAACGAACAAAGGACAACTGCAAGAGAAATACAGCATAGGAACGGCCAGCAACAAACTTAAAACTAATTCTGTAGGGATTTAACCCTCACAAGTAATCTTGAAACAGTTCCACCTATACGTATATGTATATAGTTGTCTGGTCCGCAAATAGTCTCCTGATTCATCGATGAATCCGTACAGAAGAACAAAAGAAACATGATAAACGATTGAATCATAACTGCATATATTCAGTAAATGTGTGAATTTGGAACAAATAAAAACAAGTGACAGCAGCAACTTTTTTATTTATATTTGTTCACTGTGTAATGTTTGTACTTTGTCAATACTTTAAAAACTGATCTTGGCAGTACTAAACTAATCTATAAATGTTGCCTCCGGAGTCGCGCTTTCACTGAGACACCCAATATGGCAGCTGTGCCGTTTGCAGAGAGCCTCGATCTATCTTGTATCGGATATACATATCGTAATTTATTCATTTTGCAAGGTTATTTTCTCATGTAAATGATTTAATCGATCGGAATAAATTTCTGGACCCAGTTGTTCAAAGCATCGTTAGCTTAACAAGCTCGTTAATGACAAACTCGTTAACTATTGTAGTAAGGTATTTCAAATACACTGATATTTTTGCTGCAAAATTGTTAGTGGCAAAAGATAACCACATTTTTATCAGCAGAGAACATCAATGCGTTTTCCATATTTTAAGATAGAAAATTTAACGTCACGTTAGCTAACAACGTCATTAAGTTTTGAACAAAAAGACATCATGAAATAAACGTCAAAAAGATTGCCTTTGGAAACAAAGAACACACTACTGATTAGATGATCGGTTTTATTGAGACCTTCATAAGCAGTAATGAACTTTGCAACACTGCTTACGCCCTATAGCGTATACATGAGCAGAACTCCATTTTCAAATGTACCATAATGGGCGCAAGTATCCCAAAGGAAATGAAATATATGAAGTCTCTTTCATAATAGAACAAGAACAAGTAGAAAAGTGAGAGCTTCACATACTTTCTGACATATCCATAAGGTATAACTTCTGTGCTTTTCGAAACTGAAAAAAAAGAAGAAAAAACAAACAAACAAACAAACAAACAATTTCTTCCGTTACATGCAAGATAAAGGGAACCTTCCCCGTTACAGAAACCCTCTTTATACCGACACTCAATATAACTTCAAAATTTGTTATAATGACAATTTGACTGTCACGAAAACTTCGCTTAGGAGGTAACAATTAGTCAAACATTATGCAAGGATATTATATTTAATACTTTTAAGAAACACATGTTTAGTATATTTGTTAGAATCTGCTTAATGAGGCTATTCTAACAAATATGCAAACATATGTTCTGTATGGAAATAAGAACAAAACAAGACCTTTATTACATATCAATCTGCTCATTACGTATTCTGTACAACAACAAATTCATTTTAATGACATCGTGTTTGGGAACAAATGCCATCATTGTAACGAGGGTTCATTGTAAATGCCCATTCAATTAAATCATAAAGTTTTTCTTTTATAAGATTATGAGGTAACTCGTAATGTAGTGTTAAGCGTGGAAAAATCATACGTAGACAGACTTGATGCACAAAAACTTCTGGACTTTAGTTTATTCAAAATTTCATTCGAATTTTTAATTGACCAAAACAGACCTTGTCGTAATATTTAATTATATGCCATCTAATGGCAGTAAGAGAAGAACTCAGTAGTTGTACAAGAGCTTAAATGTGCAATAAACCGTGCTTTGTGTGGTCTTTTGTAAAGTTAAAGCAACCAATATGACGTAGGACGCTTATCTTGGCCTTCTTTAACACTTACAGCAAACTCGGTGGCTGAATATTTGGAATGATCACTAACCACAGACCTCTCTTCAATCAAGGGTTGTAGTTCATAGACCTTTGTGCCATCAAAATCTTGCTTAAGAATATTGACATAGTGGAGCCGTCAAACAACGATAACATTATTTGAGGCCTTGTCTGCCGGAGCCAAAACATACTTCCTATAAAATTCTTGAATACCTAGTTTAAGGTGACGTAAAGACGTCTTTTGTTTAGGAGGTAATAAATTAGTATTTTTACAATAAAACGAAATAGGTTTATTGAATATTCCCAAAATGCTCTGTTTCCAATATTTAAGGGCTGCAGTTTCAACATACTCTCGCTTACACCATCGATTACAGCCTGAACGCACGAAAAACACAAGTAGGTCAACGATGAGCCTAACCATAGACATTGATAAGCAGACATCGTCCATCTGAAATCGATTTAGTCTGCGGACCCGCCGTCGTACAACTAAAAGGGGAAGCAAAGTTATCAACCATAATTCGTTTGACAACCATCCATGCAGTTTGCCACAGAATATCCATGCTATTACCTATCTTTTTTTGTAGCAAGTGATGATCTTTTTAAATTATACGGAAAATCAGTTTTACCAACCATCTTTCTGACTTTATAGACAAATAACATAAAATTGAGATCAGATCCTCTTGCAGAAGTTTTTTTTTTCAAACCAATGTTATATTTTGGACATTAATTCAGAAAGACGGCAATAAAGGTTATACAAAAATAATACGAAGTGTATACTATCGGTTCCATTGCTTAAGAAAATTAGCAGTTAAAATCTTATTTCGATTAGTTAGGTTACCATTTTGACTAGATGCACTAGCAAAGCGAATTACATGTAACTGAGAAATATATACAGCGTAGGGTTTAGCACGAGGAATATCACCATCCTCAAATGAACAATTTGCAATATCAAAATCAAAGTCGTCCTGCTTATTAGAAATTATAGATATAGATAAATCTATTCCAGAAACGGAGCTTTGGTGTCAGAGGTATTTGTTTTATTTAACTCTAGTTCTTTTGGATAAAGAGTATCAACTATTTGTTCAAAATATACATTCTCAATATTTAGTGAGTCATCCAAATATCGAGACGTTGATTGTAGCTCTTCAATAAAATTGGCCTTATTTTCGTGAGAAGGGGACCATTAAGAAAAAAAAAATAAGATTTTAATCATATTCAGTACAATATTGGCGGGCGAAAATGAATATTCTAGTAAATTGCGCCAAATTAACAGCGTTTGGTAAAAAGTGACCTGAGCCGCTGTTCTACCAAATGCCGAAAATTACCTCTACCAGCGATAAGCACCTATCGTGTACCGAAATTACTTTATAGATATGATTTTACGATATGCATATGACTTTGCCACCGAAAAGAATATTTAAACACCGAAAAGGGGATATACAGTACCGAAAACGGTTGCTTTAATATAAATCAATAAGAAATATTAAACAAATAAGAGGCCTTACAAATATGTTTCTTTTGTAACAAAACAGAGGCAAATCTACAATAAGAGAGGGCACAATTTGTACCCTTATGCCAACAATCTGTTGGTATAGTTTAGCACCACACTGAATAAAGATATTATCAAGAAGAAACGAAAGCGCCTCATAACTTTCTGACAAGACCACAAAGTACAATGTTTATGATCCTCAGAGGTGAAAGAACATGTTTTCATTACAAGTAAGGTTTCTTCTTAAGAATGTTCTTTCGATAAAACCTACCGCTGCACAAACAAAGAAGAGCTGCAACAGACGAACCGCTTTGGAACGATCGGTAGGATAACTACTTGGGCTTACATCAGTTGTACTTCTGATCAAACTGACCCCAAACGTTAGAACGATACAAACAGAAAGAAAGCAAAATCATAGTTGTCAGCCATTGAAGATGATGACCTCAATGCTACTGTCCTGCTGGATGTCCTTTGGAAAATCGTTTTTCGCTTGGCGTTTTATTCTAATTGAAAATGTATTGTTTTGATTGACCATATCTTAACGGGAACCGTTTGTCTTTTTCTGTTTCTGAACTTATTTTCAAATATTTGCTGTAACTTATTTTAACAGCCAAAATCTTACATATGCAATTTCTATAGTAAATTAGATTTTTGGATACATATTAGAAATGAGCTTTTCTTTTTATCACTTAGTGTTAATTATTGATGTTCCAAAACAGTATTGTGCAATTTTCTTAACTTTTCAACAAGTGAAATTTGTTTAAAATTAACATCCAAACTACTTACCCTGTGGGATTTTGCTAATAATTTGCAGCACAGGATTCTACTTTCTCATCTATGAAAACTCGCTATGAAACATATATAATGAAAAAAAACATCGTGATGAAACACATCAAAGGGCCCAAGGCCACAACACAAGAAAACGACAAAAAAACAAAAACAAAAACAAAAACAAAAAAAAACAAACAAACGATGGCCCCGACCACAGACATTGATAGTCAAGCGCCAACCATCTGAAACAGGCTGAGGAGGAAGCCGTCATTTAGTCTGAGAACCGCACCACCGTCGTGCAATTAAAGAGGAAACAAAGTTATCAACCATATTTGGTCTAACAAGCGAGCAGCTTGTCGCAGAAACACGGCTAAAACAAATTTATACAAATACTTAACTTCGTTGCCGCTTTTGTTGCCCTAAAAAATAATAACAGTTGTAATTTTCTCAAAGAAAAATTGCAGCTGGTCTATTTTATAACCCAGTCAGTTACTTTTTCATGCCCAATTTAGCCAGTCGCTGAATACAATAAAACTTCAATTACTCAAACACCGATGTCTCCTTTACTTTGTAGATTAGACCTTTGTAGATTAGCCAGCGCATAGCAAAACCAACAAAATGGAATGTGCGCCCAGCGAAGACTCAGATCAGCCTGGGCATCCTCAACTGGTAGCTAAGGTTCCAAGCTTTCTTCATGCGGAGAGCGAAGACTCTGCTCAGACTGTGCGGATGCACAGGCTGATCGGAGTCTTCGTTGGGCGCACATGACATTTTGTAGGTTTATTCATGCGCTGGCTCATGTTATATGACTCAGCTCCTTTGTGTTAATCAGTTGCCATAAAATGTAACATAAACTATAAAACATTCGAGGAGAGTGGGTGCTTGTTCATAGTTTAAATATATATTAATGTGCTGACGCGTCTGTAGATAAGCCGCAATGTCAGAAAAGGTGCCTTTAATAAGTGTGCCCAGCAAATATTATGATCAGCGTATTCGCGCGGTCTGATCAAAAATTTTATTTGGCGGATATTCGATAGCCAATATTGCAAGATTTCTTCATGCGGACAAGGAAGATTCTGATCAAACTGAATGGGTGAACAAGTGCGTTAAGTCTTCTTTGGGTGTCTGTATCAGAAGGTATGTTTTCTAACGTTGCGGCCAATAGTTGTGTGCGACTTTATCTTGGACACTGTTAAATTGTTTAGCAAACTATAACACAGTAAAAAAATTTTTTTCTAAAAATTAGACACTGCAATGTAAATAACCGAATTGTCCGACACCCTACGGCCTAGACAACGTAGAGATAAATTCTGAAATATATCTTTTTATGCAAATAAGCTTGAACGTGAAAAAACGGA
Organism: Anodontia alba; assembly: GCA_964016985.1. NCBI lineage: Eukaryota > Metazoa > Mollusca > Bivalvia > Lucinida > Lucinidae > Anodontia > Anodontia alba. The sequence goes on along the minus strand of OZ024832.1, from coordinate 61,694,482 downwards.
ACCTTCTGACATGTGCTCCTTACGAAGAATCTCATCAGCCTGCCAGCCTGGGCATCCATACAGTCTGATACATGTAAGTAGTCTTCATTGTCCGCATAAAGAAACCTTGAATCCTTCGCTATCCAAAATGCACCCAGTGAACATTCTGATCAGACTGGGCAAAAGCGCAGGCTGATCTGAATCTTAACTGGCCGTACATGTCCGAAATTACGTTTCCTGATGGTACGGCTCAAATAATAACAGACTTTGATAGTGCCGTATCAAAGAACAGACAATGGGTGCCTTAGTTTAAATCAACAAATAAAAAAAGTAAAAATTAAAGCTTACAGAATAGTAAGGAGACCAAACAAACACTCATCTATAAAAAAATAGCATTTGTAAATACAGTTAATTGATATAGTAGCTCTTAGCGGCAATATTATGCATGTTTCCGGTTGTATATTGTACTTGGTATCACCCCGTTTTACCCTTAATAAAGGGACACCATACTTGTACTAAACTTTGAACAAATTCATTTCACTATATATGGATGTACAGTCAAACCTCGATAGCTCGAACACCGATGGCTCGTTTACCATGGCAAATTCGAACTCGTTTTTGAGTTCCTACGAAGTTCTTCCGATAGCTCAAGAAAACAAATATTTAGGGAACTGTTCTTATTTTATCGTGAAATTGCCTCATCGAGGCGGTTCTAATGAATACACTCAACATACAATTATTGTGTAGAAAATCGAAAAAAAGTCCTTAAATTATCGCCATTTGCTTCCTGACGCGGCACCATAATTAACTCTCAGTGGTTCGAACCACCCATGTCTCGAACAATTTTCTATGGTCCCAAAGATGTTCGAGCCATCGAAGTTCGACTGTATCTAACATCTGCTGGATGGGTAACAAACAGTGTAGATCCTATTAAGACGCCTCGTTATAACGAGGCGTCTTAATAGGATCTACACTGTTTGTTGATGATCCAACATCTGCTGGTTGGGTAGTAAACAGTGTAGATTCTAATAAGACCAGTTGTTATGTGACGTCCGATCTGGATCTAGACTATTTGCTGAGGATTGACTATCCTTATACTTAGAATTAATGCAGTAGTTTCAAAATGACCTTTAACCCATTACTGCCGTGGACTCTTATATTATAACTCTTTGGACCGATCTATTTCGAATAGCAGGGTGTCTGCTTAGTTTTTATAACTATGTTTGATAGAAATTCCTGCATTTAATGCAAACATGCAGACCGTTATCAGACGCCGCGTTCTAATCTGTTTGCCAATGTCCCTTTAATGGAACGCTAGGCAAAACTGGATTATGGTACTTCATCTTAACAAAACTTATTAGTAAAAAGCAGGAAAAAGTCATGCTACTCCGATTCAAAGAAAATTAAAAATTAGGCAGTCAAAGAGGCATAAGCGGAAGATAGAAAAAAAAAAAAAAATAAAAAAAAAAATAAAATAAAATAAAATAAAATGATGATAATAATAATAGTATAGAAGAGGTCTAAGAACAGCGGCTCAGGTCACAGCGCTGAGTGCTGTTGAATGCGGTTGCATGAAATTGGTTAGGCTTCACATTTGTTCATTATTTCTTATTGATGCATATTAATGCAACCCTTTTCGGTACAGGATATCCCTGTTTGGTGTATGTATTAAATTATAATATCATATTCATAAAGTCCTTTTCAATACCTGGTAGCCCCTGTTTGACCCTTTCCGGTGTAAAAATGCCATTTTCGATATTGAGAAGGACCACAGCTCGGGTAACACATTTTATCCAACGTTGTAGATTTGGTGCCATTTACTAGTGTACGGTTCATAGTAGTCCGCCGATATTGTACCCAATATATGAAGTTTTCTTTGGTTTTGTTTAACTTTTCGCTGTTCATAAACAACAGAGTGAATAAGGATAATGTGTTTGAATGGTGACTTTAACTTTCATCAGAGTAAGTAGGTAACTGTTTGTTAGGTAGTTACCAGGTTGGCAGTAAAAGGAAACAGATTACGAAAACACGCCTATTCAAATATAATGAAAATTGCGTCTCCAAAAACTGAAAATTTTCAGATAAAAAGCTCTGGTATTTTTCAGATTACTGCCCAAAACATAGGTCGTGGGTACTCGTTAGAATCGCCTCGCCGAGGCGGTTCTAACGAATACCCACTATCTATGTTTTTGGGTAGAAATAAGAAAAATAATGTATACCCATGTAAACCCCAGTTTCACTATATAAAGGTCAAAATTATATAGGTGTTTTCGTGATGGGTATGTTAAATCTTTGGCGGTTTGGCAACCGCCCCTAAAATAGCCTACCGATGACACCAAGACACCATGGACAAACTCTCCATAAGCAACAAAACCAAAAGAAACACAGTCACCAGCTCCATCATTTTGAACAATGTGATCACATGCTAGCATTACGAAAACACGCCTAAATTTATACAACCAAAAACTGCAAGTTTTCAGATAAAAATTCTGATAGTTTTCACATTTCTGCTCTAAAACATAGATTGTGGGCACTCATTAGAACCGCATCACCGAGGCGGTTCTAACGAGTATCACAATCTATGGTTTGAGCAGAAATGAGGCGGTTCTAATGAGTACCCACAATCTATGTTTTTGAGCAGATTTAAAAAAAAATGTATACCCCTGTAAACCCCAGTTCTACTATATAAAAGTGGGGTATAAAGGGGACAAAATTATATAGGTATGTTTTTCGTGATGACGGGATACTAAACACAACAACTATTGGTAGAGATTGAATGCGCAACATTTAAATTATTCATGATACAAGCGACAGGATATAAACACGAAGAGGGACAGGAGCGCATGATAGCAACAATTCGACATTCCTTTGTATCAAAAACACAAAAATACAATGAATGATAAAAGCGCGAAACGAATCCCAGCGAATTCAATCAAATTGTTTTGCCTCCCTTCTGAAAAGGGATCTGCTCTAAATTGTAGAATTTGCTCCCTTGGGGAGAAAATTCTTTACGTTTAGAGCAGACTACTTTTCAATAGCAGACTACTTTTAAGAAAGTGAACTCGAAGTTACAAAAGTATCTCTCTTGTGAAAAATGGCGGTAAATATACCAGGTGTGTCTAATCCCCTTAGTATAAATGCAAAAACACAGTCGAACTACAATGGCTCAAACACTTTTCGGACTATGGGTTTTTTTTCAACTTGAAGACATGGGTAGTTCAAGCCACTCAGGGTTAATAATTGCGGCGGGTGAATAGGCAAATAGAGATAATTTAGGGATAACTTTCCGATCGTCTATTAAATAATGCTGTTGTGAGTGCATTCATTAGAATCGCCTTGGTGAGTAAAATAAAAGCATTTCCCTAAAATATCCCGAAATATTTTTTCTTAAGCTATCGGAAGAATCCGTAAACGAGACATCGGTTTTCGAATCATTGAAGGTTTATTCTGCTTGCCCTTGCGCACCCTTGCGACCTTCGTTGTACGCTTACAGAATCAATGGACACAGTAAAATATATCGAGGAATAACAAAGTCCGTCTCAGACTGAGCAGATGCGCAGGCTTATCTCGGCTTTCTGTCTTCGCATATGATTAAAAACCCTTTTTCGCACATAACGCACTAAATCATCATATTATTTACAAGAAAGACACAATAGACATATAAGGCAATAATAAACCAGGTTTTCCGGCATACGTTCATCATCTAGGGTCTAGAAGAGCCCCCCTCCCTCACCCCCATCCCAACAACGTCCCTACTCGGACCGTACTCTAATGTGTATGTTTGAGTTGCATCGGAAGTTTAGGTGAGGTTTTGAGCGAACAAATCTAGTTATACCCCCACCTCAGGCCTTTGTACTGTTGCTGGTTTCAAGGCAAATGTTCTGACACGGATTTTCTTTCCTATAAGTTTAGTATTTTCTTAACACTTTAATGCATTTTAGTCTGGAGACCCCGAAATGGTAAATGGCAAACGGTTCAGACCCACATCAGAAGCCGCAGAATGCGGCGTCTTATCTGGGTATACACAGTTTGCAAATACAGTCGACTCTCGTTATCTCGAATTCCAAGGAACTCACTGAAATTTAACAAATGAATATGTAATTTGACTCCTGAAGTTAGAAATATATAAATATAATAATGTGGAAAAGAGGAGAAATTGCTCCTTAGGAGCAATTTCTCCTCTTTTCCGCAATATTGTGTTACCTGTTCTTCGATTTCCATGTTAAAAAGGGACCAGAATTTCACTTCGATATAAGCGGTTATTCGAGATAAGCGAGGTAGAGATAACGAGGGTCGACTGTCAGAAAGTAACTATATGATTTAGTCTCTAGGAATATCTAAAACGTACTTTACTTTGCTGCCTCTTTTCTGTCTGTTTGTTCTCTTACATTTTGCGGTGCCTCAGGAAATAAGTGTGCTGTTACGCGTGAGTAAAACTTGTTTAAGCCTCAGAGATTTATTTTTGATGATCGTTTCGGGGCACCTCCTCTATTTCAGTTTTTCTTTGTTCGACTTCGGATCATGTTCTAGGTTCGAGTCTCGCTGGTAGCGAAAATCAGTTATTACTGTGTGACATTTCATTCCAGATTTTAATTATAACCTTTCCATCGTCTTGATATGACTTGAATAATGTTGAAAGGGACGTAAAACACTAAGGTATCAACATCATTATTATCATCATCGTCATCATCATCATCATCACCATCATCGTCTTGTTCTATGTTCACAAATGTACAGTTTTGTGTGGCCATAGTTTATTCCACATCTCATCTTCTTTCGGTGTATTGGAAAGGCCGCAGGCTTCGTAAGTGTGGCCTTTTTCTGCATAAATCCATGTACATTTTGTATACAAATATGGGCCGCGCCATGCAAAAACGTGTCTTTGGACATATGCCGACAGCGAAGGCCCAGATCAGCTGGCGCATTATGAAAACTTGCCTATTCAATTATACTGAAAATTTTATCATCAAAAAAAAAAAAAAAAAAAAAAATGAAAATATTCAGATAAAAATTCTGATATTTTTCATATTTCTGCTCAAAACATAGATTGTGGGTACTTGTTAGAACGGCCTCGACGAGGCCGTTCTAACGAGTACCCACTATCTATGTATTTGAGTATGAATAAGAAAAATAATGTATACCCCTGCAAACCCCAGTTTTACTATATAAATGTGGGTTTTAAGGGGGTCAACATTATATAGGCATGTTTTCGTGATGGCATACGCGCGCAGTGTAACCGTGGACTTTTACTTCCGACTAAAGAAGCACTGGTACTGTAGAGAAATAACGAACCATAGCAAGGTTTCTGATTAGAGGATATATCTTTGCTGAATGATTTGGATCTTTGCTGTTTCGTTTACCCCGAAGACACATTTTCTTATGTCGATAATAATATGGTTCAGTTGCTGTTGTAGTCACAGTATTTTTGTCACGATTTGTAAGCGGACCGATACAGTTTTTGCCTAGTCCATTCAAATTCAACAGAAAATATTACTACAGCTCTAATAGTATAGAATTTGGAAGAACAAACAGCGAGCTTATAATGCAATTCATTCGTTCGCATTACACAGAAAGTAACTATGTTTGATTAAATAGTTTCGTCTGCCATATTCGATCTTTATTAAAATGCCAACCAAAAATTTGACGCCAGTTTAATACGAAATGATAGGGTATGAGAAAACCAGATATATACGTCAATATTTAACAAGGCAAAAGCAAAGGATTTCAATTATCAAAGCAAAATACGTTACAGTTAATATCAAACATTTGCTTAATGTTGTCTTGGCTTTAATAATACAAGAGTTTATTTTCTTTTTTTTTTTGCTGACGCCCTGCTGTCGTAAATCAGATTCTTCTATTTGCGTTGGTTTCATGCGTGTTCTGCTGATACGCACATGCTGAGGACTTTTTTCTTCAAAGCCCTTGTCAGACAAAAATGTTTTTATTAAAGATACGTGTATAGTGCAGTAATATTTATTTAGCATTTAAGGTATTTTCTTCTGATAATGAAACTGAAAGATCACAAAATGCTTAACATTTTCAAAATTCATCATATAAGTCGTGTTATATTATATCAAGTATTTAAAGGACTATGGCGTAGACAAGAAACTACATGTACAACACTGTCGACACTGTCGGAACATAAATTTGAAATTTTGAACTGGATCAGAATTAAGAATGAATTGCCAAGCCCAGGCCAAAGATGATGCCAGACAATAAAACGGGATACCCTTAAATGCGGAAAACAAACGTTGTGACAATAATGACGTCTTCTTTGCATATGTTCATGAGAAAATGTTACATTCTGATTTCTGTTTTGTTCATATTTTTTTCTTATTCTTTTTTTGTTTACATGAATACACAAGGTTTTGTGTATATATAATTTCTTAAGGACATATGCGGGAAATACTCCCTGCACTGCAAACTGCTTAACACTTTGCATATATTCAGTTTCATATACTGGCTCACTATTTTTAAAATAAAAATGATACGTCATCGTGCTAAGTCTTTTACAATCTGACCTGGAATGACCCCACCCTCAACAATTTTCCCGAAAATATGTGCAAATAATTCTGTTAGTTGATTGTATGACAAAAATAGCATTCGCCTTGCTTTTGATTTTATAATTTTGAGCAGAACCATACAGGAAATGATATTGATACACATCTGCTGCTCATTTGTCAAGATGAGAAAGGAATCTGCAATGCCAATTTTCGACACTTCCTAAAAATCCTTAAAATAAATCCATTTCTTCCGTATTATGGACCTTACAGAAAATTGCTACACTAGAAATCTCACAAAATAAGGTTTATTCTTTAGAGGGGTGGGGGTGGGGGTGTAATATACAACAGAAAATTAAAAGAAAAGTGTGGTCATTGTGCTAATTCCATTTTTATGGGAAAATTTTTCCCCTACCCCCATGCGAATTCAGGAACTAAAATATACATACAATCCCCCAAAAGGATGCATTATCCTTTGTTGATATGGTGGATTCTACTTGTATATTAACAAGGGGATACTGTACGTTGAAACAAACCATTTAAGAAAGGCTGAACCAATTCAGCTTTATCAGATCTTGATTAAGGGCAAAACGTTAAAAAATTCCAAACATATATTTTTCATTATTTTCCTCAAATTTGAAGCCAAATTTGACAAACTCAGTGCTAAAAACGTGAAAAATCAATTCCTGATTTACTAAATTTACTCAGTTTTGTACCAAATAACAGCGCTGGCTCAACTTTCATTTTTGAGGATTACACAAAAATGGCGAATTACCCGCAAATGTCTATAAGTATTAACTGGGTCTCCATAGAAACGTGCAAGTGTGCGCGAAATGCAATGTATGCATACCTGCTATATAATTTTGTTTTTATATAAGACGTGTCCAGGCTTTCTTCCTATATCGAAATAAATCGTATATCTTTCTGATGCTAGGATTAGCAAAACTTGAGTACTGGAGTCTACTGTATAGCGTCCGCTAGTCACTCATGGTGTTAAACATGTTTCCTCGAGACGCAACCATTGTTTTTCTGCAAACAAAATTTGACGGATATATATATAATGAGCTGATTTATTAATTCAAAGTTATAGAAAAGTATAACTATTCACACAGCCTGCTTCTGCTGACTTTTCTACATGAGCAAACAGAAAGAAGACAACTTTTAAGGAGGTAGCATTATTTGTCAGCCCCTCCCAATGGGGAGTATATAGTGACATAAAACATATATATTGGAAGAAAATGTCTTAAATGTTTCTTCCCTGATTTCATCATATAACTGATGCATAGTACGCGGAGTGATGCCTCACCACATTGATGTCGTCGTTTTTCAATTCGCGTGAGCAAGCCTAACAAAATAAATAAATAAATAAATAAATAAATAAAAAATAAATAAAAAAATGATGGATCCACCATGTAGCCAAAGTTGCAGACTGAAACTCAACCATTGCCCTTGGCGACAGATTAAGATTTCATATACGTACCACGTCATGCTAACATGTGCCTTCGATGACTTAGCCGATAGCAAACACAAACTGATTAGACTTCACATTCAGCGTGGTATGATTAGAACCTTCGCTCGCCACTAACATTGGGTGACTGTAAAATGTATTGACTCATATCGACTGTGCTGGTGCGCAGGTGATATGTGTCTTCAGATATTCATCGAAAATACCTTTTCACCTGAAGCCGCCAATATAGTTCAAACATAATCCACTTTATATTAAATTTCTTACCTCATCAGGTATACGAAATAAGATACCAAAGTACCGTATATACTCTAATACAGTCGACTCTCGTTATCTCGACTTTGCTTAACTCGAATAACCGCTTATCTCCAAGTGAAAATATGGTCCCTGTTTTAACATTGAAATCTAACAAGGTAACAAAATAGTGTGGAAAAGAGAGAGAAAAAAAAAATGCTCCAAAGGAGCAATTTCTTCTCTCTTCCACAACATTTTCAATATCTCTCTAATTTCAGGAGTCAAAGTGCATGTTCATTTGTGAAATGTGGTGTTCGATTAATTTTTTCCTCAATTCTTCAAATCTAATATGTTGAGGTACGGATATCTCGAAGCATCACGAAAACATGCCTATATAATTTTGACTCCCTTAAACCCCACTTTTATATAGTAAAACTGGGGTTTACAGGGGTATACATTATTTTTGTTATTTCTGCTCAAAAACATAGATTGTGGGTACTCGTTAGAACCGCCTCGACGAGGCGGTTCTAACGAGTACCACAATCTATGTTTTGAGAAGAAATATGAAAAATATCCGATTTTTTTTATGTGACAAATTGCCATTTTTTGGTGGTAAAATTTTCAGTGTATTTGAATAGGCGTGTTTTCGTAATTGTTTTTCAGAGTCACTTGGACTTCGAGATAACGAGAGTCGACTGTACATATATTCGACACATTAACTCTTAATTACATTTGTCCTAGAACTTCATCAAGTCCCCATTTTACTACCTATGGGTCTGTTTATTGCTGGGTATTTTGCAAGCCTTGTGGACCCTGATCGGACGCCGCAGATCGCGGTGTCAAATTGGGATCTACACTGTTTGCTCAGGCTTTCTGTGCCAGAACTTTAGATAGATACGATACTATCGGAGATGGTCTGACGTACTTTCTATATGCAGACTTTAAACTGCGGTGTCCGATCGCCGTCTACACTGTTTGCTCAGACCGGTTTGTCTCCATTGTTAGTTTAAAATCAGCAAGTTAGCGAAGATGGTCTGACGCACTTGATAAATCCAGCATATAGACAATATTTTATGTAACTGTACGTACAGAAGGTATACATTACATCTTATTTGACATTTTTGTAACACGATACTCGCAAAGATACTCTTGTATGGGTTTTTCAAGCATAACTTGAAGTGTAACTCACGAAGCACAACTATGTATTTGTGGTTCCATGTTTGTCTCTTTGTGCTTGTATGCAACGCTTCTGTCTCTGTTTTACAACAGGAAAGTAGACAGGAAAATCGTGACCGTCATGGAGAAATTTCAGGTTTGTGAATGTTAGCTTTAATCTTAGGATATTAAATAATTCAAGCAGTATGAACCGAAAAGTCAGAAATTGTGCCTTCGGGCATGTGCCCCCCCCCCCACCCCCTGCCCCACCCCCCCCCCCCCACCGCGCGAAGCTTCAGATCAGCCTGCGCAATCGCACAGTCTGATCAGAATCTTAGCTGAGCGCATTTTTGAAAGCCGAGGATGCAAAATTTCTTCATGCGGACAACGAAAACTGATCAGGCTGCGCGATATGCATGTTGGTTTTGTGTCGACGCTAGGTGCTCTTGTAAGAACATTTTCGCACGTTGCGGATCGGCTCGTATATTCTAGCTTGAAGTGCCTTCCACGTATCTTATTGAAGGCAATGTCTATTGGCTCAAACCATAAACGCTAGCCTGACGTGTTTATAGGCAAATATATATATATATATATATATATATATATATATATATATATATATATATATATATATATATATATATATATATATATATATATATAAATATATATATATCAATGTTGTCAACTGTAGTTTCAGAATATTGAGTCTTTAATCACTTCTGTTTCTTGATTGTACAGACTGTGGTCCTACTAGTCGTTTCCATTAACAATGAAGTCGGACTATCATGATTCAGAACGCTAAAATTGCCTAAAATTGGCTTAAACTTTTGATAGGACTTTGCTTCTTTATGCGTGTCTTTTATGTTTATTTACGAGTTGATAGGCTTGTACTTCTTGATGTATATTTGATATGAATTTAGGAGATACATCCCTTTCATAATCTGACCATTTACATTACGGTAAAACGCCCATTCAAATATGTTGAAAATTTTACAACCGAAAAAGGAAAATTTGCAGATAAAAATAAATTCTAATAATTTTCATATTTCTTCTCAAAACATAGATTGTGGGTACTCGTTAGAACCGCTTCGGGGAGGCGGTTCTAACGAGTACCCACAATCTATGTTTTGAGCAGAAATAAGAAAAATAATGTATACTCCTGTACACCCCAGTTTTATTGTATAAAAGTGGGGTTTAAGGGGGTCAAAATTATATAGGCATGTTTTCGTGATGATCTGATCAATCTTTAAGCTCTTTACTTGTGTCGTTTTCTTTGGTGACCGTCCTGCATTTGCTTTGTCGGCATTGTTTAGGTCATTTGCTTAATGTCGTGCATCGCTTCCTTCTTCTAGGGTGCCTTGAGAAAACTTTACTTTGTAATTTCGTCCTTTTCAATGTGGTTTTACTTTATTGTTTTCGATAACCAGTGTCCTTCGGCATGATCGGTGCTAATAAACATTGTTATTATGAATGGAACAGGGACATGAGAAACGGTGTCTTTAGAGTGCAAACAGTTAATATCCAGATCAGCTAGCGGAGATATAAAGTCTGTTGAGACACTTTGCTATACTTCGTTTACAGTACCAAATGGTTTTATAACTGGACAGTGAACATATCTTGGTCACACTTGGTGCGCACGGCCCAATTATCTACATATAACATAAGCGTAACCTATGGCCTGTGCCCAAAATAATTACATCTCCCCTAAATAAGCGAATGACACAAAGATTGTAATAACTTATATCAAAGTCCGTTTCGTGTAGGTATGGTGTAGTATTAGATGCATGATGAAAATTTGACTCCTCATGGCCAAACTTGGTGTATTTAATTTCTTTTCCTGTGTACAGAAACCATATACCATAGCCAAAGATTAGAGGGGGTATCCGTATATTATTTTTCTTATTTCTCCACGAAAACGTATGTTATGTTGCGGTACTCATTAGAAGCACATCGCTCATAAAAAAAATCCACAACATCTGTTTTCAATGAGAAATAAGAAAAATATCAGTATGTAACAGGTGAAAAAATTCTAATCACCAATGCCGCGACCGGGGATCGAACCCGGGCCGTCTGCGTGACAGGCCAACACTCTATCACTTCGCTATAAAAGCCGGCTTGTACCGCAAGGCAGTACAAGTGTATCATATACCTATGACTACTACATATTCCCCCTCCATTTTTAAGAATCGTCCGCGAATCTCTATTTGAGCAACCACCCAATACCAGGCCACCAAGCCTGTTGGGCCACCAAGCCTATCAAACGGGATTATTTACCTTGGGCGTCAGATGTAACAAGTGAAAAATATTTTATCACCAATACCGCGACCGGGGATCGAACCCGGGCCGTCTGCGTGACAGGCCAACACTCTACCACGTTGCTATAAAAGCCGGCTTGTACCGCAAGGCAGTACAAGTGTATCATATACCTATCACTATTACAAGCTATGTTCGGTTGAAAAGCAAAACCTTATCTGGAGCTATGTCATACTGAAGCTGTGAACAACAAACGTTAATTCCATAAAACGTCAGTCTGAGAGTAAAGCCCACGATCTGACAGAAATAAGGAAGTTACTGAGTTCTTGTTTTTTTCTCATGGCATGACTATTGAATTGCAAATGATAGGAATCTTTGCCTGCCAGTTTTCACATACGAGGTATCTCGATTTCATACACAGCGACATCGAGCGCGGTCAATTAAATTTTTTGTGGAACCTGTTGTTTATAAATGACGACATTGAATAAGTTTAGACATAGAGTTTAGTGCATATCACCACTTAATTGCTACAACATAGCAGCTTTTGCAGATATGGCGGTATCAAGTTACAAGTCCATCGATATGTTGTGGACTATACAATTGTTTCAGTTTTGCTACATCTGAGGCTTATAAATCTACTAACAGGGCTTTGCTCCTTGAAACGACTTGTAGGAAGAAAGTGCCTTATCATTGGCTAGCTGACTACAGCAGTGATTGACATTAATGTGTTTGTAGAATCAGAATGATTTCAAATTTTATTACCTTTACTATCCTATGGTCTTTGGCTCAGTGGTTAGAGCACTGGATTTTTACGACACGAAAGCCGTAACAAAGGAATGAAGCTTAGCTGAAAAGAATTCCCGCCGATCGTGGGATTCGAACCAGGTCCTCCCGGATAAAAATCCAATGCTCTAACCACTGAGCCAAAGAGTCGACTCCCTGACGCAGTTGTCAGAGATTGAATATATACCTACAAGCTATGCGTAATCTGCCAAGGCAGATAATCGAAGGTAGGAGTGCTAGGTCGTGACAACTGTTTAGTTTATGATTATCAATATGAAACTGACAATCACGGATCTAGCTGAACAAAAGCCAATGGTCATTTTTCTAGTGTCAGAAGTATGTGCTGTTCCACTAGTTGGCGAATTTATTTGTCATTCTTTGAATAACAATAAAGCTTTGAGACCCAAAGCATTATTCCGTGCGACTTGGAAAACTTACATAAAACTGGATGACCCTGTTCATTAGCAGGCAGCGCTCAATAAATGTTCCTGCTAGATCCGCCCGTTGTTGTTTTTCATGTGCTCTTGGTCACTTTTGGTGACACGTTTTCAATGGGTATAACAGGCGGAAACAAAATAAAATGTCTTTGTCACACATTTCAATGTTAGGTTTGAAATCTTCCTTAATAAATGAATAACTAACTGATATACATGTGCAAACTTCACTAGACGTCTCCTCTTTTGTGCAAATACTGCTACGTCAGCAGCTGTATGTGTTATAGGCAAACGAGCGCAATTATCAAAGGGAACCTGAATGTCAAGAAGGAACACTTTCGAACAAAGATTGCACTTCTTCAGGATTGTATCCAACAAGTGTTTTGTATATGTAGAAAATTAATATTGACATATAAACTTTTACAAGGTGATTTTGGAATGAAAGGCGTCGATTTCATGTGTTGTGAGTAACCTTTTCCCTCAAGAAGAGGTTACAGTGTACGTTGATAGAAAGAACTTATGGCTTGTATAAATAGAAATGGAGTAATTCGCAAAATAAAACAGATACTTTCTGAGGAAAATTCTTGAAATATTTTGAATTGTTCTAACACTTTTACCTCTATAGAGCTTATTATAAATAACCTTGAGCTTTTGGCCTACCTTTCTCCTGCAACATCTTGTGTGTATTGCTATGATATAAATCTTTTGCAATTTTCACAAATAGAATTCGAATTATCCGCAAAATAAAATAGGTGATTTTCAGGGGAACAATTAATAGTTTTCGTGTCATTTAATTTCGTGTTTGACAATACGTCCTTGGGCCTTTCTTGTGTGCTTTGTGATGCAATAACATATTTCCTCACAGTCGTAAATGCTTTAAGAATATATACAATGTTTCTGGCCATCTCCATATTTCACAAAGTATTGGCTGACCATTATCCTTAAGAAGCAGTTTGCATGAAACGTGAAACCCCGTTTTCCGGGAAAAATAACAAAATATTTCAAAATGTCCTCTGCTAAAAGTTTTACCCAGCATACTCAGTGGTAACCAGCTTTGACTGGGGCTGATTATTATATCTTAACATTGAATGAAGTACCGGAGGTGAAAACTATCATCATAACATTGTCTCTAAGAGAACTAGATTGTATTCCTGATAAGCTCTCAATAAGCAGCCAATCAGATGATAGGCAACCCGCACACAACTTGTTAAATACCCTAGGAAGCTGATAGCTCCGTTAGTGGAATTATAAGCCTCTGGCTACATGTATATTTACGCTTTTCTAGGTCTGATTTCTTGTATTTTATTTTCAGGTTATCCGGCAACAAACAGACGAAAACGTGGACCTCTAGTCTTGGGTAAGATATAATAGGCAAGTTCTTCATATGCATAAGATAATTGTGCAGCAAGTCATTATAAATGAATCGATCGAGGAAAATTGAAGAAAAACACGGCATAGCGTAGCAGTTTCATATTCACACTGAATTATCATAGCTTTCACTATTTTAGTCGCAACATCAGAAAACGTACCTTCGAACACATTCGCGAAGTCTGACCAGAATCTTCACTGGTGCGTTTTGGATAGCCAGTGATGCAAAATATCTTCATGCGAACATTGAAGACTCTGATCTTACTGTGCGGATGCGCAAGCTGATTTGAGTCTTCGTTAGACGCTTATGTCAAAAGATACATTATCTCATGTTGCGGCTTTTTTCCTCAATCCTTTCCTACTCTCCTTTCAACACATTACGAAAACACGCCTATTCAAATATATTGAAAATTTCACCACAAAATACTGAATATTTTTCAGATAAGAATTCTGATATTTTTCATATTTCTGCTCAAAACATAGATTGTGAGTACTCATTAGAACCGCCTCGCCGAGGCGGTTCTAACGAGTACCCACAATCTATGTTTTTGAGCAGAAATAAGAAAAATAATGTATACCCCTGTAAACCCCAGTTTTACTATATAAAAGTGGGGTTTAAGGGGGTCAAAATTATATAGGTATGTTTTCGTGATGATCCTTCAGAAAGTCAGTTTATATCTGGCGCTTCACACAGAAGAACTAAGTTTGCAAACTTTTAGCATGATTAATGCAAAACCATTTATTCATTGCACACACACACACACACACACACACACACACACACACACACACACATATATATATATATATATATATATATATATATATATATATATATATATATATATATATATATATATATATATATATATATATATATATATATATATATATATATATAAGTAAAATAAAGTTTGAAAGTTTGACGTTACATGTTTTGATTTATTTAAATATAACTATGCATGAAATTGTCAACGCGTTTCGCTCTGCTCATCAGGACTGTTGCATAGCAATTGTAACGTCTATATAATTTTTCTGCATAGCAAAAGAGTCTGCACAGTATGCAGAAATCGGTAGGGTAAGTAAAATGAAGGCAGGTTTTCAACAAGTTCTACTTGTTCAAATACTCTGAAATGTTCCCAGTTCTGTTATCAAAGATCGTTAACTAATTAATTCAAAGAAACATAAACAGATAATGTTCTTTGATAAAAATTCCAAAAATATTTTACTCTAGAAATTGCATAGTCGAACATATTTTGACTATTATTTAATTTAAGAGAAAATATTTAAGAACAAAACACAGAAACAGGAAAGACAAATGTTTTTTTTTTTTTTTTTTTTTTTTTTTTTGATTAGATGTGGTCAGTCAGAACAAAATATCTCCATTTAGAATAAAACACCAAGCAAAACGCGTCTTTGCGAGTGATGTCGAAAGGACAGTAGGATCCATTAATACATGTAGCACATGGGGGCATCACATGGCCTGATTATAGGGTGCAGATGCGAAGACCGAGACGTGTTGATAATAAGTACACGAG
Source organism: Anodontia alba (assembly GCA_964016985.1). Classification (NCBI taxonomy): domain Eukaryota; kingdom Metazoa; phylum Mollusca; class Bivalvia; order Lucinida; family Lucinidae; genus Anodontia; species Anodontia alba. The sequence continues at coordinate 61,678,770 of OZ024832.1, read as the reverse complement.
GAAATGCCATGAGCAGACCTATCAATTGTTATATATATGTATAAAAATGCAATACTTGACGAAAATAAATTACAGTTTACCCCATTTATGGACTCTTCTACAACAATTCTTTGGGCAAATATATTTCTAATAGAAGGAGTGTCTGGTTTTTATTATGAAACTCCTTTTATAGTAGCTACTTTATTTGATGCAAACAGTGCAGAATATGATTAGACGCCGTGTTTTGTGGCGTCTGACCTCCTTTACACTGTTTGCCTGTGTCCCTTTTATGGAACACTATCCATAAATGGGTTAAGGGCTTATTAATGGTGATTCATTTGAAATCAATCTGCGAGTTAAAGACATAGCTAAAATGAGACCAAAAGTGGTACACTGATTCATGCACTAATGACTTTACCTAGGCGCTATGCAAGAGAGATCAAAAGCTTGTCATAAAGAGTTGATTATGAGATCCAAGCAGGGTTGGTAAAAAGGTCTTTTGAGGGATAACAAACATTTTGGAGGTGGTAGTAGCTATGAATCAGGAAAGAAAAGCCAGAACTAAACTCACTTTTGAGCCTCTACCTGTCTATCATTATAGGGATCAAACATGATTTTTCATGCATTAACATTCGCCAGGTCCCGTGGGAGGTGCTGATAACCACACCTCCCAAGGGACCTGGCGAATGTTAATGCATTGAAAAACCATGTTTTATCACTATTACGAGGGTCGTGCAAAAAGTTCTGTCACTAATAGGCTTCCTTTGTTTTATCCCAGGTATATTTTAAAATGCTTCACTGCACTTGAATGGTGTGTTGAATAGCTAACGATACCCGTTTATTTCGTGCAAATTGCTTTCCAACTGACCGAGTTATTTCAAATTGAAATAGATGCAGTCATATACACTGACCAAGTTACTTGTTACATTGGAACATGGACCAGAAGACAGAAATTCGTAGCTATATTAAATACCGCATTAGGCTTAATGTAGATTCAAAGCAGATATTTAATGAATTGTGTGGTATATATGGACCTCAGACCATTTCAATGCGCACAATTTTTAGGTGGGTTAAAGCTTTTAAAGCTGGGAAATTTTCTGTTGAAGATGCTACCAGTCCTGGTAGGCCTAAAACCTCTGTTACCAAGGCTAACATCGCTGATGTAAAGATTGTGATCGAACAGGATGCGCGATTGTCTGTCAAAGATATAGCGAGTTATACTGGTATATCAGAAGGCAGTGTGCAAACAATTCTGAAAAAGCGTTTGGACCTGAGAAAAGTTTGCGCTAGGTGGGTACCTCATTTGCTCACTGAGAAGCAAAAGACACAACGTCTTAAATGTGCCCGGGAACTTTTGAAATCATACAAAGGCTGTAATAGTCGGGTTATTTCTAACTTGCTAACAGGTGATGAAGCCTGCGTGCACATGTTTGGGCCACAAAGACGGGCTGATAATAAGCAATGGGAGCGAAAAGATCAAAAACGCCCATGTATTGCCAAGAGAACCATAAGTTCGAAAAAAGATGTTGTACGCAATTTTCTATAATTCAAATGGGTCAGTCGTTCAAGTGCCTTGTCTATCTGGTCATACAGTCACTGGCCGATTCTACAAGAATTCTGTACTGAAGAAAGTGAAAGAGTTTTACAATAAGAAACGACCGAGCAAAGGATGGTCAGGAGTCCACCTTTTACATGACAACGCCCCCTCTCATAAGTGTGAGGCTGTTAAGTCTTTTTTGGCTTCTGAAAAGGTGAAAGTTTAAACCGTCCACCTTATTCACTTGACCTGAGTCCCTGTGACTTCTTTATATTTCCAAGGCTTAAGAAAATGCTTTCTGGAAATAAGTATACGTCTAGAAGTTCTCTTGGCAGCGCTATTTATCAGTGTCTCCAACAGATACCAAAAGAAGACTATTTATCTGCTTTTCGCGACTGGGTAAAAAGGTTACAAAAATGTGTTTCAGAGGTTTTGTAATAAAATAATAATTATGTTTGATAAAACGTAGCACTGAAGTAATCCGAACCCAGTGACAAAACTTTTTGCAGGACCCTCGTATTGCATAAACACTGAAAACATTTGCTACATTTCACGCTATTTCTTGCACTATTTTGTTATGCCTTTTCACCGGTGTCTCGATAACGTAATTCCCACGGACTAAGCTCGTTCTAGGACCGGGCAGTACACATCTCGTAACGGCAGCAAATCTGTGGACCCGGTACGGGCATATTGAAAGTTGCGTAGCCGTGCATTAACAGCGCGTGAATTGCCTTGTTAATACATGGCTTTTTGCAGGTTAATGCATGGCTGTTAATAACGTGCGACACTGCTTTTTATGCATTAATACTGAAAATATACTTGATTTTGTTGTGCCTAGTCTCTTATCAGAGATAAAAGTAATGACAGAGACACAACTTATTTTTTATGTCTTTAACAAAAAGATAGAGTACAACCTTGACATTCTGCGGCAAACTGCATGAATAGTAGTTAACCAAATTATGGTCGATAATCTGTATTCCGTCTTTACTTGCACGACGGTGAGTCTGTCTTTAGACTACATGATGGATCCGTTCTCAATCTGTTCAGATGGTTGACGTCTGACTATAATTCCCTGTGACCTAGGCATCGTGGTACTGTTGCAGGTTTTCTTGTGTTCTGGCTTCAGGATCGCCATTGTGCCCTTTGCTTTTTTTCATCACAGTATCTTTGATTATACGTGTTTCACAGTGATGTTACACAAATCAGGTAAAGACGCAAATATGTACTTGCAATATGGAGCTGCATCAGAATGAAGGTTGAAGTTTCGCGCAAATAAAAATGGCTTAACACCCCCTTTCCCTCCCCGCCTTCCGATCCCACAGACACAGTTACCTTACTGACCGTTCCAAGGCGGTTCCTCTGCTGCAATTGTCCCTTGTTTGTTTGTGTTTGTTTTGTTATTATTTGTTCCTTATCTCTCCTTCATTTGGTGGCTCGGGAAGGCTATGGTTCGAGACTGTGGCATTTTCTAGCTTTCGGTACTTATATGCTTTAGCATGAGCGACTTAAGCATGCAAACTTCCTGATGTTCGTTCGTCTATGTGCTTACGTCCACCCTAGCGTCCAGCCTAGCGTTTACTCTAAATGTAGGCTACAAATTGTAAATTTTCTCTAAATGTTGTCTACGAACTGCATAATTTACTTTATAGTTAGTTTCATTTCACTGATTTATTTCCAGTACGCAGGTGCGACATAAACTTCACGAATTTCATTTCTGTATATTCGGAACATTAGTATCAGTGTAGCTGTTCATTTATGTTTTCAGTTCCAGCGTTCATGAAAGGATGGGCAGCAACACACAAAATATTGAAAGGGTCTGTCCCCCGATTCAGTAGTCCAGCGTTACATGTCTATGCAAAGAAAGGAGGATACGAACAAGCGCTAAAAGATTTTCGGGCCTTAAAACCTAAAAATGTCAAAACAGATGTACGAGTAAATGGCAATACGGTAATATTGTTTTTCAAAAGTTATGCCATCATCACAAAAACACGCCTATATAATTTTGAACCCCCTGAAAACCCACTTTTATATGGTAAAACTGGGGTTTACAGGGGTATACATTATGTTTTCTTATTTTGCTAAAAAATAGATTGTGGGTACTCGTTAGAACCACCTCGCCGAGATGGTTCTAACGAGTACCCACAATCTATTGTTTTGAGCAGAAATATGAAAAAAATATTAGATCTTTTTTTTATCTGAAAATTTTCCTTTTTGGGTTGTAAAATTTTCAATATATTTGAATAGGCGTGTTTTCGTAATGTATAGGGAAGAAGATGTCCAGAAAGTGCTACAGTCACAGAACATAGCCTACCAATGACAATATGAGGAAGAATAATCAAATAACGACGAGGAATAAACCCTTGATAAAGCAACGAAAGCAAAACTTCCGGCTCCCTCTTCCCTAATTAGGTGACCACACTGCCAGATAGAACCCATCAAATACAGCATTAGGACATTAATATAAATGCCAGCGCAAGACGAAACCTACAGTAAGACTAGCGATGACTCAGATCAGACTGTGCATCATAGTCTTCTACAGCCTCGGGGCTATCCAAAGAGGGATAAACGAAAACATTTGTCATACTGTGCGGATGTACAAGCTGTTCTGAGTCTGCTTGTCACGCAAGTCGTGCGCTGGCTCATATAGTAAGTGGATATGCTTTTAAAATCCAAAGTGAGTGGAAAATCTATATTTACAAACTAATGTCCACTGGAAACTCGAATTGTTTGTTACCGAGGCCTCATGGAACAGTGGATATCAGATATTTAGGCCTTATAAATTACGTTCTTGGCCAGTGAGAGAACGTCCTTCTATAGATGATTATATAACAATTAACAATGTTTGAGCCACACAACGCCACTAACATGAAATATATTAGAATCACCGACTTAGAACGGCCAGTACAATGTATTAAGCACTGCTGGTTCGATAGGGTGTGAAATCGGTCGACGCCACATTTTTACCCGAAGTTCAGATGTTGTAAAAACGCCAATCAAATGAAATCAAATGTTAAACTCGCCTAGATGCTACCTAACTCAATAAATGAAACAAAAAATAAATAAAATAAAATAAATAAATAAATAAAAATAAAAAAGTAAGTAAAAACATCATATTATCATATATATAAATCATATTAAATCACTCTGACAAAACAAGGGTGCTTGCTCGTGGCAAACACCATAGACACTGATAGCGAGAGCTTAGAAGAACTTGGTATACGTGATAAGTATTCCGCCATTTCTTACAAGAGAGACAACTTTTGTCAATTGTCTTTTGCTTTCCTGCACACAAATCTCCTTCTGAAGAGGGGTCTTTTTCATGGATAATGAATTTGCTCTCGAGGGGAGTACACTTTTTTTCTGTTGCAAAATAGGCCCTTTTCCGTTGCGGTGCAAAACAAATTCGACAGAGTTGCCTCCTTGAAAGTGCATCAATGTCCCTTGAGCCCTGAGAAAGTTTTGACACCTGAACCAACGGACTCGAGGAAAACACGAATGTTATGTTATTGGTGTTATTGCATACATATTGAGGGACAAATATTGCGGATTCTTTTATAATGTAAATTTAACATTACGCCAATTAACCAAATTATGCCTGATGAATCTTCTACCTTTCTTATATAAGATTATTGAACATATTCAGGCATAAATGGGTTAAGAATCTTTAAACTTTTGCCTTTGCATTAAAAACTGAAATACGCCGTTTCATACAAGTTTTCAATGTAAACTTGGCTGAGTTGGAATTTTAAAAAATGCATCTTGTTTTACGGATTTTATCAATATGTAAACCCGGCGAATCACTCACAAACTCAACATAAAGCCCGGCGGGCTTTATGGGTTTGTGTGTGATTCGTCGGGGTGTTTACACACATTCCTGTAGTATCGTGTTTTTGTTTTCTTTATTTTACAGCTTGTAACCGAAGGAAGACTCGGCGACAGAACGTTCGTTTTGACGCAAAACAAAATTAATGATATTACAAGAATCAAGATATACAAGCGAAACAAAATACTGACACAAATAACCTATGATTAGATGACAAAATGAACAGCTACGTTAGCAAATAATCCTTCTGACATGTGTACCCTACGAAGACTCAATCGGTTCGTACACCCGTGCAGTCTGATCAGAGTCTTCGTTATCCGTATAAAGAAACTTTGCATCCTTGGCTATCGTGAAATGCGCCCATTGATGATTCTGATCAGACTGTGCGAATGCGCAGGCTGATCAGAATCGTTTCTGTGTATACATGACTGAAGGTACGTTTTCTAACATTGTGGCTTTATTATGTTTGCAGCTTTTTGTAGCTGATTTGGTTTCGTGCTCAAGATGATAAAGAGGAATACGGCTAATTTTTATCTGTTTGTTTAACATATTTTAGAACAAAACACTTGCTATTCTTTAAACAATTGTGCCGTGACATGACAAAACCAACAAAATTTATGCGCGCCCAATGAACTCAGACCAACCTGGGCATCCATCCCGTCTGATCAGAGCCTTTGCTGTACCCCAGATGTTCCACTTCATTTGCTGTACCCCAGATGTCCCTGGTGTTCCGTTTCATATAATATATATACAATATAATATATGCACACGTATCTTGTGTTGTACAGTTGCCTTCCGAGCCAAATGCACTTTACTGACTCAGACTTTAAAATGCGTAAGTCATTTAGTCGCGGCTGCATTTCAGCAACACAAGTTAGGCGGATAGACAAATATATGGACTAATTAAATTATATTGTTTGCTAACATGAATACGCAAGGACATAACAGTTCAGATAGTTAAGTTAAAAAACGGTGTATTTCTTTCTGTGCTTAAACCTGTGAAGAAAAATAGAGGTTTCTTGTCCCTAGGGTGTCGGCCATCACCCCTCCCTAAACCGATGCCTCAGCAAAAATGGACAGTTTTACCACAATAGGGTTCAATTACTTTTCATTTCGATAAACTAATTTCATAACATTAATTATGAGTCATTAGAGGTTCACAGCAATAAAAAAATATGCAATTTACTGAAACTTTATTTTCCATCATTTTGTAGGCATATTTGCATTGCTAGTTTCAGAGGTCCTTTATCGTGGAAACAATAAACTGATAGGAAAAAATATTCTTCTGAAGTAAAATTCATAAATAATTTCATCTCCTGTAATCAAAACATTCAAATTTTCACGAGTGTGAAACACTCGTGAAAATACTGATGTTTTCATTACACTCGATGAAAATATTTCTGGTATTCACTTATAAGAATAAAAAAAAAGTAAGAGAAAAGTCCAGGGAGGCCACAATCACAAACCGCAGCCCTTCCCAGACCCCAAGAGGAAGAGGAAACCGACAAATCCAAACAAGCACAAATCGAACAAACGTACGAAAAGCACTAAGATTAGCTCTCTCTTCCCCAAGCGAGGTAATCGCAATGCTAAAAGGACTGAAAACACAAGAACAAAATGACACAAGGTAAGACGTAAAACAAATCGCCTCGTAGAATAAACCACAAAGCAACAAAGAGTAGGACTAACACCGGGACTACCGCCTTAGAACGTTCAGTAGAGTAAACCGGTGCTTTTAGTGCTCCAGTGATTTTTGCCTTACATCTTGAAGACTATTTCATTGATTAATGTGATACTTGGAATATTGGTTTTGTGTGACACCATGATTGACATCATAACAAATGTAGGTCATCTTGACCTTTATTTCATGGTCCAGTAATTTTGCAGCATATCTTGAATGTTAATTGATGTATGAACATCATATTTGGGATTATGAATTAATATGGTCCAACATCTGACCTAAAAGTAAATGTAGGTCATTGTGACCTATATTTCATAGTCTAGTGATTTTATGTTACATCTTGAAGACAACTATCATATTTTGGGATTATGTGACCTATATTTCATAACTCTGTGATTTTGTCTTATATCCCCCACTGTTTGATACCTAATTGTCATATTAACATATAATGACACAGTGTGACCCAAACTTTCACCTCAAAGTAAATATAAATCAGTATGACTATATTTCATGGTCTAGTGATTTTGCTCATAGTTGGTATAATGCATCAGTGTGACCATCAGATTAATTTCTCAAGTATATGTAGGTCATTGACTCATATTTTATGGCCCAGCAAATTTGCTTCATGTCTTAAAGACTACTTACTCCAGGAAAGTTGTACTTGGGATGATAGATCAGTGTCACTCAGAGACTGACATTGTAAACTATATCTTGCCTTCATTGTCATTGACTTTAAAATATTTTATAATTAAAGAACAGCGCCGGCCGGGGTTATTCGTGACCCTCTGGGCACTTGCTCTTTTTTTTCAGATATTTTGCTGACAAGGGAAAATGCCCAAATTTTTAAAGGTCATTACTCAAAAAATATTTTTTTTTTCAGAATTTATTCAGAAGTTAATCAAGTCATCTACTCATTTATATTACCAATAAATTTACCAAGTTTCAAGGCTCTAGCTCCAACAGTTTTTGAGATTTTGCTCACAAGAGAAAAATGCTCAAAATTATAAAGGGCCATAACTCATGAATTATTTTTTAAAATTTATTTAAAAGTTAATCAAGTTGTTTACTCATCAATATCAGTCGATTCATCAGGTTTCAAGGCTCTAGTTTTAATAGATTTTTAGCTATTTTGCTGACAAGAGTTCAGCCATATTTTTTCAAAGGGCCATAACTCAGGAAAGGGACATAATCCTGTTGAGAAAAAAATACGTGTCAGCTATTTTTTTTTTTTCATGATGAATCCATTTAAAAACTTTCAAAACAGTAGCATGCACGGTTCTAAAGTTATGCTTTGCATCCAAAAAGTGTGACGAACGGACGAACGAACGGACTGACGGACGAACGCCCCATAAGCAATATGCCCCTTCAATTTCTTCGAAGCTGGGGGCATAAAAAGTATATCTATTCCAGCGGCAAAGCCCAGTGTAGTGCTTCATATAGGAAGTAGCCCTCCTCAGCAACCCCCTTCCCCCCCAACCCCCCGGACGGACGGACGGACGAACGACCCAGAAGCAAAATGCTCCTCAAACTGTTTCGAAGTTGGGGGCATGAAACGTATTCCTATTCCAGCGGCAAATCCCCGTGTAGTGCTTCATATAGGAGGGAGTCCCCCCACCCCCCCTCACCCCCCTCCTAAACTCCTAAAGCCCCAACTTACAAAAATATGCACATCTTAGGCTTAAATGCAGTTATGTTTTAGATGATGCCTAGCTCATTCTAGCAAGCCCGTACTGAGGCGTCTGAAAGGGGGTAGGGTGGGGCGCGAAATTCTGGCATTTTGAAAGGGATGCGAATGCTTAGAAATTGTCAATTTTTTTTTAATTCTTAAACTGCCAATCACAACAATTGTGTCTGCTTTGTCACCTGCTTGTGATTTTAAGTCATTTTTTTGCAAACAGCATGAAGCAGTCTGATCAGGGTCCATACTGTTTGCCTGTATGCAAAAATAAGTTTGAAAAGTTTGCAAGAATATTAGCAGACGACATAAATACACAACATTTTCAGATGCAGGTTTTCTTGGCATTGATTTAAACTTTATTTTGATTGCTTCAAATACAACATAATTTACTACTATACAATATTTTCCAGGATCTGACAGTAAGCCTTAGCTTGTCTGAAAATCATCTCCTAGCAATAAAGGCATGTAACTTTCTTTGATGTTATGAGTGGCTGGGCCTTTTGACATATTTGATCATAAACAATTAAACCAAAAGCTTAATTACTTATATGCATGTATGTAAACCGTAACATACATACACTCATACATACAACATACAAACATACACACGCATTCAGGCACGTACACAAACGCATGCATACACTTATGCGTGCACGCGCATATGCATCAAACATGCAGAGAGAGAGAGAGAGAGAGAGAGCATTTAAAGGTTAAGGTTGAAATTAGGGTGTAAAGTGGCTGTTTGGTTAATTGCATGATCTTGAAATAATTTTCTCAAAAAGTGTGTGTGTGTGTGTGGGGGGGTGGGGGGAGGGGGGAGGGGGGGGGAGGTGGGGGAGCTTTTGTACTGCCCGCAGTCCTTCTGCGTACAGGCCTGTAGACTATCAATCAAAAGTATCTGATGCCAAGAGAACTCAACTCTCACATATTCCTTCAAATAGTGTGCAAATCCATAATGAAACCATGATAAAGAGATCGTTTTTCAACAAATGCATTGAATTATTAGTGTACAGCCTGTACTTCAGTGATTGAAGCTACGTCATCGCAGTGAATTGCGTCACCAAGGTCAACAGCTGACTACATCAGAATTTGACAGTACAGAAACAAATAAAGTTGGAAAGAAAACGAAAAATGGTATTTTTGGAAGTTTTTACTTAAATAAGTCTGCACTGATGGCTCTTGATCTGAATGGGGACGGCTCAATCAGTGGTCTGATCAGCTCTACGATGTGCCGGATGCTAACCGGTAACAGCGCCATTCCCCTCGTCCGAAATTTCGGTAAGCGGATCACTTCTTTCCCTAAAACACAGTCTTTTCTTCGGTGACCAAAATGATCGAACAAGATGTTCGCCGCCATTTTGATTCCGCTAATGACTGGTTAAAATTACCCCCCGACCAACATTAAAATAAATTTCAAATTAAGCGAAATAATGACGAACATTCATAATTAAAATTTTCGTACAACCGGACTTAATGACGAACTTTTTAATGACGAATTAACGGGCCGCTAATTTGAAATTAAAGTTTGATACACTCGGATCCAGGGGGCTTAAAGCACTTTTACAGCTAGCCAACTTCACCCTGGGTCCCGATGCTACTCTTAATACAGAAATACATAAAAAATCGGTTCGCACAAAGGCCCCCAACTCAGTCAATGCATCAAAGCGAAAACATCAAAATCAAATTAATCTCTATTATAATAAACAAAGACGAGCACTCATGGCAAATTCTACTGTATGCCAGAGTAAATGAAAACCAATAGTTGAACCACGGCTTCTCTGATTTTCTACTAACGGAATCCATTAAAATTCATATCACATTTATCAATGTTATGCTTACTTTAGTTTCTGTTATACCACTGGTGAACCAGTTAAATACTAACCAGAATCTGACCTTAAGGAAAACAACCATATCTATAAAATCCATATACTGTCAATAAAGAAAACAAATACAAATATTCATGAGTTTAACATAAATGTCAAAACATTGTATTGTTTAGAAGAAAAAGGAAGTTATTCAATAGCAACCATTCGACATCTTTATTTCTGACATGTATATAGTACTTATTTGTTATTTTTGCTGCTAGTATTCCAATATCTATATTACTAAATAAATAGATTGTAAGATTAACCGAGATAACGGTACATATTAACAGCATGGTTTCAAAACTAATCCATCAGCATATTGCCCTCATTGATAATTTCGATTTGAGATTTATGGAAATTTATTTGCTTTTTCTGATTTTTTTTAATTTAAAAACAATACTTTATTTAAATTCCCCCAAAGTAGCTGAATATCTTTCTCGAATTTTCCACTTACATAAATCAGTACCTTAGATAAGCTGATTTTTGGGGTATTTACCCAATTACAATCTTGAAAAAAACAACAACTAGAATTAAATCTATGGGGTAAATAACCAATTATCAGTAATTCTTGCACCGTTTAACATAACAGGGTACCCAAAGGAACAATCCTGATACCCAATTCAATGAGAAATGGATGGGTAAAAATAGCCCAAAATACCCATTTGCTTAAAACTGTATAAATAGATGACGTATAAATAAATCACGTGCACTGGCTCCCCGGCTTAGCTGTGGACCGCCGTGACATCTCGGTTACAAGCCCTGCCGCAGATTAACCTTACTGACCTTCAAGTTCGTGAAAAATAAATCAGTTCATCCAAGTACAGACGGTGAGCAGATTATGCCTTTTGATGTCTGTAAACAACTAAGTTGTGAACCGAAAGAAAGAACAATATATGTAAAATTAAAACGTAATAACACGCAAAATTAAGAATATTCTTTTCGTGTGTGTGTGTGCGGGGGGTGGGGGGTTGGGGGGGGGGGAGGAGAGAAGGGACGGGAGAAGTGATTCACTTATTTCAAACTCTGTGTGTGTGTGTGTGGCGGGGGGTGGGGGGGGGGTTGGGAGGAGGGATGTGGGGCGGTGAAGGGGACTGGGAAGGTGATTCACTTATTTCAAACCGCATTGAAAAATCTAGCCAATAAGTATTTCAATTTTGGTCAGTTCTTAATACTGTCCTCTGTGGTGCAGTGGCCTATTCTACGAACGGTTTCGGGTTTGAGCCTCATTGGTTACCTTCTGTTGTATGTATGTATGTGTGTGTGTGTTATTTTTTTTAATTTAAAGAACATTTTAGCCGTTGTTTTTCTTTCTTTCTTTGTTTCATATTTTACTTCATTTTGATATTGTTTAACCTGTTAGCAAAAGCAGTATTTCAGTACGATCCAAATCATATTACGGAAAATCAAAAACAACATATACTTATGGGCAGGTGAGTAAAATACTGCCTTTCTTTCTTTCTTTCTTTCTTCCATTACGTCTAAACTTCCTAGGAGGACACAGGCGGTGTAAATTGTATACTCCGGGTTCCAGGATGAAAGCAAATAAGTAACCAGTTTGAATTACCGTATGGTTCTTTAACCTGCACATGGTGTGACTTCCCTGCACATGGGACCTCCAGTTAACATCCCGATCCGAAGGACAGCACACTGTTTTCATTTCACGTTTGCAAACGACATGAAGGAAAGCATGTTTAGACATCGAAAATTCCCTCGCCAAAGCCTGGCGTCTGTCCCAGTACCTCTAGCTCTAGAGGCCTGTGTGCTCACCACTGAGCTGCCGCGCTACCTAAAATACTTGTTTTTATAGTTATACGTCTTTGTTATGGGATAAATGTATGTGTTTTGTTGACAGGGAAACATAAAGCTAATTGATATGAATATTGCTTGATGAGTAACACATTAACCAATCAAATCATAAACCTTTACCTTTCATAGTTAAAATTAGTCGATACCACATAGTATTTCAATAAAGGAAACAAATTTGTTTCCATGGCAACGCATTTTTTCTTAAGTAAAATCTTTTTTTCTTTCTAAATTGTCATCCACTACTTGACAATCAAAGTAGTGACAAAAATTGAATTGCAGTGTAAACAGAATATATTAAATAAAAGTATGTGCTTTTATGGGATAAATATGACATATTTGTTGCCATGACAACATTAATTTCTGTTTCATGTTGAGTTTGTTCATAAATTTGTGTTTCAATATTTAATATCTATAAAACTATCATGCTTTTAATTACATTGTTCTCAGATTGCTGTCATGAAATCTATTGAAGACAAACAATTTTACAATACAACATGTAGTGTATTGTGCCATAGCAACAATTACAATTGTTTTTTTTTTTTTTTTCAAACTTATTTTTTGTTGTTTTTGAAGATGTCCCATGTTGACTTATATTTAGAAAAGTTTTCATCAATATATTAAATAGGGCAGAATTTTGTCATTTGTGAACCAATCCCTTTTGATTTGTATCCTTAAGTCTTTAGCCTATAGGTGAACTTACAGTGTAGGCAGGCTCCATCGTCTGCACTCTTCGAACATCTCAGAAACCGCTGAGTCAACCCAAATCCAATTTTATATAAAGCCTCTGAGGCATTTGGGGAACAGAGAATTGTTAAAATGATCCAATCATGCCATCAGGATATTCCCCTTGCCAATATACATTATTTTATCTAGAGGAGGACAAGGGGCTATTTCTCTACCTAAAAGCATGTATGGGACAAGGGGCCTTGATGATCCTCAATATTAAGTCGTGTTGCTAATATTAAAGGTAATAGAATCCCTTACAATAGGAGACGGCCCTTTATCAATGGCTATGAGGCAACAAATGGCCCCATCACATTGGTCTTAGCGGCAACACTGCATATATGAGCCGCCAACAAATCAACAAAATGACATGTGCACCCAGTGGAGACTCAGAGCAGCCTGGGCATCTGCCAAGTCTGATCAGTTTTCACTGTGTACAATTCAATTCTTTATTTTCCAAAGCCACAGAAAGCTTTGAAACCTTAGCTACTTAGCAGCCCTTTGAGTGCAAAGAGGAAGACTGAGCAGACTGCGCGTATACCCATGTTGATCTGATTCTTCCCTGGGACCCAGTCATTTTGTCGGTTTTGTCATGCGCTGGCTCAGTTATGGTAAAAACCTTTTAAACCAGCAGGCCGATTACCTTCGAACCTACTGGTGCAGTGGCTCAGTTACTAGAGCGTCCGATTTGCGTCCGAGAGGTTGTGGGTTCGACCCCCGGCCGAGTCATTCCAAAGGCTTTCAAAATGGTATTAACCACTCTTTCGTTTGTGCTCAGCATTGAGAAAGCGGAACTGGTCGGTCCGGTGTCAGTATAATGTGACTGGGTGGAATGTCACGTCATGTATCTGAGGTGTGATATGTAAGGGAGGCAGCACTCTTAAAGTGAGCATTGATCTCCCTGTCACATCCAGACACCGTCGCGATATAATTGAAAGATTGTTGAAAGCGACATTAAGTCTGAATGAAAAAATAAATAAAATATAACTTTTTTTTCATGCTGAAATCTGTCCGACGGATTAAAACTTAATGTCATAAGCGCGGGTCCTTTCACATGAAAAAATAAACAAAATGACATGTGCACGCAGCGCACTCAGATCAGCCTGGGCATCTGCCCAGTCTGATCAGTTTTCGCTGTCTACACATTGAAACCATAGCTCCTTAGCATCCCAATGAGTGCACAGCGAAGGCTGATCAGACTGGGCGGATACCTATGTTGATCTGATTTTTCCCTGGGAGCCCAGTCATTTTGTTGGTTTTGTCATGCGCTGGCTCATTTATGGTAAAAACCGTTCAAATTAGCAGACCGAATATCTTCGAACCTACTGGTGCAGTGGCTCAGTTGCTAGAGCGTCCGGTTTGCGTCCGGAAGGTTGTGGGTTCAATCCCCGGCTGAGTCATACGAAAGACTATAAAAATGACATTTGCTGCTCTTTCGTTTGGCTCAGCATTGAGAAAGCGGAACTGGTCGGTACGGTGTCAGTATAATGTGACTGGGTGGAATGTCACGTCATGTGTCTGAGGTGTGATTTGTCAGTGAGGCAGCACTCTTAAAATGAACATTGAGCTTTCTGCCACATCCAGACACCGTCGCGATATGACTGAAAGATTGTTGAAAGCGACGTCAAGTCTGAATAAAAATAAAGAAAAAATAACCTTCGAACTTTCTTTTTTTCAGGTTGAAATCTGTCCGAAGGATTAAAATTAAATGTCATACCCACGCTTGCGGGTCCTTTTCTAGTTTCTTTAAAATTCGCATACATAAATACATATTTTTACATTGTGTAAAATTATAAGGAACGTTGTCAATGAAAAGGCGTCGTTACTGTGTGCATGTACAGTGTTTTGCTCATGTAATTCCCTTTCAACTGGGACGTAGTCAGTCACTTATATAAAAATGACTATAAAGAATATACCCAATGTGAAAATATATTATATCATATATGTTAAGAGTCTAATTAAGTCACCTGCGGGCGGCGGACCGCACAATAAACATAGGGTCCGTTGGCCCATAATGTTTTTTATTTGCAGTGGGCAGTCAGGTTGCCGCTCCGTAAAGCAACCGGTCGGCCTGTGACAAATTCTGCTAGCGGGCCTCTGTTTGAAATATAGAGGACTTCTAGCGGCTCAATGGCTCAACGGAAATCAGTCTTTTTGCAGCTTTCAGCAGGCATATCCGTACAGCTCGACATACACTTTGCGATTGCAAGTGTCTATTTGTGTATACGCTATGAAATGTAATTGCTTAAAACCTATGAGCAAATTATAGAACACTGATGGTACTAGATGTAGATTTAATTTATACTTATGTAAATATTGAATGTATAAATCTAATAGTTTATTTGAACTTAAATCTGTAAGTACGACATAAAAACATTGTTCTCTGTAATACAAAGAATTTGGAAGTAATAGTAATGCGTATGATGTATTCATGTGTCCTTTAAACGTGTATAAGTTTCATTATTTACTCTACACTTAGTTTGTCTATTGTAAATAATATTCTAACGTACTGATAAATAACATAAATCTGTATTTTGAGAGGCATGTGCCTCGAATGTGGTGAATATTGCTTTATTTCGAAATCATTTTTCTTTTCGCCAAATCGGCTAGAAAGAAATAATGTCATTGTGAGCTTCATACAATATGTATCACTGGCTTCTGATACTAGCGAGTATTTACTGCGGACATTACCTAGTAAAAGGTATGTTCAGATATGATTTTATAACAATATATTTCATGCGATTTGTACGTTTAAGTCGAATATTCACTGACTGACTGGTTCAGATTGGGCGAAGTTTTAAACAGTGTTGCACGTTACACTGCCGTTTATGAACGTACCCGATAACACATATAGTCTATTATTGTTGTTTAGTTGATGAGTTTTTTGCTTCCAAAGAATCCTTCTTTTCCAAATCTATTTACAGTCATTACTGCTGGTGTAACGTGTTATGTGATGGCCGACAAACGACTGCAATTGTTCCCCTTAAAATGTTTATATTCTCTTGTTCTGTCTTGTTCTGCGCATTTGCTGAGTTCATTTGTATTTAGTCAAGGAAACAAATACCTTCCAACCCGAAGCTAGGATGGATGAGCAGTTACAGGTACATTACTGCTCATGAGTAGGCTGAACAGGCCAAGTAAAACCGAGTGTTATTTTATTCTAGTGCATCTGTTTGCTGTTTTCAACTGATTCCACTTATCATAATGGATTTATCATTATTACAATTGGTATAAAGCGTTCTGTGGCGATCATGAAACACATCTCTGTACTTTGCATTAGTGTTAATTATATATTTTTGTCCTTTGGGCCCACCAAGCGTATTGCGATTTATTTGAAATCATGTTATTGCCAAGCCCAGGGTTAGGAGGCGTGGGCAGTCATGTAAGTCGTAATTCTGTTCATGAACACAGACTCAGTAAACCGGGTATGTTATTCACTTATTTGATGTTGTTAGTGCTTCCAATGGAGCTCATTTTTCTAAACAATATTCTGCAGCTGTAGTTCGCCTGTCATTACTGACAATGACCAATCTTAATCACATGCGAGAAATGCTACTGTTAGTGTGTTCTAAGATGGCTGATCAGACCAATTCTAGCTCTAAACTGTCTGTTGCAGATGGAACAACAGACGTCAGAGCAAGAAAGCTCTGTTAGTGATGCCTTAGCTCTGGCTTTGCGCTGTGCACGTTTCTGCTCGGCTTGGCTGATTCGCTTTGCTTCATATTCACTAGCACCTCTTCTGATGAGGCCTCGCCACTTTGCTCGGTCCTGTGCAATTTGTTCCCACGACTCTGTTGGAATGTTCAAATCCTTGAGGGAGGCTTTCAGGGAGTCTTTGTATCGCTTCTTCTGACCACCATGGGAGCGTTTGCCCATTTCTAGTTCTCCATAGAGGATTTTATTTGGCAAACGTTCCTCAGGCATCCTGGTAACATGGCTTGTCTATCTTAACTGTGCCAGTTTCAGAAGAGTATGTACACTTCGCATCCCTGCCCTTTTCAGGATTTCTGTGTCTAGAATCCTGTCTTGCTACTTAATCTTTAAAAGTTCTCTAAGGCAGCTTGTATGGAAGTGTTTCAGTCTTTTGGCGTGCCATTGGTAAACTGTCCACGTTTCGCATGCATACAATAGTGTTGGCAGCACCACAGCTTTGTAGACTTTCAGCTTTGTGTCAAGCCTGATTACACTTCGATCCCAAACACTACTACGTAGTCGGCAAATGCAAATTGACATCATCAATGTGCACGACTCTTGACAATGTGCTTCCAAGGTAGATGAACTTGTCTACCACTTGCAATCTTTGACCTTTCACTGTAATGATGGGCTCCTTGTAAGTCTTGACAGGTGCTGGTTGATAAATCACCTTGGTCTTTTGATGCTGATTGTGAGGTCATAGCTGTCACAGGAGTCTGATACTTGATCTACAACTTTTTGCATCTTCTCTTCTGTTAGAGCACCCTTTGCCATGTCATCAGCAAAGAAGAACTTGTCTAGCATCCCCTTCTGCACCTTGGATTTGGCTTGCAACCTTCTTAGGTTGAAAAGCTTCCCATCAAAACCATACCTAATAGGTATACCATTGTCATTGGAAAGCAGCTGTGAGCGTGGCAGAGAACATCATGCTGAACAGAGTCGGGGCTAGTACGTAGCTTTGCTTGACACCATTTGTAACAGGGAATGGATCAGAAAACTCACCGTCATTTTGGACCCGTGCAAGCATACCATCGTGGAACTGCCTCACCATTGCTATGAACTTGGTCGGACAGCCAAACTTCGCCATAATTTTCCAAAGACCCTCACGACTGACTGTATCAAATGCTTTGGTAAGGTCAGTATAGGTCATGTAGAGGTCCATGATCTGTTCCTCGCATTTGTCTTAAAGCTGCCTTGCTGTGAAGATCATGTCAATTGTTTCTCTGTCCTGTCTAAATCCACACTGGCTTTCTGGTAGAAGCCCTGACTGTTCAAGGTGTTCAATCAGACGGTTAAGTAGAACTCTTGCAAGGACCTTCCCAGGAATTGACAATAAAGAGATGCCACGATGGTTATCACACAACTGAGGATTCCCTTTCAGTTTGAATAGGTGGATAATTGAAGCATCTTTGAATTCTTGAGGGATGCCTTCTTTTCTCCACATAATATGAAATAACTCGGTCATCTTCTTTGCAACTGGAGTTCCTCCTGCTTTGTAGATCTCAACAGGTATTGCATCTGATCCTGGAGCCTTGCCAAATGACAGAGGTTTTATTGCTTACACTGTTTCAGCGACGGTTGGAAACTCGACAAGCAGCAGATTACATTCAACCTGTGGTGGTCTGTTGATAGAGTCATCATTGATAGATGATGGCCGATTAAGAAACTATCAAAGTGCTCATCTTTTCAAGATAGCCTCTTTGTCAGTCAGAAGACTAGTTCCATCTGCACTGAGAAAAGGGGTGGTTCCTGAGCTCTGGGGACCATAAACTGTCTTTAGCGCATCAAATAACTTTTTCATATCCTTTCTATCTGTAAAGGACTGGATTTCATCAGCCTAACTGCTCAGCCAGGAGTTTTGCATATCTCTGAGCCTAGTCTGGACTGTCTTGCATACATTTGAATATGCCGCCTTATTGGACACTGAGCTGGTACCACTAAGGTATTTTTTTGGTGTTTCTCTTCAAGGTGTCCCTGGATTTCTTTGTCATTTTCGTCAAACCAGTCTTGGTGTTTACGAGATACTGGTTGCAAGGAATCTATTGCTGAAGAGTGGACGGTGTCTCTGAAGAATGTCCAGTTCCCTTCTGGATCATCTGAACGGAGTTCCATTGTATCTAATCGGCTGCAGATATCATTGATGAAGACTTGCCTCTTGCTTTCTTGTTTCAGCTTGGAGACATCCAGTCTCTTTGGCACTTTCTTGACTTGTGGTCGCCATGCAGACTGAATGCGCAGGCTCAGTTTATGACCGACTATGACATAATCAATGAGATGCCAGCGTTTGGAGCGAGGATGCATCCATGACGTCTTGTTGCGAGTTGGCAGACGGAAGACTGTGTTAGTGATCAGCTGTTCATGCTCTGCACACTTCTTCAAAAGGAGGAGGCCATTGCTGTTGCACTTTCCTATTCCTTCAGTCCCCCCTCACTCCTTCTCAGTTTCGTTGGTCTGTGCCTACTCTAGCATTGAAGTCTCCCAGGAGGATGCATTTGTCTTTCTGGGGTGTAGAAGAAATTACAGAATCCAGATCATCATAGAACTTGTCTTTAACCTCATCTGGGTTGGTCATTGTGGGTACATATGCCTCTTTCCAGATAAGGGAAGTCTTAGCGTCATCAAGCGGTCATTTATGCATTATGGAAGTCCTGAGAGCTTGCTAACAAGGTGTGGGATTGATGGCGAAACCTACTCCTGCTTCAGGCCGTTCTTCTTTCTTGCGTCCACTCCAGAAAAAAGTGTAGCCAACACCAACTTCTTTTAATAGATAGCCCTTTCTCTGCAAGGCGAGTCACTCAGAGCTGCAATCTCGACTTTGTACAAATCATGTTCTCTACCAACTAGAGCTGTTCTACGCTGTGGTCTGTCTGAGCCAGCACTGTCCATCAAAGTGCTCACATTCCATGCGCCGATTGTCAAAGTTATCACCTTTATCTTCTTCTTTCTTGCTCGACCGCTAAATGAGATCACCGCTGATCGCGGTTAACCAGCCTAACGATCCTAAAAAGGTCTGCTCAGTCATTTAGTTCGGCTGCCGAATTCCCCATACTGCTTTATTCTTGAGGAAAGCGACCATATAAAACCAAGCCGCCTGTGTGCAGGTCCGCAACTACAGCTTCTAGTGTTTCCTCACCTTCTGCTTCGCCACTCGCCCATCCCACATGGCTTTTTGTGTGGCTTGCATATGTGTGCTTGCTGTTGCTGTGTGTATATGATTAAGATGACATGCGCTGTGAATTGGATTATAGTGAGGGAGAGGCGCGCAGAGATAACCTCACTCTCTCGTCCTGACCTAGCTGGATCAGAGGCAAGACAGTATCAAGACATCTGGAGCTAAGCCCCAATGCAGTGGATGACCATGACTTCTTTAGTGCCTTGCCATGCTCTGCATGCTCTTCATGCTCCACAACATGCTGCTGCATTGCCGTTTGGGCCGTTGAATCAGAGAAATGATTTTTTCCGCCCCAGTTACCGAAGCAGACTTTACATAGCTGGAACAGGCAAATCAAGATATGTAGGTTTTTGTTTGGAGTTGCCGTCTCCTAGATGGATTGCTGACCAGGGCTTGAGGGCTCCATCTGCCCTGATTATTGTTATACAGATTCGGTTAATAGCTATACAGAAGCAGTAACTGAAGTGTCTGAACGCATTGATTAAAGGAAAACATCTGGCAAGTTTCGACTAATTTTCTCCATGACAAAAAATAGCAAAATATAACATCTTACGAACTCACAAACAGATTTAAGCGGCTTTATTGTCACATATAAAGTATGATCCAATATTCCCATAGAACCAGCAAATTAGATAGTACAGTACTGAAGTACGGGGTGACATTTGGCGGCCTAAATATATTTATCGTAACTAACGCTGGTGTTGAATGATGTGTGTTGCCAATAAACGTCTTCCCGCACTTCTGATGTTCAACATTATATAGATTATTATCTTCAGGCCCTTTTTAGAACAGTAAATTTATTTGGATAAATTTAGAAATGAAGTATCGCTCAATTCAGGACCGGAAGAAGTGCATAATATGAGCATTACGTTTCAGGTTCATTAACAGATTCAGTAAAACCGGGGCTATGTACAACTCCAAGAAACATAATCAGATCACAAGAAATGCATTTTTAACGTCCTCATCTGGTTTTAGAAGCCATCTTGCGCTTAAATTCACGTCTAGTCTCGTTCATAATTTTATATTTATTTGGGGTACTCTTTGGACATTGAGAGGTAGTTAAACATTGGTCACTATCCGAAGCCAAGCACCGTGGAAATGTATCTAAACTAAGGAACATACAGCTGTCTCAAACGACTTGTGGAGACAAAGTATTCAGCAGCTTGTTAGTTTCATTTTTTTTTCTGCCACAACGCTGTGCGGCTGTTACGGGTATACAAGTATTCAGTATTAATGTCTTTATTATGTAATGATGGTCATCAGTCGTCGCCATGAATTAGCACTCACCTGAATGGAGGTAGTTTATTAAAAACAAATAGAGAGATAAGGGAATAGATGAATGTTATACTAATTAGCATATACATCAAATGAAAAACAAATGTTTAAAGTTACTGAAGTTATAAAATGCAACATATTAACTATGCGAGTGCTTAGGAGGAGGTATATATTGCAATTCACCTGTCAAAATAACTTAAATCTGCATTCCCCGACTGATGACGCGTGGGTGATGCAAAAAGACTGATTCTTTTAATGATCAGAAATGCGGCCCTGGATATGCAGCTGTACATTAAAAGTACTGTAAAATTCCGCTAATAAGGCCACTCGAAAATAAGACCAATCCACTATTTAGACCAGCTTTTGCCAGTCCCAAATGAGTTTTTCGTGTTATCATATATATCTCCAGATAAGAGAGGATATATATTTTTCTTATTTCTCCACAAAACATATACCGTGGGTACTCATTAGAAGCGCCTTCTATCAGTACTTTTAGGTTAAAACAAACACCTTATCTGGAGCTATTTTCTACATTCAATACAAAGACCGCCCCGCTAATAAGAGCGCTTTTAGGCTGTACCAAAATTGTCTTAACAGCGTTATATTGTTGTATATGATTAGTATAGACCGATCCAAAATATGTTTATAAACGTTATGATATCAAGTTAATTTTGTGTAAAGATATAACGCATGTTGAAGCAGAAGGATTACTGCAAGCATTATGCATATTTGGAAAGGATAAATATGAAGATACTTCAAAAAAGCCACAATTATGGAGCAAAGCACTCCCAATTATTTAACCTCACATAATGACTGCACACAAAAACCGAAGGACATAATGGACAACTAAAATAGACTAGGTAAACGAAGATATCTGCAACCGAAGTACCGCCTAGGAACGGTTAACTGTAAAAGTTTGGCCTTTAAGGCTCCATATTCCTCAAAAGTATTTTTATTCAAGAAAGGTTTCATCTATGTATCTATCTTCTCATAATTCAAAACCCTCTTCCGAGTATTATTTGAATGTGCTGCGCATGGTGTGTTAGTAAGAGAAGAAAAAGTGAGATAGTGCAGCATAAAAAGTGTAAAATTAAGGTGAGCATAGATGACAGAGTTAGTGTTAGGAAGAAGAGTTTAAAAGCAAGATAAAAACAGTATATGCCTTAAAGGAGTGTATGGTTGATCTTGCCGACTCCGGACTTGAAAGAGTCAAGATCTGAATCAAAGACGAGATCAGCTGGTAACCTGTTCCAGGGAATAACCGTCACTGGGAAGAATGAATAGTAGTAATAACTGACAGAAGTATGGATCTGCCTGTAAGCAAGAGGAGGATAGTGAGTCTGTTCAAATATGGAGGAACTGGTATAACGACCAGTCCATACACGATTTTATAAAACATCGCGATACGCGAATCATAACGCCGAAGCTCAAGCGACCGCCATCCAAGATTACTCAACATGTCTGTCACACTACTATATGGTGAGTAGTCATTGCAAACCTAACGGGCTGCCCTTCTTTGCAACATCTCTATTTTATTTATATTTTCAAGATCAGACTGAAGTATTTGACTATCATGGGCACTACTGTCAAGTAAACCGCGGTATCATCAGCAAACAGTCTAACTTGTGATTTGATATTTTTCGGGAGGTCCGGAAGGTCGTTAATGTACAAAAGAAAGAGAAGCGGGCCCAGTACAGACCCCTGGGATACCTCGGAGGTGACCGGGACCTCTTTGGAAGACTCCCCCTCCAGTGCAACAGTTTGAGAGCGACCAATTAAAAAAGCTTCGATCCATTTTAGAGTGTTTCCTGTTATGCCGAAAGTTGAAAGTTTATATAGTAATTTTAGATGATTGACTTTGTCGAAGGCTTTGCTGAAGTCCAAAAGGATTAAATCAGTTTGTTTTTCCAAAAGTCAGCCGCCTTGCTAAATCTTCCACAAGTTCAATAAGCAGGGTTTCACAAGAGCGATTCATAAATTGATATATGATATTAATACGATCATAAAATGTTGCATCAGTAAGTCTCTCTCGGGTTTGAACTGGATCAAAAATGAAATGATTTTTTATCGTATCTCTGAATTAATGTTTATTGTCTTAATTTAGTATTTTGAGTCCTTTCTGGTGTTGTGATCAGCCTGGTGAGGATGAGGGAGCTTTTTAACACGTGTGATGCCCATCGCGGTTTCTTCACTCGTCCTCTTGATGACATTCGGTGAATTTGTTCTGAGATTGTGGCTCTTTCTAGGCATCGTTAATTTTTACGGATGTCCACTAAGACTGACTAGGTACCTGCTGAAAGGGACTTACATGTGCAAAACAACGAACATGCACACCGTAACGATGACTTATCTTGGGAGCAACGAAAACATATACATATGATACTCAGCACTGTAACTGTATTTTGGTTAAGGGTAAAGTCTGGTATCTAAAACCTAGGCATATCTTCCCAACAGTTTTGCCGTTACCGCAGTTCTGTTGCAGTTTCTCGTCGTTTGTTCCTTCTGTTTATGTGTTGTTTTATATCCTTTTACCCTTATCCGGTGACGGCTGTGTTTTGTAATACTGATCTTTACCGGGTATTACAAAGTTCTTTTTTATGACGAAGCTTAAACAGGTCCAATTTTGGCTAGTGTTAAGACATAAACGCGTTATATGGTTCCTGTGTTGATTCAATGATAGGCGTCTGAGATCATTATTTCTGTCGCAGTTTCTCTTCATTTTGTTTTTCTTTCTGTTTGCGTTGTTGTAGTATTTTGTGATACCCTGTCGTGACATTCTGACCTTTTTTGGTGGCTTGTGAGGGCTGTGTTGTCTGACTGTGGCCTTTCTTGGGTACCCACATTTATGTTATTTGAACATATCATAAGATATCCATTTCATTAGTTCACCCGGTGTAATCAAGTTATCGAATATTGATTTCGTACCTGCATGAATTTTGGCTGCCCACAGTTAACAATAATATTTGTTCTCTATATTTCATTATATTACCGATTGCACTGGCCTATATGTCAGATAAATTTTAGTGTTTTCCATAAGGGTGTTTAGGAAGTTTTATTCTGGTATCTTTAATTGTATTTCTAGGCTGTCACACTGAATGCTGCAAAAGCACAGTATCTGACTGTCAGGATTATCAGGCCCTCGGAAACGACACATCTACAGTGTACTATGTGACTCCGATAGGGATGTATAGCGAAATTGCGGTATATTGCGATATGGCAACAGATGGAGGAGGATGGCTGGTTAGTATTTATCACTCAAACATTATTTCCTTAATGATATACACATCACTGGGTCGGGTCTCTAACTCAGTCTGTTTCAGACGGTTTGCCCCCCTGTCAGTTGTTATATGTGGCCAATCATTGTTTAACTTTTTTTACAGATGTATTATCTGTTCTTTGAAGTAGAATCGCCATTACATTATCAAGAACAATCAATTTATTTTTTAAAACATAGTGTTAATAAAAATAATTGATGTCACCTAAAAGACAGATCACATGTTTAATTCTTGCAAATAAAATCATTGAACTTTGCGAATTCTCACATACGAAACTGATGTGAACAGATTTCTAAACAATCAAACAATTTGTGCAAACGGCGCTTTATGGTGACAACCTCAGATAACATCACCACAATCATTAAACAGTTATTTTTTCTACTTTTATGTAGGTCTTTCAACGACGAGTAAATGGCTCTGAAAAATTTAACAGGCCATGGGAGGATTATGAACTTGGATTTGGCGATGTTAGCCATGAACATTGGCTCGGTAAGTTATTACTGCAGAGTAAAATTCAGCATCATTATTAAAAGGAAATACATCATTTGCAAAATGTGCATCTGGAATGACAAACCTTTTTAAACTATGCGCTGTAGTGCAAATTGGATTAAACTCGGACTACAGTTCCCTAGTTTATTACTGCCCGCTCCAAGGCGGAACTTTCGTTATGGTACTTTGTGATAAATGTTCTGTACTTTCACCTACAAGTGTTTTTTTTTTTTTTTTTTTTTTTTTTTTTTTTCTAACAAAGTACAATGTTTGGAAAATGCAGCCAACTCTGCTTGTTGTCTGTTCTTTTGTTTGTATTTTGTATTTTGCTGTATTTGCCTTTGATGTTGAGAATGTGATGTGGATCTGATTGTATCAGCTCCTTAGTTCACTTATGTTTTTTTGTTTGTTTTTTTTAAACAAACTTTTATTATGGGCGCATACCTTTTCGAACAAATATATTTTGAACAAAAATACAAAATGAGATAAACTATACAAAAAAATATTGTTACATTTTTTGTGAATTTGTAGAGACAATTAAGCCTTAAAACACCTCGTTATAAATATCTAAATGAACAGCACTTATAAGCAATTTCAAAATTGTCAAATATCGATAACTTCTTCATTATTATATTTCATTCATTATCATGGTTAATTATTTACCAGTGCATGACTTACATTTCATTATGTAGAATGTCACAATATCCGGATGCGTGACGTGAATGCGGTCATTTTAAAACTTAACGTTTGTTTGTAATGTATATATAGCTATTTATGTGCTTATCTCGTAGTAAATTCAATGAACTGTGATTGTAGAACTTTGGCTCGATATACATCTTTTACATGAGCATACATCTGATATAAGGCACTAAGGAAAGGCTATAATTACGATTACAATTGCAATTATAAGAACAAGTCCAAACAGTATGGTTGCCTTAATAGACAGATGTACAAATAAGAAGATAAACCACACTGGAACGCCTTGGTATGTAGATCAGGGAAATACAAGGGACAAACAAGTATTACACTCTAAAATATTGTCCTTCAGTCTGATTTAGCTTAATTTGCTTTTTATGTTTTCGCTTTGATGCATTGACTGAGTTAGGAGCCTTTATGCGAACTGAATTTTTATGTATTTCTGTATTAAGAGTAGCATCGGGACCCACGGTGAAGTTGGCTAGCTGTAAAAAGTGCTTTAAACCCCGAGTAGTTTACTCTACTGACCGTTCTAAGGTGGTGGTCCTCGTGTTAGTCTTACTCTTTGTTGCTGTGTGGTGTATTCTACGAGGCGATTTGTGTTACGTCTTACTTTGTGTTATTTTGTTCTTGTGTTTTTCAGCCCTTTTAGCATTGCGATTTCCTCGCCTGGGGAAGAGAGAGCTAATCTTAGTGCTTTTCGTACGTTTGTTTGATTTGTGCTTGTTTGGTTTTGTCGGTTTCCTCTTCCTCTTGGTGTCTGGGAAGGGCTGCGGTTTGTGATTGTGGCACTCCCTGGACTGTTCTCTTACCTTTTTTGGGATATAAAAGTCATAAAAGATCTAACGCTTAGAAACTTGTTTGTAGTATTCTTTATACAACTGAAGAGTTTACTTATGTTATGTATAAAAAACATGATTGCTGTAAACACATGTCCTGCACTGTATCATATCCATATGGAATTTCCAGGTCGTAAGTTTTCATGCCCGTTTAGAAATTAAAAACATACCAGAATTATTAGCTTTGATAGGCAAAACTGATAAAGATCTACTTTTCTTACAAAAGCATACTATTGAAGTGGTATTGAATCAATTTTTGTTTCAAGAAAATGCTTGACTGAGTTAAAATGATTAGAAATTAAGCATTTTATAATGTTGAATGAACGAAATTTTATCCTGCTCTTAAACCAAAGCCTTTTACTACTTAAACACTAGTTATTTTTCCACATACGGGAATGAGGTCTCCAAGACTTCTATAAGCTGTTTACTGTAATTGCTGTGGACAAAGTGGAAAATCATGTTGTTGTTGTTTGATGGTTTCGTTTTATTAATACATTTAAACTAACACTTGGAATTAATAAAACATATATTACAGCGACCACTGATAGCCGTCTTTCGTCACTGAGCAAAACTCACATTGCTTAAATTGCAGTAAGGATGAAAGAGAGTCATGATTGACTGGACACAAAACAGTATAAGAGCCGGTTTACGAGATAATGGACCTTAAGATTTTCAGATTTTTGCTTGTCTTCAGATGCGCATGCGCATTCCCCAAATCTGGGCTACAGACATGCGTTTTTGCCTGATGATTTTTCAAGGACTCTACTCATGTCTGCGAACAGCAAAGACTCCGGCGAGGTTGCGCTTATGCGCAGGCTCGCTTTAGCCTTTGCTGGTCGCCTAAGTGATGAGTATCTTTTTCTCATGTGCTGGCTTATATATGCTGAAAACTTAATCGGACGTGTGGGCGAGGTTAGCACATGCAAAATTATGGATTCGAGGAATTCGAGCTAACTACCCTCAACCGCCATCCCCGTCACACGCACGCACTTGTAGCACTGTTACTGGCGTTCTATGACAGTACTTCCTTCTCGGGCTTTAAAATACGTGTTGGACTTCCGTTATCAAGGAGAATTGTAGTATGTTTCTATGTGGTCATGGCTCCTCTGCTTGCTTTGGAATCTGCAACTTTGCTCCAGTTGGCAAAGATTACTATGCTTCAAATACGTTATGTGTTGTATTTATATCTTTGACTCCCTCTCTCTTCCTCTCTCTCTCTCTCTCTCTCTCTCTCTCTCTCTCTCTCTCTCTCTCTCTCTCTCTCTTTCAGTGCGCTTGCTCGGTGCCTTAGCAATGCCACATGGCTAGCTTTTTTTTTCCTCTCTGGACCTTTTGCTTACGTGACCGAACACGTAGGATCCGGCTTTACTGCGCGGATGATCAGGCTTGCCGGAAACTTGTTGTTCGCATATACTATAACAGCTCTTTTCTCATGACGCGACTCTTTTTTTCTCCGTCCCCTTAAACGTTGTTGGCACTGATTTATTTCATAACTGATTTATTGCACACATATAATGTTTTCAATATATCAGTTTTAAGCCATTTTTATTCATTTTTCTGATGCTTATCTATATTGTCTTGCAAATGGAACATGGAAGCAAATAATTGAAAAAGCGCTCCTTTTGCAATTACCTCTTGCAATAATATCGCGAAGGAAGTAAAACATGTTAGCAATCATAATAATCGATTGTAAAATGCCTCTTTGCATTTAATAAGACAATGTCATTAGGTTGACATACTTTTAAGTAGTGTCACGACACATATTACGATACTGAATTTTTTCATGCATTTCCGGGGACTATTTGAAAATATAAGTAGACGTCCAGGAAATGCCACCATCAAGAAGCACAGCCCTCCCGAGGCACCAAAAACCTGAGAGACGAGGAACAAGTTAACACCCTACGCCATATACGAAAAACATAATTTAGGGTCTCTCCTCATTGCAGATATTGATTAAAGTAAGCATGATTTTGTTTGAAACAACATCGGCAACACTAAACCTCGCATTCTTAGATTAAACTAGTAACTTGTACAGTACGCCAAGGCGGGTTCCTCTATTGCAATTCTTTCTTTGTGCGTCGGTTGTTTTATATGTAGCATTTGGTTTGTCATTATTTTTATTCATCTCTCTTTCTTTTGTTGCTCCGGGAAGGCTGTGCTTCGTAATCGTTACATGCATTTTTTAAACTGTTCAAATAATCCAACAGGGAGTATTAGAGTAAAAAAAAACAATGAAACATAACTGGCATCCTCTTAATACCATTGTAACCAACACCTTAAAACATGAACAATGTTTTGAACAAATGTAAAACATCTGTTTTTTTTTTTATTTGCAGGATTGCTGCCGCTTTGGAGACTCCTTTCTCAAGGCCACTATGAAATGCGTATCGACATTGAGGACTGGGACGGGCAAAAAAAATATGCACACTATCACTATTTCAGCATCGGTGGCCCTGAGGATAATTATTCTCTAAAGGCTTATAGCTATTCTGGTACATCAGGTGTGATATATTTACTTCGTTCAGTGTACCAGGGTTTATAATATCTCGTTCTTTGTGATCACTGTGTCTATATGTTGTGGCCCCAGTGTTATATACTGTGCTTTATTTATTATATGCTTTGGTTAAGCATTATATGGAGTGGTTTATCCGATATATGTAGTAGTAACTACGTTATATTATGTTGTGAAAAGGTTACACGCTGTAGTATTTTCGTTATACGCTGTGGTCTCAGTGTTACATGTATATGCTGTGATTATTCCTTTATATGCGGTAGATAAATCTTTATATTTGGTGCAAACGTTATTATGATGATGAGATCATTCGGATGCATTCGTAACTAACTATCGCTAACCTCGAGAAGTACCGAAGATATTTACCGCTGAAAAGCCCGTATCCTCTGGAAATGAACATTTCTGCTTAACAGTTAGCACGCTCTAGACAAATCCACATTTCTGCTTAACAGTTAGCACGCTCTAGACAAATCCAGTAGATGACAAACTGATGCTGTTCCGTCCCGAAAAAAGGAACCGACATTTCACACAAATTGTCATTTAAGTGGACAATTTACATGAACAATCAAATATTAGCCCCGGAAAAAAATCCGAAAATGCCATCAACCGAAATCTCCTCCCAACACGCAGTGTTAGAGCTTTTATATTCTTCGTTTTTTTTTTGTTTTTTTTTTTTTTTGTTTTTTTCTGTGTCAATGACCCGTTCTACATAACACTTAAAATACTGTGGGCAAACGACAAACCGATGCCGTCCTCCCAGAAAAAAGGACCGTCCTCCCAGAAAAAAGGACTTGTACAATCCACATGCAATGTCGAATTCCATCCTCTGGAAAAAGGTAGGAAAAAAAAGCGCCATAAAATGTTATCCACCGAAATCTTAACTTAGCACGTTGACGTTAAGCGTTAAAGCTTAAACCTTATTTTATTTTATTAATTATCATTTTGTTTTTGCAATGAACTTTTCTACTTAACACGCAGCATGCTATTGAGCAAATTTAGCATATGACAAATTGATGCTATTCCTCCCAGAAAGAAGGACCCGACATTTCATATTGTCCTCTAAGTGGAGAATATGCATGAAGTGCGAAAATCCACCCTCCGAGAAAAAAACAACAACAACAAAAAAAAAAAAAAAAAAACAACCCAAAATGTCATCTGCCGAAGTCTTTACCCAGCACGCTTTAACTGTCGTTTGATTAAAGTTTTAACTTTGTGTTTAGGGTACAGATTTCGGCGGGGGCCATTTTGGGGTGTTTTTCTTAGTTTTTTTTTTTTTTTTTTTTTTTTGTTTTTTTTTTTTCGGAGGATGAGATTTTGCATTTCATGCAGGTTGTCTACTTAGGGGACAGTTTGTATGACGGGGCGGGGTATTTTGTTTGGGAAGAATGGGAGGGTGGAAGGTGGGGGTGGGTATCTACCGGATTTGCCTATAGCTAAGTGTTAAGCGGAAAGGTTCATTAAAATAAAAATAAATAAATAAAACCTTTAATGCTCTGCAAGCCGGGTATAGATTTCGACATGACATTTTAGGGTGATCTTCTCGTTCCTTATTTTTGTTTGTCTGTTGCTGTTGTTGTTGTTGTTTACGGAAGGAAGAATTCGGCATTTATGCAGATTGTCTACTTAGGGGACAATATGAAATGTCGGGTCCTTTGTTCTGGGAGAAAAAAAAAAAAACATCGATTTGTCATCTGCCGGATTTGCCAATGACATGCTAAGAGTCAATTAGAAAGATTCATCACAAATTGTATGATGTTAAAAGCTTGAGCGCTCTGCGAGATGGGTGAAGACTTCGCCCGATGACATTTTGGGGTGGTTTTCTTTTCTTTCTTTTTTTCCGGAGGGTGGGATTCGACATTTCATGTGGATCGTCCAATTCCTTTTCCCGGAAAGTAAGGGAGGACTGACATCGGTTTGTTGTCTGCTGGATTTGCCCAAAGCATGCAAAGTGTAAGTAGAAAGGTTCATTGAGTAAAAAAAAGAAAAAACGATTTTAAAAACTTTTATACTGCGTGTTGGGTAGACATTTCGACTGATGACACTTTTTTCCGTTATATAGGTCAGATAAACAAATTGGTCACAGTGTCTTTTTTTCAGTGTGTGAGACCATTTTCACAAGAAGTACCAAGATACTAAAAGAGGTTAGCCTTAATCTAAAAAAGGTAAGAGAAAATTCCAGGGAGTGCCACAATCACAAACCGCTGCCCTTCCCAGACCCCAAGAGGAAGAGGAAACCGACAAATCTAAACAGGCACAAACCGAACAAACGTACGAAAAGCACTAAGATTAGCTCTCTCTTCCCCAAGCAAGGTAATCGCAATACTAAAATGACCGAAAAACACAAGAACAAAATGACACACGGAAAGATTGAAAAATACAGAGCACTGACAGCGCTGTATGATCGATTGTCTGAGTGTAGGCTGAAAAAATGGTCCTTAGCGGGGACTTAAGACTGTTTCATTTAACCCTTTACTTCCTGTATTTTAAGCAAACAGTGCAGATCCTGATCAGACGCCGCGTTCTGCGCCGTCTGATCTGGGTCTGCACTGTTTGCCAGTGACCAAGTACAGGTTTTACAGATAACCTGTTTACACTGCACTCTGACGTCACAGCGACAAGAGTAGCGCAGCTATAAATAACCGTTACCAGGGTTTCACGGCAAAAGTTCTTCGGTACTTTTCGAGGTTAGCGAAAGGATTTATCTACCGCATATAATGGAAAAAGCACAACATATGGTACTGAGACCACAATATATAAGGAAAATACTATATAGCATATTACTATTTCACCACAGAGTATAATTAACTGTTTACTACATATATTGGATTAACCACTACATATAATGCTTTGTCCACAGCATGTAATGGAAAAACCAAAGCAAAGCATATAACAATGAGACCACAACATATAAGGAAAATAGTACAGCGTATAATAATTTCATTACATAACATAATGCATTTTCTACTACATATATCGGATTGACCACTCCATATTATGCTTAGGCTACAGCATATAACAAACACACACACACACACACACACACACACACACACACACACACACACACAAACAAAACACACACACACAGAGCATATAACATTAAGAGCACAGCATATGACAAGAATACTACCATTTCCATTTCAATATGACCATTTCACCGACGAATATAACAAAGTGTCTACTACATATATCGGATATCTACTTCATATAATGTTTGACCATAGATAATGGAAAAAGCACAGCATATAACACTGAGACCACAACATATAATAAAAATATTACAACGTATACCGTTTCACCACAGAATAAAACAAAGTTTCTACTACATCTATCGGATCAACCACTTAGACAGGAAATCACCTAAAATAATTCTATGCTCGTAAGAGATGCGGATTGTTTCGAAAATTTACTGATCACAAATGATGCTTAATTGATCTAACGACATTGTCTGGTCCAGAAAACTTGTATTGACACTTAATCCGTTTTTTTTTTTTTTTTTTTTTTTTTTGTTTTGCAAGTGTATGAATTTCTCTTAAGGGTCATTCAATTTAAAATTTAGTTAGTACAAATTGTGGTGTCTATATATCAGGTAGCTAATGTATATGGCGCGCGGTGCATTACTTAAATTCATTATTCCTATATGCACCTACATAAATGAGTGCACATTTCAAAACTGCTGAACGTACTTTGTGAAGAAAAAATATATATTTATTTATATATATTTTTTTTTTTTTTTTTTTTTTTTTTTTGTATTTGATTATTATGATAAATCTGATTAACACATCTGGGTCCAGTTGTTCAAAACTAAAGTATCGTTAAAAACTTTGATTATTATATATGGCCTCTACGCTAATATTTTTGCTGAAAAAATGTGAGTAGCTTTTGCATTTGCACAAGCTACGCACATTTTGTTCAGCAAAAATACCTATGAATTAGATATTGTACTTACTAGAGCAGTCATCAGAGGGATATGATAATTGTCTCCGTCCGTCCGTCCATCCATCCGTGAGTCCGTGTATCCTTCCTTCCGTCACACTTTTGTCCAGAGCATATCTCCAAAACTATTTTAGGTATTTTGCAGCAACTTCACATAATGATATAAGGCGTTGAGGGAAAGTGAAATGTACAAAAGTAAAGCTCTACCAGGACGTTATGAGGGAGTTCAAACTACAAGAACCTTAACTCTACCTTTGTTATTTTTTATTTATTTATTTATTTATTTAAAATTCTTGTCATGGAAATCTCCAGAAGCGTTGAATGGAATTAAAACCAAATTGCAAACAAGGGTCAAAGACATTCAGTGTAGGTGTAGCGTAAAAGAACGATAACTCAGTTTTGCCTCATTTTACTTGTATCCCCTTTTTACACTTTAACTATCTTTGCGCGTCCGTCACACTTTTGTTCGGAGCAGAACTCCAAAACTATTTAAGAGATTTTGTAAAAGCTTCATAAAATGATAAAGAATATAAGATACAAGAACCGTCACTCTACTTTGCTACTTCATATCTTATTTACCTTTATCAAAATTTTCTGTCCGGTCTATTACACAGTGGCTCAGCTGGATGCGCGCCCGACTGGTGATCAGGAGGTTGCGGATACGACCCCCACCGGGTCGGCAACATTCTATC
Source organism: Anodontia alba (assembly GCA_964016985.1). NCBI lineage: Eukaryota > Metazoa > Mollusca > Bivalvia > Lucinida > Lucinidae > Anodontia > Anodontia alba. The sequence goes on along the minus strand of OZ024832.1, from coordinate 61,645,099 downwards.
GTGGTGATTGATCAGGAAGTATTTTCTACGGTCATTCTCTCCTTTCAAATAGGGCAATTGTCAGTTTCTGGCGCAAGAATGTGCATAGTACTGGTAACCGTTTAGAGGACTAAGCCTGCTCAGTAAACGTGTGGTAAGGGAAATTGACCGTACTCGACATGACCCCACTGGGCTGACTGGGCCGTAAAACCTCAATGCAAACAAACAACCATCACTCCAGAAGTTCTGACGGGAATTAATTCAAACTGCATACAAAGTTCGAGGATATTCAGTTGAAGTGCAGTGTCTAAGAACCAGAACTCGGTATTGCCTCATTTTACTATTACCTCCCTTGATCACGTTCAGTTTATTTCATATATTTATCATATATATAAAATCAAGAGTTCAGAATATACACAGTGATAGAGGACATTAAAAGGAAATGCATTGTGCAGTCCCTCCATTGCCCCAGAAGGCCTTTGAAAGGGGATATGGTAATGGTCGTTGTCCATCCATCCATCTATCTGTTATTACACTTTTGTACGAAGAATGTCCATTCGCATCCCAACCCCTCTACACACACACACACACACACACACACACACACACACACACACACACACACACACCGCACCAAATGTCAAGGCCATAGAGCTGGATATAGCAGCCACTAACTTTCACATGCTGGACAAGCGCTCTTATAAAATTAAGTGGGGTTACCCAACCACTTGCCTAGAGATAGGGGTATGATAAGGAAGTGGGGTCTTGTGGCTTCCCGCTGATAACATGTGGTTTTTATTCTTTTCATCGAGGTCTTGCTCTGCAACATGCTGTGGTGGTCAGCTGCCTGGTCATTAACTTGTAATCAGATGCCTCTCCTTTCTGCCGCGACATCACAGTAGATATTTTATTTTAGTCTTTCTTTATTCACATTTAAAGTCAATTTGAATGTTATAGGTAGAAAGAGGGGGAAAAGTTAATACACTTTCGTTTTTCAATCGTCGAAATTGGTCAAGAAATAAAGTTTTGCACAGTCCGTATAGGTAATAAAAGATGCAGTATTGGTTTCCTTGCTGCAGGAGTTAATTAGTTGTGTTACATAAGATATGCATAATGATAAGATAAGAAAACATGGTTTACAGTTTTAAGAGGATAGTCCATCATGATGCGAAAAGTATCCATCGGCGTGGGGATTGGCCGCTGCATGTCCTCATGTCTTGTCTCAAGCAGTACCAGTACACACACACACACACACACACACACACACACACATCACAAAACACAGCATCCCCGACGCACCAAAGAATCAACAATGAGGAAAAAACAGTGACAAAAAACATAACATTACATATGAAACCACCAACGCCCGAACAAAGATAAACTGCGACACAGGAACCGCCTTGAAACGGTAAGTACAAACCAATATATGATGGGGGCTATTTTAAGTGTTGAGCGTATACACCTATGTTCATTTGTCCTTTGACATACATTCATACATACATACATACATACATGTGGTTCTACTTCGATTTTCAGGCGATGCCTTGAAGTTACTAAGAAAACAATCATTCTCAACAAAAGACACGGATAATGATAATCATGACACGAACAATTGCGCAAAAAGCCTTGGAGGAGGTTGGTGGTACAACAAATGTGGCCCTTCAAATTTAAATGGAAACTACATTACAGACTCAAATACAGATGGAATTCGATGGAATAATTGGAAATCGACTCACTCTTTCAAATCTACAGAAATGAAAATACGAAGAGCTTAAGACCAAATCAGATACCTTTGCAATCCGTCTCACCAGGATGTACACTGTTAGCAATTCCGTTCTTGATTTTCAACGCACCCCTATTTGCAACAATGGATGCGTCAAAATGCAATGATGGACGAGTCCACTTCAGAGGTGAAAGGCTTTAAACAAAATGTGATTACTGTATACGTGTATCGGTAGTTGAATTTTATGTTTGCATTTTTTGATGGAATTTGATAACAAAGTAAACCATTCTGTCTATAGATGTTTTTTCAACACTTTCAACAATTTAATGTAGAACGTGTATTAACCGTGTAATACAAATGTTGTAAATATATAAGTGCCTTCCTCTTCTTCATCGCAATAAAAGAGATGGTTTTATCTTGAACACATGCCATCGTTGTTATCCATACGTATAACTTCATCTGAGGATTTATATCTGCTTAAATGTGCATGCATATAATGCGATCTTATCGTAACGGCCAAATTAGCTTGTTTCCAAATGTAGTTATTCTGAAACATTCCGTGCAACGAAAGAACGATGTGTATTAATTTTATTATAACGATGTAGAATGGACAGCAAAGTTGTTTTAAGCACAAGCACCATTAAATGACTTGATTTAAGATTAAAATTATTTAAAGCAAGCACTCGCGAGTTTGGTTTCTGTTTGTACTATTTCATGCATTGCTTTCTGCGTGCAGACTTGTTTGCTATCATTTTTACATGTATATAGTGTTAGAAATCGGCCAGAATTGCATAATCAGTCATAGTTGTTTTTTTTGTAAAATCGACTTGTAGAAAATAAACTCATTCTTATTTTAGTCCTCTTCCAGGTACTTATTCATAGGTCTAGATCGATAAGACTGGTATCCATATAATATTGTTTTCATATACTTCCAAGGACACATATGTTTTGGTACTCATTAAAAGCGCCTTGCCAAGACAATGCGCTTCTAATGTGTACCCTCAACATATGTTTTTCGACAAGGTGCTTCTAATCAGTACCTACAACATATGTCTTCATGGAGATATATGAAAAATATCAGTATTTCCGATTTCCAAAAGTGCCTTATTTTAGACTATTTTATCAAATATCTTCATCTTAAGTGACAACAAAAATTAACTGACTGAAACAGACAGGTAAGTATTTCATTTTGTAAGTGTTTTTTTTTTTCTATTTTACACTGTATTCTAGAAAAAGACACTGTTTCTAGAAAGTTCTGAAATAAATTTGTCCTTAGTAAGACTATTTTCACCACGGCAGATGCCTCATTGGCCGGTCTGTCGACAATGTGGTTGAATTTCGGGGGTAGGTAGAATGATTAAGAATAATTTTGTTTTTATTTTTATACTAAACAAAAACGAACAGAATTGTAATTTTCATGGAAAAATCATGGTGAACTTTAGTTATTTTACCTACATATTTTCGCAATTGGTATGGCTTAAATATCGCATAGGTACAGATGCTACCCTTTTGATATTTCGATAGTGCATCCAAATAATACCTTAAATAGCTTGTTATAATTTTAAGGAACATGAACTGCTAGTTTATTAAACAGTGTATATGTATTTCTTAATATGTAGTGCAGTTGATTAGGGGATACCTTTGTCCTTTTAGGAGCAAAATTGTCGGTTTGATGGTCGCTAATTTTGTTTCCCGGTGACGCCTCAGGGGAGTCGTATAACGGAATTTGCGACAAAAAATTAAACCGACGGTTTACCTCACCAAATTTTGAAGACAGTTATTTCCTTTCTAATGCACTTTTGATTGTTTTCCCTTTAAAACTACATTATTTTGCACCAACAGCGATTATTGCCAGCATCATAAAACCAGACATCAGCCAATGAAAACTGAATTTACGTAATGAAGTCGGATTTCGTCAGTAAATCTCAAACTTTCAGCGTCATCCAATCAGACGTCGCAAAATGTTCGAAAAAATATTGCGACAAAGTCTATGAAAGATCAGGTAAGAATCTGGTTTGGTTCATTAAAATTCGAATGACGTTTTGAATAAACTAAAATCCAGAAGTTTTCATGCATCAAGTCTGTCTACGTATGACTTTTCCTTACTTTACACTACACTACTTCATAGTCTTATAAAATAAAACCTTAATGATTTAATTGAATTGACATTTCACATAGAAGGTTCCCTCTGTCTTGCATGTAACGGAAGAAATGCTTTTTTTCACTTCCGAAAAGCTTAGAATTTATACCTTATGTCAGAAAAGGTGTGAAACTCTCACTTTTCTACTAGACAATATTTGTATAAGATTTGGTACTAAGTATTTAGACAAATTGTGGGTATTCCGATGAGTACGAACTACGCACCGCTTGTGACTGATTTGTGCTTGTTCTGTTATAAAAGAGACTTCATGAAATTCTTCTGAAACTAAAGCCCTGTTTTTGGATTTGCATTTGTCTAGTTTAGATGGGTTTATTTCATGCACAATTTATGATAAACGCGATGATTTTGAATTCAAGATTGTAAATTGTCCATACTTGGATGGGAATGTTCCTCGTCGAACATCCTACGGTGCGTATATCTCGCAACTAATTCGGTCCGCCAGAGTGTCTGATCATGTTTCTCACCTCAACACTCGAAATAAATTGTTAACTGCTAAACTTCTAAATCAGGGTTATCGGTACCATACACTCCGCTAAATATTTTTCTAAATTTTATAGATGTCACTTCTATTTAATTTCGAAATTCAATGTTGGACTTATAGCTCTTCTGCAAGAAGGTCTATCGGAACCTGAATTTTATGGTGACTTATATAAATTCAGAAAGATATATGCTAGCAATGATTTTAGCACTCAATTTCATAAAATCATTCTTCGATATATAAAGATAATGTTCAACATAAATGTAATACGACAGACTGCATGCATGGTAGTTAACCCAATCACAGTTAATAACTTTGCTTTCCTCTTTGGGTGCACGCCGGCGGGTCGGGCCTTAGACTCTATGATGGCTCCGGCCTAAAGACTTTTAAGTAAGTCGGTTGGTGCCTGATATTCTGGCTCTGGTCGGGCACACCGGAGTCCACCTGTTGGTTTTCTTTTGCTCCAGCATTTCAGTTATTTCTTGCTATCGAGTCCTTATTGTTGTTTCATCTCTGTATTCGTTTGATTTTTATGTTCTCAGAGGTGTTGCACTGATCGGTTGGGAACCGTTCACGCGGGCTAAACAAGTGTCTTCTGTATACCGCGGCAGAGCTGGGAGCGGGGTGTGGTCGCATAAAGTTGATTTGGGCCCCCAAGTAATAATTTTACTGGCCGTTCCGGGGCGGTGCTTCTGCTGTGGTTTGCTCTTTCTGTCATTGTGTGTCTTTGTATGTGTGTCCTGGTAAAATTTTTGTTTTGTAAGGCCATTTGGTCAGTTTTTGGGAAAGAAACTGTCCTTTTAGCTTTTTGTTTGTAGTGTTTTAATTGTGATGGCGTTGCTTTAAGTGCGTCTTTCATTTTCTTTGGTGTCTTGAAACCGAAGGTGTTAAGTAGTTGTATCGATTCCTGAACAAGTTTACATAAATAAAGACGCTAAATAGGGATTTTGCACAGACAAGGGACATGATCCATAACAGTTTAATTTTGAATTTTGTTAATTTTGTCGACTTTCTCCATGTATGGACCCCTAGTAGGCTTCGTTTTCTTTGGATCGGTTGTACGCGTTTAAGTGAACTGTAAAGCTGTTCTTTTCTTTTTCGGGAAATCAGCGACTTCCCTTGCTAGTAATTTCTCCATGCAAACTTCTTATTCAAAATTATGTTTAGACGATTTTTTTTTTAATTTGTAAACCGATTTGTAAACAATTGCGGCACATTTTAGGATATTTAGAATACGAAATGTTCATAATACAACATCTGTATTAGGGTGTTTGATATCATGGTGACACGCTTAAAAACAAAAACTCTCTTAAGTAACTCATAATGGGAATAGGTACTGCACCTGCTCTACAGTGCAGCACTATGCTCAAATTGTCTGTTACCATTGACCGCACCCTCCATGCACACCTGCGGGACGGGGTAGGTGGGGGAGAGGGAGGGTGGGTGCTACAGCATTATTAGCACTAGTGGTCAGGGTTTACATCAGTGATTTGAAAGAAATGAAAGGTAACTACCCGCGCCACGGTACAAATGACAAGCAATTTATTGTTTTGTTTAGAAAAAGAAATGCGAGTCTGGGGCAGGCCTTAACTCGGTGTTGCCCAAGTAAACACGTCTTTAAAAAATCGTACGAACATTTTACGACTCATCGTACGAACTTTATTGATGAAAAGGGCTCCAGAGTCCAGTGTCATCAATAAAGTTCGTACGATTAATAGTAAAATGTTTGTACATTCTAGTTTTAGAAGTGCGTACGTCGGTTTCATCAAAATATCGCTAGAAGTTCGTACGAATATAAATTAGCGTTCCATCAAAAACGTCGTAGGTTTTACTATACTCTAATACGGGGCACAAAATATCACGGGCTAGATCACGTTCGGACTTATTATAACCGTATAAAGTGATTCCACGACTTCAAAATATCAACAAAAGGCAAAAAGGAAACTTGAAATGTTAAAGAAATTGTCTTTTTATTGGAGGAAGTGGACAAACAAAAATCATTCTCTCGGGAAAGCATTCTAGATTCGTAAGCAATGAGAGGAAGAAGGCACAGTGGCAAGCGATAACCACAGTGGTAAACGCGGTAAGCCTTCCCTATACTCGCAACCTGCATTCCTTTTTCAAAACAATTATAATAAATACCAGTCATTTGTATCGTGGTACGGGCAATTACTATTTATTTCTTCAAATCGCTGATGTAAACCCTGTACACTTGTACTAACTAAATCTTTTAGTCCCTTCCACGCTCCCTTTCCACTCCAGCTTGTTGGAGAGGGTGTGTGGAGAAAGGACATTGTATCTACCTTAATGTAGTTTCCACTTTTTCTAACACATCCTGCTATCACAGCTGTGGTGAGGGTCGATCGAAAGGTTATTGTCCCACGTATAAGCCGCGCTATTCCTCACAACCATCCTACCCCACCCGGCAGGTGTACACAAAGGGTGGGGTAAATTGTAACAGACGATTCGAGCATAGTGTTGCACCGTAAAGCAGATGCAGTACCTACTCCCTTTGCGAGGTCTTTTAGAAGGAGGTTTTTAGGGTGTCGCCAAGTTATGAAACACCCTAATACAAATATTGATCTATCATTATTTCGTATTCTTAAAGTCCTAAAACATGCCGCAATTGTTGAAAAATCGGTTTACAAATAAAAAAAACAATACGTCCAAACATAATGTTGAATGAGGAGTTTCATGGGGAAATAGTTAGCAAGGGTTGTCGCTGATTTCCCGGAAAACACGAAAAGCTTTAAAATTTTATTAAAACGCATACAACCGACACCAAAGGAAACAAAGCCTACAAGGGGTCCAAAAACAAAGAAAGTCGACAAATTTTCCAAAATTCAAAATTAAAATTTGATGGATTATCTCTCTTGTCTGTGCTTAACCCCCATTCATCATTTTTTATGTAAACTTGTTATTTATAAACCGAGTTTCAAACATTTTGCGGCACATTTTAGCACATCACGCTTACGAAATAATGATAAGATAATATCTGAATAGTGTTCTGTAGCATAGTGATTTCATTAAGAAATACATATATTACATATTCTAATGCACTTGCAAATACAACGTGGCATCTGATAAGGTGACGTCGAAAATTTGCGATTTACTGACGGAAACCCCGTTTCATTACATAACAAGAAAACATTGATGCAAAGCATCAATACGCCGGGAAACTAATCTGTCATGCATTACTTAGCTCCCTATAGATCGTAGTATAGTGAAAACATGTTGTAATTTATGAAAGGTTGTAATTATATACATTATCGCAATACTCAACGATAAAAACATTATAGATGTCATCAGAGCTACGTAAAAAAAACCCCAGCTATGATCGTCTGTTTTCTAGCCCGCATACATAATTACATGTCGCCATCTATATCCTAGGCCGAACATACAATATCCGAAATAATCTATGTAGCAGTATTTCGTTCTTTTGTCCACTCATAGCATCTTCTTTCGGTCCAAATCTTTCCATGCTTGAATATCAAATTAAACTGTATTATTAAACCAGCTTATAATCCGTTCGATTTGAGAATGCATATTTCCAATCGTAAACAAAGAAAAATATCTTTTGTTTCTTCTTCGTAGTACGACGAAAAAAACGAAATGAAAAAATTCAAACGTGCACGACTATTGACAGCAACAAGCTCATTTCAGGTCGAATGGTCAAATTGGGGCTCCTACGGGAAAACTGCTAATTTCTCTTTTAAATGAGCAAAACCCACATTGCTACATTCATTCTACACAGTACTTCCCATTTTTTAATTCACTATATTACCAATAGCAGAGTTCACTGCTGCAAAAGTGTGACTTTGAATAATAATAATAAAAAAGTGGGGGGTGAATAGTTATATATAACCCCACTAAGAACCCCATAAAACTGGAAAAAACCGATGTTCTCCAAATGCATACACATTTTACAAAAACAACCTCAAATAGATACGCCGGGCTGGAGCCCGGCGTAAATAACGTATGGTTTTACGTTACTGGCAATAATTGCTGTTGGTGCAAAATAATGCAGTTTTAAAGGGAAAACAAGCAAACGTGCATTAGAATAGGAATAACTGTCTTCAAAATTTGGTGAGGTAAATCGTCGGTTTTAATATTGTCGCAAATTCCGTTATAAGGCTCCGCTGAGGCGTGCCGTGAAACAAAATTAGCAACCATCAAACCGACAAAGTTATACCCTGATTCATTGTACTACATATTAAGAAATACATATGCATTGTTTAAAAAATAGCAGTTTATGCTCCTTAAATTTATAACATTCTGCCTTAAGGTATTACTTGGATGCACTATCGAAACATCGTCGGGGTAGCATCTGTACCTATGCGATATTTAAGTCTTACTTAAAACGAAAATATGAGGGTAAAATAAATAAAGTCCATGAAAAACTAAAATTCTGTTTGCTTTTGTATAAACATAACAAGAAAGTTATTCTTAATCATTCTTTCTTCCTCCAAAATTCAACCACATTGTCGACAGACCGGCTAATGAGGCAGCCGCCGTGTAGTAATAATAGTCTTACTAAGGACACATTAATTTCAGAACTTTCTAGAAACAGTGTCTTTTTCTAGAATACAGTGTACCATAAAAACACGAACAAAGTACAGTGTGCTTCCAGCTCCCTACCGCGATTGGAAAAGCCTTGATCATCTGTTAGAATTTAAAGACAATATGTAAAACTATATGTGTGAGGAAGAACAATTTTTATTCCTATATTGATTCTTTGATAGCTTTGTAGTTGGGTCTTTCCTTATCGGTTTTTGGTGGCGGTTTGTAAAAACCGTCACCAAATTTACAATACCGCATTTCGACAATCCGTTTTTCAAAAATGCAAACCTAATAACTTCCTAAAAAGTAGTTCCATACTGACGCTGATGTCGCTTAATTCTGCATTCAAACATGTAAGCAATTATAAATAGCGACCGAATATACAAAACCAAAGAAAATTTCAAACTTTTGAAGAAATAATACTTTAATGATGTTGAGCGCAATCTCGGCGGACGAATATAAACAAAATAAACAAGCGGTGGGATTTGATTCAGCCTCCAGAACCTTCTGAAACAGAGAATGTTTTTTAGGCTATTCACCATAAACAGTTTCGGCCGAAATCACTTCGCATGAATAGTTTTAAAAAGTAAAGTACAGTGCGGTTACATGTGTATTTAGCAACACGTTTTTCCTAAACGTTCGCTTTAATATGTTTTTATGAAAATTATTTATAAATATGTTCGACAAAAAAAATAAAATAAAATAAAATAAATAAATAAAAATAACGTTTTATTTACATTTTTGCGGTATTACTATCCTGCGGCCCCAAGGCCACTGTGCCTGTCACTTTGTGCCTTCCGGATATACCGGATACTAAGAAAACTGTGAATCAAGCCCGACCCAATCACAGTGATTTCCGCCATAGAAATAATTTTCTTCGATAGAAATTATATTTTCTCGAAGATTTTTGTAGTTCATGTATAGGCTCGCGAAAAACAACGTCCGAAAAGCAGAAACGTTTAAAGATCTCCAGCAAAATTCCTGAAGCAGTAAAATGCGTTTCAGGTAGGCCAACGGTTAGTGTATCGTCAGTGAGATACCTATTACCGAGGTTCACTAATTAGCGGATATTCAGGAAACATGGCCCCCGCCCATTGGGGCCTGCGAAGTAGATGGGCTGCCTGTAGCCTCCAAGGCAGACCTGCTTAAGCAGGGCCTGAGTTCATCAAGTGATCTGGTTGGGTAAAAGTCCCACAAATCTGGAGGCAATATCGTTAATGACTGAAATATTGTTGACCCACATTCTGATTCTCAGTTATCAGGAAAAATTATGAGCTGTAAAAGTACAAAACCCCTCAAAATTTAATTGATACCGCCCATGAAAAAACAGGGAAATGGCATTTTATATGAAATGTTTCAAGAGTTGTTATCGTTATATATAGGAAGATTTGTGTGTTTATAAGGGGATTTTATTTTATAACTCATATTTTGCTAAATTTATATGACAAGAGTTATTGTAACTGTCCAGGAAAGACCCATGATATGTCTGTAAATCTGTGAAAGTTCTATGAGTTTAAGGAACTTCTGTGAATCTGTAAAAACTCCATGAATCCATGAAAGTTCCGTGGTCAAGGTCTGTCTGTCATTTAAATTTTGTAATATATCAGTGATATGATAAAGTTCCATGGAAGCTCCGTAGTGTATCCGAGATACGCATATGCATGAAAAGTATTAAGTGCAAGGCTGGGAAAAAGAAGCAAAATTAGTCGTTAGAAAAGACATTCAGTAGTAGTATTTACAGAGAAAATGAAAGGAAACAGATCCATTAGAATAATTTGATAACATTTACTCAGTTGCTACATGCAGTTTTCATTTTAATCAATATTCCAAACATCCAACAGTTTTTGAATGTTTCAACTGGCACGCTTTTAGTTTGATATCTTGGCGCTGGATGGAACCAATGCTGACATTTTGTGCATTGGAACATCAGATTGTAGTAGTGGGATCTTGTGGGCCTGTATATAAAGACTTTTTTTCTTGACTCTGACTTGCTTGGAAATTCAGTGAAAGCACTGCTGTTAATATCAGGATTCCCACTGCATTTTGAAAGGGGGGGGGGGGGGGGGGTGGTGGTAAATCTGCTCTGTTCACTTATTTTTGTACGCGCATTGTAAAGCAGTATAACTACTCTTTTTTGAGGGTAAAAACCCCTCTGCAGAGGGTAAATGGGAATGCTGAATACAATTTGGAAGATGCAACAGTGCCAATGTTTTCGTGTTTTGTTAACTCCATGTACAAGGCTTGGGACCATTTTGGTGACTATAGTCCAATACTACGGACATTTCAGTACTTTTTTCAGAACTTTCCGTTATTCCATGAATTCATGACAGTTCCATGTTTTGTCAACCTTTTACTGATATACCCAGGCCCCAACACTGCACACACATATGCATACAAAATATTTATAATATAAACTGATACTAAAATTTCATCATTTCTCACCGCTGTGGTTCGAGTCTCGCCCGGGTCACATGTGGGAAAGCCAAGTTCTGCTTACGGATGGTCAGGTGGTATTTCCCCGAGTACTCCGGTTTTCGCCCACCTTTGATGAACGATCGGCTCGATATAAGTGAAATATTCTTGAAAGGGCCGTAAAACCCAAATCCAAAAACAAAAAAATCATCAAAACACACACACACACACACACACACACACACACACACACACACACACACACACACACACATTTATTCAGGCATCAAAAAATCCTGGTGTGGTGATTGGCGATACAGCCATCTGGTTAGCTCAGTTGGGTAGAGCACTTGCAAGCAAGAGGTCCCAGGTTTCAGTCCTGCATCCAACACACTTTCCCTCCTTAGTTTCCTTTAATGGTGCCCAATGTGAATAACCCACTGCAGCCGATTTATGGGACATCGGGGTCAGGCATAAAACAGGGTGGGGTAGCCCATATATGGTCGATGGTTTTCCCTGTGTAATCTGGGTTCCTCTATCACACATTCACGAAACACCAACATCCGTTATAGAACAAGTATATAAAATTGCTGAGCTTTCTGTGCAATCGAAGTAAAAATAAATAATGTGTTAACTTTAAAATGGATAACTTATAAGTGATTATGCCTCAATTTGTAATATTTTGTCCAGATATATCAGTATAAGTGACCCTGTCCACTTGTTTGAGCTATATTAAGTGTACATTTTTAAGAGTAAGGCTGTATTTTGATTTTTAGTTGTTCATACAGAGTTTAACTCTCCAAATTGAAATGAACACAAGAAATCCTCAAATTGATTGTTTGTCTTGTGGAAATATACCAGAATATGTATAACGCAATACAGCTGTATTTTGTCGTCAGATTTTAGCACGTTTATTAAGATACACATGTTGTAACTTTTTAAAGCAAACAGGTATTTTGTTCTTATTTCTTGCCAGTTATATAAGAGTTATATTATTAAATGAATTAGTACCAAGAATCCTCAGACAAATAGATTATCTGGTGAATATTCCCCATAATTCAAGCTTTTCAAGAAATGAATACATTAATTTACACGTGCTTAAGTTATCCGATTGTGTGTGTGTGTGTGTGTGTGTGTGTGTGTGTGTGTGTGTGTGTGTGTGTGTGTGTGTGTGTGTAAATAGGCCCAGTATTTTGTTTCTATTTCTTGCCAGGCAAAAATAGTAATGAATGCAAGGAATATAGATAGATTAGTTGTCTCATAAAAAATAGTCAGAAAATATTCTGAGCTAAGAAATGGTTAGATTTTTTACTGATTTCATAAGTAGACTTCCAAAATCCCGGACATAACACTTCTACCTACATGTCTTTGGTTCAGGCCTAAGGGCATGGTGCTTCGCCAGCTTGCTTACCAAGTAAGGCTTACTGTCCATGGATGCCTGATTATACCCTTTATTCTGGGGTCCATGTCTGTTGGTCTGAACATTCTGATTCATCATTAGTTTACAGATTTATGAGTTTGGAATAAGGTTTGCGAACCAAATTTTTATATATTTCTGTATTAAGAGTAGCATCTGGGACCCAGGGTGAAGTTAGTTAGCTGTAAAAGTGCTTTAAACCCCCCGGTGGTTTGATCTACCGACCGTTCTAAGGCGGTGGTCCCGGTGTTAGTCTTACTCTTTGTTGCTTTGTGGTTTATTCTACGAGGCGATTTGTTGTACGTCTTTCCGTGTGTCATTTTGTTCTTGTGTTTTTCAGTCCTTTTAGCATTGCGATTACCTCGCTTGGGGAAGAGAGAGCTAATCTTAGTGCTTTTCGTACGTTTGTTCGGTTTGTGCTTGTTTAGATTTTGTCGGTTTCCTCTTCCTCTTGGGGTCTGGGAAGGGCTGCGGTTTGTGATTGTGACACTCCCTGGACTTTTCTCTTACCTTTTTTGTGTATCATGACCACAACTATATAAATAATATATGTTTTTGAATTAGGCCTAGTTTCTTTTGCTGGTCAGATTATTTGTACCTTTTGAAATGGATAAAAAAAATCAAAAAAAAATCTTAAAATGTATTAACATCAAGAGAATCAGACTAGAAATGTCTACAGTTCAGAGCTCCAGATTAAAGGAATGCTTAGGTACATATTTTCTTATTTCCCCAAGTAAACATATGTTGTGGGTACTACCTAGGACTTCTAGAAACATCTTGGTAGCATGCTTTCATTGAGTTCCCAGAACGTATTTTTTGAAAGAATTGAGAAGATGTGGCACATACAAGAACCACAACTCTAGGTCCCACAGTTATTTAGTCATCGGACCTGACAGTATTTAGTAAAAGAAACCTTGTGCATTTGATAACTCCAACACCCTTTTAGATATATTGATTAAACTCAGGAGGATTGTACATGAGGTTGAGAAGATGTGTTGCATAAACTACAACTCTAGGTGCTATGGTTTAGAATTATCTCCCCTAATAGAAACTTTGTGACCTTGGTAACTCCAACATCTTTTCAGATATATTGATGATACTTGGTAGGATTGTACATAAGGTTGAGAAAGCATGTCGCACAAAAGAATCACAACTCTAGGTGCCACAGTTTTTAGTTACATGTATCTCCCCTGACAGTATTTGGTAATGGAAACCTTATGATTGCCATAACTTTAATGCCCTTTCAGATATATCGATGATATTTAGGAAAATTGTACAAGATCTACAACTCTAGGTACTGCAATTTTTTAGGTATCTCCCCTGTCAGTATTTGGTAATAGAGACCTTGTAAGTCCAACACCCTTTGACATATATTGATAATACTTGGTAGGAATGAACAGGAGGTAAGAAGGTTAGTCGTATACAAAAACTGTAACTTAGAATACTGCAGTTTTTGAGTTCACTCCCCTATCAGTATTTGTCAATGGAAACCATGTGATTGTCATAACTTGCCATGGAAGATACGTTGATGATACTTGGAAGAATTGTACATGAGGTTAAAAAGGTGTGTTGCATGTAAGGACCACAACTCTGGATGCTGTGTTGTTGTTTTTTTTTTTTTGTTGTTATCTCCCCAGACATTTGGTAATAGAAACTTGTTTGCTGCATAGCTTCATCAGTTAAAATTGGATCTTCCTGAAACTTACAGAAGTCGAGGACATGGATATTTTGGAGTTATATCCTCCAGATTAATGAATATTGTAGACATTGGGTGATCTTTTAGGCACAGGTGAGCGTTAATGACCACCATGGTCCTCTTGTTTATATATGAAGAGTGCAGTGAGCCGAGACAAACAAAAATCACAGTTGAATTCGAAGCTTGATTTTGGATCTTGTGTAACCGCATTTTAATCACAAATATTTTTCATAGATTAAAGCAGACACATCCTCTTATTTCACTTTTGGTTGTATATACGCTAAAAAGAAAGACATGTGACTAGGAAGTCCAATGGTGAAAACCTTACTGAAATATTCCAAATACTTACATCATTGGTTCTTGTGAAAAATTTTAAAAAATGTTTTAAAAACTTTAATTTGAAAATATTCCAAATACATGTACTTATATCAGTGGTTATTATGAATTTAAAAAAAAAATGTTTTAAAAAAATTTAATTTGAAAATATTCAAGGAATGTGTACAGAGAGAAAAGGTCTCTTCCATATTTATATGTTAGGGTGCAGTGTTATACATTTTCATTGTAAGAACCTTGTCAGTTCTTAGATTTTCTTTTCAAAATGAAAACGTTATCATGAAATACTGAAATGTTCACTAATTAAAACGCTCATTTAATATGTGTAATTTGATGCGACGCTACGTTACGTTGTGCTGAACGTCTAGACTTGTGACGTCTCTACGCTTAAAAACGCGATTACCTTGACAACAAGTTAAGACGTTGTACCGTAGCGGTCGACATTTTAAGGATTTCGAGGAACTAAAAGGTCGCATAGTCGGTAAGAGACATTCTAATATTACCAAACGATAATCTAGTTCATTTAAGTTATTTATTGAAAGATGCATTATGAAATTCAGGAATAATGCTAAGTTCATTTAAATTTTGGAATGCAAATTAAAGATCATCGCCTATCGCTGCGCGAGTACAATAGAGATCAACGCGAGTTAGTTGAAAATTAACTGTATAATTGATTTGTGTTTATTATGTAGTTCTGGAATTGGTTTTATTTTTGCATAATTCCAGAGAATCGCCGTTACAACACCATTAGAACGCCATTACAACGATGTTACAGCGATAATAAAATAAAAGAAACGATATGGTGGCGCATGTCTCGCAGATTATTTGTTGTTAGACCCGAAGTCCTTACAATTCTCGACTGTACAGAGCTGGTAGAAACAATACTGACCATTCAGCATGGCGATGAGTATTGCCACAGCGGATACAATGAGCGAATCCCAGGATTTTATTGGCGTAAAACGAGTAAGAAGCGCTAATGTGGGGCAACTGACAAAACTGTACAATGAAATGGAGAAGAACATGACATCTTATGACAACATAGAGAATGTAAAGCAGCTTTACGGTAAACTTTGTTACAGGTTTGAACAGTTCAAGTCCATACATTTACAATGTTTGGATCTGTGCACGGAGCCCGATGCAGCCAATGATTTGGAGCAGAGTTATGAAAGACACCAAACGAACTTCGTCGAGTTCCAGGATAGGTATTACCAGTGGATGTCTGGACGAAATAGGTCTATACCTGAAGATGACGATGGTCGCTCAGATGTCAGTCGTATCAGTTCGCAGACGTCATCTACATTGGTTTCGTCAAAATTTAAATTGAGAAATGCAAAGGCAAAGCGACTTCTAGCAGAACATAAATTGAAGCGGTTGTCCGAGAAATATGAACTACAGCGTGCCCAAAGAGAGCTGGAACTAAAACAGCAGTTGTTGGAGCAACAGTGTGAACTCGAAGAAGCATTGCTAGAGGAATCCGTTTGGCAACAGGCCGTGAATAAAGATGCTACCGAGTTAGCCGATCATAGGGAAGCACGTGTAAACCCCGTAATACAAGACGCTTGTGACAATGCACGTGACCGCGGCAGAGCGGTAAGTGAAATATATATTCGCCCGGAAACTACGCATACTTCACAGACACCGGTAAGAGCTGAGTCTCCAAAAGGGAACGACCAGGGTGAGTCTTCTAGGAACTCAAGGCACTTAGGAAATTCAGATGTTAGTGTGACCAGCATGGACGCAGCTTTCCAGCGGCTTGCAACTACACTGCAGGAGGGGTTCAACCTACCAAAGCCAGAACTGTTGACCTTTAATGGCACACATACGGACTATTGTAAATTTATAAAGAACTTTGAAGCGAATATAGAGAACAGCATCAGTGATCATAGACTAAGATTAAGTTATTTAATTCAATACTGTAAAGGTGAAGCAAAATCATGCATAGAAGACTGTGAGTTACTAGAGCCAAGTGATGGTTACAAACGGGCTAGGTCTATATTGTACTAGCGGTATGGTAGGCCTCATGTAGTTGCTAGATCTTATATTGACAAATTAGTAAATGGTCCGCAGTTAAAAGCATCCGATATTGATGGGCTGTCAAGGTTAGCTTTAGAAATGCAAAAATGTGAAATCACCCTGTCTCAGTTAGGTTTTTCTTCTGATGTCGATAACTCAGAAAATTTAAGACGCATTGTCAAACGCTTACCGACGCATCTGAGAACAAAATGGGTGGATGTAGCGTATTTAATCAGTGAACCCGTTACAGGGACAAACCCCGGGAGGGAGCCGCATTTTTCTGACCTGGCGAAATTTGTGGATGAGAAATCACGTGTCGCTAGTTCAATGTACGGTGTTGATCTGACAAGGGAAAACAGTCAATCAAAACATGATAGGGCTTCTTCTGGTAAGAATCAAAATGATGGGGTAAAGATCACAACTCTAGCTACCAACAGTGAAGGGAAAGAAGTAAAACACGAGCAAAAATGTTGTTGTTGCTCGGGTACATGTCCCGACGTAGCATCGTGTGAAAGGTTCAAAGCAATGAACCTGAATGACCGCAGTAAATTTGTCCAAAGGTTGAAATTGTGTTTCAATTGTTTGAAGAGTAAACATGTATCCAGGGCATGCAGAAAACCACAAGCTTGCACAGTGCCTGACTGTAAAATAAAACACCACTTGCTACTGCATAGATGGGTAAATGAGACAGATCACACAGCTACACAACCTTCAGTCAGTTGTGCAGCTACGAATACTTCATTCTCAAAGGGCTGTTTGGGAATTATTCCTGTTGTTGTTAAGGGCGGGAACGGTAACACCTGCCGGACGTATGCTCTGCTAGATGACGGAGTGGACAAGTCGCTGTGCGACGAACGGTTGCTAAATGCATTGAATGTTGTCAGCAGACCGGTGACATTCCAAATTTCAACTGTGAGCTCCACTGGCATTGCCAATCATGGACAGGAGGTTGATCTAGATGTTCAACATGTAAACGGTAAGGACACAGTGACCCTGCGAAATGTATGGTCGGTAAAGCGGCTTCCCATATCGACTCAGTCAGCAGCGGTAAATACCGATATTAAGAACTTACCGTACCTGACAGGTATTGATGTCCCTAGAATTGACACCAACAATGTGATGTTGCTAATAGGCACAGATTCTCCGGGTGCTCATATCCCGCTGGAGGTGCGTTCCGGCGACTGTGATTAGCCGTACGCGATCCGTACACGTCTAGGTTGGGCTATACGTGGACCTCTTAACACAACATGTACAAAAGAAGAAATTCATGTGCATTTTCAAAACACAAGTGACTTCTTGTTGCAGCAGCAGCTTGAAAAAATGTTGACAACGGACTTTGACGATAAAGGACGAGATGAATCGAAGTCTATGTCTGTAGAAGATAAGCGTGCAATGCAGATCATGGAATCCTCTGTCACTTTTGAAAATGGACATTACCGACTGGGACTACCTTGGTGTGACGAGAGCACATGTTTGCCAAACAATATGCCTTTGGCACTTGCCCGCTTACAGCAACTGAAGCGCAAGCTGGCACGTGACTCGTCATTGCATCAGAAATATGCAGAAACAGTCAACGACTACATTTCAAAGGGTTATGCAAGAGAAGTGACGCACATGGACACTGACTCGAAGCGTGTGTGGTACCTACCAGATCATCCTGTCGTAAATGCCAACAAACCTGGAAAATTGCGTGTAGTATTCAACTGTGCAGCCAAGTATGAAGGTATCTCTCTTAACAGCAAACTGCTAAAAGGTCCCGATTTAAATAACAGTTTAGTCGGTGTTGTTACCCGGTTTAGACAAGAACAAGTAGCTCTGGCTGCTGATGTCGAAGCCATGTTTCACCAGGTCCGTGTTCTTGAAAAAGACTGCGACGCCCTACGCTTTCTGTGGTGGCCGAACGGGGATACAACCAAACAACCTAAATGCTTTAGTATGCAGGTTCATCTATTCGGTGCGACATCATCACCAAGTTGTGCTGCGTATGCATTGAAACGGACCGCAGACGATAACGCACATTTATTCGAACCAGCGGTGATATCTACCGTCAAGAGAAATTTCTATGTAGACGACTGTCTCAAGTCTGTCCCAACAGAGAATGATGCAATAAAACTCGCCCTAGATCTGCAGTCTCTGATGAAGATGGGTGGCTTCAGGCTTACAAAGTGGCTCAGTAACAGCAGGGACGTTCTTTGCGCCATTCCGGAGTCTGAAAGAGCTCCATCGGTTATAAGCTTAAACCCTTGCGATGCACTGCCAAGTGACCGCGCTTTAGGCAGTAACTGGGAGGTGAAAGAAGATAAAATCAAGTTCATGGTTAAAGTAGCGGATCGACCACTCACGAGACGAGGCATACTTTCGATAGTTAGCTCAATATTTGACCCACTTGGACTCGTGTCACCCATCACGCTCCGGGCAAAGGCAATCGTCCAACATCTGTGCAGAATGAAGCTTGGCTGGGATGACGAGATTCCTCAGGAGAATCAGAGTGAATGGCAAAACTGGTTAGGCACCCTACCACATTTGCATAATATATCTGTGAATCGCTGTTTCAAACCACAAGGATTTGGTGACATAAAGAATGCTGCACCTCTTTAGCGATGGGTCAGAACTTGGATACGGAGCATCTGCATATCTGAGATTAGTCGATGTGTATGACAATATTACCTGTTCGCTTGTAATTGGCAAATCTCGCCTTGCACCAATCAAGCAGATATCTATTCCAAGGCTTGAACTTTCTGGAGCCGTGGTTGCCTGTCGTCTGTATAGAATTTTATCTGACGAACTGGAATTAAAACTTGACCAGGTCACCTTCTGGACCGATTCAATGATCGTGCTAGGTTACATAAAAAACGTTTCGCGGCGTTTCAAAAACTTTGTTGGTAACA
This sequence comes from Anodontia alba, assembly GCA_964016985.1. NCBI lineage: Eukaryota > Metazoa > Mollusca > Bivalvia > Lucinida > Lucinidae > Anodontia > Anodontia alba. The sequence continues at coordinate 61,625,439 of OZ024832.1, read as the reverse complement.
GACTCAGTGTTATTCACGATGCAACCTCACCAGACCAGTGGTGCTACATTGAATCAAAATTGAATCCTGCTGACATAGCATCAAGAGGAATTGATGCGAGCGATACAGAAAGTCTCAGTAATTGGCTCAACGGGCCCGAGTTCATTTGGCATGACAGTGTGCATTGGCCGCAGCAAAAGATTCTGTGTGAAGTACCTGAAGACGATGTCGAGGTTAAGAAAGAGATAGTGATCAACACTACTACTAGTGACTTTATCGACAGCTTTGCTGATCACTACTCTGACTGGAGAAAACTGCAACGTGCCTCGGTGTGGTTGACGCGGTTCAAAGTCTATTGCAGTCATCGCTACTTACGCCATCACGAACTGTGTCTCACCTTAACAGAAATCCAGAAGACTACAGATGATATTTTAGTCTGTGTACAAGAGGGTTCCTTCGTGAATGAAATGATCAGTTTGAGAAACGGGAATCCAGTGAGGAAGAATAGTCACATTGCATCACTTAACCCCGTTTTAGTTGATGGACTGGTCCGATCGAAGGGACGTCTAATTTCCGGAACCATGAAAAGGTGTCCTATCATACTGCCAAGTGGACATTACGTGACTACGCTTATAATTCGCCACCTTCATGAGACCAAGGGTCATGTCGGAATACAGCAAGTGTTAGCCGCGACCCGTGAAAACTACTGGATTGTTAAGGGGCACAGTGCAGTAAAGAAGGTTATTAAGGGCTGCATCATGTGCAAACGCCAACATGCTTCACTGTGTACGCAACAGATGGCACCTTTGCTCGAGGAGCAAATGTCTCCAGACAAACCGCCATTTGTCGGAATAGACTATTTTGGTCCCCTAATTGTGAAGGCAGGTCGCACCCATTTGAAAAGATATGGGTGCTTATTAACGTGTCTTACAACTAGGGCAGTTCATCTAGAAGTTGCCCACAGTTTGACAGCTAATTCCTTTATTGCTGCCTTTCAACGCTTCTCAGGTCGTCGAGGACCTCCAGAAAAGGTATTCAGTGATAATGGAACTAACCTGGTAAAGGGGACAGAGAACTTCGCAAATCTATTCAAGAATGGAACAAATCGACAATAGAAAAACATATGACACAAAAGGAAATCGAATGGCATTTCAATCCACCATGCGCCAGCCATAAGGGTGGGGTATGAGAAAGAATGATTCGTTCAACACGTACTGTTCTGAAAGCACTCGCTAAGGAACAGATACTCACTGACGAACAGCTACAGACACTGATGACTAAGTAAGAAAAAATTATCAATGATAGACCTAAAACCCGGTAAGCGGCGATCCTAACGATCCACCTGCGCTGACACCAAGCATGCTGTTGCTGATGAAATCTAATTCCAGTATTCCACAAGGTGTGTTTGTTAAGGAAGATATATACGCCAAACGATGGTGGAGACAAGTACAGTATCTTGCCAACGTGTTCTAGAGGAGGTGGTTACGCGAATACTTACCTGCACTACAGGCTCGGCAGAAGTGGCAGCGAGCTAAAACAGACATACGTACTGGTGATGTTGTCCTAGTTGCGGATGAAAACACTCCAAGAGGGCAATGGCCTTTGGGAAGAGTTACCAAGGTAAAAAAAGGGTCGGGATGGGCGTGTACGCTGTAGCTATGTGATCAAATCCCGTCTGTCACAAATTGTTAGACCCGTAACTAAACTTTGCCTACTTGAAAGTTCAATTTAATGTAATATTGATTTCATTGATTTGTTAATAATAAGGGTATCTCAAATAACAAGTTTATGAAATTTTTGGGAAATTTCATGGTGGGGACTGTAAGAACTTTGTCAGTTCTTAGATTTTCTTTTCAAAATGAAAACGTTATCATGAAATACTGAAATGTTCACTAATTAAAACGCTCATTTAATATGTGTAATTTGATTCGACGCTACGTTACGTTGCGCTGAACGTCTAGTCTTGTGACGTCTCTACGCTTAAAAACGCGATTACTTTGACAACAAGTTAAGACGTTGTACCGTAGCGGTCGACATTTTAAGGATTTCGAGGAACTAAAAGGTCGCATAGTCGGTAAGAGACATTCTAATATTACCAAACGATAATCTAGTTCATTTAAGTTATTTATTGAAAGATGCATTATGAAATTCAGGAATAATGCTAAGTTCATTTAAATTTTGGAATGATCATCGCCTATCGCTGCGCGAGTACAATAGAGATCAACGCGAGTTAGTTGAAAATTAACTGTATAATTGAATTGTGTTTATTATGTAGTTCTGGAATTGGTTTTATTTTTGCATAATTCCAGAGAATCGCCGTTACAACACCATTAGAACGCCATTACAACGATGTTACAGCGATAATAAAATAAAAGAAACGATATGGTGGCGCATGTCTCGCAGATTATTTGTTGTTAGACCCGAAGTCCTTAATGATCTTAGGAATGTAATTTTCAAAAATAAATTTGTTCTTGGTAAATTTTTTTCGAACATAGTAACCTGTATCTTGCATTTTTCATATTTAAAAAAAATGTTTTTGGAATTTAATTATATTAGTTTTCATAATTTTAAAAAAAATTCTAGCTTGAAATATAAAGTCTTAATAGGTCGGGTATGAAACCCACAGACCGGAACCCCGTGACCGAGACCCGGCACCGTGACCAAAATTTCTATCCTGGATTGCAACACTAATATGTTTTTAACTTTGTTCATTTTGGATTTGTATTATGAGGTATTAAATATATATTATCCAACAAAAAGGAAATTTTGATCGGACCTGTAGTTATTTTTTAAACTCAGATTTATCGTTTCAAGGGGTATGAAATCCACAGACCATCCATTCTCCGTTTTTTTTTTTTTTTAAGTTTTTTCTATAATCTTCGATAAATAATCAATTTCTTTGTTACACAGGTCTTTCAAATACAGAAATAAGTTATGTATGGCTAGCTGAAGCTCTAACGGAAACGTTTAAGTGTTGAGTTTTACGATTTTCATATATTTATTATCATCACAAAAACACGCCTATATAATTTTGACCCCCTCAAACCCCACTTTTATACAGTAAAACTGGGGTTTACAGGGGTATACTTTATTTTTTCTTATTTCTGCCCAAAACATAGATTGTAGGTACTCGTTAGAACCGCCTCGCCGAGGCGGTTCTAACGAGTACCCACAATCTGTATTTTGAGCAGAAATATGAAAAATTTCAGAGTTTTTTTTTTATCTGAAAAGTTTCAGTTTTTGGAGGTGAAATTGTCTATATACTTGAATAGGCGTGTTTTCTTAATGGTTTCTAAAAATAGAACAGGTAGAAAATTTGATAATAACCACAATGTCCCTAATCGAATGGTAAATACCTATACAGTCAGTGCATACAAATGCATAATAGGCTAATTGTGTTATATAATATACAGAAATATAATGTTAGAAAAAACAAACTACGTTGAATTAAATAATAATGATAATAATAATAATAATAATAATAATAATAATAATAATAATAATAATTTGCCCAATGGTTCAAGAGCAGACGTAAAAAATCGATTTTCAAGATGGTGGCAGTGGTGGCCACTTTTGACTTCCAACCAACATGATTTTAGCTATTTTTATATCTGCTGATCATCACACTGTTGCTCCATCATAAGTTTCAACTTAATTCGCGGGTTTGCGAGGAGATGTCGAGGAGGTGGCGGCCACCTAGGATTGTCGATCGACACAATTTTAGCTATATTCGATCTAGAGGTCATCCTTTTGCTACAGTGCGTTTCAACTCAAATCAGCCTACGGTTTTGGAGAAGTCAAAAATTGGTTTTCAAGTTATTATTATCAATAATAAGTTAGCACTGTTGCATATAGAGTGCTAACTTAGGTTTAAATATATAATAAAAATAGTAATAATGAAGAAAAAAATCATAAGTGCGCAGCCCAACTCCGCAGATGCGCAGATTTGTCTATTCCTAAGCTAAACCTATTTACTGCAGCAAACAACAAAGGTCCATATCACAGTGGGCGAATGCGCATGCTGATCCATATCTTTGTTATCAGCCCAAACCACTGATGTGCAGGATTGTCTATTTCTTAGCAAAATCTATTTATTGTAGCAAACAACAAAGTTCCATATCATAGTGTACAAATGCACATGCTGATCCGTATCTTTGTTGTCAGCCAAACCCCAAACATGCGCAGGCTTTTCTATTTTTTTGTTCTTATTACATGCCAAACGTTACATTATAGATGATGATGATAATAATATTTTTTATTATTATTATAATTATTAATTTTATTTAATTCAACCTAGTTCGTATTTCTAACATTATATTTCTGTATATTATATAACACAATTATTCTATTATGCATTTGAACGCACTGACTGTATGGATATTTACCATTCGGTACATTTCTGTAGATTAGGGACATTGTGGTTATCATCAAATTTTCTACCTGTTCTATTTTTAGAAACATAATAAAATCGTAACATTCAACACGTTTCTCTTATAGCTTCAGCTAGTCATATATAATTTATTTCTGTATTTGAAAGACCTGTGTAACAAAGAAATTGATTGTTTATCGAAGATTATAGAAAAAAACTTCAAAAAACCGGAGAATGGATGGTCTGTGGGTTTCATACCCCTTGACACGATAAATCTGAGTTTAAAAAAATAATTACAGGTCCGATCTAAATTTCCTTTTTGTTGGATAATGTATATTTAATACCACATAATATAAATCCAAAATGAACAAAGTTAAAAACATATTAGTGTTGCAATCCAGGATAGAAATTTTGGTCACGGTGCCGGGTCTCGGTCACGGGGTTCCGGTCTGTGGGTTTCATACCCGATCGTCTTAATATCAATAGTAATAGAATACTTACTTTTTTTAAATCAAAATTAGCAGTCTGGAATAAAATGATGAGGATTTAAAATCTAAAAGAATCAATGACATCATAGGATAGTGTATTGTGGGATAGCCTTTTTACGAAGTATAAATAGCAATACCAGTTACTACGACTATGAATGCATGTAACCTTTAAACATTTAGGAATTTCCAAATGGGGTTTTCAACATAATTTTCATTTTACCAATATCTTTATCGTAATTTGAAATATTCTGAAATTAGGGGATGCATCTGAACATCTTTAAGCTCACCTCACTACTGTTTTTATTATACCTGTTTTTCAAACAAGACGTATTAGGTTACAGGGTCTGGCGCCATAAACTTTTTTGTTTCTGGCTAACTCCTCCTACAGTTTACATCCCATCAGGCTGAATCTTGGTTTATAAATAGACCATGATGTGGAGCAGCACATATTGTTTCGGGGTTACAGTCCACCAAATATTAACAGGGTTATGCCCCTTTGAAAATTCCTGTAAGTTTTTTGTTTCCAGCTAACTCCTCCTACAGTTTACATCCGATCAAGTTGAAACTTGATTTATAGTTAGACTATGATGTGGAACAGTGCATATTATTTCAAGGTTACAATCCACCTAATATTAGCAGAGATATGTCCCTTCGAAAATTTCAGTAAACTTTTCGTTTTTGACTAAATTCTCCTACAGTTTACATCGGATCAAGCTGAAACTTGATTTATAGTTAGACCGTGATGTGGAACAGTGCATATTTATTCAAGGTTACAGTCCATCAAATATTAGCAGAATTATGACCCTTTGAAAATTTCGGTAAACTTTTCGTTTCTGGCTAGCTTCTCCTACAGTTTACATCCGATCAAGCTGAAGTTTGATTTATACTTAGAACATGATGTGATGCAGCGTATGTTGTTTTGAGGCTACACTCCACCAAACATTAACAGAGTTATATCCCTTGGAATATTTCGGTAAACTTTTCGTTTCTGGCCAATTCCTCCTATAGTTGATATCGGATCAAGCTGAAATTTGATTTATAGTTAGACCATGATGTCGAGCAGCGCATATTTATTCGAGGTTACAGTCCACCAAATATCAGCAGAGTTATGTTCCTTTGAAATTGTCAGTAAATTGTTCGTTTCCCTCGCTAACTCCTCCTAAAATTTACATTTGATCGCACTTAAACTTAATTTATAGTAAGAACATGATGTGGAGCAGTGCAAATTATTTCAAGGTTACAGTCCACCAAATATTAGCAGAGTTATGCCCCTTTGAAAATTTCTGTAAATTTTGTGTTTCGGCTTATTCCTTCTACAGTTTACATCGGATCAAGCTGAAACTTGATTTATAGTTACACCATGAAGTGGAGCAGGGCATATTATTTTGAGGTTACAGTCCACCAGATATAAGCAGAGCTATGCCCCTTTGAAAATTCTGTAATCTTTTCGTTTCTGGCTAACTCCTGTAGTTTACATCCGATCAAACTGAAACTTTGTTAATACTTACACTGAGCTTAAACTCGATTTATAATAAGAACATAATGTGGAGCAGCACATATTATTTTGAGGTTACAGAACATCAAATATTACCAGAGTTATGCCCCATTAAAAATTCCCATAAACTTTGCGTTTCTGGCTAACTCCTTCTATAGTTTACATCCAATCATGCTGAAAAGTGATTTATTGTTAGACCGTGGTGTGGAGCAGCGCATATTATTAGGAGGTTACATTACATCAAATATTAGCAGAGTTATGCTCCTTTAAAATTCTGTAAATCTTTTGTTCCCGGCTAACTCCTCATATAGTTTACATCCAATCAAGCTGAAACTTGATTTGTAGTTTGACCATGATGTGGAGCAGCGCATATTATTTCAAAATTACAGTCCAACAAATAGTAGCAGCATTATGTCCCTTTGAAATTTTTGGTAATTGTTTGGTTTCCAGCTAACTCCACTTACAATTTACACCTGGAGCACTGAACTGTCCGTATATGTGCTACAGCTTATTACTTGCCACGGGCGTATCATGTAGGTATGGTGCCTCCACTTGTAGAGCTCTTGTTTGTTTGTAGACACAATATATATATATATGGACATAATGACTCCTGAAATGGATGGAATAACAGATAGAAAAAGGCCAGAACTATGTACATTTAAGCACTCTAGATGATTATCAAGATTATCGTTTTATTTATCATTTCTACACAAAACATATGTTGTTGGTACTTATTTGAAGGTTATTGATAGGGTAGTTGTAATGAATACCCACAACTTACAGTCCTTTCAGTCCTTTAAGAAATAAGAAACATGTAAGTATTTCATACTTGAAAAAAAAAAAAAAAAAAAAAAAAAAAAAAAAAAAACAACAAAAAAAAAACTGTGTTGTCTGATTATTAATAATGTTACTGTACACAGTACAGGAAAACTAAAAAAAATGTGGTTAAAAGGGGTTCAGAACCACAGTGATGTGGATCCAATATTCATGATACTGAAACTAGTTACTCTGAATTGTGCAGAATGCACACGTGGTGTAGCGAAAATGGCATTGCTTTAGTTACTTACATATCAAGAAATATTGAACAAAATGAAAGTACAGATGATATGTATTCTAGAGGCTTATAGAAATTAAGGAAACCGCCACCATCAGCACTCTCAGTGCTTTGATTCTACAAGTAGGGGCGGGCTGGGGTCGGCCAGGGTGAGCAAGTACCTGGCATGCACCCAACGAAACCGTTAAGGAGCGAAACAAGATTCATTTCGATAAAACATGACATTATTGGCGAGGTGGCTTTACCTGTCTCTGAACACCTTTTTTTGTTATTTTTGTTCTAACTTTGGCCGATTGGCAGCCCATTCAGCTATCAATTTGACTTGAAAAGCAGCAGTCATGGTTAACAAATTATACCCCATTTGAGAAGAAAAAGTCGTACGACACCGAAATGTATTATTTACGACAAAAAGTAAGAACTTCGCAAATCTCTAGAGTTTGATAAAACCCGATTATTATCTTACGAAATTCGTACGATGTTTGTAAGACAAAATACGTCGTGAACGCTTTGATGAAACTGGCCCCAGTCGAGGTTTACCCACGTAGAATGACTGGACAAACGCAGGTCAGTATTAGTCAAACATAGACCAAGGGGCCAGTTTCATAAAGAAAGTTCGTACGATTAGTCGTAAGTTGTTCGTACGTTCTTTTTTACGATGTGCGTAAGTCGGTTTCATAAAAATCATCGTAAGATGTTCGTACAAGCAAATAAATGCTTTTCATAATATATATTCTTGGTCCTTGTTACTCGCATAAGGCTTTAACTATTGGCTTATACATGTCCATACGCAAGTGTACGAGTAATATTAAAGCTTTTGTTTCGGAAAAATTTCTTTGTTAGCGAAGAAGTAGCTTACTCATCTTCTGACTTTAGATATGGCAATAATATCCTCCACACATGAAATGGGCTACCATTTAGTGGTTCTACATTACGTAAATAAGGCCTATGTTCTTGTTTTTTCCTCTAAGCTAAGAAGATGTGGAAGCAAACGTTTGATCCTCAAAACCTGATCCGTAAGGTATTTTTTTCTTATCCATTAAAAAACATTGCAATCATTCCTGAGTTTTTGTACTCGCATTTTCAAATTTCTATCATAACAGCTTGAAATTCAAGCATTTGTGCTGTTTGAATAAATTATCTTTTACCGAATCGTTTCCTAAATAAAAACGCCTACATTGATGAAACGGTATAAATTCATAAAGAAAAGCCTCGTAAACATTGCATGATACCCCACCATTACGAAAACACGCCTATTCAAATATACTGAAAAAATCAACACCAAAAACTGAAAGTTTTCAGATAAAAATTCTGATATTTTTCATATTTCTGCTCAAAACATAAAAATGTGGGTACCCGTTAGAACCGCCTCGGCGAGGCGGTTCTAACGAGTACCCACAATCTATGTTTTTGAGCAGACATATGACAAATAATGTATACCCCTGTAAACCCCAGTTTTACTATATAAAAGTGGGGTTTAAAGGGGTCAAAACTACATAGGCGTGTTTTCGTGATGACCACACTACGTGCCCCTAACTAGAAGCCAAAATGGGCCAGAAATCGCTCACCTGGATTCGGCTGATCATGATATGTTACATTCTGCCATAGTGGCTATCTTGGCTATAAGATGCGATTACCTTTAGCAATGCTGAATCTGCATGTTTCCTTGAAGCTGCCTCTTAAGTTTCTCATCAGAGAATTCCGACTTAGGAATCAGGAGGAGATGATGTTGGTGCAGAGTGGAAGGTTCAGTGCACAAGATACTGTAAAAGGGATTTTTTCCCTGTCCTCGATTATCGAATATCGTAACAGAACGATTTTAGCTACTCTGAATCTCCATGTCCCCCAATGTCTCCCATCAAGTTCCAGCTCAATCCGACTTACGCTTTGGGAGATGTCCTTTGAAGAATTTCAAAATGGGCACGATAGCAGCGATCTTGGATATCAGAATGCATGGATTTTAGTTATTCTGAATCTCTATGTTGCCTTGATGCTTCCAATCATATTTCAGCTCAGTCAAACTTTAAGTTCGGGAGGAAATGTTCCGTAAAGAATTTCAAGATGGCGGCCTTGGCTGCCATTCTGGATATGGACTGCGACAATATTTTAGAAATTCTGACTCAATATTGCCCCAATGCCTCCTATGTAGTTTCGGCTTAAACTGACTTCCGGTTCAAGTGGAGTTGTGTTTTTGTTTTTGTTAATATTTAAAAAACAATAATTTTAAGACGCCGCTATGACGGCCATCTTGGATATCGGAACAGAAGGAATTTAGCAATAAAGTTTAAACTCAATCAGACTTTCGGTTACGTAGCAGATAAGAATTTCAAAATGGCCACCATGACAGCCAGCCGCCATCTTGGATATCAGGACGAAACAATTTTAGCATTTCTGACCATGTTGTCCTAATCCCCTCTATGAAGTATCGGCTCAATTCAACTTTCTCTTTAGGAGGAGATGTCAATTTTGAAGAATTTCCAGATGACCGCCATGGTGGCCATCTTAGATATCTGGACAGAACGATTTTAGCAATTCTGATCCTCAATGCTTCCCCAATTCCTCCTATGAAGTTTCGGCTTAATCCGTTTTTCTGTTCGAGAGATGTCATTTGAAGAGTTTCAAGATTGCCGCTATGGTGGCCATCTTTGATATCAGGACAGAACGAGTTTAGCAATTCTGAATCTCCATGTCACGCCGATGTCTCCCATCAAGTTTCAGCTAAATCCGACTTTTGGTTCGGGAGGAAATGCCATTTGATGAACTTCAAGATGGCCACCATGGCGGCCATCTTGGATATCGGAACATAACCAAACAATTCTAAATCTCCATGTTGCTTCGATACCGCCCAACAGGTATCAGTTCAATCCAACCTACAGTTTTGGAGGAGCTCTCGAAAATGTGAAACGCTAACGACGAACAGACAGACGGACGATGGACCACAGGCCACGGCATAAACTTGTGAGCTACCAATATCCCAAAACCCAAGAATTCTGATAATGTCAAAGAGGTTGTACCTCGGTTATATATTGGTGGGGAAACCTAGAGAAAATGAAGGAAATCAATATATATATTATGGTATTATACCAAGTACACCAATATTGGAGGAAAATAGCATTAAGCAGTCCACTCGAAGCAAACTTTTGACAGCGAACGACGGGCATAATTTTGTTGGAAAGTATAAAACCCATTTACAATCCCATAACACTCAATCCCGACAGGAATGCTTCTGTGAATTATGAAAATTCATAAAATTTGTCCAAGTAAGAGATCGAAAATGGAGAGCTAACAGACGGACAAACGGACAGGTGTCCGTTCCAACGAATCGGGTTTAAGTGGTTTTCATAAAAAAAAAAAAAAAAAAACATAGGAAAAATCTCAAATAAGCATCCCAAAGTATGTGTATTAACAGGAAAAAAAAACAATAAGCATTACAAATCACCTTAACAATAATTTGACAGACATTGTGTTGCTGACCGGACAGACGGAAGGGGCGGACAGATTGACACTCGCACACGGTATGACATAACACAACGCCACTATCGTGCAGCGGAGTATGGAAATTGAGGACTTATTACGAAACAAAGTGTACGTTTCATACACCACTAAACATATCGTTTAGTACACATAACAGAGTGTACCCCTCGTATCAAAGATCACCATTCCTGCACAAAGATAAAGCATTTGAGCCGAGTTGCGAGTAAATTTGGCTTCAGCAAAGAGTCAATTGCGTATAGAAAGATTGGAACTGTAAACAATTTACTAGTTTGGCAGATTAGAATCCGAATGCAAACAGCAAAGGCTCCGATCAGCCATCGCTTATCTGAACGTTGACCGCACATTATGTTAGACATGACAACAGGGCTTTTAAGAGGGGATCCTACATACATATCCTTGAAAACTCTGGGTTTTCTTAATTTTGGTTGACTGTTTTCCTATTCCTCATTTAATAAAACTTGAAAACAGCAGTCATGACTGGTCTGTTACCAAACTTTAAGACGAAAATACCAAGGTACGACGCCGAAATATACATCTTAAATTTACGACAAAAAGTGAGGAATTCGTAAATTTCGAAAGTTTTATGAAACACGATTTTTAATTTAAGAACTTCGTACGGTGTTTGTAAGACGAAACTACGTCGTAAATGCTTTTATGAAACTGGTCCCAGGTATACATGCTCCCCTTGCCGTAATTTTTACGAGCTCCCCATGCCGTGAAATCTCATTACTATTGCTACAATAAATCTAATTTACTCCATGAATAGTCCGACGTATTCCTAGTCCGTTGTCATTAACTGAGTCTATTATTATTATCATGACTATTATTATTACCTTCAGTATGAACAAGAGGTCAGTTTCCAGTTGTCAGGCTATATTTGTCCACAAAATATTATTGGGCAAACGTAGTTTAGTATTTGTCAAACACAGACGTGACTTATTCCATATAAGGAAAACGTGCTCCCGTGAAGTACTATATATATGTACTGATAAATTAAATCTAACTTACTCCATGAATGGTTTGACATGTTCAAAGTCCGTTTACACAAATTGTAATTTACTGAGACAAACCACGCAACACATGAAAAACCAGTAAAGACCCGCACCAGCCTGCACATTCGAGCACTCCAGTCTGAATCCAGAGAATTGTTGCGTATAAGAGATGCAATAAGATACATGATCTACGCCTGGCTGTACATTCATTCAGTCTAATCCGAGTTGTTACCGCCTACTACGTATGTATTAGAGATGCAATAAAATGCATCAGAGATTGGTAAAGCTCCGCACAGCCCTCACATTTATGCAGTCCAATCCGAGTCCTTACAGCCTCCTACGTATAAGAGATATAATAAGATATATGAGAGACAAGTAGAGATCTACACAAGCTTGTATATTCGTGCAGAATGATCCGAATCCATACAGACAACTACGTGTATGAGATACAATAAGATACATGAGAGATCGGTCAGATCCGCACCAGCCTGAATGTAGTCTGATCCGTCCTTACAGCCGACTACGAATGAAACATGCAATAAGAAACATGAGCCACCGGTAGAGATCCGCAACAGCCTGTACATTTGTGCAGTCTGATCCGAGGCCTTACTGTCTCAGCCCTATAAGAGATACGCTACCATACATGGGAGACCGGTAAGGATCCGGTAAGGATTAAGTCTGTACAATCATGCTGTGATACGAGTCCTTACTGCATACTAAATATATGCGATGCAATAAAATACATGAAATACCGGTTAAGATACGCACCAGCCTGCACATTCGTGCAGTCTCATCCGAGTTCCTACAGCCTACTGCGTATAAGAGATGCTATAAGATACATGAGGGACCGGTAAAGATCCGCACCAACCTGCATATTTGTGAACAACCGTTTTATGTGATGATGTGTTACTATACATATATTAATTTTCTTCATTGATAATTTATGGTCTCGCAACTGTGGTCATGTTCCCGATAATCATTTTAGTTACATGTTCGCGGATAATTGATTTTGTGTTTTTAAGCTGAACGTCAGAGTATCAGTACATTCATACGTACACTCATACTCGTGAACATTGTAAAAATTCAGTAAACATCCACTACATAGCTTTCTTCAGAATAATATACTTTATACACATTTTTGACAGTGAGTAGTATTCCCTTATAAATACGTATTTTTCAATCCACCCTGCCTGTGGCATGGATAATAACTCTTAGGCTAGAACGTACCCACAAGAATCAAATAGGTGATGTAACATAAACATATGTTATTAATATGTAAACATTAAACATTAAGATATGTAAAGCTATTGTTATATGCAAAATTTACGGGAATGGATTCTCAATGAGGAATTTCTGCTATACTTTCTTCAAAGGGGGACAGGTTCTGTGACTTTATGTTTGTGTTCCAGGATACTAAATAAATCCTGTTCTAAAACGGTATCTACTTTAACCGGAAAGAATTATCTTCTTGTGGGATCAAATTCTTTTAAGAGTAAATCGCTTTTATTTTCAGGGATGTAAAACCTATCTGACAGAAGTGAGGTGCCCTTCCGCAAAACGAAAGGAAAGCAATGATCAGGAATCGATACAATTGCCTAACACCTACCGTCAAAAACGCCAAAGAGAAAGAAGGACGCACTTAAAGCAACGATAGCACAATAAAAACACTACAAGTAGACATCCAAAAGGACAGTTTCTTTCCCCCAAAAAAATGGTCGAACGTCTATCCAAAATAAAAATTTCAGTATGATATACATGCAAAGACATGCTGTGACAGAAATAGTAACCCACAGTAGAAGCACCTCGTGGAATGGTTAGACAAAACCTTACTGGGGGAGGGGGAGGGGGGGGGGGGGCTTAAATCGTTTTTTTGTGGCCATAACCCTCTCCCTTTTTTCTGCCGTGGTGTACACAATAAGTTTTTCAGTCCGCGTGAAGGGTTTCTAATTCATCAGCGCAACATCTCCGAGAATATCAAAATCAAACGAACACAGAGATGAAACAAGTCTATACATTTCTCTTAATTTTAATATGTACCCGCAACCGATAAGCATGAAAAAAATAGTTATAGACATGTATATAGAACAAATACAATGCAGGGGAATAACTATATATTCTCTGAGCCAACTCTGTCCAGATTGTTTTTGTCCTCTTTTTAAACGGTCTATTCTATAAGGAAAGCATTTGCTCCAGGAGTAAATTCTCTCCTTTCAGAAGAGACCTCCTTTCAGAAGGAGCCAAAAGTGCAGTTAAGCAAACAGGAAGTCACAAAAAATGGTCTTTTTTGGCAGAAATGGCGAAAAAATCTTCCTAGTGTATTGAGTCTCCTTAAATAATAAAAACATTCCACTATATCTCCTTATTACATTTCAAGTTATCGTTCTAAATCCATTCAACAAGTTTTGTGCAAGTGCGTTTAGGTTCCTGCAAACGTATCCTCAAAACAGTACGTGGGCCAAATTTAAATGTGTAGCTCGGGCTGTCGGCACCAGTGGTATGGATCGGGCGCCCTGACGATGGTCTTGCTATTGTCCATTTAAAGAACATTTGCTGAGAGATTGCTCTGCCTTGACCGTTCTAGATTCGGATGTAACGAAGCATATTAAGATTTAGGGGCTACTTAACACTAGTTAAAGCCACCTTTACATGAGTAAAACGCTCAGCAGACGGCATATACATACATACATATATATAGTTGGGAGAAGGAGCATAACATCTAACAAAAAATCTTTTTGCAAAAAGTTTTGTCACTGGGTTCGGATTACTTCAATGCTACGTTTGATCAAACATATTTTTATTACAAACCTTCAAAGTATTCCCCCTTTTACTGAAACACATTTTTGTAACCTTTTTACCCAGTCGCGAAAAGCAGATAAATAGTCTTTTTTTGGTGTCTGTTGGAGACACTGATAAACAGCGCTGCCAAGAGAACTTCTAGAAGTATACTTATTTCCAGAAAGCATTTTCTTAAGCCTCAGAAATAAATAGAAGTCACAGGGACTCAGGTCAGGTGAATAAGGTGGATGGTTTAAACCTTTCACCTTTTCAGAAGCCAAAAAAGACTTAACAACCTCACACTTATGAGAGGAGGCGTTGTCATGTGAAAGGTGGAATCCTGACTATCCTTTGCTTGGTCATTTCTTATTGTAACAAGTAAATTGGTCAGTAAATGACTGCATCTATTTCAATTTGAAATAACTCGGTCAGTTGGAAAGCAATTTGCACGAAATAAACGGGTATCGTTAGCTATTCAACACACCATTCAAGTGCACTGAAGCATTTTAAAATATACCTGGGATAAAACTTAGGAAGCCTATTAGTGACAGAACTTTTTGCACGACCCTCGTAGCACTGGAATCAGAAAGGATGTTAAAATGATAGACCTTAAACTATCTATTAAAAAAAATGACAAAAAATGTAAAATTTACAAATAAAGTTAAAAAAAGAGTTTCGGGCCCATGTTATTAGCTCACCTGAGCACGAAGTGCTCATGGTGAGCTATTGTGGTCAGTCAATGTCCGTCGTCCGTCGTAAACAATTGCTTTAAAAGCCTACTCCTCCTGGGCCAATTGACTCGATACTTGGTAGGAAGCATCAGGGTGACTTGTAGATAAAACATAGCTAAAATCGTGCCGATCGGAAATCCAAGATGGCCGCCATCTTGAAAATCTATTTTTCGCTTCTTCTTCTGAACCGAAAGGCCAATTGACTCCAAACTTGCTAGGAAGCATCGGGGTGACTTGTAGATCAAAAATAGCTAAAATGGTGCCGATCGGAAATCCAAGATGGCCGCCATGGCAGCCATCTTGAAAATCTAGTTTTTGCTTCTTCTCCTAAACCCAAAAGCCAATTGACTCCAAACATGGTATGAAGCATTGGGGTGACTTATAGATCAAAAATAGCTAAAATCATTCCAATCGGAAATCCAAGATGGCCGCCATGAATCTTGCTCAAAATGTTTGTCTTGATGGTTTTAGGTCAAGTTCGAAACTGGGTCACTTGGGGTAAAAAACTAGGTCACCTGGCCAAATCAGCTAAAACCTTGTTAACATTCTAGCGGTCATATTTTTGAAGCAGTCATCATGAATCTTGCTTAAAATGTTTTGTCATGATGCGTTCTAGGTCAAGTTTGAAACTAGGTCACTTGGGGTCAAAAACTAGGTCACCGGGCCAAATCAGCAAAAAGCTTTGTTAACACTCTAGCGGACATATTTTTTTAAGCAATCATCATGAATCTTGCTCAAAATGTTTGTCTTGATGGTTTTAGGTCAAGTTTGAAACTGGGTCACCTGGGGTCAAAACCTACCTGGCCAAATCAGCTAAAACCTTGTTAACACTCTAGCGGTCATATTTTTGAGGCAGTCATCATGAATCTTGCTTAAAATATTTTGTCATGATGAGTTCTAGGTCAAGTTTGAAACTGGGTCACTTGGGGTCAAAAACTAGGTCACCTGGCAAAATCAGTGGAAAACTTTGCTAACACTCTAGTGGTCACATTTTTCAAGCAATCATCATGAATCTTGCTCAACATGTTTGTCTTGATGATTTCTAGGTCAAGTTTGAAACTGGGTCACTTGGAATGAAAACCTAGGTCACCGGGCCAAATCAGCAGAAAACCTTGTTAACACTTTAGCGGTCACTTTTTTAAAGCAATCATCATGAATCTTGCTCAAAATGTTTGTCTTGATGAGTTCTAGGTCGTTCGAAACTGGGTCACTTGGGGTCAAACTCTAGGTCACCAGGCTGAATCAGCAGAAAGAATTGTTAACACTCTAGTGGTCACATTTTTCAAGCAATCATCAAGAATCTTGCTCAAAATGTTTGTCTTGATGATTTCTAGGTCAAGTTCGAAACTGAGTCACATGGGGTCAAAAACTAGGTCACCAGGCCAAATCAGCAGAAAACTGTTAACTCTCCAGAGGTCACAATTTTTAAATAATCATCATTATTATTGGTCAAAATGTTCGTCTTGATGATTTCTAGGTCAAGTTTAAAACTGGGTTACTTGATATCAGAAACTAGGTCACCTGGCCAAATCAAAGGAAAACTTGTTGATGCTCTAGCGGTCACATTTTTGAAGTGATCATCATGAATCTTGCTCAAAATGTTTGTCTTGATGATTTCAAGGTGATGCATATTTTTCTATCCACTGACTTTCTTAAGTTTTTCCGTTTAGGTCACTTTCTCAGTAATTATTGGTCCTACAGAGTGATATTTGGTACTTGTGAAGTGTTTGTGTTTAGGTCAGTTTCTCAGTAACTATTGCTCCTTCAGCCAGTGATACTTAGTACATGCATACATCTTAGCATGGCCTCTTGAGTGCAGGCATCCATATTTGACCTTGACCTTTATTTTACAGTCCATTAGACATGCTACATTGTCTTACTTGTTAAAATAATCATTTTGAATTTTGATCAGAATGTTTGCCTTGATCAGTTCTAGACCAGGTTCTCAAATTGCTATGATGCTCAGGTGAGCGTTACAGAGCCATCATGGCCCTCTTGTATATAGAAATTAATAGGATTTTAGCATTTCAGGTAAAGTACCTGCTTCCTTAAGAGACAATTTGAATGAAATGTTAAAGCTTATTTTCTGGGACAAATAAAAATATATCAGGTCTGCTAAGTAGCCAATAGCAAGCTAATTGTTCACTTAAAAATATCATTTTGCATGTTATTGACCTTGGTATAATGCAAACGCTTGAATATGTGCAATAGTATATTTCTTTTACTTGCGTCAAACAAAATTCATATCGTGACTTGTTGGCCACTGAACACGAATTAGATTTAAAATGTTTCATATACTGGCTAAATCGTGAGCTACATCCCGGGACAAATGATAAAAGTATACTTCTGTATCCTTTTAAAGGATAGAAACGAAATCCATATGATTCTTGATGATTCTTGATGGCCATTAAATGCATATTAAATTGACATATTCATTTACATGATTGTACGAGTTGGATTCTGGCATGAGTTATAGCACTGTATAGAAGTTAAAATCATGTGACTGAAGCACTATTCATATTAATGATCAATGTCTACTAACCACGTGTCACCAACATGATCTTTGTGTGACTATCCCATCACAAGCTACTGCTCCTTATAGACAAGTGAAAACTGTCCCCGAGTGCATACACGCATTTACGAAATTACCAAGAGGTGCCACAATCACGAACCGCAGCCTTCCAAAGGCACCAACAGAAGAAAACGTGTAGAAGACCCCTGTGCAAACCGAACATTATTGTTATTTAAAGCTGCGTCAAATTTAAGGATGAGTTTTCCCGCACGTAAAACTACTTTAAGTCCCAAGCTGTTTTCCTGGCGGCCGTTCTAAGGCGGCTTCTCTGTTGCAGTTCTTCTTTGTGCGTCGATGGTTTCGTATGTGGCGTTGGTTTTGTCATTATTTGTTCCATATCTCTTTTTTCTTTGGGTACATTTACCTAGGGAGGGCTGTGTTTCGTAATTGTAGCATATATTGGTTATCTTCACTTTTACCTTTTAAAGAACAAACAATGACTAAAAAAACAGCACATAAACTATAAAAGACAAACGACCTCTTGGAAAAGAGGAGCCGCCTGGGAATGGCCAACAGGAAAACTAGAGAAGTAGATGGGGGAGCTTAAACTGGTTTTATACGTACAAAATCTAGCCCTTAATTCTTATGCAGTTTCAAAATACAAATGTGTGTTTATTCCATGTAGGGGTCATCTACCTCATCAGTCAAGCTTCATACATAAACACATATAATCACAAATCTATAGTGAAACAAAACAGCAGGCTTTATGTCAACTATTTCCCTCAGAGGTAATTATTTGGGACTTCTGTACTGAATCGATAAGTGTGTTCAATCTAATATTTCTTTGTCCATGTAAAAGCTCCTGAGAAGATACATATGAGAAATAAATGAAGGTTAATCCAGTCAGAAGCAGTATGTAAACACTGTGTGCCATAATAGAACTAGAATCCTTGTGAAACACGAGTGACTGCTGTCAACGTTCTATTTTGCAACAATGACATGCCTCAACGGCACAAAAGAGGTCATTTTAGTTAATTGCCAGTAAAGATGTACTTCTAAATTACAACGTATCTTGTCTTGTTTATATCATTCATAAATGAAAAGAACCAGGGAATGAAAAACTGACCAAATCCTAGATCAAGCAGCTTACAATGAGTGTACGAAGACAGACTGCATACAATTTGTTCAGGTTGAGAATCAAAACAAAACGTGATCTACTTTCTGTTTGCACTACTCATGGTACCCTGCGTAGAGCCCGTTCGCACCTAAAGATATAAGTGAAAAAACGAGAACAGGTTCGTAATGGCTGATTTAACCGTTAGCACAATCCCTCGGCCAGTAACCTACCATGCCAATATTCTTAAATAGATTGGGGATGTAGTCGTCATTCAGTTTTTTGTTCGTGCAATTAAACAGGAAAACAAAGTTATTAACGCCCATGCATGCAGTTTGCTGCAGTACATTTGTATTGTAATATGTCTTTCTGTAATAATTTACATTTTTTTTAGATTATGTTTTATTTATTGCCAACACTTTTTATACCGCCATTCTGTCATGAGTAATATATCCTGATAAATTTCATAAATTGGCTCTGGTGTAGTAATGTTTTCTTTCAATTAATTCAAGCGACGTTTGTACTGCCTTAAACACTGATTCTGTGAGGTCCTCACTCGTCACATGCACACTCATGCCTTCAGACGTATTCATACCTATGCCTCATATTATCAGTATTCATTCTATCCAGCATTAACAGTACTTTGGAATAAGCTCGATCTAGTGATAGCCCTCATTAGTGATCACAACTCCTTTAAGGAGAGGGTCAGGTCAATCTACCATCCGTCACCCTAAGCCCCAAACACTGTTTTTAACCTGCTTTTAAACTTTATTCACTCTGCACGAACACTTTTTATCGTATCTCACTTTCACATTTGTTATTCCTCCTACAATCTCACTTTTATTCTTGTACTGACACGCAACTGCACATAATACTCGCAAGAGGGTTCTGCAGTATATGAAGAAAGATAGATAGAATATGTTACAGAGAATCTTCGGATCTCAACAATAGGATCATGCAGATTTTTCTGGTATGTGTTGTAAGAGAGAGTGTGTGTGTGTGTGTGTGTGTGTGTGTGTGTGTGTGTGCGGTTTAATATTTATAGAATTATTAATTACCTATTGAGAAAGGAATCAAGAATTTGAAATGCACGTGAGCTAAATAAACGTCAAAAAGATTGCATTTGGAAACAAAGAACACACTACGGATTAGAAAATAGGAGTAAAGCCAATCGAGTGTTTTAATAAACAGGAAACAGACGCTCAAATGCTTACCGCCCTTATTAAATCACTTAGAGCGATTTTGTTGCTGTTTTTGCTTGGCATTTTATTTTAAATGAACAGTTTGTTCTTATCGGCCACATCGTCTCGGCAATTATTTATCTTTTCTGTTTCTGAACTTTGTTCTCAAATACTTACTCTAAAATTTGATTTAGGGCTAAAATTGGTCCTACCTATGCACATTTTATCGTTACGTGATTCATCTGAGTGTTTCATCTAAGGCAATATTTTTCTTATATTCATTTGTCTCTGCTGAATTTTAATCATTGATGTTTCGTGACAATATTGTGAATATGTCAGAAAATTTGAACAATAATAACTTAATGGAAACTAGTTTTCAGTTTACATATCCTTCCGATTTTTATAATGTGCAGCCATTTTTTCTCTATGGGAAAAAAGTTAAACAAAACAAAACAAAAAAAAAAAAAAAAAAAAAACATTCATTTAAAGCCAAATACTAGAATATATATTGTTTGAATAGGTAGTAACGTCGAATGATTTTGCATTAAATCATGGAAAATGTTTCCAAATTGACTTCTTCTATGTAAAGCACCAGATAAAACAAATCAACTGAATCACCATTAAGGCTGCAAAAAACGTTTAAAGTATAATTTGAGGATGATGACTATTATAATGCATACACAAGTTCGAACGATATATTTAATACAATATATTGCCCAATCCTTAAATTCAACAATTCTTGCCTCTCATTACTAACGTCTTTTATTGAACAGGCGTCATTAAATACACTTCGTTTTCTTAAACAAACAGATATCTTTTTTTCCGATATGTATATTCTAAAGGACCTGTATTGACATTGAAATACCAAATCAAAATAAATATTTTAACGAACAACTGCCCTAGGATCGTAAGTTACCAATTTGAAAGCATTAAAACGTTGAGCTGAGTACTAGAGACATGGAAATTCAATTTCAAATAATATTTTTGTTTTTATTGGGACCAGATCAGCTGAACGGTAGGTCTGTCTGTCTCTGTCTGTCTGTCTGTCTCTCTCTCTCTCTGCATGAAGTGTCACGTTCAATTGGCACATAAATCTGGTGAAAACAGAGTTACATACGAATTTCAACTTCATACAGACGAGTTAAGTTATTTATTCAAACTTCAATTTCAACGTTCATTTGGATGATGACAGTTTTCGTTCAACAGCTAATGACAAAAATAAATACCACATATGAAACCACGTCGTACAAAAATAAGAGCCAGAACAGAGAAACCACTTTAAAACGATTA
Organism: Anodontia alba; assembly: GCA_964016985.1. Taxonomy (NCBI): domain Eukaryota; kingdom Metazoa; phylum Mollusca; class Bivalvia; order Lucinida; family Lucinidae; genus Anodontia; species Anodontia alba. The sequence goes on along the minus strand of OZ024832.1, from coordinate 61,603,967 downwards.
GCAGGAGAACAACTGTCAGGGAGGGGGCTTAAACTAGTTTTACTCGTGCAAATCCACACCTAAATGAACAGACTAATAAGAAAAGGTCAAACATTATCATTTGGTAATACAGGCTTAAGAAAATATATGGGTCTTTGAAACTACCGGATGAATAACAATACGTGTGATTTCGGCTTGAAAAAATAAATAAATAAATAAATAAATAAATAAATAAAAAAAAATAAATATAAAAAGAAAGAAACTGTCAAATTCATTTTAGTTATCAGCGTCGACGGTCTTACATGTATTCGTACAGTATAATAATAAAATCTATAAAATTTGTCCTTGGAAATAAAGAACAACGCAACAAAAATCGCAAGCTCGGACTGATTGAGGCTCTTTATATAGCAATAATGTAATTTGTAGGGCTGCATAAGGATTTAGCTCCAAGTTATTCGGACTCAATTTTCAAATATATTAGAAAAGACTCAATGATCCGAGGGACACTAAAAAAAACTGCACCATGATGAAGTGCGGAAGACTTTTAACAGCAGTCACTTTGGACTTAACACACTGCAGTGAAGTCATACAAAATCCATAAAGGGTGCATTTTGTAACAAAGATTACATACACGCATAAACATTGGAGTATCGTTTTATTGAGCAATGTACTTTGCAGGGTTGCATACCACCGCTAGCACTGGCTTAACTAAACTCAATTTTTCAAGATACCAGAATGGGCTCAACGATCCCAAGGAAAATCCTGTTTTGGACGAACAATAACTATGGCAAGGACTGGATATACTCCCACCGTTAAGAGCGACAACATATGATGTTTTACCCATTACACCTTATACTACTTTCGCAAATAAATTGTTCTAAGATAAATTTCTTTGCCTGACTGAAGGAACTTTCAAACGGGATGATTACTTGCGACCGTAGAAGAGATGCTGGTAAACAAGATTCTGAACTAACCTCGAGAGCAATAAACAAACACAAGAATGGAAAAAGCGAGACCAGAAAAGCTGTTTTCGGTTAATTTGGACTCATCAGAAATCTATAAGCTTTTAGAATCCCGGAATAGACTGATCAACTTACGTGAAAATTGAGAAGACGCTTTACGGCTGTCACAATGAACTAGCACCAGTGTAACTTTGATGTTTCAGTCTAATTAAAACATATTAGTTGAAATAAAATGATGGGTATACAGATATTATACTGCATTCTAAATGGCACACCCAATCAAATGCAACAATTGCACTGCCCTTTTAAATCGCGTGACACATGGTCGGACATGCAATGACTCAGTTCTGATTTTCTCGGAGGCTTTTGCCCGACTTGAGTACTCGCTTGACGTTGTTTTCACAGTGGTTTTCAAAATGCGTGTCCTTTGTTCTGACTTTCAGCTTGTTGTCAAGCCCTCATCTTTGTTTCATCGTAGTTCAGAGAAGTAAATATAGGTTAGCGTCAACGTCTGAAAATGAACCTTCGAAAGTGTACGTCAAGCGAAGATTTAAAATAGCCTGCGCATTTGCACAGTCTTGGCAGTAGTTTGGATAGCCAAGAATGTAAACCTTCTTCATGCGGACAACTTAGACTCTGCGCTGGCTGCGCGGATACGTAGACTGATTTGAGTGTTTCTTACGGCGCACATATCAGAAGGTACGTTTTCTCACGTTGCGGTATATGTTTTCCTGCGTTGATTAATGGGTAAAGGAGCCTCTTCCATAGGCGTTGCTTTATTTGGTAAATTACGCATGTGCCTAATATGCGTAAAAAATATAAAATGATAAAGTGACATGAGCATAAAACAGTTTGCTTCTTTAACCTAGGACTTACCCTGTCATGATCTCCCCTAATATACGATACCATAGAGCACACCAAAGACTTCTCTTATCTATGAGGTGATTATAAGGATGTTTAGTCTCCCTAGGTGAGGTCCTATAAGAAGTAATTGGATACAATTGAAACGTGTTCAATATGTCAGTTTATTTATTTATTTATTTATTTTATTTTATTAATTTTATTTTATTTAAATAGTTGTTTTACGTTTCTTGCATAGTAAAACATACTAAATTGGATTTTTAAACTATTTATTTGACGTTTGTTATATTTCATTTTATTTTATTTTATTTAAATACTTGTTTTACTTGTTTTACATAGTAAAAAAATACTAATACGATTTTTTTAAACTATTTATTTGTTTGTTAATTTATTTATTATTTTAATTTCTAAAGTAAATAAGAAACCTTCACAATTATTCGATAGTTGCCTCAAGACTAACAAAACTAGCTTCACTCCAATTGAATCTGCAAATATTTAGAATAAGAGTTCAGTAGCAGAGAACACCAAAGGAAAACTAAGCTCTATGAATTAATGAAAGTAAAACATATGTAATTATAAGACAGTTTTCTTCAAGAATAGTAGTGCAAAATAAAATATGTTTCAGTCAGTGTTCAAGTTAAATATTCCTTTCATGAATTTGACAAAACATATACTTCGACATAAAGAAACTAATCCTTACTAATTTTCACTTCTGAATCAGTAAAATAATACATTATGGAATATGTTCATAGACAATTAAAACAAGCCTCCCTTTTTTAATAGACAAATAAATAAATGAAAATAAATAGATAGATAGATAAATCAATAAATAAGTGAATAAATAAAACTACTATCTTACTATTTTTCTTTATTTGAATCTTATGCTTAAGAAGCAGATAAAGTTCGATGGTAAGTAGCATAAGTATCTGTATTTCTATATAAACAAGTTGTGGGTATTTACTAGAACATCCTTGGCGAGGCGATTCTTATGAATTAAAACCAGATAAATGAGCAGATTACCGTCGCCCCACCCCTTATCTGTTGCTCCGCTTTCTTCATAAACTTTTCTGACATCAAATCTAACTTACCTTTATCAGGCCCCTTCCTTTAAAAGAGGCATAAGCCACAACGATTTTTTTTTATTTCTAATCTGCTAAGAGTGATTAGGGTGTTATGCAATTCAAATTTTGTCTTAAAGAGTAGCTCTACTTTAAAAGCGATTGTAGGCATATTTTTTCCTTTTTTATTTCGGTGTGTGTGCAAAAACAGTTCCGTTCGGGCTTCGTTACTGCCTACACAGTCTGAACATATAGTTGGATCTGTATCAGCATTAAAGGCGATAATTTGATAGACTGGATCAGAAGATTTCCAAGCAGACTGAACAAATATATGTATTTGACCAATATAGAAACTGTGGGCGAAGATTGGGATCCCGTAAAGTTAGCTTAAGCCCTCCCACCCGCACCATGCACTCCCGCACCAGAGCAATTTATAGCTGACTGTTCTGTTGTGGTACTTTTATTGTGGTATGTTTTGTTACATGTTATATTCATTTAAATTTTGGTTACAGAGTTGCCATCTTTTTGGGGAAAGGATACCAAGTCTGCTTGCCATCTGTTCTTATTGTGGCTGTTAAATTGTATTTGTGTGTCTTTAGCTTTGATGATGAGAACTTGATATTATGCAATTGTATCAGTTCCTGAGTGTACTAACTAACGATCAATTAAACCAGTTTTAAACTCATAAAGGTGGTTCTGTTCATCAGTCCAACAACGTTTTATTTGTTTGTTAGTTCTCCTTTCAGCTGTCAGTTATATTGTAGATGAAATTCTGTGTTATGATTTCATGTCATGTAATAAGAGCATTTTCCAGTGCTTTCGGAAGGCTGTGATTCATAATGGATTTATTTCCTTTGTATTTTCGTATTTTGTTTGTTTAGTTATAGTAGTAAATAATTCATAGCCTTATTGTAAAACAACGCTCTGTCGGACATGTGCGCCCAGCGAAAATTCAAATCAGCCTGCGCATTCGCATAGTCTGATCTTCACTGGGTGCATTTTGGATAGCAAAAGATGCAAACTTTTATCATATGGACAAAAATACTCTGATCAGAATTGGCGAATGTGCGGGCTGGTTTGTCCTCGTTGGCCGCACATGCTCGAAGGTACATGTTCTGATATCGCGGCTCGTTTATTTCTTCTGTAGGGTCTTCCACAGAGTGTTGCAAGTGTAGTTTTAGAGATTGCCAAGATTATCTTGAAAATGGAAACATAACGTCGGCCATCTACATTGTGACACCGGTTGGAATGAATTCCGAAGTCCAGGTCTATTGTGACATGACAACCGATGGTGGAGGATGGGTTGTTAGTATATTTTCTTTATAAAAGTTTTGAAGCTACCGATCCTTCCCCTAGACCTTTTCTTTTCAAATTTTTGTCTGAAAAAGCAATGTGTTTTTGCCTCTTTGATTTATTTCTGATAATGGTTCATCATTAATGGTGCAAATTAGCCCATAGTATGTTCGGGGAATAAACCACTTACAAAGGTCAACGCGAGTTATTTTGTTTTGATAAGGTATCTTACTGCACTTAAAAGTGAACCGTCCATACGAAATATTTAGAGTTATTTTGATGAGCGATTATCTGCACCCACCATCTCCAAAGAAAATGACATTATGATTTGTTCTATGTCCTCAGCCTTAATATACTAAATCAAACTATTGTTCAAGCACTACGACTTCTGTATCACAGGGAAAAGTTTATATTCCTCTCGTTTCTTACCTTGGGAAGTTGTATGTGTTTGCTAAACAAAAGAATTTAGCGTTGGAATGATGTCCCAAATCAATCAATAAATACATTGCCAAATCTCAGTTAAGAAACCTAAAGCAGAATATGTTTAGTAATAATAAGTAAGTATAATAAACAATATGAAAAGACTTTTCACACAATGATATTGCCAAGTTAAAAAGCGCGGTAGCACAGTGGTGAGCGCACAGGCCTCCATAGCTAGAGTTACCTGAATCGATCCCAGGCATAGGCAGGGATTTTTGGAACATGCGTTCCTATGTATCATTTGCAGGCAAGACATGAAAACGATACACCGTCAATCGGATCGGGACATTAACTGGAATCCCCCTGTGCAGAGAAAGTTACACCCTGTGCAAGTTAAAGATCCCTACGGTAATTCAAAATGGTTACTTGTAGGTCTCATCCTGCAAACCAGATTGTACAGTACACTCCATCTGTGAGTCCTCCCAGGAGGTTAAGACGTAATTGCAGAAGAAAAAAAAACAACTTAGAAACTATATACATCATAAGGGGTCATCACAGCTGTGAAGAGCAATCGTGAATTGTAACTTGTACAGATACGTTAAAGGAAAAAGCAATAATGTATAGAGTGTATCTGAAATATAAGGTCTTGACAAACCGTGCACTTGGATGCTGATTTGATCAAAATCGTATGCAAAGTAAGTAAGTTGTCAAGGATTAAAGATATCAAAAACTGTATTGGTGTCGACATTTTGAATATTTAGAGAGACTTTATGATGCTATAAACCCTTATCTGAATATGCAAAATTTAATTAAAGATTTCAAAAATGCTCAATATCTATATTTGTATATATAGCTTCGTCTGTAGACTTTTAAAGAGTTTGCTTGAAACCGCATTGATTTCTATCAGAAAGACGATTTATTTTGTAATATTTTGATATTTTAGAATTTGATTGACAATTCAAAAATGTCCGCGTCTTTGATAATGGATTTGGAATCTTTAGTCACCTTCATTTCTTAGTGTTTCTCCGATTTTAACGACATTTCCGTAAAAATACATGACGGCAAGAACTTGCATTTCAATAACACTTACTGTTATAAAAGTATAAAGTCTATGCGATAACTCGTTATTCTACAAATAAACACATATGCTGCATAAGTGCAGAAATAATGAAACAAGATGCATATTGTTGCGTTTTTGTTAATAGAAATGATATAGAAATATAAGTTGCAAGCATATATGTAACTGCTGGTAATTGATAAAGCTTGCTTCTTTTAATCGTAAATGTTGTTACCTAGGAAAGACCACATTCACAAGCAATACCCTCTAGGTACACCGAAAGAAGAAGAGATCAGGAACAAGAAATAAAACATCACAACGGCAATGTTGCAACAGGCAACATAATCAAAGCACTAGCTGCAGTGGCGGGTCGATTGTCTTAGAGTAGGCTGGAAAATGGCCCTAAACGGGGACTTAAGACTGTTTCATTTAACCCATAACTTCCTGTATTTGAAGCAAACAAAGCAGATCCTGATCAGATGCCGTCGTCTGAGGTATCTGATCTGGGTCTTTATTGTTTGCAAATGTCCCAGCACTAAGCCCAGTCCATGGTTCACAGATATCCCTCCTTTAGCAGTACTCTGATGTCACAACGACAAGAATAGCGCGACTTTCAATAACCGCTACCTTGGTCATTGGTCAAAGGTTATTTACTGGACAACAACCGGAAGAATTTTCCGGTCTAAACAATCGATCCGAAAACGAAGAAGAGTTGCGCCAGAAAAAAAAAAGTTTTGCTACGGTCGGCAAATAGGATAACGGGAGGCTGAAAAAAAGTATTATACGATCGCATCCTCGTTCTTAATTCTGATGTGCATGTAGCTTATAATTACAAACATGTGTTCAGTTTGCGTAGGGTCCTCTACCGCAACAGTGAAACATTGCAGTAAAACACAAAAATTCACAAAATTATAATGAAACAAAACTCAATGGAAACCTGAAGAATTTCATTTTTTTCCTATGTTTAAATCTCAATCCACATATGCTAACTATCTTTAAAAGGTTGATTAACAGCCAAAAGCGCTTAATTAGTTTTTATTTCTAAATTCCAGTGCATATCTGTTATAGGTATTTCAGAGACGAGTTGATAACTCTGTGGACTTTTACCGAAATTGGAACGAATATGAACATGGCTTTGGTAACCCTTCTCATGAACACTGGCTTGGTAAGTCATATTACTGTAACGTTTAAATCATACTAAATGCCATAAGTTCTCCATATCTTTTTAATGCACAAACGCAAGAGGTAGAATACATGATTAAAATTTTTTATGAAGGACGGCTTCACCGACACTTAATTAATTCATTAACGGTGCTCCATTCATATCTATATTATGCAATAAAATGGATACAATTATAACATCGTACACATTTTATGCCTATTGGGGCCTCGAAAAACAAATTTCTGGTTTGTACAGATTAGGTGTGTGGCCATTTGATGCTTTAGACCAAACATTTTACTTATCTGCCGGTCGAGATTTTTCTCCAGACCGAGTCATATGTCAGCACAACATCACCAGAGTTCAGCATTTTCTACGAGATTACGTTAGCTCCCGAAGACGCCTTGGAGCCTTGGCTATCCATAGGGTACCAAGCGAAGACTCGGATCCGAATGCGTGCACATGCTAATCTGAGTCTTCGCCGGGCGCACGTGCAATCTTGTAGGAAATGCTGTGTCCCGCCTCATATGCGAGAAGTGCATGCTGTCATATTTTATGGGATTCGGGGTGGGCATGACAGCGATGGTGAGAACAAGGCAGCATATGCAGCCCTGCAAACTACAAACCTGCTGTCATACGAAGAAAACCACCAACCATGCTTTGCAGTGTTGTTTTTTTTTTTTATCTGTCCTAGAGATACTCAGTTAAATCTAGGAGCAGCTGTTTGCAACATTTCTTACTTTTTTAATATGATCTATTCTATAACCTCCAAGAAATATAAACGTGTAGTTGTTATTAACACCACACAATATATTTATGAAATAGAAATAACACATAGTGTAGATGTCCAGGAATACTCAATATCACAGACCATAGCTTACAATGACACCAAGAGAAAGAGGAAACAAACCATGGCATACGGTACACGAGCTGTAGCTCAAAGAGAGTAGGACAATCAACTCTCTCTTCACCAGCAAAGGTGGTCACAGTGCTAGACAGGACCTACTAAACACAACAGTAAAACAACCCTCAAATGTTGTAAACATACATAATGATTATTCGGCTCGCTTAGAGATTTCCTAACTCAAGCACTCAATTAGTGAAACATCACATAAACAAACGTGGGAATAAACAAGATGAGGGTTAGTGGCAATCACATCAGACACTCGCTGCCGGAGCAAACGACAGTCATATCAGACACTGGTAGCAAGCGCCAAAGAAAACCACCATTTTAACCACGGTATGCCTGAATAAAGACATTACATCAGGCGTCAACATTCTAATGAATGACTTTGGTCGGCACCTTTCTAGAGTTTGAGACCCGCCAAACCGTCATTTAGTTGAAGAGGAAAACATAGCTTTCGTCCACGTTTGGGTTTAAACTAAGCATGTAGTTTATTGAATATTATCTTAGTTCTTTCCCACCCTTGTTAATAGGTAAAACTATTTTGAAGTAGTCTACAAAATGTATTTTCAATTAATTTTCCTAAAATAATAAACTAGATTACTTGCTGCAGAAGTGTTTGATGTCTACTTTATATTCATACATTAAGTCGAAGTACAGGCGGTAAAAGCTAGGAAAAGTTTAACAGAGTTTATGACACCGATAACCTTGTGTAAGGAGTTAAGTTTAGAGGCTGAGGACTATCACGATTAAAAAAGAAAATTAACAATGCCAAAATCAAATTCATCAAGTTTGTCGTATTTGATTTAGAAATTATACCATTTGATATCGCGAAATTCAAATAAAAAAGGTGCTCCTGTATCAGAAGAAGTAGCTTTATTAAACGGAAGTTCAGTGGGATAGATCTAATAAATGATTTGTTTAAATGAAAAAAAAATATATTAATATCAAGCAGGTCACGTAGGTATCTAGAAGTATGCAAAGCTTCAATTATAGTAGTTTGACTTTCGTCAGAGACAGAAAACTCTCTGATAACAAAATAGAACCCAATCTGCAGCAAGGAGAGCACAATAACCCCTCATGGGAATGCCCATAATTTGTCTGTACAATGCCAAACCTTACAAATATATATTCTAAAATATAATTTTTTAATCAGATTGTGAGGTTAGGTAGTATAGAGAGTGGCAAAATTATATGTGGACAACTGGAAGATCGAAAACCTTCGATTTCATTTCACCATGAACCTCACCTGTTTTATTTTTATAGGAAAAAAAAGAAAGAAAGAAAGATATACTTTAGTTTGGATCTTATCTGCAGTGAGACAGGATGTTAACATAAATAAACAATTTTGGAGACGCCCACGACATAAAAAGACCACAAATCAGAGTCTCGGTTCGGTAACAAAATGTTGATCGCAAGCAAACACAATCTAAATACAAAAATTTAAAATGACGAAACTTTAGCTAATATTGTAAAACAACATACCCCGGTTATCACTATGTATTAAATGAGAAATTGTGGTATTCGTCGCATAGGCTTGTTAACGTTATGGCATTTTGTTGTTTAAGGACCGAGTCTCCGATGTTCTTTCTTTAGTTAATCGTTTCCAAAGGCAAATTTTGAGATATGTTGTTTCGTTTTTTGTTCGTTTGGTTTTCACTTCACTGTAGCTTGTGTTAAATGACGTGTGGCGGCCGTATAATGTGTCCTCGTACGAGCGTACTTCGCCATATTGCTGATTACGTTTTATAGTTTTATTCCCTTTCGAATAAGCAAGCACATTCTGGTAATTTAAAAAGCGAATACAGCTTAGCCAGTGCCAAAGGGGCTTAAAGGGGACGGGTGCGTGGGGGGAGTTGTTGAGTGCACAAAGCCTTGCAAACTACACTGCTGTATGTGAAGAGACTCAATAGAGCCAAGTCTCCGATTTTCATCCTTGTGTGTGTTTTTTTCCAAAGGCAACCTTTCAAATTTTTATTTCATGCATTACAAATGAAATTAGGACCCTATTCTTTATGACTGTTGAGTGATACTGACAGTGAACTTCTGGATTTTTAATAGGTCTGTTGAACCTGAAGAGAATTCTTTCGCAGGGTCATTATGAGTTACGCATTGATCTTGAAGACTGGAACAACGAAACTAGATACGCAACCTACAATGCCTTTGATATTACTGGCCCTGAAAGTAATTATAAACTGAAAGTTGCCGGATATTTCGGAACCGCAGGTATAGTACTTGTTGCATGTGTAGCGTTGCTATGGTTACATAACTGCACTACATCTATCAATATTCTAGATATTGTTTTATCATTGCGTTGCTGGCAGCACAACATAGAGCAATCCGATATATTTTATTTGTTGTTTGTATTTCCTGCGTGGAAGGATCTGCCCACTTATTCTCAAACAAGTATATTGTAGCTGATCAGTCAATAAAACAGACAAATACAGAGATAGAAAGAGAAGACATGCGTAACAAAGAGAGAGAGAAAGAGAGAGAGAGAGAGAGACACAGACAGACAGACAGACAGAGAGAGTTTTGTTTATTCTATTATTAATTAAATAAGACCAAGCTGGTTAGATGTTTATTCAATGAAAAAATGTAAAACTACCTTTAATAACTTTACATGCGTAATAATAAAGGCGCATGCAGGGTGTCAGTCGCGCGTAGTCGGATGAGCTAATAAGGAAACGTTCTTTCAGTCTATTGGTATATCCAAACACCTCCCTCCTTATGTTAAAAAAATTAATGAATCTGATAAACGAAACATCAACTTGTTTAATAATACTGAATTCGCATTGCTACTTAGCAGCAAACAGATACTTTAAATCCAAATTATCTGCAATAATTTTATGTATTTCTGTATTAAGAGTAGCATCGGGACCCAGGGTGAAGTTAGCTAGCTGTAAAGTGCTTTAAAACCCCCGGTGGTTTGCTCTACCGACCGTTCTAAGGCAGTGGTCCCGGTGTTAGTCTTGCTCTTTGTTGCTTTGTGGTTTATTCTACGAGGCGATTTGTTGTATGTCTTTCGTGTGTCATTTTGTTCTTGTGTTTTTCAGTCCTTTTAGCACTGTGGTTACCTCGCTTGGGGAGGCGAGAGCTAATCTTAGTGCTTTTCGTACGTTTGTTCGGTTTGTGCTTGCTTAGATTTGTCGCTTTCCTCTTCCTCTTCGGGTCTGGGAAGGGCTGCGGTTTGTGATTGTGGCACTCCTTGGACTTTTCTCTTACCTTTTTTGGATTTGAAACTGTTATCATGGTCTATTTAGATAGCTCTTGTAATGTAATTACGATATAAGATGGCTAAGGAATGTCCCGCTTTATGTTTTCCCATGAATTAGTAAAAGTCGACATATATGTTGGTTTGTTTTATTTGTCTCCCAGATCAAAGCATTAATCCGTCATTCGCACTAGTCTGATAGCTGAAATGTTTGTTTCCATTTTGATCGTCTGCAGTAAAATTAAAGGGTACCTTCTGAAGATGCAATCTATTTCTCCTATAATTTCCGTTATCCGTTCATCCCTGACCACTTTCCCTTCCTTTTCCCATCTTTGTCTAGCTAAATTCTGACTCCCATTTTCTATCTGTAATAATGTGTTCTTTGCTTCCAAAGGCAATCTTTTAGACCGTTACGAAAACATGCCTATTCAAATAAAATGAAAATTTTACCAACAAAAAATATGAAATTTTCAGATATAAAATTCTGATATTTCTCATATTTCTGCTCAAAACATAGATTGGGGTACTCGATAAAACTACCTCGACGAGGCGGGTTTAACAAGTACCCACAATTTATGTTTTGAGCAGAAATAAGAGAAATAATGTTTGCCCCTGTAAACCCCAGTTTTACTATATAAAAGTGGGGTTTCAGGGGGTCAAAATTATATAAGCATGCTTTCGTGATGGTTTATTTTATCCGCAGGGGTCAAAACAGGTAGATTTTGGGCGACATGTCTCTTGTTAAAAAAGATCTTCGGGTTTGTATGTTGCTCTTGTACATGTTGTTTTTTGGCCACTGTGGTCGCTGTTTTTCAGGTAAATATGGAATGTGAATACATGTATTTCGTCATATTATTAATTCCATGGTGAGAAATGAAATCCAGTGGCAGCAGCTCGTCTTCAGCAAAACGTCCTTAGTGCACTAAACACATGTTCTGCCTTAAAATGTGTTCAGCATTTTCATACCTAATTCAGCATCACCATTTACTCTTTGGAAATGCGGTCTGCTGTAGGATAACTTAATGTTATGTTCTTGCGCAATGCTTTTTAACAACATTGACGTTAACATAATTTCCATATTTGTAACCATTTTTTGTGGGTCACCCCCCCAGGGCGAAAATTTTTTGTTTCATTTTTCAAATAGCACAGTCACTCGTAGCTTTACTTAAGTATCCGATTTCTATGCTATTTAAAAGTAATCCATGATTACTAAGTATTGTTAATTATCAAGTTCACATAAATCTGCGGCGACTTTAACCCAAGGCCCTGATGGTAGGTCCATCGGTTAAAGCGTTTCTCGACGTTGTGTTGATCTCGACTCTTGACAAATTAGAAAATTCTGCTTTTTTCACTTATTTCTTTATTTATTGCAGGTCACCAAACACACTATCCGGCAAACTCCCTACATTTTGTGATACCCTGATGTTCAATGTGTAATTTAACAAGCCCATCTTGGCGTTGATTTACCGGAACAACTAACCTGTTGCTATAAAGTAGCAATCCATTAACGACTGGTAGCTTATTTCGTGCACTGATATGTTTTTTTCAGTCCTTTAGGAGCGTCTCTTTTACTTTCCGGCCAGCCATTTTTCGTTAAGGTTTTTACTCTTTGCATGTCTGTGTCAGTTTTCGTTTCTTCTTTAATTGATTTTAATCTTGTATCAAGAAATGGTACCTTTGAACTTATGTTTTCAACGTACATATTGATTTCATTTTCACTTTCTGAATGAATGTTATCCTCGGCACTATTTTCTAACACACAAGTATCAAAATTTGGAGATATCTGACGCACATGTTTTGTCCTACACAGATCGCGAATTAATTGGGCTTAGAGCATTTGTTGCAGATTTAACCTTTCGCCGGACAGGTCAGCCCTAGTTCATGTCGTCTGTTCTACCGGGTGCACTGTAGTTGTTTTGGTCCCATTTTCTTTTCGTCGAAGGCTGTTGAGACTGCGTCGTAGGCCGTGTCCTTCTAGTTGTTCCCGCTGCCGCATACTAGTGAGAAGCTTGTTAAGATTTAGTTCCCCTGAGCTCGTCGAGTCCCGATGTCTCTTTCTGGTCTCGAACCTGTGATTTGACTAGCTCAGATGCTCTCGCAATTGTCGTTGAATTTAAGGTTAAGATGTCTTTTAATTGTAATTTCTCTGACAGATCCCGATCTAATATTCCTATAACTTTTGCGTCCCGAATTCGATGATTTTTTGTTTTGTATTAATTCCAGTCAAAAGTTTTCGGCAATTGCACTTTCCAATGTTTTCTTTTAATAATAATGTAATTTAATTATATATTTAGTTAAGCTTGGGTCATAGAGTTTCCACCTTTTAGGGAAAGAGTTGCTAAATCTGCTTGCTGTTTGTTCATATTTGCTTGCTTTGTTGTATTTTTCTGTGTTTTTCTTTGGTGTTTGGGGTTAGTGTAGATCTGACTGTATGAGTGCCTCTGTTTTCTAATTTACTTATAAACGTCCTATAAATGGTTCTGCGTTTTCGCCTGTTTTTGTCTCTGTTGGTGGAATTGTGCTCTGTCATTTATCATGATGGACTAGCCTCTTAAAACTGTAAACCATGTTTTCTTATCTTATCATTATGCATATCTTATGTAACACAACAAATTAACACCTGCAGCAAGGAAACCAATACTGCATCTTTTATTCTCAATACGAACTGTGCAAAACTTTATTTCTTGACCAATTTCGACGATTGAAAAACAAAAGTCTATTAACGTTTTCCCCTCTTTCTACCTATAACATTCAAATTGACTTTAGATGTGAAAAAAATAAGACTAAAATATCTACTGTGATGTCGTGGTAGAAAGGAGAGGTATCTAATTACAAGTTAATGACCAGGCAGCTGACCCCCACAGCATGTTGCAGAGCAAGAACTCGATGAAAAGAATAAAAACCACATGTTATCAGCGGGAAGCCTCAAAACCCCACTTCCTTATCATAACCCTATCTCTAGCGCATTAATGTCTCTCCTATCCTCCATTTATTTGGTGAGTTAAAGTCATATTCTGCTGGTGGCTGAAGCATCGACACGTTCACTTTTCTACTTTTCAATTTGAATTTTCCCCGATTTTACGCGTTACTTTTCCCTTTGAAACTTTCTATTTTCCTTTGAAAATATTTCCCTTTCTTATTGCAGTGACAAAACATTCAAGATCCCGCTTTTAACACCATCTTATGATAATTCTAATGTAAATTTAACAATACCAAATGGATGTATGTTTTTTTTTTTTTTATTTTTTTTTTTTACTTTTTGTTTTTTAAATGAATGTTGAAATCCTTTTAATACTTTTATATCAATAATTATAAAGGCGCATGCAGGATGTCAGTCACACGCAGAGTGATAAGCTAATTAGGAAAGCGTCCTTTTAGTCTATTGGTATATCCAAACAGAGAGAGAGAGAGAGAGAGAGAGAGAGAGAGAATTTTGTATAGGTAAAGATATAATCAAAGTTTGAACGTTTTTGATGTCGGGCGACGAACTTTGCCTGTCAGTTTGAATACAAAAAGTTTGAATGAAATGCCAAACATTATTTTATCCGAAAAAGAAAACAAATGGTTTAACATGTTGTCAGCTGGATTTCTATAGTATGTTAAATATTAACAGACGGGTGGACTGTTAGAGCTGCAGATAGCTTATCACTTGCTAGTGCTTAGTTTGGTTACGATTATTATTTTAGCTGCAACATGAGGAAAAAAAAGAAAATAAAAAAAAACTTACCTTCTGGCAAGTGTTCCCAAAGAAGACTCAAATCGGAATCGGAGACTTCCTTGTCCAAATGAAGAATTTTTGCTTTTTTGACATCTAAAATGCACGAATACGCAGGTTGTTCTGAATCTTCGCTGGGTTAACATGTCCGAAGGTACATATTTTGACGATGTGGATCATTGTTTAGTTACGGTTTTAAACTCATATATAAATTGAACACTTAATTTACTCATAACCAAAGGTTCTTCTTTTATTCACCCCTTTGTTTAATAAAAACAATGAAATCGATAGTTGGCGCTTTTATTTTTTAAGAAGTGGCCAGTCCGTCTTTATGAGCGCTGTTGAGGTTGTAATGTAGAGATAGAGGCTTTAAACAAAACATAACACTTTTTGTCATCCTCAATAAACTTATTTAAAATTATTATTGATAGAAAAGTTGTAATTAACCAAGACATTCTGTGTAATTGTTTTGCGGGGCCATGAGTCAGTCCATAGCATCACATGTTAGCTGGTGACATGAACCGCTCCGTAACTTCCAATATAGAAAACATTCATTCATCCATCCATCTATCCTTCCGTCCATAGTTGCCATGCATTATTTTGTATGCAATAGCCTGTATAATAATAATGGACAGAAGATCTTAACAAAAAATGAAGTTCATCACAACTGTTGTCACGTTTCCAACTTAAATTGGAAATATTTGCCCAATCTCTGTAACTTTATTAACTAGCTAGGGCTATTATAAGTCTCTCCGTTACTTAACTAGAGCTACTTGGGACCACGATTCCATTCGTAACTTAAGCAGCTACTTGGGGCTCTTTGTCTTCAAAAATTAGCTGGAACCACGAGTATTTTTGTAGCTTTAATAGCTATTTGAGGCCATGAGGCTGCCCGTGCCTTCACTAGGTAGCTTGGTCTATGAGTCTCTCTCTAAATTTACTAGCTATTCAGGCCATGATTATCGCCGTAGCTTGACAATATCTCTAAATGACGGATACAGAAAAAGGCTAGAGAAAAGTCCAGGGAGTGCCACAATCACCAGCCGCAGGCCTTCCAAGACACCAAGAGGAAACAGACAAATCAAACAAGCGCAATTCGAACAAACGTACAAAAAGAACAATGATTAGCTCTCTCTCTCTCTCTCTCTCTCTTCCCCTTGCGAGGTAATCGCAATGCTAAAAGGACTGAAAAACACAAGAACAAGATAACACATGGCAAGACTTAAAACAAATCGCCTCGTAGAACAAACCACAAAGCAAAAAAGAGTAAGACTAACACCAGTACCACCGCCTTAGAACGGTCAGTAGAATAAACCAACGGGAGGTTTAAAGCACTTCTACAGCAAATCAACTTTACCGTGAGTCCCGGTGCTACTCTTAATACAGTAATACATAAAAAAAAAATCGGTTCGTATAAAGGCTTCCAACACACAGTCAATGCATCAAAGCGAAAACATAAAAATCAAATTATTCACTATGATAAACAAAGACGAGTACTCGTGGCTAATTCTACTGTTTGCCAGGGTAAATGAAAACCAATAATAGATCCACGGCGGCCAAGCCAAAGATATATCGTCAAACCCCAACCCACTGGTAAAAGTTTTACAAAGAGGCCGTCATTGAGTCTGAGGCCTGACCCGCCGTCGGGCAATTAAAGAGTAAAGCATAGCTATTAACAATGATTTGGTTGATAACTAAGCATGCAGTCTGCCGCATAATATCCAGTCTATAGCCAATTCTTTTAATGACGGTTAATTAGTTTTCTGAATTGCTTCGAAAAGTTAGATTTTCCGACAATTTCTGGGTAAATATAACAACCGGTTCGCAGTACTCTCATTATACTTCTTCGCAAACATAGAAACTATCTATGCATCCACCCAACCATCCCTTCATTAATTGTTGCAATGTATTATTTTGTAGGTGATAGCCTATATACTCATAATGGACAGATGTTCTCAACAAAAGATGAAGATAACGATAGCCACGATAGTGAGCACTGTGCAAAGGTTCACCATGGAGCTTGGTGGTACAAAAAATGTCACGTTTCGAACTTAAATGGGAAATATTACTCATCCAGTCAAAGTAGAGATAAAGATAATATTCACTGGAGAACATGGTTAAAAGACGGTGAAGTCGACAATTACCCCCTGAAGAAAACTGAAATGAAAATAAGACGTGCTTAATAAACTAATGCTAAACTGTTTGACGCTATATTATCTATTTGTTGTTTATTTGACTAAGGAGTGTTACAGAAAATAGGCATAAAATGAATAAATTAAAACAGAAACAAGCCACTCTAGAGACAGCGAAGAGCCAGGATATTACAGAGTGGTTGGGTTCTGAAGAATGCAACAATATATAGCGTACAGTAGAATATATCAGTGCATACCATAATACCTATAACAGTATAGTTCCGCAACTTTAGAAAACGTACCTTCTGATATAATCGCCCAACGATGACTCATATCAGCCTGCGCACCCGTGCATCCCGATCAGAGTTCGTTCGCCGCATGAAGTAACTTTGCATCCTTAACTTTCCAAAATGCACCTAGTGAAAATCCTGATCAGACTGCATTAAGGCGCAAGCTGGTCTGAAACTCCACCGTGCTCACATTTCGAGGGTACAAATTCTGATGTTGCGTCGGGCGCACATGACAAAAGGTACGTTTTCGGACGTTGCGACTCGTATGTCTTGGTTTTCTGACCTGGATCTTTACTGTTCATATTTGATTCAAGAACACCTTTTTAGTATCTTGTTTTGGAAGAGCATCTAATATCTAATCATTTTCACGACTTAAACAATATCATTAAACCTGCATTAATTAGTGACTTACTATAATACAAACTACGGAACGTTGCTTCTGTTAACTTTTTTGTCTACCGCAGTTTTTTTAATTGGTTGTTGCAACTGTGCAGCGATGTTTTGTCTTTTTTATCCCTTCGTCTGTCGGCGCCTCAGGAAGGCTGTGCTTAGCCATTTTTACCTTTTCTGCGTAACTTCGTTTATATTTCAGTAAGTTTGATTTTTCTGCAAATACATAAACGGTATTAATCAATATAAAAAGGATATGGTACATTTTAGATGGTTTGCGACAGACTACCATGTAGTCTCCACAGAATACCGACCCTTGGTCAGTATTCTTACAAGAATAGTGACTCCCGGTCATGATTTTATGAGCCCCCTCCCCACTGGTCAAAAAATCATGACGCCCTACGGGAGGTAAAATTAGCCCTCGCAAAGAATTGTGACCCCATAGAATAACGACCTCCTATCATTGTTTTAAAGAAAAGTGACCCTCTACGCGAAGTTAAATGACGAGTTGCAAATCACAAATTAACGACACCCCGCCTTCCTACTCACTTTCCACCACAAACACCAAATTTCACTTCTAAGTAAATGTTTCATATTTGACTTAATTGACATCAGCCTGACGCCTTATGAAATATTCAATAAAGTTAGCTTCTAAAAGATAGAAAGCGGCTCGGCCTATTTTTGTGAACAGATAACCCTGATGGCATCGACCGCTCGTAAATCTAGGTCACACCATTATGGTTGAAGAATCGTTATATGACTGATTCGCTTTTTTACATTGTTATTTGGACATATAAACACTTCTTCTAATAAGCGTACTCTTGCAAAATTTGCACCCTGAAAATTTGGACAATGCGTTTGAGTAATTCTATAGATTAGATATACACTGATTTGATTTGTACCATTTTTTTACTATAGAAAACAAGAGAAACATGACCAAATGAACCTTTGTAAATGTGTACGTTTTGTCGAGATTTCAAAAATATCTCGTCTTTCAAAACTTCTCTAATGTTGAAGACATATATATGCAGTAAAACGGACCACTCTTATTTGGAAGACTTGTCCAAATGCAGTGAAAAATGGTGAAAAAAAATGGTGCTAGAATGTCCTTGACTGAGACACGTAGTGCAAACAGATAAATTCCGATGACGAGCTTGCCAAATGTAAATCTATTCACGTTCGACTCTGCGCATTTAGACATAGATATTGTTTAGTTGATCAACCCCTTCTGCAGTGGTTCCGTTGATTAATCTTGTCCACGACTAAGCTATATCGTTCTCATGAGTTTTTATGTCGTTTCCACGAGTAAGTATTCTGTTCGCATGACAAAGCTAACTCGTTCCCACCAGTCAGCTATGTCGTTCACAAGAGTTAGAATAACCAATCAAATTTTGAGTGATTTCAGGTAAATTTAGCAAAGCAACAAACTTTATCTTTGCACCATCAGTCAAAACATACACATTGACATACACATTGACATTTATATAAATTTGTGACACTGGCGTTTGACGTAGAGACCTAGGTCGTGCGCGTGATACACTTTCTTGATATGGCTAATATGTGTTTCGACTTATTTTAGAATCTACCTACAAATGCCTAGTTGGATGCCTAGGTCTTGCGCTGATACATCGTCTTGTCATTTGTTACTCAAAATCGATTAGCAAATAAAAAAGTTGTAACAGAAAGGGGTTAATTTATTTCTATTAAAAAATGACCGGGGTCGTTAATCTATGGGAGTCACTTTATTTCGTTATACTAAAGAAGTGCGCCCATAGAATAACGACACTAAACATTATTCGTTAAGAATAGTGACTCCCCGGTCATACTTTTATGATTCCCGCCTTAGTCATAATGTCATTGAGAGGTTCATTATTTTTAACGGAAATCAGTGTTTTATAGAAAGGGGTCACTTTTTCTGTAGAATATTGACCGGGGCCGCAATTCTATGGGCGTCACTTTACTTAGTTACACCGGCTTTTTTGTTGACCAAATCAAGGTAAACAAGTTCGGAGCCCTGTTTAGAGTACGAGAATTTGTTTCTGATTTTATTCGACTGTTGTCGGGCTCAAAGTGGTTCTTGCAGTCAGTATCTTTGCTCTGACTTTCGGTTTATAGTTGCGCCCTCCTCTTTGTTCCATCATAATGCTGAGAAGTTTATATGTACGTTTGTCTCTGATGATCCACCGTGGAATAAAAGAATATCTAAGCGGACTAAACAGTAATGTAAATGCGTCAGAAGTAAGGGCGAAGTTGAACGTCCATAAAACCAAGTTTCAGCCCTACAACTATTGTATTGTTGACCGTTGTTAGGCGGCACTTATTTTGCTAATCATCATCAAATGATGAAAACGATGTTAAAAATTGAAGACAAAAGTTTGCAAAAGTTATACTGTATTAATTGAGCTCGTTTTCAGAACTTTTTTTTCATAAATAGATTAGCATTTGAATGTCCATTCACCAGCCGAAGCCATGATGCGTGATGCAGAACTTATGTAAAAGCACAATAGAATATATTTAGAATATATAAACTGAATAACAGATTTTATTATCACATTTGATCTTCGTAGTCTCTCTGATTCTTTATTGTTTCGAACATCTGCGCACCATTACTCTGTGCATAAATAATAATAAAACAAAAATATCCTATTCAGTATAAAATGGTAGTAGTAGTAGTAGTAGTAGTAGTTTTATTTCGTTTATATGAAATATAATTATTTCTTGTAATTTATTATTTTTTCTAAAATGTATTCTGATGTTATTTGAAAACATGTATGCTGTAATTATCTGAAATGGATTTTGCAAAATTCTGTTGTTTCAAAGTGTGCAACAATGAAAAAGAATGAACCATGATGCTTTGTTTTGCAATATAATTTCCTGCGACTCAAATTAATTGCGTCATAACATACGTCAAACGACAGAAAAGTCAACGACTGATTAAAGCTGTTAATCATTTCCCAGGTAAATCTCCCACCAAATCAGTGACCAATCACAACCACTATTGAGAGTAAGCAAGGAACATTGGATGTGTTGGCACTTCGGTGTCTAGATGAAAACTGATATTAAGGAATTGGTGGTTAATCCTGCCTTTAAGCTACAATAAGTCTTAATGGGGACTAATGAAAATTAAATTAACCCCCTCCTCCCAACACACACACACACACACACACACACACACACACACACACACACACACACACACACACACACACACCACCTCTCGCAGTTACGACCAACATTTTATTTTCATAAAATAGTTTCAAAAGACTAGAACATTTCCTATTCTTCATCCTAGGTTAAAATGTCAAAGAAATGAATGTCTTTGGCTTGGTCCGCCGTGGTTCAACTATTGGTTTTCATTTACTCTGGCATACAGTAGAATTAGCCATGAGTACTCGTCTTTGTTTATTATAGTGATTAATTTGATTTTTATGTTTTCGCTTTGATGCATTGACTGAGTTGGGAGCCTTTATGCGAACCGAATTTTTATGTATTTCTGTATTAAGAGTAGCATCGGGACCCAGGGTGAAGTTAGCTAGCTGTAAAAGTGCTTTAAACCTCCCGGTGGTTTGCTCTACCGACCGTTCTAAGGCGGTGGTCCCGGTGTTACTCTTTGTTGCTTTGTGGTTTATTCTACGAGGCAATTTGTTGTATGTATTTACGTGTGTCATTTTGTTCTTGTGTTTTTCAATCCTTTTAGTATTGCGATTACCTCGCTTGGGGAAGAGAGAGCTAATCTTGGTGCTTTTCGTACGTTTGTTCGGTTTGTGCTTGTTTAGATTTGTCGGTTTCTTCTTCCTCTTGGGGTCTGGGAAGGGCTGCGGTTTGTGATTGTAGCACTCCCTGGACTTTTCTCTTACCTTTTTTTTTTCTTATCTCAATTAGTGAAAAATCGCGACAGAAAATGTGTAAATCAGATTAAATTACTGTTATGAAACAAAATGAGGACGCGTAGCAATCACCTAGGACACTGGCAGTCAGAGCTAAAGAAAATCACTAGAACACAGAGGGCTAAAATAAAGACATTACAAAAAGCAGCTAATCTTCCGAAAGTTTTTTTTTTTCTTTTTGTCGTACAACCCTTTTTGGGAAGAGAGATAAAGTACACAAACCACAAACCTAAGAAAGGCAAGACAACCAGCTCCCTCTTCACCAACAATGTGATCACAATGCTTAACACAGCAAGAAAAAACAACAGGACAAAACACAAGCAAATACAATGCCCACAAAGAACAACCACTGCCAAGACCACCTTTGCTAATTGCTTTGCGAAGTGGGCACATGCGTTCATATGAGCGGCCACTGAAACCTTAAAACGATCAGTTCTTGTATTGGCTATGAAACAAAAATATATTCTCGAAACAAATAAAAATAGTTCACACAAAAACACCAAACGAACAGATCAAACAACGAAATAGAAAGGAAGGCGATGATCAGGAATCGAAACAATTATCTAACACCTTCAGTTCCAGGACATCGAAGGGATAGAAGGACGCACTCAAAGTGACATCACTACAATCAACCTCTTCGAGAACATAAAAATTAAACGAATACAGAGATAAACAACGGCGAGGATTCGACAGCGAGAAATGACTATAATGCTGAATCAAAAGGAAACCAACAGCTGGACTCCGGTGGACCCGACCAGAGCTAGAGCATCAGGCACCAACCAACTTACCTAAAGGTCTTAAGGCTGGAGCCGTCCTAGAGTCTGTGGCCCTATCCGCCGGCGTGTAACCAAAGAGGGAAGCAAATGCATTAATCGTGATTGGGTTAACTACCATGCTTGCAGTCTGTCATATTACGTTTATATTGTACCCAATTTTTATATATCGAGGAATGATTTTACGAAATTGAGTGCTAAAATCATTGCAAGCATATATTTTTTTTCTGAATTTATATACTAAGTCACCATAAAATTCTGGTTCCGATAGGCCTTGTTGCAGACGAGATTTAAGTCCAACATTGAATTTTGACACTAAATCGAAATGACATCTTTAAAATTTAGAGAAGGCTTTGTGTAGTTTATGGTACCGATAATCCTGATTAAGAGGTTAAGCAGTTAACAATTTATTTGGAGCGTTGAAATCAGAAACATGATTAGAACTCTGGCGAACCGAATTAGTTGCGAGATATAAACACCGTAGGATGCTCAACGAGGAACATCTCCATACAACTAAGGAAAATTTACAATCTTAAAATCAAAATCATCACGTTTATTATACATTGTGCGTGAAATAAACCGATCTAAAATGGACAAATGCAAATTCAAAAACGGAGCTTCAATTTCAGAAGAATTTGCTGTATTTGAATGAAGCTCGGAAAGTTAAATTTGACTAATCAAACCATCGAAGTACTTATTATCAATATTAAATAAATCGTCCAAATATCTCGACGTCGAGCTGAAAACTTCAATAACTTCAAATGTTTTTCTTCAGAAAGAGCCATCATGAAATCTCTTTCATAACAGAACAAGAACAAACTAGATCATGAAGTGAGCATATGCTCACTAATACTTACGGCCATGGCCATCAGTATAGCCAGAACAACAAAGGGAAATAACTGTAAGGCACCTGGCCCATGACCCTTATTTTCTTTTCCACAATACAACTAGTCATACTTGTCATGTGTACGAAATTTCAAGTTTCTAGGTAAAGTAGTTCCTGAGATATCCTTGACACAAATAAATGCCATGACCATCAGTATAGCCAGAACAACAAAGGGAAATAACACTAAGGGACCTGGCCCCATGGCCTCATGGCCCTTATTTTCTTTCCCACAATACAACTAGGCATATTTGTCATGTGTACAAAATTTCAAGTTTCTATGTAAAGTAGTTCCTGATATATCTTTGACACAAATAAATGCCATGGCCATCAGTATAACCAGAACAACAAAGGAAAATAACTCTAAGGGACCTAGCCCTATGGCCCTTATTTTCTTTCCCACAATACAACTAGTCATACTTATCATGTGTACAAAATTTCAAGTTTCTAGGTTAAGTAGTTCCTGAGATATCTTTGACACAAAATAAATGTTAACAGACTGACAGACTCATAGAAGAGACAAACAAGAGGCCCACTCACCTGAGTGACATAGCCACTGCAGATATGCAGATGTTATGCAACATTTTTCCAATCCTGCCATTGCAACTATTGAAAAGATCATCATTGAAGCAGTTCTTAATTTTGAAGAAAAATATATATGGCATGCCAGTCAATGGAGCGTGATCAGTTGAACAAACTCTATATGGCGGCCAGCTTGGATTTACGATCGGCACCATTTTAGCTATTTTTGATCTACGAGTCATCCCAATGCTTCCTACCAAGTTTCGAGTCAACTGGCCTTTCGGTTCAGGAGAAGAAGCAAAAATTAGATTTTCAAGATGGCAGCCATCTTGGATATCCGATTGGCATGGTTTTAGCTGTTTTTGATCTACAAGTCACCCCAATATCTCCTAGCAAGCTTGGAGTCAATTGGCCTTTCGGTGCAGGAGAAGAAGCTAAATAAAGATTTTCGCGGTCATGGTGGCCATCTGGGATTTCGGATGAGAACAATTTTAGCTATTTTTGATCTACAAGTCACCCAAATGCTTCCAACTAAGTTTCGAGTCAATTGACTTTTGGGTTTAGGAGAAGACGCGAAAAATAGATATTCAAGATAGCCGCCAAGGCGGCCATCTTGGATTTACGATCGGCATGAATGCTTCCTACCAAGTGTCGAGTCAACTGGTCTTTCGATTCAGGAGAAGAAGCGAAAAATAGATTTTCAAGATGGCTGCCATTGCGCCCATCCTTCGGCATGATTTTAGCTATTTTTAATCTACAAGTCACCCATATGCTTCCTAGCAAGTTTGGAGTCAACTTGCCTATCGGTTCAGGAAAAGAAGTGAAAAATAGATTTTCAAGATGGCTGCCATGGCGGCCATCTTGGATTTCCGATAGGCACAATTTTAGCTATTTTTGATCTATAAGTCACCCCAATGCTTCCTAGCAAGTTTGGAGTCAACTGGCTTTTGGGTTTAGGAGTAGAAGCGAAAATTAGGTTTTCAAGATGGCTGCCATGGCGGCCATCTTGGATTGCCGATCGGCACGATTGTAGCTACTTTTGATCTACAAGTCATCCTGATGCTTCCTAGCAAGTTTGGAGTCAATTGGCCTTTCGGTTCAGGAGAAGCGAAAAATAGATTTTCAAGATGACGGCCATGGCGGCCATCTTGCATTGCCGATCGGCACGATTTTAGCTATTTTTGATCTACAAGTCGCTCTGATGCTTCCTAGCAAGTTTGGAGTCAATTGGTCTTTCGGTAAAAAATAGCTAAAATCGTGCCGATCGGAAATCCAAGATGGCCGCCATGGCCGCCATCTTGAAAATCTATTTTTCGCTTATTTTCCTGAACCGAAAGGCCAATTGACTCCAAACTTGCTAGGAAGCATCGGGGTGACATGTAGATCAAAAATAGCTAAAATCGTGCCGATCGGAAATCCAAGATGGCCGCCATGACAGCCATCTTGAAAATCTATTTTTTCGCCTTTTTTCTTGAACCGAAAGGCCAATTGACTCCAAACGTGCACGATTTTAGCTATTTTTGATCTACAAATTTTATAAAACTATTGTCAAATAGAAAAATGGAAGTATCACACATTTTCTGACATGACCATAAAGTATAATTTCTATGCTTTTAGGAAGTGGGAAAAAGGCATTTTCCCGTTACATGCAAGATAGATGGAATCTTCCCTATTAGATGTCCATTTAATCAGATCATTAAGTTTTTCTTTTATAAGATTATGAGGTAGTATTGTGTGAAGCGTGGAAAATTCATACGTAGATAGACTTTCTTGTGTGATGCGATTCATTCACTTGTATCGCTATCTTAACTGACAATGGCAACTGAATTCTCTGACCAAAATTCACTATTTGACTTTTATTTTACTCGACTGTAGCTGGTGTTGTGCCGTGTGGCGGCCGTAAAAAGTCACCCAGTACATCATCATAGTGCATGTTATATTTTATTTCCTTCGGAATCATTGAGCCTATCCTGGCTATTTTGAAAATCGAATACCGCTTAAGCAGGCGCTCGGGGGCAGATGCAGCCTCGCACACTACAGTGATGCAGATGAAGAGACTCCACCAAATCGAGTCTCCGATGTTCGTGATTTTGTGTGTTCTTTGTTTCCAAAGGCAATAAATCGTTTTTTTTTTTATTTTTATTTCATTTTATTATGTGTTGCGTGCTTAGGTTTGTTGATTCACAATCTCGAAGCTTAGAAGAAAATTTATTATTGTTGAATATCTGAATAATAGTCATGTTTGAACCATTTTTAAAGAAAATGTGTCTTATAACCTACCCCCAACGAAATTGCAGATCAGAGTGCGGATATCAGAGTCTTCTCTGTTCGTAGTAAAAATAATTATTCGTAGCCTGTCCATAGAACGTCTAACAAAGACACCGACTGTTCAGGCTGCGCGGATAAGTAAGTTGATTTGGATCATTCATATATTTCGCAAATATTCATTCAGTTAGGAAGGGTCAGCTTACTGGCAGATCCTAATACTTAAGATGTTGTATACGTCCCTAAGTATGCCACAGTGCTTATGAAGATTGTTTAAATAAAGTACATTTTCTCAAGTTGTGGTTATTGTATGCAAAACTGTATTGAAAAGTCAGCCTTTATACATTGTAGAACAAATAGTTTTCTTTCTTGTCTGTTTGGTTAAATGTTTGAGCATGGATACTGGGGTCAAGATCAACATCAATGAGAATAAAAGTAACAGTCGTACTACTTGATATTAAACCTTAAATACAATTGAGCCGAAACATCATACAAGGGTGCCTTCGGACATGTGCGCCCAGCGAAGATTCAGAGTAGCTTGCATATTTGGCCAGTCTTACCAAAATCTTCATAGGGTGCACCTTTGATTGCCAAGGACCAAGCGTTTTCTCATGCTGACAACGAAGACACTGATCAGACTGTGCGCATGCGAAGGTTGATTTGAGCTTTCGTTGGGCGCATATGTCTGAAGAAAAGTCTTCTCATGTAGTGGCTAATTTCATAAAACATAAGTGCCTGAATAAAGTAATAATATTTCAAAGGAATCTGTTTCGACTTCGAACATCAACGTTTAACAGATCAAAGAGAAAACCAGTTTTAAAGTTGCGTCTACATTAAGAATTACCAGAACTGTATGACATCTTACTTTGCTGCCTTTTGGTAGAAGGACAGTGTTGTTTCATTAACATTTTAGCATATATTCTGAGAGGTGTTATGGGTAAACGTAGCAGAACTTTGATGTCTCTGTTGGTGATCATTTCACTCGCTGTTTGCATTGGGCAAGGTAGGAGGATTATAAGCATTGTCTAAGATATCATTATTTATCATCAATAAGCTGGTCCTAGGTTATATGGTATCAAAACTTCAGATAGGATAGGTATTCAGATTGTTGTATATGACAAACAAATAATGACAAAACAAACGCCACATTTGAAACCACAGACGAATGAACAAAGTACTGCAACAGAAGACATTTCTTGGGGACAGTCCTCATGGGAACCCAAAATATGTGAAGGTACCTAGGACATGGTGCAGTCACGAAGCGCAGACCAAACGAAGGAGACATGAAGAACATACAAGGCCCAAAGGAACGCCACTTTGGAAACTACCGACACACAAACAAAGAAGAACCGCAACAGAGGAACCGTCTTGGAGCGGCCAGTAGAAAATTTACTATGGTAGTATGGGTGCTTGATCCAGTATTGCTAGCACAAAACCTCACCTAACTCTTTATTTACGTAGCAAAATAAAATGGTTTTGTGTATACTTGTATTGTTTTTGTTGTTGTTGTTTTTTTTTTTTTTTTTTTTATTTTGTTGTTGTTGTTGTTGGTTTTTTCGAACTGTGAAATGTGTTGTAATACAGCATTTCGAAATATAGCGGAGCAAATCCTTCAGCTAATGCAGCGTAACGTAAACACATATTAAGACCTAGTATTGCAATGTGAATAATGAAAAGTGTTTGATTGATATGAAATGTCTGTACGTTTGTAGGGAGGTTTAAAGGCCCTGTCAAAACTATTACAATCATGTTCAGCCAGAAGAACCGTTTTGCCAGTACTGTTTTCTTGAAAGCGTCAACAAGTCGTTTCCACCTGAGTTTAAGAACATTAAACAATGTTAGGAATGGCACCATTTAGTCGATCTATTAGCAACCTAGATGTCATTTCATAACGTAGCGACAGTATACAATACCTTCATCTGGTGTATGTCTCTTTTATATAACTCTAGGCGTCAAAGTAAGGTACAGTAACGCAGAAATCAATCTACGAAGTAGTCCCAAGTATGTAAATTGATATACTAGTTACTGACGACATATCATCATCATTCTGTAACTTATATATATGGGACCCGTCACGCTAAAACGTGCCTTATGGGAACATACGTCAATAACGAGTTATGACGTTTTAAAAGTTCAAGTTTTACGGCGACATCATTAACGTTTAATTGACACAAGTGCGTCACTAATTGAAAGTCGGTACTTTTTAATTCCGATTATTTTCAGTTCCCAATTATTGTGAAGCCTTTTATTTTTTGAATGGTATACATTTGACACATTTCTGTTCGAGTTGCATCCCTTGAATAAAGTTTTACGGCAGTTTAAACACAAAAACATGTCTCAGTTGTCAACAGGGTCAGTCAGGGATTTTTTTAAACCCGAAAGCTGTTTTCTGAATCTGGATGACGATGACGAGGGAACCTTAAATTTAGTGTGTCAGTTCACGGATACGTATCTGACACGTCAGGCATCGGAAAATGAACTAGGGTGTGGAGACGCTGGTGATTCTTCCTCCAGTGACACGGATTCAGACTCTGGCTGTGTGAATGTACCTTTTGAATTGCGAGATGAGGACAGCGATGTGCAGCGTTTCCGAGATAGCTGTCGACTGGATGATAGTAAGTCCTTTTTATAGTTATTTATTCTTTTTTCAACCAATACACGGTTATTTCATCACGCAAAGTGTCCGAATTTCATACACAACGGCCATAGCTGTGTACACTTTCTTTGTTTTTCTTCTTTTATCCTACAAACCATGGTGCCTTAAGAAGTTTATCAAAGGAATCGTAAGAATGCTGAAGTCACAATGGCACGTCAAGTTTTATATACAAACTTAATCAATAACCTGTGATCTGATTTTATAGCTTAACGGTAACGCGTTGGCGTTGAGATCGGAGAGCTCTAGGTTCGATTCCCGAGGATGATCTATTATTTTTTTGTTTCTTCTAAACATGTTTTGTATTTGTTTTTATCTCAATACTCTTCTCCCTGTATTTTTGGAGTTCGGTGTAAATTTCAAGCAAGAGTGTTTGGACAATTTTATGCCTCTTATTATTATTTTGTTTTCTCTTTGTTTTAAAAATTTCTTGTTTGACTTGTGCATCCTCACCCAGTTCTTTTCACTAAACACTCAGTACGCCGCTTTGCATTCTAACTCAGAAAAGAGAAACAAATCGTTAAAAATGTATTTTATTCATCTACAACAAAGCGATAGACCCCTGCTTTGCCTGAAAAGCACTCTTTCTCATATTATATCGTTAGCTCTTTAATTTAACATATGAGCCATGACCCCGCCCCCGCACCCGCCCCCCCCCCTCCCCCCAACCCTAAAAAACAAAAAACAAAAAAATACAAAAAAAAAACGAAAACTTTGGGTGCAGATGCACAGACATAAGGTATAATTATGCGCAACGCATGAAAAGGGCCCTTATGCAATTTGCGGACAGCGCAGGTCAAGATCAGCAGGCTGATCTGGACCTGCGTTGTCCGCTTAGAGAATCAATAGATATTGTTCTCTATGAACAGAGAATGTCCAGATCGGACTGCATTGAGAGCCCTTTTCCCACATTGTACATTAACATCCTAAACGGAGCTTTATTTCTTTCAGGAAAGTCGTGTTATGAAGCCGTTGATCTGACGACCCTAGAAGAAATCGGAGTGAACATGTCGGAACTTCCTTATCTTGCTGGCGAACTTGCAACAATACAGAGTTAACTCAGCACACACAAAACAAACATCTACTCACAAGGAAGAAAAAGACAGGCAGCGAGCTTCTGTTAATTTTTTCTTATATGGTATAACCAAGTCTGAAAGGCCACGTATCTCTTTGCACATGGTGTAGGAAATACACGATATAGAAACATTTGTAATCATTATGATACTCACGGATTCACTCCGAAAAGGCATGGTAATACAGGGCGATGTGCCGCAAATGCTCTCAGTTTGAATGATGAAAGGCATGTTTACAACTTTCGCAGATTGTAATGCAATGTCTTTACCCGGCAGAATGCCGAAAATGAAGGATTATACGGTAATGATGCTACCAGGTGATGTGACGAAAGCTTATCTTTGGAGGACGTATACTAGAGCATGTGGAGATTTATCTTCCAAGACTGTTGGACACCAAATGCAAGAACATCATACAGCCGTAATGAAAAACTCGTCTGATTTATGTGACACATGTCAACAGAACAATAATCTTATTTTGAAGTCTGTGGATTGTACGGATGATGAGAAAAGTGCCCTCCTGAAACAACAAGAAAAGCACATTGCCTTCGCGAAGGAGTGTCGTGCATATTACAGATAGCAATGTGAGGATTCCAGAAACCTTTGGAACTCACTCAGTGATGAGCAGAAGCAGTCCGGAAATAAACTGGCGGGAACAGTACATATTTCATTTGACTATGCCCAAAACGTCCTAGTCCCACACAGCCCTCATCAAGTTAGACCCATCTATTTTAAGACTCCGAGGAAGTGTCATTTGTTTGGTATATGTGCAGAGTCTATGCCTAAACAAGTGAATACCCTTATTGATGAAGGGGAGCTTACTGGCAAGGAAGCAAATGAAACAATTAGTTTTTTAAATCATTACTTTGAATCTGAAATTGCTATCAGCTGTAAAAGTCTTAATCTTCATTGTTATAACTGTCGTGGTCAGAACAAAAACAATGCCGTCATTCATTATCTATTTCTCATAACATTGCGTGGCCTGAACTCCAATATAGAGTTGTCATTCATGCTACCGTATAACACCAGGTTCGGACCTGACTGGTGTTTTGGTCTGATAAAGACGAAATATAAGCACAGTTATGTGTCATCAATTTCTCAACTTGCAGAAGTAGTTCTTACTTCCACCACGAAGTCTATAAACATTCCCCAGTTGATATCTGAGCCGTGAACTGACAATACACTTGTACCTTCGCGCATGGAAAGTATTCCTGGATACCTGCTTCAAAAAGATACCAAACCTTACAAGTATCGTCATTTTCGTTTTTCTTCGTCAGAGCCAGGCAAAGTGTTCATCAGAGAATTCTCCTCCTCTGCTGAATTCAGAGTCAGTGTAATAAAGGATCAGGAAAAACTTCAGACTGTTCTCATAACAGATCCGGAGATTATTCGTAGGTCAGCTGTCAGTGCGGAGAGAGCCTG
The DNA here is from genome assembly GCA_964016985.1 of Anodontia alba. Classification (NCBI taxonomy): domain Eukaryota; kingdom Metazoa; phylum Mollusca; class Bivalvia; order Lucinida; family Lucinidae; genus Anodontia; species Anodontia alba. Next base: position 61,573,058 of record OZ024832.1, on the reverse strand, counting down.
GTACTTATATGAGAATGTGCGACAGCATTGCGAAGGCGATATTCATAAAGACACTACTTGCCGTAAACCCTCAGTTCCAAAACCGCGATCGATGAAAGCCCACAAGATAAAAATGAAAGTGATTGATAAATTGTTTTGTTGTGTTCTGACGTGAAAGCGAAAAAACTCGAGATGGTAAACCTGTGTCATACAGAACAGTTAAAAAGACTGTATATGTTTTCGTAAAGGATCCTTTCAAAGTTTGGCCGTCATTATTATTATTTTCGTTGTTTTGATGAAAAATAGAAAAAGCTCAGAGTATGTACCGAGGATGAAAGTACTTACATTTGTAGATTTGATGTACTACCGTATTGTCATCTTGAGAACACTCAGGCACAATGTTTTGACAGCCTTATAAGAGCGCGAGTGTTCTCAACAATGACAATACGGTTATGCATCAACTTTGCCAATTTCTTGCTACATTCTCTAAAAAAGGTAAGAGAAAAGTCCAGGGAGTGCCACAATCACAAACCGCAGCCCTTCCCAGACCCCAAGAGAAAGAGGAATCCGAGGAAGCCTAACCTGGTTTTTGTCAAAACAACGAAATAAGAAACGACAAGTAACCGATGTGAATGAGCCCTATTTGCAAACATCTATAGTCCGTTTTACTGTTTTGTATGACGAAGGTTCCCCTCCTTCCCCCTCCCTCTTGAATACTGATTTATCTCAAGTTGTCCATCCTTTTGTTAAAACTTGTTTGACTAAAGTCTACCCCATACGTATACATGGCGCATACAGAAGTCGGCAACAACAATTCCTACAATTTGTAAAGATTTTTCTGAATTCTTCTAGTCATTCTACAAATTTATTTACGGAAAATGACTCGAAGATGTCGAAGATGTTGTAGAGAAATTCAATTTTTCCAAAGTTTCATTGAAGTATAAACTCAAAGGATCTTGTGCAAAGCCAATGTAATGCTGGAGGACAGGCTTAAGTTTTTCTGCACATGATAGGTTGAGTTTACACGTCATTGAATCTTGGTCAAAACGTATTTTGTTGTAGACTGTTTTCGTAATTTAGAGATGTGATCTACTTGACATCACAAAAGGACATCGTGTCTTGACTTTCGGGTCCGTGGCGTTTCCACGGTGGTTGCCTGGATTTCGGTTTGTCGTAGTAGTGATTTGATTCAGACAATTTAACTGTAAAATATGAAATATGTTACTTAAAAATATATGAAGGATTAAAGAGAAAACATGTTTCTGATATTATTTTCATCATGGATCTTATTTTCACACACACACACACACACACACACACACACACACACACACACACACACATATATATATATATATATATATATATATATATATATATAAAATCAAAAAACAAAAAAATAAAAAAAAAAAACAAGAAAACAATTGTTAACTGTTATACTTTAAGCTCCAAACAGCATACGTCAAAATAAAACGCAATGGCGCGAGAAACAGTCTTTACAAACTTTCTACACACAGAAATGAAAATGTCTGATTGGTTACAAGTATGACCTTGAAAGACGGAAATGCCCTTGGAACACAGCAATGCCGCCAACTCCTTGCAGTCGAAATGAGGTTTATGAGGATTGTCTCTTTTCAATGAAGCGTCTAGAGGATCAAGCATGCTCGTACGCTCAGGCTGACATGCCTTTCATCTCATAGGAGTCTCTCTCTCTCTCTCTCTCTCTCTCTCTCTCTCTCTCTCTCTCTCTCATTTCTGGCCGTTCTACGGCGGTGATCCCGGTGTTAGTCTTTATATTTGTTGTTTTGTGGCTTATCCTACGAGGCGATTTGCTTGAAGTCTTGCCTTGTGTTATTTTGTTCTTGTGTTTTTCAGTCCTTTTACCAATGCGATTTCCTCGCTTGTGGAAGAGAGAGCTGATCTTAGTGCATTTTGTACGTTTGTTCGAATTGCGTTTGTTTAGTTTTGTCTGTTTTTTCTTCCTCTTTGTGTCTGGGAAGAGCTGCGACTTGTGATTGAGGCACTCCCTGGACATTTTCTCTTACCTTTTTTGCTCTGTTGAAGCTGCCTTTTATGCCTACGCTTACAGTGATTTTTGTTGCATTATTATTATTGTTATTAGTCTCATTGTTAGGCAATATTAACTGCGGTAAGTAGTTTGATGGGTTTTTTCGATATTCGTATCATGAAAGTTGAAGGTTTTATTAACGTGAATACCATTATATTGTGGAATTTATAACTTATGTAGCCGGCGAAAAAAAAAAAAAAAAAAAAAAAAAAAAAAAGGTGTACTGAGACTTATTTCTGCGGATTACATCTCCAGTATCGAATCGTTGCCAACATATGAAAGTAAATATAATAATAATTAAAAAAATGACGAGACTCAATCTTAATAAATTTCTTCATAAACAGCAGAATATTTTGTAAGGTTGTATTCGGCCCCTAAGAACGGCTTAAGCGGTATTCGATTTTTAAAGCAAACCGAATAGGCTCACTGACCCCAAATGAAATCATATATAATCTGCACTTTGATGAACTACAAGGAACAATTTTACAGCCGCCACATGGCACTTAACATCGGATGCAGCGAACTAAGAAACTTTTAAATATTGCCTTTGGAAACAAAGAACACCAAAGATCGAAAATCAGAGACACGGTTTGATCAAGTCTATGTACCCCTCCCTCACCCCATCCTCCATTAGCCTCGGCTTAAGCGGTACTGGAGTTTTAAAGCAAATGAAATGAGCTCATTGATCCAAAAGGAAATAAAATATGGTCTGCACTATAATTGCCTTCGAAAACAAAGGACACACAAAATAACAAAATTCGGAGACCCAATTTCATTACGCTTCTTCATAAAATACAAGTGTGATTTGCGAGGCTGCATAAGCCCTCCCTGCACCCCTCCCCCCCCCCTCACACACACACACACGAAACACACACACCTCACACCTTCCCCTACCCGCACCCTTGCACCGGCTTAAGCAGTGTTCAGTTGGGAAAGCAGAGGGAATGAGCTCTATGATCCCATAGGATATGAAATATTATATGCATTATGATGAAATACAGGGAAACGTTTTGCAGCCGCCACACAAGGCAAATAACTTGCCCATACTAAGCTCATAAATGTCTAGCATCTGGCATCAGAGCCTACGCGATACGTGTCGTGGCTTGCAAAGCGTATGCTACATGAAAGATGTAAGATTAAAGACTACAGACAGTTTGCAGTCCTGCGCGATGTCAACGCGCCGTAAGAGGGTACATGGCCTGTGTTCGACCCATGGCAAAAACACTGAAATACGTGCCTGAAGATTAGATATTAATTATGTCTCCCCCGTCCCTACCCCCGTGTCTGTCCGTCCGTTTGTAACAAAATCGTGCCCGCTCTCTAACTTGAAACCGTTCAAGGCATTTTCATGAAAATTCATAGAAATATAAAACATAATTAGACGATGTCCTTTGGAATTTGACAATGGTAATGCAATTTCGTGTCCGTTCTATAACTTGAAAATCGTTAAAGATAGTATCATGAAACTTCATAGAAATATAAAGCATTATTAGACAACATGCATACAACAAGAACCGTAACTCTTGTATAATCAGTTTTCCTAGATATATTCCACGTTGAAATTTGACAATGGTCAATTAGTGTCCGCTCTATACCTTGAAAGCCGTTCAAGACATTTTCAAGAAACCTCATAGAAAGATAAAGCATCATCCGACCACTTGCAGACGACAAGAACCATAACTCTTGTCTGGCCATCTGTCCTTCCGTAGGTCTATCACAAAATCGTGTCCGCTCTATATCTTGAAAACCGTAAAAGATATTTTCATGAAACTTCATAAAAATGTAAAGCATCATCAGACAACGTGCAGACTACAAGAACCATAACTCTTAAATAATTTTCCCAGACAAGGGTGTTTTATTGTTGTTAAAACGGCTCTAGGTATGGACTGAAAACGGCGTAAGTCGTTTAGAGAATGAATAATCTATGTAACGCAAAAAGATAAGTAATACTAATTTCCTGACTATCAACTGTGCTGTTGTACCATACTGTTTGTTTCTGCAGGTTTTGTCTCAGTACCGCTATTGGTAAGGACGCCAGGAGTTGAAGTGCTAGGCGATGTCGCCGCAGTGGTCAGAGCTTGCACAAAATAGGTTCGGCCCCACATCATTTGAGGTTAAATTATGAAGTCTAGAACATACGGAGCAATCAATAAGAGATCTTGTCAAATATACATAGTGTTTGTATTAATGTACTTCCATTATGTTCAAATCACACTTAATATTGTTTTAAAGTCAGTGGAAAAATCGTAATACTTTCTAATTTATGGCAGGTAACTCTTCTAAATTTGTTTTATGTCGTAATACAAAATAGATTTTGTGACTCAAAGTTATTACTTTCTGTTTCAACGAAATACTTTTCAGCAACATGTTCCTTAGATAGTTTAAAAGTATAGACATGCAGCTTTGTCTGAAATATGGAATTTAAGTTTCTTTTTATGACTTACCATAAATAGTAACATCGATCATTGAATGATGCTATATTAGACAGTAATTTAAATACAGTTTTGTATGATATCCATTTTATCTTAAAGCTTAAAACCAGATTACTCCAGACTACGCTAATATGAAACGATTTGACATACAACTGATATTTCTTGAAATAACAGAAGCGATTCAATGGACACAAGACGACACGTTTTATATCATTTTATTCTGCCTCTACATAACACTAGCTTTCCAAGACTTATTACCACTTTATTATAAAAACACTAAATCCTATATTCGGACAACTATTGATGAGTAATCTGTTGCAAAATATTTATATTGCTAAGCTTGTCGAAGTATAAAAGAGAACCAAGACAGGCTTTCTACGGTGCACTGGTTACCAACGCTTCATTAATTACCATATAAAGCGCGTTGGTGAGAATTTTAAGCACATTTACTACAATTAAGCCTTTAATGTGTTCACTTCTTGCCTCAAATCCATTGTAAAAATGTTTAAAAAAATTCGGGTATAAATCCATTTTTTGTCAGTTTAATGATTTTTTTCTTCATGTTACTCGCGTTCAGGTACTGAAACTAGCATTGTGGCCATGGTACCTTCATTCGCTACCCTTATTACTATTATCATTATTATTATTATTTTGGTCTGTGATGTTGTTAGTTTTTAGCCCATGTTAGGAATTTTGCTGCAGGAGGTAAGGGTGAGAACTGAGCGGTCGCTAAAGAAGAGTTAAGCCTCCCACCTCTTCAACAGTTTTACTTTTTACCGTTGCAGGTCACAGTTTGTGTTAATTTTCTTTGTTCTGTTTGCATTTGTGTGCTATTCTGTGGTGTCGTGTCGTGACCTTTTAACCTTATTTTGTGGCTTGTAAAGGCTGTGTTCTCTGACTGTGGCCTTTCTTTGGTACACATATTTATATTGAATTTCTTTGAACATGTCGAGATATACATGTACTATATCCGTTTTAGTAGTATATCTAGTGCAAACAAGTCGTCAAATCGATTACGTACCAACAAAAATTTAGGCTACTCACGGTTAAAATGCTCTCTATTTTTTTTGAAACTATCACTGGCTGGACTGACCTATTTTATCATTTTCTCCAAGGGTGTTACAGAATTTTATTCTGGTATTATTAATTGTATTTCCAGACTGTCACAGTGAATGCTGCAGAAGGACATTGTCTGACTGTCAGGATTATCAAGCAATCGGGTACTACACTTCTACAGTGTACTATGTGACTCCAATAGGGATGTATAGCGGACTTGAGGTATACTGCGATATGGTTACAGATGAAGGAGGATGGCTTGTAAGCATTTATTACTTTTTTTTGATGTTTACAAATCGCAAAGTTGGGTCTCAGACGGAATGGTGGCCCTTTCCTCAGTCAGTCTCAGACGGTTGGTGCCTGCCAAATTCTATATGTAACCGATCATGGTGCAACTGTTTTTCTGATGTATTATTTGTTCTCTGAAGTCGAATCACCGTTACATTATCAAGGTCAATCATTGTTTAAAGCATTAACGAGTCAAAATAATTGATTGTCATCTAAAAGATACATGTCGAATGTCTAATTCCTGCAATTGAAATAACATAACTTTACGCATTTTCACATACGAACTGATGTGAACAGCTTTCAAGACGGTCAAGCAATATGTGCAAACTACACCGATTGGTGCCATCCTCGGATAACATCTCCTTTATAATTAATCGATTGTTTTTTCTACATTTATTCAGGTCTTTCAACGACGAGTAAATGGCTCTGAAAATTTTAACAGGACATGGATGGAGTATGAACTTGGATTTGGTAATGTTAGACATGAACATTGGCTTGGTAAGTTATTACTGCAGAAGAAATGCGGCACCATTATTAAAGGGAAAGGAACAATTGCAAAAATGCAGTCAAAATTACAAACCTTAATAAACTATGCGTTGTTGTGCAAATGATCAGAATCGGACGACAAGGTACTTTTTGTTAAATGTTCTGTAGTGTTTCTTTTTTTCTTTTTTTTTTCAACAATTATGTAAGTTGAAGATATATTCAGTTAAGTCTGGGTAATAACAGAGTTGCCACCTTTTTAGGAAAGGACTTCCAACTCTGCGTGTTTTTGTTTCTTTTTGTTGTTGTTGTTGTTTTTTTGTTTTTTTTTTTCTTTTTTTTCTGTTTTTTTTTTTTCGCTGTTAAATGTATTTGTCTGTTTTTGTTTGTTTCTTGTTTTTTCCATTTAATGTTAAGAACTTCATATGGAGCTGATTATATTAATTCTTGAGCTCACTTATTTACTTATATAAACTTTTATTAATGCGCCTATATTTTAAATATTACTGAGGCAAACATTCCAAGCTATCAAATAAAATCTCCTTTTAAGCAAAATCAATAAATTTGCAATGAAAATTAACCTAAATACGAGAATACAGAAAGGGAAAGAATATTGTTACAAACATTTATTTAGGTTTGATATACTTCGTTAATTGTTATGCAGTGTTTCACTTTCTGATGTTCTTGTTTTAACAAATATGTAAGTTAAAGATATATAAGGTTAAGTTTGAGTAACAGACTTGCTACTTTTTAGAGGAGTTGCCAGGTCTGCTTGCCATCAGTTCGTCTTATGGCTGCTTAATTGTATTTATATGTATTTCTCTTGGATGTTGAGGGCTAGATGTGGATCTGATTGTGTCAGTTCCCGAGTTTACTTATCTACTATATAGATTTTGTTTGTATTATAATGTCACATAATGCCTCATTATAACTATCGAAATTGGCATCATCCATAAGTAATTTTGAAATTGTCAATATTTCAGTATACCTTTCATTTTTACTGTAACCGGGTGGTTCTAAAATTTAGATTTTATTAGTAAAACGCATGCATGGAAATGTGAAAAGGCCTAAAACTCATTGTCATCCGTCTGATTCAGCTTATTTTGGAACTAAAAGTTATAAAATACCGAGCACTTACAAACGTTCTTTCTTATACTTCTGGCAAACTTATTAATGTTACTTGGAGAACTATGATTGCCGTGGACGTAAGCCATGTACTGTATCATAGCAATTTGGAATTTCCCGGTTGTAAGTTACCGGGTCTGTCGAAAAATTAAACCAAAAAAAAAACTACCATTCATCCTATCAAGTTTTAACTCAATTGGCCTATTGGTTCGAAAAATAAAGAGAACGAAAAATAAATTTTCAAAATGGCCGACAGGATGGCCTTTGAATTTCGGATCAGAACAATTTTAGCCATTTTAGATTTACAATCACCCCAATGCTTCCTACCTAGTTTCAAGTCGATTGGCCTTTCAGTTTAGGAGAAAAAGCGAAAAATGGATTTTCAAGATGTCCGCAAAGGCGGCCGTCTTGGAATCCGATTGTGAAAAATTTTATCTATTTTTGATCTTCTAGTCACTCCGATGCTTCCTATTGAGTTTCAAGTCAATTGGCTTTTCGGTTCAGTGGAAGAAGCGAAAAATATATGTTCGAGTTGGCCGCCACGGTGGCCATCTTGGAATTCCTATCAGCTTATTTGGGACCTAAAGTTATCAAAGACTGAGCGCTTAGAAACGTGTTTATGTTTTTTTTGGCGTAGCTGTATAAGCTGGCTTTTGAAATACTTATTGGTATTAGTCTCGAATGAATAAATAGTAATTTGCGATTGGTTAAAAATGTGTAAACTTCTGTAAACAAGTAGGGGTAAGTATAGAATTTACCGATGTTTGACGAATATATTCGTGACTGAACAATCACTTAATTATGACAGTTATCTATTTAAAGTTGTACAGTAAGGCAATGCAGATGTTAAACAATGGACAAAAATACCCATAATTTAAATAATACCAATAAAATAGTTGCAATGAAATAAATGATTGTAGACGAGCTTTTAATTCTGTACAGTGTACCTAATGTTTGATATAAGCGGCCTAAACGCTAAGCGAACAAGGGACGTTCAAGTTTACTTCTCTCCACTGTGTCCATAATATACAGAATTATCATGTGCCTTGTTTTATGTGCAAAAGGGATGTAAAATTGCATGGTTTAATTTTATATAATAAATAAACAGGAACTATGCCTTAAGCTTGGTAGAAATATTGGCAACATAAATAATATTGTTCATTCTTAACTAGGTAATAGGTTTGTTGAACACCCCTTTTATTAATTCGCGGTGTAAGCGGCCTATTGCGTCGGAGCGTAAACGACACGAAGAAGAAATATTACTATTTTTAGCCTCCGCTTCAGGTAGGATTTTTTAGAATATCTCTTCTCATACCGAATAGAATTTGTTCAAATAAAGCGCAGAGTACGCGGAAAATCAAGGTCTTTCTGGTGGTGTAAGCACTATTCTGCGATCTGGTCTAATTCTCGAGAACATTCGAAGAATGTTTTAGCTGTCAGTCTGGGTCACCGGAACAATGTACATGAATTTTGACGAAAAACATTCTCCGAATGTTCTCGAGAATTAGACCAGATTGCACTGACACCACGAGGAAGAGCTTGATTTTCCGCGAACTCTGTGCTTTATTTGAAAACATTCCATCGTGTCTAAATCGAGATATTCTAAAACATCCTACCTGAAACGGAGCTAAAAATAGTAACAAACTCTGTGCACCTAGTCATTTGGTCACGTGTTTCCCACGTCTGAAAAGTGTTGGAGGGCCGAATGATTGTTCAAAGTTTATGAATAGAGTTATCCCTCTTGTTGCTATAGCAACCAAATCTTGTACGGGCTGGTTGGATTTTTTTTTCACAGAAATGTTTCTTCAGTAGAAGGTCTTTAAATCTTGTTAAAAGAATTTTGTTCTGTCTCAAAATATGGCTTCCAGTTGGCGTGGTTACTTTTCATTATATATGGAATTATGTAGAGTAAACTTGACAGTTCTTCTGCACAACCTATGGTCCAATTTCAAAAATTTTGTACAAATGTTCCATAGGTGAATGTCTATCAAATTTGTTCAAATTATTTTGGTTGGTTTCTCATATGTCTGTCGAGAACACTTCGAATATTTTGTAAACAGCAACTTATTAGATTTCAATAATACTCACAAACATTACTGGATTGACCATCCATCAATTTTTTTTCAAATTCATTTGTATCACCAAAAGAAAAAAAATCTCCAAAGGGCAGGGTCTGATATATATAATACTAGTATAGTATACAAATTGACACACAAAATTATATACTTTACATTTATATGCTAAATTGCTCTTCATTATTTAGCACAGATATTTACACATCTGAGTACACTCTCTTTCCTGCCAACCCTTGCAATATATACAATGTTATACAGTATTAAAACTTCCTTGATTCTGTTTGAATTCGTAATAAAGTTTATATTTTAAAGGCCTTCTTCTTTTTATATTGAACCACAAAGTTGTTTTAATATTCATATTCCAGTACCTCTTACGCCTTTTATCTTTTTTAAAGATATTTCTTGTTTCTTATACGAAGGTCGTGCAAAATGTTCTGTCACTAATAGGCTTACTTGGTTTTATTCCAGGTATATTTTAAAATGCTCCACTTCCCTTGAATGGTGTGTTAAATAGCTAACGATACCTGTTTATTTCGTGCAAATTGCTTTCCAACTGACCGAGTTATTTTAAACTGAAATAGATGCAGTCATATACACTGACCAATTTACTTGTTACATTGGAACATGGACCAAAAGACTGAAATTCGTAGCTATATTAAATGCCGCATTAGGCTTAATATAGATTCAAAGCAGATATTTAATGAATTGTGTGGTATATATGGACCTCGGACTATTTCAATGCGCACAGTTTTTAGGTGGGTTAAAGCTTTTAAAGCTGGGAAATTTTCTGTTGAAGATGATACCCATTCTGGAAGACATAAACCTCTGTTACCAAGGCTAACATCGCAGCTGTAAAGATTGTGGTCGAACAGGATGCGCGATTGTGTGTCAAAGATATAGCTAGTTGTACTGGCATATCAGAAGGCAGTGTACAAACAATTGTGAAAAAGCGTTTGGACCTGAGAAAGGTTTGCGCTAGAAGGGTACCTCATTTGCTCACTGAGGAGCAAAAGACACAAGGCCTTAAATGTGCCCGGACTTTTGAAAACATACAAAGGCTAACTTGCTAACAGGTGATGAAACCTGGGTGCACATGTTTGAGCCACAAAGAAGAGCTGACAATAAGCCATGGAAGCGAAAAGATGAAAAACGCCCATGTATTGCCAAGAGAACCATAAGTTCGAAAAAGATGTTGTACGCAATTTTTCTTTAATTCAAGTGGACCAGTCGTTCAAGTGCCTTGTCCATCTGGTCATACAGTCACTGGTCGATTCTACAAGATGGATTTCTGATCGAAAGTATTTTAGCTCATTTATCTACAGGTTACCCTGATGCTTCCTACTAAGCCATCCGTCGCCAACAATTAGTTTGTTGACACTCTAAAGGTCACAGTTTTATTTCAGTCTCGATGATACTTGCTCAGAATGGTTGCCTCTATAAAATCAAGTTCAAGTTTGAAACTGGGTTACTTGGGTTCAAAAAATATGTCGCAAGGCCAAATCAAAGGAAAATTTGTTAACATTCTAGAGGTCACATTTTTGAACTGATGCTGATGAATATTGCTCAAGATGTTTGTCTTGGTGATTTCTAGGTCAACTTTGAAACTGGGTCACTTGGGGTCAAAAACTAGGTTACCAGGTCAAATCAAATGAAACATTGTTAATACTCCAGAGGTAACATTTATGAAGTAATCATCATGAATATCGCTCAAAATGTTTGTCTTTATGAGTCATAGGTCAAGTTCGAAACTTGGTAACTTGGAGTAAAAAAACTAGGTCACTGGGCTAAATCAAAGGAAACCTTGTTGGCACTGTAGAGGTCATTTTCTAAGCAATCATTATGAATCTTGCTCAAAATATTTGTCTTGACTATTTCAAGGTTCAATTTGAAACTGGCTCACTTTGTATCAAAAACTAGGTCATCAGGCCAAACAATGAAAAACCTTGTTAACACTCTAGAGGTGACATTTTTAAGTGATCATCACGAATCTTGCAAAGAATGTTTCTCTTGATGATTTCTAGGTCAAGTTTGAAACTGGGTCACTTGGAGTCAAAACCTAGGTCACCGGGCCAAGTCAACGGAAAATATTGATAACACTAGCGGTCAGATTTTTGAAGCACTCCTCATGGATATTGCTCATTTTTTTATCTTTATGATTTCAAGATCAAGTTCAAAACTGGGTCACTTGAGGACAAAACCTAGGTCATCGGACGAAATCAAAGAAAGACATTGTTTACACTCTAGCGGTTACATTTTTAAAGCAATCATCATGAATCTTGCTCAAAATGTTTGTCTTAATGATTTCTAGGTCAAGTTTGAAACTGGGTCACTTTGGGTTAAAAACTAGGTCACCGTGTTAAATCAAAGGAAAACATTTTTAACACTCAAAAGAGGCTATATTTTTAAAGTATTCATTATGAATATCGCTCAAAATGTTTGTTTTGATGATTTCTAGGTCAAGTTTAAAACTGGGCCACTTGGGGTAAAAAGGTAGGTCACCAGGCAAAATCAAAGGAAAATCTTGTAAGCACTCTGGGAAACACATCTACTTTTTTACCGGTCCCCAGTATTGTACGGTAAATAGCACGTATTTATAAAGTTCGGTACCCTTTAAGAAAATGCGCTTGGCGGGGGACGAAAATAACAAAAAAGCCATCTTGAGCTTTACAACCATCAAAAATTGATTCCTTGAGGTAAGATTAGGTTAAAACGTTGTTTTCAACAAAGGTTTTAACTTGATAATCAGCTAAACTGATAGTTTTACTGAAGGATTTTCCAGAAATCACAGCTGAAAAGTAAACATCTGCTGCTCCAAGGTCACGCGCCCGTTTTCGATATATATGAATATTAATTAGGCGGAGGTGACGTAACGTGTAAACATTAACAAAACGCTGTCATCTGAAAACACATGGATTGTAAATGAATGCCGATAAAGTTAAAAGATTTGGTTATTAAGTGTAGTTCTGTGCAGAATCTGATATTTTGGTTGAAAGAAATAGGATTATTATTTATTTTAGGAGCAGCTACGTGTACTTTTTTGTAATTTCGGCCTGAGAAAGGACGAATCTTATTCGAGAGATGACTTCTGTTGGAGGTGTTTAAACAAGAAATGCAACAAGAAAGTGTTTATTTGTGCTGGCTCATCGTTTAACAGACATAATTTAACACTTATACAGATCATTTTGATAACTTATTTTTGGGTATATGATGCGGACCAAGAATTTGTGAAGCATGAACTTGGAATTTCCAACCAGACTATTGTGGATTGGTACAATTTTTCACGGGAGGTGTGTTCTTTTATTTTGGAGAAAGACAATGAAAAAGTAGGAGGACCTCGTATAGTTATGGAGAGCGATGAAAGTAAATTTGGCAAACGTAAATACCATAGAGGACATCATGTTGAAGGACAGTGTGTTTTCGGGGGCACAGAAAGAGACATTAAGAAGTGTTTTTTTCAGAAGTGTTGAAGACAGGACAGCGGAAATAATAAAAGAAAACATCAATCTACGAACCACTATTATTTCAGACTGCTGGAGGGATTATAATTCACTTTCAAAAGAAGGTTTTAAACATCTGACGGTAAACCATTTAGTTAACTTTATAGATCCAGAATCTGGTTTGCATACCAATACAACTGAAAGTACCTGGGGAGCACTTAAAAAGCCCCTTCCCAAGTATGGTAACGTAAAACCTTATATGACAGTTACTTCTCCCAATATTGTGTTAGGAAAAAGTATCTTCAGGATCGTGAGGACAAATTCTTAAGATTTCTGGACCTCATTAAGAGAGTGTATGACGTTAGTAAACGGAAGAAAGAAGTGGTTTATGACCCTCAACCATTTACATTTGAATGAATAGCCTTGATGACTTCCAGTAAGGTGCGTTTGTTTGTTTTTTTTTTTTTTTTTTTTTTGTTTGTTTTTTTCATGTTATTTTGACGTTACATGGGGTTGTCGCAAATTCTTTTATTCTACCGCCCTACAAGAGCGTTCATTTACCGAATCGAGAGACAGCCGCCATCTTGGACTGTTTACATTGGAAGCCTAAGCTCCGCCCCCTTAGCAACTAATTATAATATTGGAGCATGCGGAAAGAATTACAGAATTGGGGACCGGTAAAACAGATTCTACAGATTCTATGAAAAAATGTTTGTCTGGATGATTTCTAGGTCAAATTCAAAACTAGGCCACTTGGGATCAAAAACAACGTCACCAGGCAAAATCAAAGGAAAACCTTGTTAACACTCTAGCAGTCATATATTTTAAGCAATCATCAAAATGTTTGTCTTGATGATGCCTATGTCAAGTTTGAAACTGTGTTACTTAGGGTCAAAAACTAGGTTACTGGACCAAATCAAAGAAAAACCTTGTTAATACTCTTAAAGTGATCATCATGAAACTTGCTCAAAGTGTTTGTCTTGATTTCTAGGTGAAGTTTGGAACTAAGTCTCATATGACCTATATTTCACGGTCCCTTGACTTTCTTAACTTTTCCTCTTAAGTCAGTTTCTCAGTAGCTATTGCTCCTAGAGAGTGATATGTGGCACATGTGAAGTGTTTCTGTTCAGGTTAGTTTCTCAGTACAGCCAGTGATACTTAGCACATGCACACATCTTAGCATGGCCTCTTGTGTGCAGTCATCTATATTTAACCTTCACCTCTATTTCATATTCCATTAGACATGCTACATTGCCTTACTTGTTAATATAATCATAATGAATTTTGGTCACAATGTTTGCCTTGATCAGTTCTAGGTCTAAGGGCTATGATACTTAGGTGACCGTTACATGACAATCATGGCCCTCTAGTTGATCTACTAGTCACCCCAATGCTTCCTACCAAGTTTAAATATTTACTATTGGCATTTCGGTTCAGGAGAAGAAGAGAAAAATATTGTTTCAGGCCATCTTGGATATCCGATCGGAATAAATTTAACTATTTCTGATCTACAAGTCACCAAGTTCCAAGTCAATTGGTCTATTGGTTTAGGAGAAGAAGCGACAAATAGATTTTCAAAATGGCCTTCACGGCGGCCATTTTAGATTTTGGATCGGAACAATTTTAGCCATTTTAGATCTACGAAAAAAGGTAAGTGAAAAGTCCAGGAAATGATACAATCACAAACCGCAGCCTTTCCCAGACAACAAGAGGAAGAGGAAACCGACAAAACCAAACAAGCACAAATCGAACAAACGTACGAAAAGCACTAAGATTAGCTCTCTCTTCCCCAAGCGAGGTATTCGCAATGCTAAAAGGACTGAAAAACACAAGAACAAAATAACACAAGGTAAGACATAAAACAAATCGCCTCGTGGAATAAACCACAAAGCAACAAAGAGTAAGATTAACACCGGGACCACCGCCTTAGAACGGTCAGTAGAGTAAAATAAAAGTCAAAGAAGATTGCCTTTGGAAACAAAGAACACACAAAATCACGAAAGTCGGAGACTCCGTTTGATTGAGTCTCTTCATATATGATCATGTATTTAATCAAGGATATCACTTTTTTATTAAATGGCTTTTTTCCACAAAGTAAGCACAATAATACAATCGTATTTAATTTGTAACTACAAAAGCAACACTAATCCAGAGAGTAAAAAAAAGGTAAGAGAAAAGTCCAGGGAGTGCCACAATCACAAACCTCAGCCCTTCCCAGACACCAAGAGGAAGAGGAAACCGACAAATCCAAACAAGCACAAATCGATCAAACGTACGAAAAGCGAGGTAATCGCAATGCGAAAAGGACTGAAACACACAAGGACAAAATGGCACAAGGTGAGACATACAACAAATCGCCTCGTAGAATAAACCACAAAGCACCAAAGAGTAAGACTAACACCGGGTCCACCGCCTTAGAACGGTCAGTAGAGTAGAGTAAACCACCGGAGGGGGGGGGGGGGTGGGAGAGGGAGGGGGTTAAAGCACTTTTATACCTAGCCAACTTCACCCTGGGTCCCGATGCTACTCTTAATACAAAAATACGTAAAGATTCGGTTCGCATAAAGGCTCCCAACTCAGTCAATGCATCAAAACAAAAACATAAAAATCAAATTGATCACTATAATAAACAAAGACGAGTACTCATGGCTAATTTTACTGTATGCCAGAATAAATGAAAACCAATAGTTGAACCACGGCGGGCCAAGCCAAAGACATATCTTCAAGCCCCAACCCAATGGTTAAAGTTTTACGAAGAGGCCGTTATTGTGCCTGAGGCCCGAACCGGCGTCGTGCAATTAAAGAGTAAAGCATAGCCATCAACAATGATTAGGTTGACAACTAGGCATGCAGTCTGCCGCATAATAGCCGCGCTATAGCCAATTCTTTGATAACGGTTAATAAGTTTTCTGAATTGTTCCGAAAAGTTAGATTTACCTACATTTTTTTGTAAATCTGTACACTAAGTCACCGTAAAATTCTGGTTCCGATATACCTTGTTGCAGAAGTATTTTCAGACTGACACTATATTTTTCTACCAAGGCACTGTAACTGCGATAAAATTTCGAAAACGCTTTAGGAAGTTTAAAATAACGATAGCCCTGCCTAAGAAGTTTGGCAGTAAGGGCTTTATTACGGTAGTTAAAGTCATTAAGATTTGAGGAAGCTCTGGCGAATCTAATGTCGAGATATGTATACCCCATATGAGGTACGCCGGAGGACATCGCCATCCAGAAAAGGGAAATTGACTATCATAAATTTTGGTGGAAACTCTGCCATTACATATACAGAGATTCAATTCAAAAAAAGGTGCCTCGGTATCGGAAGAATTTGCTCTATTTAATTGGAGTTCTGTAGGATATATGCGATCCACCATTTGGTCAAAGTAAATATTGTCAATATTTAATAAATCATCAAGGTATCTTAAAGTTGAATTGAAAGCCTCAATAATGTCAGCCTGATTTTCACGTGAGAGAGACTTCATGAAATCTCTCTCATAACAAAAATGAAACAAATTTGCAACAAGAGGAGCACAATTAGTTCCCATCGGAATACCAATAGTTTGCCTATAAAGTTTAGTTCCAAATCTAATAAAATATTATCCAAAAGATAAACAAGGGCATCACAGACTTTTTGACACAACCATAAATTGTAATTATTGTATACATCAGAAGTGAAAAAAGCACAATCTTCGTTGCAAGCCAAATATTGAGTATTCTCCCGAATAAACATTCGGGTAAATAAATCAATAAGTTTATCTTTTATAAGATGATGAGGCAACGTAGTATACAGTGTAGAAAAGTCATATGTAGACAATTTAGAATTCTGAAAGTTTTTAGATTTAAATTTATTGAGAACATCATTGGAATTTTTAATTGACCAAAAAAAGGTAATTCTGTCCCTTTCGTAAACAGTATCATAGTTTCTAATCCAATGTTTTTTTAACAGCAGTAAGGCAGGAAGTTAGCAGTTTGGACAAAACAGTAGTCGTACATGAACTAGAATTAGGAATGAAACGTGCTTTATAAGGTCGTTTATGAAGTTTCGATAACCAATATAACGTAGGAATTCTGTCTTGCTTTTCTTAAATACTCACTGCAAACTTAGCAGTAATATCGATAGAATGGTATTAACAAACTTGTAACTTGTAAAGTAATTCAAGGTGGTTCCTCTGTTGCAGTTATTCTTTGTGCTTTTATATGTGGCGTTTGCTTTGTCATTATTGTTTGTTATTCGTCTCTCTTTCGGTTCGGTTGGCCTCGGATAGGCTGCGTTCCATAATTTTGGCTTTTCCTGGATATCTAAACTTATATTTTTGTGATGACCTAAATAGTCCAATTGGGACGTTTACGAAACAGTAACCACTGAAATAAAACTGGCATTCTCTTAATACCATTGTAATCACTACTTCATCGCCATGACCAGTGGCCCTAATTTAATAGTTTGACACCGCGTGGAAGGACGCATTACACCAAACTGCGTTTACTGTTTTATTTGCAGGATTGTTGCCGCTTAGAAGATTCCTTTCTCAAGGCCACTATGAAATGCGTATAGACATTGAGGACTGGGACGGACAAACAAAATATGCGCACTATCACTATTTCAGCATCGGCGGCCCTGAGCATGATTATTCTCTAAAGGCTTATAGCTACTCTGGTACATCAGGTACGATATATTTACTTTGTTCAGTTTACCAGGGTTTATGGTTTTGTGTCTTATGTGTTTATTCTTTCCGTTCGGGTATTTTTATGTTAATATGAGGGTCACTAATGAGGCCTAATAGTCCAAGACTAGCCCGTCTGGCAAAATGAGTTTATTGCTTAATCCGTTGTTGATTCTGTGAGTGCATTAACTACTTTCAATGATCATTCATTGTTAGAATTTATTAATTAAAATGTTGATGTCTACATAACTGCTAGCTTATTTAAATGACTAGAGTCATATTTCTTATTTTCGTCGTTCCTATATGCACCTCCATAAAAGTGTGCCTATTACAAAACTGCTGTATGTGACAAAGGGTTTATATATATTAGGTTGATTAATCTGATGAACACATCTGATAATTATATGAAACCAACAATTTTTAAGCTTATTGTACTTATTCAGAACATGCATTCTAACCGTTTTTTTTTTTTTTTTTTTTTTTTTTTTTTGTTTTTTTTTTTGTATTATTGCCTTTACCCACAGAACATATTTCAAATACGTCTAATAAAACAAATCCAAAACTAGTGGACAAATAAGTTGAACGATATTTAGGAAACAAAATGAGATGGCATTCTAAAACATAATCGTAAGTGAAATGAATGTATTACAGAAACAATTCTCTGTGCCTTTATTTTTCGTGAGTATCTCTTGATTTATTATTGCATATATACATCTACGTTCATTTGTAGATTTCATTTGTTCATTTGTCATTTTTCAGGCGATGCCTTAAAGTCACTTAGAAAACAAGCATTTTCAACAAAAGACAAGGATAAAGATAATCATAACACAACAAATTGCGCAGAAAGCCTTGGAGGAGGTTGGTGGTACTCCAGTTGTGGCCCCTCAAATTTAAATGGAAAGTACATAACAGACCCAAATACAGATGGCATTCGCTGGAAAAACTGGAAATTGAATCACTCGTTCAAATCTACAGAAATGAAAATACGAAGAACTTAACTCTCTCAGATCGGTGAAACAAATTCTATACCTTTGTAAACAGAGTAGGTCTCATCAGGATCCACACTGTTTGTCATCCATGTTATTGCGTTTTCTCTAACATCACCATTTGAAACAATAGATATGCTCAAATGCAAAGCTGGATTAGTCCATTTTTCAAACTCAGGGCTGAAAGAGTTAGACAAAATATGACGAATATATACGTTTATAAAACATTTTACATTTTTTTTTTTTTTTTTTTTTTTTTTTTTTTTCAACATTTTAAAGGCTCCATTTCCTCATAAATAGAACATAATTTTATCCAAGAAAAGATTTAATAAATTTATATTTGGTATTAATACAACCATAAAATTTGGCATCTGACAGCCAGTAAAATTTCATTTAGTCTGTCGTTTTTTGAAATGAAATGATTGTTTTTGCGTATCTGAATTAATGTTGCTAAAATTAAGTCAAAGATACAATAAAAATAATTTCATTTTTTATCCAGTTCGAAAACGAGGGACTAACTGAAATTTTACAGGCAGTCAGGTGCCACATTTTATGATTGTATAAATACCATAATTCAATTTATTAAACCTTTCTTGGTTAAACAATGTCTATCTTTGAGGAATATGGCGTCTTTAATGCAAAATATCAACTGTGTAACACGCATATTGTAAATGTATCAGTACATTCATATTTTTATCTCAGTAAAAGAGATCGTTTTGTCTTGAACATTTGATTTCGTTTGTTGCCCTCAAGTTCGTGACTTCATTTGAGGGTTGATATCTTCTTATGTCTGCATGCATGTTATGCACTCTTACCATAACGGCCAAATCAGTTTGTTTTTGGTCAGTCCAATGCATTCCGTTCAACAAAACAACGGTGTATGTTATCTCGATTGAAACGATGTAAAATGTTTTGCAAAGTTGTTCTAGAACCGAGCGCCATTAAATTATTATTATTATTATTATTATTATTATTATTATTATTATTGTTTTTCTTCTTTCTTTTTTAAAACTGAAAAAAGTTTATAGCTCCATTAACCAGTTGCGGTTTCTGTACTATATCATATTTGGCTAGCTGTGTTGAGATTCTTTCAATATTGTTTTTGTCCTTTATTTTAGCACATAAAAACAAATGTCAAAATCGCGTTGATCTATTTCCGTTTCTGTACTGTCTGCCTTAATTGTTTTTGAAAAAAAGATCATGAAAAAAAAAAAAACTTCCGTTTTATGTCGTAATGTGTTACTATACTTGTATTTATTTTCTTCATGGGTAAATTTAATGGTCTCGAGACTATTTACATGTTCATGGTAACCGTGTGTATAGCTATATGTTCGCGGATATTTGATTTTGTGGTTTTATGCTAAACGCCCGAGTATTAGTACATTTATACACAGTGAATATTGTAAAATTATAGTGATCATCCACTACAAGAATTGCTTCAGAATAATGTATACACTCTTCGACAGTGTTTAGTATTCCCTTACCGCTAAATAATATTTTTTTTATTTTACAGTTATGTTTTTTCTGCTTTCGGATTGGTGGTAACTTGCCATTTATACCTCAATGAAATTAACACGTTTGGTGCCCCTACCACGACTGCACTTCTTGCGGTTAAACCAATCGCCTGAAATTCTACGAGTCGCTGATAATATTTGAGACAAGGGAAAAATAAAACTAAGAAACTGTTTATTTTTTGGTTTTATTGGACTTTTTGTACCATATATATTTATAACATATATCTTAAACGTTTTTTTGTTTTTTCGCTCTTTATCCCTCTTCTTTTATTATATTCCTCTTTCAGGCCAGATAAATTTGAAAGGAAGTCAATTCCGCGTTCTATAGCGTTATATTTCGCGTGAAAAACGCACCGAAGCAAATATACTTGGGCGCACTGACCTACCGCTATAATGGCAAAACTACAATGTTTTCACTATTTTTGAGAGCAAATTAATGTAAACTTCAAACAGAGAATTCATTATAAGAATTGATCGTTTCATCGAGTAATGTATGAACAAAAACAAAAGAAGGACGCTATTGTAAATACTCGCATTATACATAGAGTTTCTACGTATAAGCCACACTGCCTGAGCAAGGATGAACGTGGTTCTAACGCTAGAACGCGCCCGCAAGAATTCAAACAAACAAACCTTAAAACATGGCAAAGCAATTGTTATATGTACAATTAAGGAAAATTAGTGCACCACTTTGAAGAATTTCTGCCCTTCTTCTTAAAAGAGTCAGTTCTGTGATTTCCTACTTATGTTCCAGGATACGAAGCCTGTTCTGAAAATGCTTCTACTCTAACGGAAAGAATTCTCTCCTTTTGGAGCACATTCTTTGCTTTAATATTACATCCCTGTTTAGAAGGGAGGTTATAATAATAGTTCGTCTGTCATTACTGACAATGACCAATCTTAATCACATGCGAAAAATGCTACTGTTGTGTGTACTCTAGCTCTGGCTTTGCGCTGTGCACGTTTCTGCTCGGCTTCACTGATTCTTTTTGCCTCATATTCACTAGTACCTCTTCTGATGAGGCTTCGCCACTTTGCTCGGTCCTGTGCACTTTGTTCTCATGAATCTGTTGGTATGCTGAAATCCTTGAGAGAGGCTTTGAGGGTGTCTTTGTATCGCTTCTTCTGACCACCATGGGAGCGTTTGCTCAGACGCTTTTACTCTCGAGAGACTATGTACATGTCCATTGAGGATTTTCTTTGGCAAGCGTTCCTCAGGCAGCCTGATAACATGGCCTGTCCATCTTAACTGTGCCAGTTTCAGAAGCGTATGTACACTCTACATCCCTGCCCTTTTCTGGAATCCTGTCTTGCCACTTAATCTTTAAAAGTTTTCTAAGACAGCTTGTATGGAAGTGGTTCAGTCTTTTGGCGTGCCGTTGGTAAACTGTCCACGTTTCGCATGCATACAATAGTGTTGGCAACACCACAGCTTTGTAGACTTTCAGCTTCAGAAGGGAGGTTAAAACTATTTGAAAGAGGTAAGGTGCCCTCCTGCAATAATATACAATTCCCTTAATAAGGTAATTCTAATGTGCATCCACAACAAATAAGCATCAAACGATCAATTAAAGACATGGTTATAGGACAAATACATTTCAGGGGAATAGATATGCTTTCAAAGAGGGAAAAAAAAAAAAAAAAAAAAAAAAAAAAAAAAAAAACGCTGGGTAGAAAATTCAGCAGACGGCGTTTTGATATGAGTGTATTGTTTGCGTTTTTGTTGCTGTTATTTTTATTTTTTTTTTTACCTAGAAAGTAGATGTTTTGCATTTCGTGTCAAGTGTCTCCTTGCTTTAGAAAAAAATATTTCATAAAATGTCAAAGCTTATTTTCTTGGACACATCATACTGTATCATAGATTGTCATCTGCTGAACGAGTCAATGGCATGGTAAAGATTCATTTGAAAAGCCGCAGTTTGCATGTTTCTGTCATCAGTTATTAACTCTTGTAAATTGTAAATGCTTGAATACGTAAAATAGTATATGTTTATTTTACTTGCGTCAAACGAAATTTATATCGTGACTTGTTGGCCACTGAACACGGATTAGATTTGAAATGTTTTATACATTGGGTGAACATTGTACGGCGGACAAAATTTGTTTATCAATAATGTAACATCCGTTAAGCTTGAAGTTCATGAAAACTGTTGTAATAAATATATTTGCTATACATGTACTGTAATGTTCCTAGATTTTCAGACAGACATGTTTGAGAAAACTGTGTAGACCCAGATCAGTGGATCATTCTGATCAGGATGCACACGGTTTGCCATTCTGTCAGTATCATTTGGACAGAATACTTAACAGCAAATCTACATTGTTCAATTTTAACAGTGATTACAGCAATGTTTTCATGTAACCGAATCTATAGGTCTTCTACGGTAAGATAAATGAGCTGCAACATGATAAAGTATGGTCTCTTTATATCCGTTGCGGTGTAAGGTTTATGGCGCATTGTACAGTTCTTTGGCTAGTTTCGGGTAAGATTATGCTTCACAAAGATTTCCAAATAACTGGCTGAACAAAACTTGATTTTTAGCTGATACAGAGTACTATCCTACCTTGAAATACCACACTAAAGAATTTGTCATTCGCCTTTGGTTATCGGTCCTTGCGATGCCTATCAAGTACACCACTGATTTGGCTGGTTTCGAATAGTTTTGCTAGTTCCGGATAATGAATGAGGGATCTGTAACAAATCCCTCGGATAATACAACAGCCCCTATAATTACTTTATTAGCTTGTATTATGTGTAACAGAAAAATAATTCAATATAAAGACATTTGTCACAAAAGGACAGGTTCACAAAGACCTTAAAACCGGCCCTTTAAGCCAAAATCGCATAATTCATGGCATGACGATTTTCGGCCTGTACACACTCCTTCCTGCTCGATTTAGCTCCTATTTTCTGGATTAAATAATATTTCCAATGTAAACATATTTCAGTGAGGTTTAAGAAGTTGCAAGAAGTATGCGCATAAGGTCCTATTTTACCCCCTTCTGAAGCCCAAAATTAAGCTTGAAATGAAATTACTTGTTTCCATTTGTCAATTAATCAGATTGTAGCTGGTGTTAAGCGCCGTGTGATGCCCCTAAAATGCCCGAAAAAATATACCCGTACTTCGTCAAAGTGCTAGTCTTGAAAGTTTTGATAGGTAGTATACTGTCTAAACAGCGAACAATAACGGTGCTGATCAGACTGCGCAGATGCACAAACTATGTGTCTTTGTTGTTCGCACATGGCGTAAAGCAGGTTATCTCATATTTTCGCTTCAATCGTCTGTCACGTGTGTTAGATGCTTTTATATACACTACATCGATATCTACACACCTTAAACACAGTGTGTAAACACCTTACCCGGAACTGACTAAATCGGATGCACAAATTAGCGATCGATTAATGGTTGAAAGCAAGCACTTTAATTAAAATCCTTGCAGCAGATGTTGAAAAGTATGTTCCATCCAATAGTTGAACAAAACAAAAAATCTTTTAATTGATTCTCAACTTAAAGGATATCTAGGCGGATGGTATTTACATATTTACAAAATTTATGTTAAGCGTAGGGTTGCTAGAGGAAATCGGATCGTATCGATCAATAAGGTTATATTTCCCATATTTATTTTCTGATATATAAAGAAGAATAAATGAACGACAGAACCATACCTTTTTTTACTTTTTAAATGGCCGCTTTTGTATTTGATGACGATTTTACCACTTATTCGGAACTAGCTAAAACCCGGAACTAGCCAAATAGCTGTATGCATTCCTTTGGTTTAAACATATTTTATTTGTATAAATTCAATATAATAATATAAACTAGTACAAACATTGATAATTCATACAAATGGGATTCAGAAGAAAGTCAGAAGACTTGTATTAATCTGTATCCCAATGTGTAATCATCAAAGCTTACAATAACAATAGCAATACGTGATTTGAACAACTTACAGCTTAATTAATTGTACTATTTTACATGTTAAACCATGCATCAAAATAAGCAGAAGAAACGAGAATACATGGACATTTGTATTCCCTTTATTTCGGCCTAACTAGGTATTTTATTTACCATTGATAACATAATAATCTACTATCTAAAATATGTGCATGGTCATGATTATATGAGATGCTACTGCTCCACGGGGAATGGAGTCTTGATATATTTTCATTAAAAAACACTATTACACAACAATCGTAATAACTCTAAGAAAAAAAAAAAAAAAATCTAGCTGACAGGATAACTATATAATGGACCTTCGGTTGACTAGCTTGAAATATCTTATTTTGTTATGTTAAAGCATGGGCTGTTTTATATAATTACAGAATTATTTTAGTTTATTTTAATTGCTTATCTAATTTCGAAACGTTTGGATTTTAAGATGAAGTTCTGTACTGCTGTAAATATTTGTTGATTCTGCATTTCATTCAATTCTTGGCTTCCGTAAAGGAGAACATTAAGGGTCGGTGTATGGATATGAGTCATTGTGTCCATCATTTCTTGTCTTTGATTGCTAAAACGATTACATTTCAAAAGGAAATGATTTGTGTCTTCAATGGCTCCACAGGCACACAATGGATTGTCTAAAATATTTTAGAATATAGATGTTCACATAGAGAGCTGCATTTTGTTCTCAGTCGTGCGTGGTGGATCTGTCCCAGGCGTTTACCAGCAAAGAAAATATTGGGTGGGTTAGTAATGTTACTGTTAAGATGACGTTTAAATACCATTTTGCTAGGTGAATTGCGCACATTGTCTGGCAACTCATTCCAATCTCTGATAACAGAGGGTAGAAAGGAATTATAGTAAAGTTGTCAATTAGCACGGATAGTATGGAGATTGACTGCATTACGTAACTGGTAGGTTGTGGTATTTCCAACAGTAGATGGTACGAGAGAAGATAAGTAGGTAGGGGAAAGATCATTTACCATGTTATAGAATACAAATAGCTTATGTTTTTCCGTCGAGATGCCAAGGGTTCCCATTCTCTTTCTAAATAAAGAGAATTGATAGATACGACTTTAGTGGCTCCTGTTACGACTCGGGCTGCTTCATTTTGTATTTTTTTCAAGTTCGTTTACCTCGTACTGGGTGCAATTATCCCATATAACATCGGCATACTCAAGCATTCCTTTAGGCACAGTGTTGTTGACAGGGAAGGTAAACATTTTTTTTTTCCTTTTTTGTACGCTGTGTTCATGTTGATATTGAAAAGAAAGTTAAGGTTTCTCCTTTTTGTACGCTGTGTTTATACCACAATGTTTGCATTCATAGGTAACATGGACCTGAAAAGGGCATAATCTGTTTTCCAATTAATTTCAACTTACATATTTTTTGTTTGTAAATTTTACATTTTTCGTTCCCCAATTTTGTGTATCTTTATGTAAATACTAATAGTAAACATTTGAAGAAGGCGAAAGCCGTAAGGCCTCAGGGAAACAAATCATTTTCACTGTTAATGATTAACACTCAATATGTAGGTTAACTCCTATCATTTCAGCATCGGATCCAGTGTTACCAAAAAGACTTTTTGTTAGCTGTAATGCTCCTTCGTCCTGAGGCATCCGATAATGTTTGAAATATATAAAATGACAAAATAAAACAACACTTCGCCGAAACCAGAACGACGTAAACGAAGAGAGGGCGAATAAAGAAGGAAAACTACAACAGACATACCGTTTTTTTTTATTACCCATGTGTGCGTTTATATTAAAATGTAATAGACATTATTTAAAATGGATATTCCTGATTCAGTCAGCTGTTCGGCGCATTGTGCACTTTTCATAATGAAGGCTTACATCTCAGTGAACAAACAATGTAGTTGTATGTATTTAACAGCCACGCCGGTTGCTGCCCTTGTGATTACCGTTCATTGGGGAGCTCATGATGCGATTCCCTTGCATACATGCAATTTTACTGGTTTCGGAGAATGGTTGCCTTGTGTAATCATTTAACGTTTCACTTCCTTTTTGTCCTTCGACGCCTTGAAACAACCGTGTTCTTAGCCTATCCAGAGTGTTCATACATACATACATACATACATACATACATACATACATACATACTCGTACGTACATACATACATACATACATACTCGTATACAGATGAGTGCAATTCTTCTTCCAGGTGACTGCCTGTTTGTTCAAAATAACGGTACGTTCTCAACGCATGACGCGGATAATGACATGTCCAGACAGGAATTGCGCAGGTAAGATGTGACGGAAAGACGATTGTTGGTACAAAGAATGTGATCCTTCAAGTTTAAATGGTGAATACTTCACAGCTTATACCAATGCCGAATAAAGTGGCATTCGCTAGAACAAGTGAAAAAAAGATTACCCCTTCAGCTCAAAAGAAATGAACATTAGAAGAGCGTAAATAGCAGAAATCTTGACTATTTAATCATATATAATCATCTACCCGACAACAAATTTCTGATTTTTTTAAGTCTGGATTTAATCACTTAACTAAAGTATCTACCATACCATCTTCCAAGCCCTAGACCTTAATCAAGATTCCCGCGTTACCGTCTCTCATTAAATCCCGGCGTTTCGAGTATATGTGAATTCAGTCTTACTCATTAACTTGAAACAAAGTGATCAGGAACTACCTCTCAGACAAAGAACCAGTAAATATTATTTTGAATGTTTCTTCAGATAGGATGTACATATATTTATACTTTTGACCGAATATAGATTTATAGTTTGAAGCTGCATCAGAAGGGTGAAGTTTTGTGCTAGTAAAACTGGTATTTTTTCTACTTACCGCTCCAATGCAGTTCCTTTGTTGCAGTTTATCTGTGTGTTTGCTTCGGCGATTTCGTATGTGGCGTTTATTAATCATTTTTTTCTTATAATCTCCTTTTGATGCCTTAAGGAGGCCGTGCTTCTTGATTATGGCATTATATGGTTATCTTCACTTCTATGTTCTACATTTAGCTGGTGTTTCTCAAGAGCCTACCTTTGAATAGTTACTGTTTTACTTTGTAAACATTGTTGCAAACTTAACCTAATTATTAATTTTAAACCCAAATATACATGTATTTTTATTTTCATGAGTTCTTTTTTGTTTTTGTTTTTGAAATTCTAGTATGACTATTTTGGACTTCGGCTTGGCAAACCACGCTCAGGCCAACAAAAGTGAACTAAACCCATGTCACTTGATTCAGGGACATTTAGCCTTTGATATACACAGAACACACAAGTATCTGCCATAAGTGTTTTACAACATTTAAAGACATTTGTGTGGATTTTTAAACCTTAAAGAATGTTTTGATCCAAATATTATCAGACAGAACAGAAGACTCGTAACAACAAGTAGATTCAAGAGAAGCGAAAACAATCAGCCGTACAAAGCTTTACAAACCTTAATATATGTACGGAGCAATGTTTCTGAAGCACCTCCATTACGTCGACAAAAAAAAACAAACAGTTCTGCATATAAGAATTAATAACTAAACCTGATCCTGAGAAAAAAAAAATCTTTAGAGCTTGTGTGCATGACTACAACCTAGTCAGCTTAATTATCCTTAATATTCGGACACCTATGGTCCTTAGCAGATGTGCTAGCTGATCTGACCAGTGGCTGTTCGCAAATGCTCCAAAGAACGCCTTCCCATGATACAGTCGCAGTATTCTAAAGTCACTTGGCATTTTTGACATTACGGTAATGTGTAAATAGCTGACCGTACGTCAAAATATATATGATAAGATTGCCACTACACTAGTGCATGTTGTTCTGATAATAGTATAACATGATTCAACTGATTCAGGTCATTAAAGGCCCATAGTAAGGAGTTAAAAATTCCTGATAGAAGCTCATCCAAAGCAAATGCTCGATGACGATTCAGACACAAAGACGTCTGGTCAAATTGTCGCTTGTAACCTCAACCTCTTTCTGTGTATGAGTTTCCACAAAAAAACATAAAAAGGGCTGTTTTAAAGAACATGGATTTTTATTGTTTTGTTTTTTTGTTGTTGTTGTTTTTATTATTATTATTTATTTTTTGTTTGTATTCTTTCTATTATATATTTTTATTTTTATTTATTTTTTTATTTATTTATATGTTTTATTGATTAACGAATCATCTCAAGGTATTTTTCTTTAATTCACCTACTCGTCCCTTGCATATTCCCGTCTATAAAGCATACCATTTGATTTTTTTTGTTCAGTTTGGACTTGGAAACCAATATGACATATGTAAATAGCTAAACCTCACAGTATGGTTTCATATGTTACTTTTGTTTGTGCGTCATTGAATTTGAAAAAAAAATATAAAACTGTTATTTCCTATCGTCAGTATTTTTATCATATTCTTACATGTAGAGCTGTTGTAAAACCAACATGTTACAATGTTAACCCATTGGCAAGCTGTGTAGCGGGGCTTCAAAGCTCGCCAGATTTCAAATAAACACAAAATCTGTAAAGGCCAATATCATGAATATTTCAATAGAAAGTCTCGGCCTCATTGAGGATCTGGTTTCTGAAGTGATAAAATTAATGAATTCTTTCTTTTTTTTTCATGTCAATCAGTAAAAACAAAAACAATCAGTGAAAACAAAAAAAAAAAAAAAAAAAAAAAAACGCCCAATTGCGGATAAAAGATTACTCAAGGAACATTACAATATACGTTTTGTCAAAGTATCTGCATTTACTGGGCAGTAAATACTTTCCCATTATAAGTATATGGAAACTGTAACTGGCATATCAACCAAACCGAAGTCGATTTTCATAAAAAATACAAACTTTCAATCCCCCAGCCCAAGGATGCCACAGATGAAATTTTGGCTAAATTTGCCTTGTGGTGTCCGACAAGATGTTGTCATGACAGACTGTGATGGCGACAACAACAGAGAACTATTCTATAAGCTTTTCCGAGCCTTCTACTCTGGTAAGCTAACGACAAAGAAATGATATTAATATTGAACTGTCACTGGATATGTATCAATGAAAACGAAAGAGGTAGTTTTGTTCATGGTTTTATTAATTAAACTAGAAAGTAAAATACAGGCTTTCAACTGATTATGATCAGAAGAAAGAAATATTCCTGAAGACAAATAATGGTAGTATTTTGATAAATAAAGGCTCATTACAAAAACACGCCTATTCAAATATACTGAAAATTTTACCATCAAAAAATGAAAACTTTCAGAGGAAAAATTCTGGTAGTTTTCATATTCCTGCTCAAAACATAGATAGTGGGTACTTGTTAGAATTGCCTCAGTGAGGCTGTTCTAACCAATACCCACAATCTATGTTTTGAGCAGAAATAAGAAAATTAATGTATACCCCTGTAAACCCCAGTTTTACTATATAAAAGTGGGGCTTAAGGGGGTTAAAACTATATAGACGTGTTTTCGTTATTGAATCTCAAATGTTACCCAATGAATGTTTGGGCAAATAAAAATCTAAAACAGATGGTTTAAGAGCAATGGATAAATCTATAAGAATTTAAGAGTATGCGCCATAATGCGCAGTTTCGGCTAATAAAGCCTCATCAGTGACTTTGAATGAAACAGGCTCAACAGTTCAAAATCATATGCAAATTTTCATACAATGATAACAAAACATGCGAAACTTCAGAAGAATCGAATTAAAGATGTAGGAGAATTGTGGACACAAGCTTTGAAGATTGCTATTTCTCAGTTCACAAGGACTGTAATTATATCAGAAATAACTGGATCATAAATTCAATACCACATGTACATCCTCATATAAAAAAAGAGAAAGAAGAAAATCTTCAAATTTTCAGCAGTATCCGATAAAAGATGTTGGAGGCGCTAGGGGCACAAGATGTGTGATGGACACCCAGACGAATAGAAGGACACACAGTAGGACAAGGGTCATTTCTATAGTCCTCCCCTTCCTACATAGAGTGACAAACAGGAACAACAGTTACACAGCATTTAATCATCTTAAACGTTTTTTTTTTATCAAAATGGCAAAGTTTTTCAGGATGTACTTATTCATTTACATGTCAATTAAGTAACTTATCTCGTTGAAAAACTTACAACCACTGACTGACACAAATGCCAGCTTGAGCATTTTTGTTCAATCTATTCTTGCAGAAATTCGAAAAAAAAATCCTGATATTAATGAAAGTTTAATTATCTGAAAGAGTAGATGAAATTATGTGATAACGTGAAACTTCATGTTCATGTTCTCCTACAAAGGTTTGTATAGACAAGATAACCAGTTTAATTTGCATCCATATTGAAACAAAATTAAATATTTGCATGCAATGACAAATAACTAGAGATCCATTTGAAAGCCTGTAAAATATGTCAAAAAAAAAAAAAAAAAAAAAAAAAAAAAAAAAAAAGAAACGTGTTCACAGTACACGGGTGGGTACTATGCAAATCTTTGGGCACATTTCTAGTTAACAAAGAATCCAAAAATAGTGAGAAATATAATGCCCTTTGCCTGCAAGGTCAGTAACTCTTAATCCATGAGACTAAAAAAACTCATTTGTTTTGTTCTCCAGTGATTTTCAACAAAGAATCCAAACATAATGATAAATATAAGGTCAGTTGCCTGCGAGGCCTGTAACTCTTAAACTATAATACTAAGAAACTCAGTCTGTGTTCCCTCGTAAGTGATTTTCAACAAAAAATGCAAACAAATAAGAAGAAATGTAAGGCCCTTTCCTGCACGGCCTGTAACTCTTAAACCATAAGACTAAGAAACTCAGTTTTGTGTTCCCTAACAAGTGATTCTCAACAAAGAATGCAAAAAAAACATGAAAAAATAAGGCATGCACCCAGAGAAAAAGTAAGGGAGGTAACTCCAGACGGACAGATAGCCGGATAGACGGACAGATAGCCGGATAGACGGACTCTCAGGCACCTTTGCCTGCAAGGCCTGGAACTCTAAAACCGTAAGTCTGAGAAACTCATTTTTTTGTGTTCTCTAGTAAGTGATTTTAGATTTCAATGCAGCAGCGTCATTTGCGCGTGGAGTTGCGCAGTTGTAATAATATGTACGAGGACTGACTCTGTTTACTGTACTCTATGTAAAACCCGTGGAGAAATTTTCAGGTGCCAGTCTATCTATCTTTATTATTTTTGACAGTAAATATAGCTGATTTAAAAGATTTAAAGTATAATACGGTTTCAAACATCAAAATCGATTGACATTTGTTTTTCTTGACAATTCAAATACGCAAATACTCGTACTATTCCGTTCAACTATCGGCTCTCAAGATCGGCTACCTCCATACAGCGTAATAGTTTGCTGTTATGAATAAGCTCATCAGGCTTCAAAATTCTTACTCAGTTTCGTATGAGAAGCATCGTTCATGTATCGAAGTTTGTTTTAAACATAAACCTTATCATTATGTTCAACCTGAATATATAATATTTATTTTCACGTCTTTTTTCGCGTAGTTGCAGGCGGTACTTTGCATTTTTACTCAATTTTTTTCCGTAAATGATATGGCAGGGAATGAAATTTTGGTATACTACTATAGCCTTTGCAAGCCAAGTCCAGGCTAAAAACTAACCAGACCTCTTGTATAGGAAGTGGACCTGAAAAAAAGCCCTCGAAAGCTTATGTGAAGCTGGATTTTAGTATCCAAGACTAACGCATCCGAGTAGCCTGATCTGGAAATTTAGTGTCGGCAAATAGTGTCGCTTGATACTGTAGAATACAAAACTAAACAAATAAAACCCATTGTCCATCTATACGGAAGCCCGGACGTAGACTTCGCTATTAAGATACCAAATGCCGACCTTTATGACGCAGCGTCAGACAACGTACCTTTGGACATGTGCGCCCAGCCAATATTGATATAAGCCTGCGCATTCGCGCAACCTGATCAAAATCTCACTGGGCATATTTGGAATAGCCAAGGATGCCAAGTTGCTTTATACGGACAAAGAAGACAATGATCAGACTGCGCGGATACGCAGGCTGATTTGTGTCTTCGTCGGACGCACACGTCAGAAAGCATGTTTTCATAGTTATCGATGCCACGGAAAAAAAAAGAACCTTTAAAGCATATGCGAACAACAAAGGTTCAAGCTAGTCTATGCTATTTGCTCACGTAATGGTAGACGAAGGGGAAAATAACCATATTGCTTTGCTAAGAGGCTGCATGCGCCCTGAAATATGGATTCGAAAAATAGTCAGAAAGGCATTTTTCTCACGAAGCGACTCATACTGCCTCAATGCTGCTTGTTACTTTGTGCTGTCTATTCAGAATTGTTGACTGTCGGCTGTCACAAAGACCATTTGAGCCACATCATGCTATGACAAGACCAACAAAGTAGATGTGCGCCCATCGAAAGCTCAGATCAATCCGCCCAGTCTGATTAGAGGCTTTGCCTATGCTCAATGGGTAGCTAAAGACCCAGTCTTTTTTCATGCGGACAGCGAGGACAGATTAGACTAAGCTGATCTAAATCTTCGCTGGGTGCACGTTATTTTGTAGATGTCGTGAGGTGGATCATTTTCAACTCGAAATTACAATTAAGTTAGTGTCGTGTTATTGCAGAGCTTCTATAAAATAACATTTTTGTTCTGTGCTGCAGGACAGGAGATATATCGTAAGTTCAAATCCCAGCCACATAATTTTCGTTGAGATCTCTCATGAAATTATTTCTATGATCATGGTAGTGTGTGCACACAGTACTGATTAACAGCTTAGTTGACTAAGCCTGTCGATTCGGACACCTTAACTTCTTACCATACTTGTCCTTAAATATGAACAAGTTTATTTAAAAACGCTTGATATGTTTAAAATTGCTATATGAGTGGTACATGTAAACAGCGCAGGACCTGATTAGATGGCGCATTCTGTAGTGTGTGATCCGGGTCTACACTGTATGCTCAAACCTGTCTGTCCGAAATTATGGTATTTCAAATGATACAACAGTCATGTTGAAAATAAATTAAGATCCGTGCCCACTTCTAATTTTCAGCCAATCAGATACTTTGATCCGGATTATTGCTATAAATTCACATACTTAATGGCAAACAGTGCAGATCCAGATCAGTTGTTTTTTTCAGAAGCCAACTGATTTGGATCTACACTGTTTGGAAAGGCAGGGTATATCCGGGTTTATCAGGACAATGATTAAATACAATGTACAAGTAATTTTTAATTTGACTTAAATACAATATAAGTAATTTTTAAAATTGATAAACTATAGAAAAAATTCAGTGTGGCTTTGATTTTGTAGTTTTACGGCCTAGTCAACACCGCTCAGAACATGACGAACCGGTCAGTTAACCTACTAACAAATCCAAGAATATTTAGAGTAAATACGGTTTCTTAAATTTTGATGCACAGCATACGTGTGTGGTAGACACAAACCGAGGTAACACAGACTAAAACTTGTATAACAGTCATAACATTTTACATTAAATGTACTTAGGCCGGAAGGTTTTGCATGTCTCGTGCTGTCTAACCCGGAAGCAGAATTTAGACAGATAACCGGAAATACTTTGCGGATTAATATAAAAGTTCGGACAGTCCCAGTACACATCACTAGAGTTTCAATAGTCGAAAGCATACCAGGTAAGACCATTTAGTATATTCACATCTGTCTATACTTTCTGTCATTCTTATTTTCTCCGCCTGTTCGTTCGATTCGTTAACACTTAGCTTGCTGGGTCAAGAATTCAGCAGACTTCATTTTGAAGTAGTTTTCTTATTTTTCTGAGAAAACATGCCATTTTCTGGAACTGGAAAAATATCATGAATTTGTCGTCTGATGAATTTGCGCAGCGTGGTAAATGTTACACGATAGAAGCATCTACGGTCACGCTTTAGCAAGACACATATCTAATCTTAACCCTTTAAAGTGTAATCACAACTGCAGCAGACGACATTTTGCTGTTTTTTTTTTAAACAATTCAGAGCCAACAAGGCTGTACATTTAAAGGGGAACAAAACCTTAAAAGGTGTTGTGCTTTAAAGTAAAGAACTTTACAAACAATGAATTTTTACAGAACTTTGAACAAAATCGGTGGAAAATTAAGTAAGTTATAGACAGTTGAATATTTTAACATTGGTGGAATGGGCGCCGCCATTTTGACTATTTAATGAGATTTCATAAAAATTAACATTCGTTTCATAAAGGTAGTTATTCTCATAAAGTTGTTTTTTTGGGGTGAAATGATTGCTTGTCATTAGAATTAAAAGATTATAAAAATCTGTAGCAAAATTATTCTTAAAAGCCCTTTATAATTTGGTTTTGCATAGTTAATTTGGGCTGTGTGACGTCACAAAGCCTACAATATGGCGGCACCCATGACTGCCATTTTAGATATATTCAAACCACCAAAACTTCCTTATTTCTGGGCCGATTTTGAAAATTCTTGCAGCAAAATAAACGGCTTGTTAAGCACTTTAATCCAAGCTATACTTACAACTTATAGCGCGTTCCTCTTTAATTATTGCGTTCCCCTTTAATTTGAATCGTCTGCGTGCCTGGCAGACGATTCAGATATAATGTAAATCCTTATTTTCTTTGAGTAATAATAACTTTATTAATAATGATAATAATAATAATAATACAATGTCGTCTGCCACAATTTTGCTTAGCGCTTTCAGCGTTGCACGTACTGTCAATATAGAACATTATCATATGAGCCGGGACACAGCATTTTCTACAAGATTGTACGTACACCCAGCGAAGGCTCAGATCAGCCTGTGCATTCGCGCGGGCAGGTCGGAGTATTCACTGTCCGTCTGATGAGTATTCGCTGGGCGCACATGCGATTTTGTAAGAAATGCAGTGCCCCGGCTCAATTTTTAGGCTTTCAAACATATCTTGATGTCTTGATGTATATATTCCAGCAGTCTAATTAAAGACAAAGCACTCGAAACAGACTAGCTGTACTTACATTGCGTCAAAAAAAAATGAAAAATAAAAAATAAAAATAAAAAATAAAATAAAATAAAATAAATAAATAAAAAATAAAAACATAAACTAAGCATATGCGGACTAATTCAGCTTAGTCCAGACTGCGTAATGTGTATTCTAAGTAAAGCATGAGCACCTGGGAGCTTTGTAGATATCCTTGAGTGCAATTTGATATTGGCGTACTTATTTATATGCAACTATGGATATTTTTGCATGCAGTCGGATCTGGGTGTACGCAGTATAAGCAACTATAAATGCTTGCGTGTGCAGTCTGATCTAAGTGTGCGCAGTGTATGCAGCTGTAAATATCTGGGCCCAGTTGTTCAAAGCTAACGATGTCGTTAGTTAAGGATTCGTTAAAATTTACATCGAGTGATACACAAATATGCTGAAAGTTTTTGCTGAAAAAATGTGAGTAGCTTTTGCAGTGCAAATGCTACTCACATTTTTTCAGCAAAAAATATCAGATTATTGTATATTGAATCCGCTAAAACAGTTAACGAAATGACCCTTAACGAGCTCGTTAGTCTAACGACGCTTTGAACAACTGGGCCCTGTTTGTGTAGTCTAATCTGAGTTTGCGCAGAGTTTTGTATAACGTTTAAACTGGCCATTGTCCCATATGTAGTAAACGACTGTCCAGATTAGACGCCGCATTGGCGGCGTCTAATCAGTTCATCCGCTGCCCGCTTCTCAAGCACAGTTCTATAGAATAAAATTCCTAAAACAGCAAAGACCCTGCTCAGACTGTGAGGATGCCTTAACTACTGGACCTTAACTCATTTCTTGATAAAGCACTTTTTCTTCAACCAAAAATTAATTACATTTTCTTATTTTTCCACGAAAATAGATGTTTTGGATACACATTAGAAGCGCATCAGCGAGACTTTTCTAATGAGTACAGAAGCGCTTCGCAGAGGCGCTTCTAATGAATATAAAAAAACAAACGTTTTCGAGGAGAAATAAAAAATTTATCACATTATACACCCTCTTGTTTAAAGCTATGCTTCAATGGTTGTACATGGCATAAGGACCCTCTACTAGTTTGTTTTAAATGCCCAAAAACGCACTTTGCTCCGACGCGGTTATTTTATATATAAAAAAAAAGCAATGTGAGAAAACGAAAGGAACCTGTATGCCCAATGAAGACTCAAATAAGCCTGCGCATCTGCGCAGTCTGATCAGATTCTTCATTGTCTGCACCCTTGGCTATCCTAAATGTGCCTAGTGAAGATTCTGATCAGATCGCGCTAATGCGCAGGCTGATCTGAATCGTTGCTGGGCGCTTGTGTTCGAAGGTACATTTCCTGATATTTCGGTTCATCTATTGTTTTTCAGAATCAGAATGAAGGTCGCTACACTCTCTGTTATCTGCGTGTTTATGACACTAGCTTTGGCTCTCTCAGTCTATGGAATGGGTAGCTATGGTGGATACGGTGGATACGGCTACTCGTATGTACCTTATTATGGAGGACAACAACAGAGTAACCCATTCGGTATTGGACAGGGAGGACTTTGTAAGTATTTTCTTTAATGTGTACTTTACCAACTGTCTACATGTTTCTTATTAATTCGGTCTGTTCCTTGTGTGGCTTTATGGTCGACAAGCTCCTAGACGTTAATGTTATGCTTTATCACTCCTAACAAAAATGCTTATTCAAATTTATATAAGATATCTTGTAGCCAGTCTTTGATTTTATTCTCTGACATCATGAGGTCCAAGATAAATTGCTACCATCAAAGAGGCAAAGTCAAGCAATAGTCAGCAAATGATCTTTAATTCATTAAGTATATTAATATCTATGATTACTTATAATTTTGATATCCCAGTGGGCACACAACGTTAAAATGACGTCGTATCAACGTAGATGCGAAGTGATCATGTCGCATCGACGTTGATACGACGTCATTTTGATAATGTGTGCCTACTGGGATCCGACTAATACAATGTAGCTAATCAAGCCTTGTGGCTGCTCTCTGCGGGCCTCGTTTATGTGATTTGTCCTGTTCGTTGTCTTGTTGTTGCTTTAAGTAGGTCATGTCAAACATTGTAATCAACTTTTGTGGGGAGAGGTAGCTTGTTCCTTTGCTTTGCTTTGTGGTTTGTGTACTGTTTGTCATGGGCTGTTGCTGTCTCTGTGATTGTAGCTATTTATGGACCTCTTCTATACCATTTGACTTACTTGCAAATCCTCAACAGTACTTGTAAGCGGGTACAGACGAGTCGATTGTTAACATGGTAGACTACCTTTTGTGACATTATGTTTGTGTTTTGCATACATACCCCCTTCTGAAAATGGTTCTAGTCTAAAATACTTCTAGTATTTGAATAGACCTGTTTTCAGAAGGGAGGCAAACCGTAGCTGGTCAGAGTTGTCTCTCTTGAAAATTATTAGTTCCCCTTAAGTGTATATTCAAACTGAAAGCCTCTGGCTAGCCTGCACATCCTAACTGTTTGTAAAGGACCATCATTTATGTCTGTAGCCTGTGTTTCTGTAGGATACAGTGAAGGCCTTTATTAGACTGCAGATACGTAGGTTGATCTAAGTCTTTGCTCTTGAATATGTGCTAACCATTCAAATGCTAATCACAACTGCAGCAGACGACATTTTGATGTGTGTGTGTGCGTGCGTGTGTATGTTGTGTGTGTTTTTTTGTTGTTGTTTTTTTGTTTGTTTGTTTTTTGTTTTTTCAGATAAAAGAAGACTTGACATTTCATGTAAGTCGTCTGCTTAGAACACATGAAATGTCAAATCTTATTTGCTCTGAAAATGATAAAAAAAAAAGATAAATTGTCAACTGCAACAATTTTGATTAACGCTTTAAGGGTGAACTTTTTTTTTCACCTGGCAAGGCGCATATCATTTTATTCAATGTAATAAAATGTTGATTTTGCTATGAAATCAAAGTGTATAGCCCAAAGTTTACAGACATAAAATAGCTATACATTACCAATGATTGTTGAAATACTATATTTGTTTTCTTTCTTTGATGTTTGCCTTCATATAGAAAATTACTAGGGTTCAAACTGATAGCACGAAAGAACGACCATGTGATATTGAAGCTAATACAAAGCAATATTTACATAGCTGTAGATCGATCCAGTAACAAAGAAATATTTCTTATTTCTCCAGAAAAATGTATCTTGTGGTGACTCGGCTAGTCAATTACAAAGCGCGCACACTAACTGTTTTCATGGAAACAAACGAAAAGTCTATGACTATGGTTGCGTTGAGAAAAAAACTCCTTGTCTGGAGCTATGTATATATGCAACAGTTTTCAGCATACATATGTTTTGTGTGTGTGTGTGTGTATGTATGTGCGCGCTTTCTAGAGCTACATGTATTAATTTATTTCGGTATCACAGATTAGCCCATGTACATGATAAAACAATGTGGTATGAAATGTACATATAAAACATATGCCTATGAAACATACATACCATGGCTTGCCTATCAAAACCAAGGAAAATACAAAAAAAAACAGGGAATGTGATTACTTTTATTTCCATTGTGGTCCTTAAGTGCTGACTGCATATCATAGTGAGGTACAAAGTCATTGAAAATCAGGTGAGGATAAAGGTATTACCTAATAAAACTAAGACAGACAAAAACTTAACTCATTTATGCCGAGTGGACTCTTCTACCCCATCACTTTGGACATGTCCATTTCCTATATAGTGGGGTCTGGCCAGGTTTTATTATGATCATGTTTTCTAGAAAATTCTGAACTTAATGCAAACATTGCAGACCCAGACCAGACGCCGCATTCTGCGGCGTCTGATCTGGGTCTGCACTGTTTGGCAATGTCCCTTTTTGGGGGACGCTAGGCTTAAATCGGTTATTCAGAAACTGTGAAGGTGCATGTACGCTCATAAATTGTAAAGATCAAAGAATACATCTTTGTCATAGTTCGTAACTGATTCATCTCCATCTTCTGTCTGTTTCAGTAATGCTGTTCGGATTCTTGTTCCTGTTCTTGATCCTGTTCAACAGCTCTCTCTTCAACACTACATCATCTACCCCCACCTTCAACATTATTCAGGGTTAAATTAAAGGTAAGTACTATACTCATGTAATAATTTATAAACCGCAGCATTACATGCCACAAGCAAAGGTTTCTTGTTTGCGGACTTGGAAGGACCAGATTCGATTTATTATGTCGAGAAACCTATGTCAAGTCATACTTCTAAGTCATCGTTCAAAATAATACACTTTTTCAGCTATAAGGAGTCAATATTTTTTCCTATTTTTTCCAAGATAACATTATTCTATTGATGCATTCTATTAAGGTTAACATCGGGATTTGTTAACCCGAGAAAGTGGCTTCCAACGAGGCAAAGCCTCAGTAGAAAGCATCCAGGCTATTTTAACAAGTAGCCGCTAATTTAGCAAACATCAGGATTTGCAAAAACCTGTTACAACGAGTTTCAGCCAATCAGAGAAGGCCTTTGCAGGCAGCCGTATAACTACCGTTGTTGGTACTCATTAGAATATAATGAGTGCCGACTACATAATATTTTGTTTCAGTGGAAAAATAAGAAAAATATTTATCTAAACAAACACTCTTATCTAATTATCTAGAGCTCTGTAAGCGATAACATGACCATTTTTAAGAGGAAGAAAAGGTGGTGGTGGTGGTGTGTGTGTGGGGGTGGGGGAGGGGTGTGTGTGTGGGGGGGGGGGGAGGGGGGGCGGGTGCTGTTTATTGAGAGGAAATGATGCATGTCTATGCTGTACAGTAGATTGACATAAATGACTGAAAAAAATCAACTCAGATTTAAAAAAACAGAAAATAATGTGCATGCTTTCTGTAAATATGCTAGCGTATTTGTACACCGTGCGCACATGGTAATTTCGTGCATGCATGCGTAATACTGGTTTCGAAGCAACTGTGCTACATGTGCAGTGCTTCTCCATAGCTCCAGAAAATGTACTTTCTTTCGACCAAAAATATTGATATTGTTCTTTCTTTTTAACAAAAACATGTATGTAGACACTCATTAGCAACGCCTCAACAACAACAAGGCGCTTCTAATGAATACCCACAGCATATGTTTTTTGTATTTTTTTTTTTTTTTTTTTTTTTTTTTTTTTTGAGAAATAAAAAAAATATCGATCTCGATACTCCCTGTATCTGGAGATATGCATACCGTGTGGTGTTTTGTCAATGTACAGAGAACACTCATTACAACGACATCATTTGTTGCCAAAGATGTGAACAAATATTCCAAAACATATGTAACTTGAAGTTTTAATGCAATATTCTTGCATAATTTCTCATTAACTGTCACCTCTTCAGTGAAGGTTTCTTTACATTCAAATTGTCATTATAACGAAGTTTGTCGTTGTATCGAGTGTCGGTATAAAGAGAGCTGACTATTTATTCATTTACTTTCATTTCCTCTCGCTTCAGGTTGAGATTGTGTGAATGAAGACGTTTCTTTTTTGGTGAAGTTTGGTTCTCTAAGTTATTTTCCATGGCACCCAAGCATTATCTGTGTTATATAGCAAAGCTCAAGAGACAGATCTCCATTCCTGTGTTGTTCCTTTGTTTGTTGACAATAAAATAAAACGTGAAAACATTTGCACATGCTCTTCGTTGTTTTTATCTATTATTCTATTATATGCTCTCTCTCTCAGACTATACTTGGACAAACGTAAATAATCATAACCAACGACCAACAAATCTTTTTTCGGTTGTTTACGTTTTGGTGTTTTTTTTTTTTTTTTTTTTTTTTTTTTTTTTTTTTTTGTTGTTGTTTAAATATAACGAATAAAGGTATAAATAAAACTTTGACCGGTGACTTATGACTTCTATT
This sequence comes from Anodontia alba, assembly GCA_964016985.1. Taxonomy (NCBI): domain Eukaryota; kingdom Metazoa; phylum Mollusca; class Bivalvia; order Lucinida; family Lucinidae; genus Anodontia; species Anodontia alba. The sequence goes on along the minus strand of OZ024832.1, from coordinate 61,532,261 downwards.
TTAAATTTTCTATTTAAGGTGGAAACCAGAAGCCTCAGGTCACAAGGCAAGGTCATATTTTTCCTATAGTTACTTTCTCGTATTTTCTACGACATCAACCTGTAGTAGAAGTGCACGACCCGCCATGTAATGTATGGCATTTTAATTAAGTGTAAAACCCCAGGGCCCAGTTGTTCAAAGCGTCGTTAGCTTAACGAGCTCGTTAAGGGTCATTTCGTTAACTGTTTTAGCGATTTCAATACACAATATTCTGATATTGTTTGCTGAAAAAATGTGAGTAGCTTTTGCAAAGCTACTCACATTTTTTCAGCAAAAAATTTGAGCATATTTGCGTATCACTCGATGTAAATTTTAACGAATCGTTAACTAACGACGTCGTTAGCTTTGAACAACTGGGCCCAGTATTATAATATCACAATCGATTTTGCGGTATTAAAAATGCGAGTTTGTGCTACTGTATCACAAAATTACTGTTATTTTGTTATATGAAATGGTCGAGTTTGTGGAATCAAACATCGAATTTATCCGATCACAAAATCAAACTGTAATATCGAATCTGTGATATCAAAAATTCGGTTTGAAATATTAGACACCCGTCATGTTTTGTGATATCAACAAATCTATTGTCTTACATTTAACAGTGATAATTTAACACGCGCATCACAAAATGAATGAGATTTGTTTGCTATCTCGCAGAATGAACGCTGTGATATCACAAAATCAGAATGATGTTTAGATATCCCAAAATCGATTTTTTTTATACAAAAGAAAAGAGAGCGTAAGAGACAGTTTGATATTTGTTTTTGTTTAAACATTAATATTGGCAATATCTAACAGAATGAATTGCCAAATGCGGTTTTCGGTTACATTACGTTTCAATCATTTAAATCATATCTGTTAGATATTGCCAATATTAATGTTTAAACAACAACAAATATCAAACTATCTCATACGCTCAATATATTCACAAATTGTTTGGTCTCGGCTCATCTCGTACAATACAAATTGCATTCGGAAAGCCCGTCGGCTAGCGTTTGTCGATGTCAATCTCTCGTAGAGAAAAGAATCAAAATATTTCTAACGATTGAAGAGTTTAAGCCATTTTTACTAGCTGACTTCAGAAAATAATTGCGATCTCGTCTTTGCCTCGGTCCATGAAAAATGGCGTTTGTCAGTTCCTTCGATTCCGGTGACTATTTTTTTTTCAGTCTTAAATTGTATACAAAATTTTATCAAAATATCCCCTTTGACCATTTTCATACTTTCACATATTTGGCCTTGGCTTAGCATCGGGCAATGGAATGATGGCATTTGACAAACACATTGGCTAGACCTTGTCAATAGCAATCTGTGTGCGTAACATATTAAAATATTCCTAACGGTTACAAAGTTATGGCCATTATCGATGACAGGAAACGGACAGACGGATGGACGGACTAAACATCGACTATATAAATCACATTCTTAAAGTCAATCTTACGATCGATCGGTGAACTTACTTCTACGGGTCGTGCAATGTTGCATTTGCCCCAACAAACACACAGTGACGCAAAACCTTCGTTTCAGTGACGCCCCTGACGTCACATCACGAAAACATGCCTATATAATTTTGACCCCCTTAAACCCCACATTTATATAGTAAAAGTGGGGTTTACATGGGTATACATTTTTTTCTTGTTATTGCTCAAAAAACATAGATTGTGGGTACTTGTTAGAACCGCCTCGACGAGGCGGTTCTAACGAGTAACCACAAGCTATGTTTTGAGCAGAAATATGAAACAATATCAGATTTTTTTTATCTGAAAATTTCAAGTTTTTGAACGTGAAATTTGCTATATATTTGAATAGGTGTGTTTTCGTAATGAATGCGACTGTGAAATTATAAATGGGCCGCGCCATGCAAAAAAAAAAACGTTTCTTCGGGCACATGCGGAAAGTGAAGGACCAGATCAGCCTGCGCATCCGCGCAGTCTGATCAGGGCCTTAACTGGCCGCTTATAAAACCATTGGGTGCTGTAGAACATAACGATGTATAGCAAAATTCCTGACTTGACAATTTATTTTTGCTGGCTGATCAAGATTTGTAATGTTTGCATTTACCCCGAAGACACCTTGTTTTCATGTCGCCGCTCACTAGAAGTAGTTGCGCTGCTGTGTGTTATGTAAGGCAGCAACGCGTCTCACATAATATAAAGAACCTCTTTTAATTTTTATGTCGCACCTGCGTAATAAAATCAGACAAGTGAAAGTTGTCAGCCTTGTTTAGCGCAGTACGATAGATAAAACAATCATTGAAGTGAACCTAACTGTAAAGTGTTACAGTTTGTAGAATTTTCGTTAAGAGGATGTACGCTAGGGTGGACGAACGAAAGAACGGACGGAGACGAACGCCTAAGTCGCCCATGCTAACGCAGGTCTGACGATTAGCATTTCTCCGAAAAAGACAGTGAACAAGAAGCTCACACATAGGTATACTAGGCCTGTGGAAAGTCCATGTCCGGCTTGTCTAACTTGAACTGTTCCCTGGACAAATAATTTAAATTTATTTACATGTATCTAGAGACCAGGGCCCAGTTATTCAAAGCTAACGACGTCGTTAGTTAACGATTCGTTAAAATTTACATCGAGAGATACGCAAAAATGCTGAAATTTTTTGCTGAAAAATGTGAGTAGCTTTGCAAAAGCTACTCACATTTTTTCAGCAAAAATAATAAGAATATTGTATACTGAATCCGCTAAAACAGTTAACGAAATGACCCTAAACGAGCTCGTTAAGCTAACGACGCTTTGAACAACTGGCCCCAGGACTTCATACCTCTAGCAAGAGTTGCCAGATTATTAAATATATTTTTTTATTTCTCGAAGAAAACATGTAATGTAGGTACTCATTAGAAGCGCCTCGATTTAATTTCTCGAAGAAAACATTTTCTTGGTACACATTAGAAGCGCTTCTGATAAGTACCCACAACATGTAAAATGTCAATTTTCGGGCAAGTTAATCTTGGTTGGACAAGTGGATGTACATGTACTTGCCTTTATTTGTTCGTGAACAGGTAATGAAATTTGATATTTCCACAATATTAGATATACCATATTTACATTAAACAGTCGAACCTCAGTAACTCGAACAACGATGATTCGTTTACCATGGCTTATTCGAATTCGTTTATCAAGTATCTATGAAATCCTTCCGATAGCTCGAGAAAACAAACATTTCAGGAAATGTTATTTTATCATAAAATTGTATGCTGTGTGTACTTTATAGATTTGCCTCATCGAGGCGATTCTATTGAGTACACTCAACATACCATTATTGTCTAGAAAATTGACAAATTATCGCTAAATTATTGCCATTTGCTTCCTAACCTCGCATCATGATTATCTCCCAGTGGCTCGAACTACCCATATCTCGACCAAATTTCCATGGTCCCAAAGATGTTCGAGCCACTGAGGTTTTACTGTATATACGGGCTCATTAGGGTACATCTGAGTTTAAAACAAGTTTATTTGGTTAGTTGATGACGTGACTGCAAACTCGAATCAAAGTGCTCTGTTGAGTTGTCTATCTGAAAGCTTACGGTAAATGCGGCAGAAACAAAAATGATATGCCGACATCCAAAAAAGAAATAGATTATTAGATATAATTGGGTAGTGCCACAATCGCAGAACAATGCCCATTAATGACATCAAGAGTAGTGCAAACAAACCACGATGGACATCACACATACAACAAAAAAACAAAGCAATTCGCTCTCTCCAGTATACTTAAAAGAAAGCTCACATTTATATACTTTGTTGAAAATACATACTCCAGAACGCTTAAAAAGTTCAATATACACTGTATGAAAAGATTTATGTATGCCCAAAGAACAGTCCGTGTTTCAATCACTTTAAATACAGAAAGCCAAATACAACCTCTATAATAAAAAGAAAACGATTTCAAGAAACTTCTATTTTAAACAAACACGCCTTGAAAATAATTATTTTGCTATGTAAATTAAACACGTACAGAACCCACATTAAGGGAAAATGTCCCTTCGATCATATACTTATTGCCTGTAAGATCCACCTGAAGGCATTATAAAATGTGTCGTCTATTACATGAAATCTGATTTACAGTATTCTATAAGAGGAAAGCAAAAGCCCAGATCGGACTGAACATGCTTTTATGTGATATGGTATGGTTCAGTGCAACCAGAGCAAATTATAGGTTAATAATTTAAACACAGATCAAAGCAAGATAGTTGACCCGAACCTGGTATTATATAGAAAAATAATCAGCAGTGTTTGCTTTGTTCGAAAACCTCAGTAGACTTGTCTACACTTCTTAGATGTAAAGCAAAGAATGTTTATATTCGTTTACTTTACTTTCACAATCCTTGTTTACACATGGACAGAATTGGTTCGCCATTACAAAAAGAATATCACTCAGGAGGTACCTTCTGTCTAGATAGGGAGCGCAGACGCGGTGGGAAAATGACCTTATCGTAAATATAGAAGAACTGATCTACCTTAGATGGGCTACCGTCTTACTGATATATGAATTAGCATTAAAAAACAAAACAAACAAAAAACTATTTTCATTTTACAAAAATCCCATCTTTTGGAATGTCTTTCTCTCTGATCTGTTTGGCTGGTAAGGGAGATGATATGTGTAGAAAAATAGTCAAGGAGTATTTTACTTTTGTTAGATTTAGAAATGTATAACTCATAGCCTGGTGTCAGGCTCGATCTGCCTGTTCGTTTAGGCAGGTCGACAAGGGCCTTCCTCGTTCTTTTAAAATAAAGTCCTCTGTTTTCTTGTGAGTTCCAAAATGAAGCGCCTGTGTTTCACTTTCCCCAAACTGTGTGAGTCACTTTAACCAAAAGTGAACAATTAACAAAGAGGGTAGACCAAGATCAGACGCCGCAAAACGCGGCATCTGATCAGAGTATTCAGTGTTTGCATTTAGGACAGGAATTGCTATAAAACATTTTAACAATACAAACTAACCAGATAGTCCTTATAATAGAAATAAACGGGTCCAAACTGTTACTGTAGAAGAGTCCACTCGACATAAATGCGTTACGCGTTTACAAGTGAATGAGCATTACAACGTAAGCCATGGTTTCAGCTCTTACGTAAGATGACCCGAAGATGATGTGTTCGGGAAATGATGTCTCGGACACTTTAAGAGAAAGAAACAATATTCGCTTTAAGAATTATAATCATCTTATATGGGTATGGATTCGATAAATGTATTTCCAACCCAAATGATGCACGAGCCGATCGGCTAGGTTATCCCTAGAGTTGAAAACATCTTTACAATTATTTTTCTTGCTTATATGTACCACAACCTTATTATTGTTTTTTTTTTTTTTTTTTTTTTTTTTTTTACATTAGCTGTTTGTTTTACTTTTTTTCTGTGACTATAGTTTATGAACCGAATCAATTTAATTTCCCTTGTTGATTATTGAATGTTTTCCTCTGAAGGAGAGCCATTATACAGTTATTAAACAGTGAGGACCCAGAGTTGCAATGACATCAGTACACTATGATCTGCGGTCTCCGTGCTTGTTATCTACATTTATGTGGACTTGATACATTTAGATTTCCTGTAATGTTTACAAGGGGGAGGTGGGGGGGGGGGGGCAATTTCTGTGACTTCCTGTTCTAGAAAGAAATAATTTGCTGCCCATAAGAGCAATTTATGTCGTTTAGATAGACCGCTTTTCAAAGCATCACGAAAAAATACCTATATAATTTGACCCCCTTATACAGGGGTATACATTATTTTTCTTATTTCTGCTTAAAACATAGATTGTGGGTACTCGTTAGAACCGCCTCGGCGAGGCGGTTCTAACGAGTACCCACAATCTATGTTTTGAGCAGAAATAGAACAAAATATCAGAATTTTTTTATCTGAAAATTTTCATTTTTGGTTGTAAAATTTTCAGTACATTTGAATAGGCATGTTTTCGTAATGGAAAGTTAAAATAATTTGGCAGAGTTAATTCCCTTATAAGTGTATCATTTCCCGTTTGTTTAATGTTTAAATATGTTACACCGGACGAACAACTGTTTTTTCCTATCGTAAAACACAGATTAGCATTTGCATCCGTACAGTGATCGCCGGCTTCCGCGCTTGCTGTGGTCATTTTAAAGTGACTGTATGCATTTGGTAGATATTATGCCATTTTGGACAAGGAAAATATCTTTTGTTTCTTCCTTTTTGTGCACCAAATCCCTTCGGAAATGGGGCCTACAATAAAAAAAAAAAAAAAAAAAAAAAAAAAAAAAACAACTTTTCTTCAACAGTTGGACGTAGATCAAAATCTTTTCTTCTACAGAAGGCTCCTTTTAGAAGGGAGGCAAAACAAACTTGTCAGATTTGCTTCCCCAGGAAGTGTAAAAAATTCCAGCTATATTGGTCAGACTACATAAATGCACAAGCAAATATAGATGTATGCACCATAATTTCGTACATGTTATAAGATTAGTTGCTTATCACCCAGTCTCATTAATGAATTAGAAAATCCCCGAAAACCTTAAGTACAATAAGAAACAAAAAAAAAAAAAAAAAAAATAGACTTGTGTCCGAAGTAAATAGGTTAAGTCTGGGTAAGTAGCATAGCAAAATTCAACTTCCTAGAATAAAAGATATCCAAATCATGACCTTCAAAAGAAATGCTGGCGTAAATGAAAATGTAAAATCTGACCAGGGGCCATTCTGACTCAGTCCATAAGTATGATGTTTATACATACAACACTCTTCAAGATACATGTATCAGGCAAATTCGCTTGAACAAGAAATATAAGTCAGTATGACTTCATGTACATTACGAAAACATGCCTATTCAAACATACTGAAAATTTCATCAACAAAAAATGAATTTTTTCAGATAAAAAATTCTGATATTTTTCATGTTTCTGCTCAAAACATAGATTGGGGGTTCTCGTTAGAACCGCCTCGACGAGGCGGTTCTAACAAGTACTCACAATCTGTGTTTTGATCAGAAATAAGAAAAATAATATATACCCCTCTAAACCCCAGTTTTACTATATAAAAGTGGGGTTTAAGGGGGTCAAAATTATATAGGTATATTTTCGTGATGAATACTGACTCATTATCTATAACTACGTTTATACATCAAATACTCTTCAAGATAGGAAGCAAAATTACTGGACTTTGAAATATAGGTCACTGTGACCTACAGTTATTTTAACGTTAAATTTCGGGTCATACTGACTCGTAATCCATAAGTATTAGGTTTGTATACTTAATACTCTTCAAGATATAAGGTAAATTACAAAACCATGAAATAACGATCTCTGTGACCCACGTTTATTTTAAGGTCAAACTGCGGGCCATACTGACTCATAATATATAAGTATGATGTTTATATATCAAATACGCTTCAAGATATAGAGCAAAACTACTGGATCGTGAAATTTAGGACACTCTGACCTACAGTTAGTTTGAGGTCAAACTTCTGGTTAAACTGACTCATAATCTAAACGTCTTATGTTTATACATCAAATACGCTTCAAGATATTAGGCAAAATTACTGGACCATGAAATATAGGTCACTGTGACTACACTTAATATGAGGTCAAACATTACGCCATACTGACTCATAATTAGACAGTATGGTGTTTATTCATGAAATACTCTTCAAGATATAAAGCAAAATCACTGGTCCATAAAACTCTTCAGGATAAAAGGCAAAATTACGGGACCGTGAAAGATAGGCCTTGCTGGCCTTCACTCCATGACCTACAAATCAATGTGACAATGTTGGCCGATGTCTGACTTGGTATCTGTATAAGTTATTTGCATAGCAGGTAAGTTGAAAAAAAATACAAGTGTCCTAGATTATGACCTTTAGCCCCTCCGTTGAAGTCTAGTGGTCTGTATCATGAAATGAAAGCTGACTCTCCAGGGTATCTATGGTCCAATCGTGAATGCTTTCTGATAAGAGTTTGTTGAGATATGAACTTTAGAAAAACTTGAATATTCTAGACATGTGTCCAAAGTACACAAATTAGCCTGCCCTTTGAAATACTAGTTCCAGCCTGGGCATGACACAGGAGTAACTTTAGCACAGAGTTAAAAGGTTTAGGTAGTAGTAAGTAGCATACCACATTTCAACTTCCTAGCATTAAGAGAACCCAAGTTACGACCTCCAAGAGAAACGCGGACGTAAATGGCGATATGAAATCTGACCTGTTATACATTTTGATCCCAAGCCTCACCCCACCCCATGATCCAGGGGCAACACTGGCACAAAGTTGAAGATTAAAGTTTGGGTGTAAGTAGCATACCAAATTTCAACCTCCTGGCATAAAAGGTACCCAAGTTATGACCTAAGAACCATACCAAATTCAACTTCTAGCATAAACAGTACCCAAGTTTGACCTGTTATATATTTGGGGCCCTAGCCCCACCCAGGACATGGCCCAGGGGCAACTCTGTGTTAATTAGGTCTTGGTAAATAACATCCCAAGTTTCAGCTGCCTTGCTTAAACGATACCCAAGCGAAACGCGGACGTAAAATGTCAATGTGAACTTGAATGTAAACTTAAACATTGACCCCCAGTCCACCCTAGAGCGTGATCCAGGAGCTACTCTAGTACAGGTTTTAAGGTTTAGGCTCGGATAAGTGGCATAGCAAAGTTCAAGCTCCTAGCATGAAAGGCATCGGCGTACAGACGTAACATCACGGCGAAACGCTATAATATAGTTCATGCCTATAGGACACAGTGACCTGCTGGTAGTTAAAGCTCCATATGCCTCAAAATGGACATTTTATTATACAAGAAAGGTTTAATAAATTGATATATGGTATTAATACAATCATAAAATGTGTCACCTAACAGCCTGTAAAATTTAAGCTAGTCTCTCGTTCTTGAAATGAAATGATTTTTTATCGTATCTCCGAATTAATGTTGCCAACATTAATTCAGAGATGCGATAAAAATCATTTTATTTTTGATCCAGTTCAAAAATCAAGAGACTAACTGAAATTTTACAGGCTGTCATATGCAACATTTTATGATGGTATTAATACTGTGTATCAATTTATAAAATCTTTCTAGGGTAAAATGTTAGGAATATGAAGGCTTTAAAGAGACAATGGGGATATGCCCCAGGGAACGGAGGTCAGAGGTCTGCATATAAGTTATAGTGACCTGGGGTTGGAAATAGAGTAAAACTTCAGTGACTCGAACACCGATGCTTTGTTTACCTTGGATAATTCAAACCCGTTTTTGAATGCCTAGGAAATTCTTCCGATAGCTCAAGAGAACAAACATTTACGGATATTTAAGGAAAAATGTCTTTTTTATCATAAAATGTATGTCGTGTGTGCTCATTAGAACTGCCTTATCGAGGCAACTCTAATGAGTACATTGAACATGTTCAAAATATCATTATTTTATGGAAGATCGAAAAGTCATCCCTAAATAATCCTCATTTGCCTCCTGACTTGGGGCTATGATTAACACAGGTTATACTGTTCAACTGATAAGTCCCTGGTCCGGGTTTTGTTTTAAGCAGGGCAGGGGTCAAAATAAAGAGTCACTGATGGATTTTAGGGACACAATTTAGTTTTGGTAGACCCATTACGAAAACATGCCTATTCAAATATATAGAAAGTTTCACTTCCAAAAACTGACAATTTTCAGATAAAAAAACAAACAAAAAACTCTGATATTTTTTTCATATTTCTGCTCAAAACATAGATTGTGGGTACTCGTTAGAACCTCCTCGGCGAGGCGGTTCTAACGAGTATCCACAATCTATGTTTTTGAGCAGAAATAAGAAAAATAGTGTATACCCCTGTAAACCCCAGTTTTACTATATAAAAGTGGGGTTTAAGGGGGTCAAAATTATATTAGGCGTGTTTTCGTGATGCTAGATCTCAAAGGACATAGGATATGCATAAGAAATGGTGTTTAAAATACGTAAACGTACATTAGAGAACGAAGTAAAAGTCAAAGTGACTTACCATTTTGCGTGCGACATACAGCGTTAAGTACATGTACGTGTATATTAAATTTGGCCTGCTAGGTCATACATTACAGAAGTTAGGCACTAGACAAGATTTGTAGAAAACTGATCAGAGATAAAGCAATTAGCTTGGAGTGATATGCTCTTGGTATGTGGCACATCCCTTAGTAGATAAAACTGTATCTCAGACTTGTTAAGCTTAGCCCGTGCAATCAATAAAACAGATATGCACGAGAACAGTTTTTTATAATGTAGGTTAGGGGTCACGAGTATGTCGCAGTGGCCTCTTCTTTGGTATACGACACATTTTACCGAATGATTATTCACATGCACCAATTACCTTATACCACTGGCAATATAGCATATGGTCGGAAGAACGGACAAACTAAATACAAAATCTAGTCCCCTCCAAGTTGGCCGACGGGGGACAAATAAAATACTTTACCTATATGTACACTGTAGCATGTTTACGTGTTAAGAAATCAACATCACAAGACACTGGACAACACAGGAATTTGGGGTAAATATGGTTATCCTAGTGTGTATGTGTGTGTTTGTGCGCGCGTGTGTGCGTGCGTGCGTGTTTGTGTGTGCGAAAACCTGTACATACCAATCTAAAATGTTAATGTTTACTTAACTTTTACCACTCCCTTGGCTAATTCAGTAGATGATAATTTGGTGATATTTTTCGCAGAAATCAGGATTTGACATTTCATGAAAATTGTCTCCAGTACAGACAGTTTGCATGAAATGTCAAGTCCTGTTTTCTGAGAAAAATAAGAAAAGTATTTCAATATGTCGTTAAGGTGTTGTCAGTGCCTATAAAACTAGAAAATGTTCCATTTATTGGAAGTGAAATATGACCCATTTTCCGAGTTGTGAAATGTCAAAGTGTTCATGTTTGCAACATTCTACGCCATCACGAAAACATGCCTATATAATTCTGACCCCCTTAAACCCCACTTTTATGTAGTAAAACTGGGGTTTACAGGGGTATACATTATTTTTCTTAATTCTGCCCCAAAACATATATTGTGGGTACTCGTTAGAACCGCCTTGCCGAGGCGGTTCTAACGAGTACCCACAATCTATGTTTTGAGCAGAAATATGAAAAATATCAGATTTTTAGCTGAAAATTTTCAGTTTTTGGAGGTGAATTTTTCTATATATTTGAATAGGCGTGTTTTCGTAATGCCCTGATCAAACATTGCGGTCTGATTCGATCAACATTATACTGACATGTCTGGATGTTTGAACACGTTCAGACTATATTTATACCGCTTAGCACGTTTCAGCAGACTTTCTGAAATACAGTCAACTCTCGTTATCTCGAATTCCAAGGGACTCTCTGAAACACTTCGAGATATCCGTACCTCGACAAATCAGATTTTAGAATTGAGGAAAAAATAATTCGAACAACCACATTTAACAAATTTATATGTAATTGGACTCTTGAAGATAGAGCTATATCGAAAATATTGTGGAAAAGAGGAGAAATTGTTCCCTAGGAACAATTTCTCCTCTTTCCACAATATTTTTACTTGTTGTTCGATTTTCATGTTTAGGCAGGGACAAGAATTTCACTTCGAGATAAGCGGTTATTCGAAATAAGCGACTTCGAGATAACGAGAGTCAGCTGTATTTATTTCGCGGAAAATGGGGATTAATGGGTACGCTAACTGAACTCTATCCCACGGGTCATTCAGAGAAAGCTAGTATAAGCTAGTTCCTACATGTAGGCGAGAGTAGTGGTTCGGTGGTTATACAGGTTGTCTCTAAATGGCTAGGCGTATGTCCTCAGCCGGCCTGATTTCGAAACCTCACATTAATGTGTAGTTCAGAGATAAATGCATTAGAAATAGAGCTAGGCTGGAGTTCTCTGTTGAAATTATTTAAAAACTCTAATAATAGATTATCCAAAATGTTCCCTTAATCTTCTTCTGTATAATTATATTACTTTTATGTGTTCTTCTGCTACAATTTTTTATCATTTTTTTTCTGCTATAATGTATCTACAAACCGTAAATGTACGGTTAGGCGAACAATTGAATAAGCCTCGCTCCTGTTCTGATCCTAATGCTACTGTCTTTTCAACATCTTTCGGAGAAACGTTTTTGCATGACGCTTTAAAAAAAAGACGTAAATCTGCAAACTTTTTTGAATTTTAATGTAACACCATTTGTCGCGACTATGTATATACAAAAAGTTTTATTCTATTAATTCGTTTTAAAGAATTCAAATAGTTTCACTTTTCCGATGGTAAAAATGTCTGCAAAATATACAAAAAATGGTAAGGTAGTATATGTACTTGAGGCAGGATTTCAACAAGTTCCGTTTTGTTCAAAATTTCTGGAATTTTCACAATATTGTTATGGAACATCAATAATTTAAAATCCGAAAAGAAAAGTAAAAAAAAAGAAAAAAGTTTTCTATTTAAAAACAAAAAAAAAAGTAAAGTCCAGTTTACTATAGAAATTGCATTGGTCAGACCCATTTTTGGCCATAAAATTAATATTACTGTAAATTTGGTAACAAAGCAGAGAAACAGAAACGACAAATGGTTTCTGATAAGATATTGTCAATTACAAATAAATGTTTTCATTTAGGAAAAACGTCTATCCGAGGGACATCAAAAGCACAGTATTTTGCATGTCATATAAAAGATGTTGCTATATATATTCGACAATGAAATATGTTTAAGCCAAGACGGTTATAATTTTGTTCGGAATAATAGATTTGGCACAGTCAATCCTCGTTACAACGATAGCATTTGTTCTCAAAGACGTTGCAATTGAAATGAATTTACTGTTGTAAAGAATCCTTAATGGACAGAATTATATGTAAGAAAGACCTTGTTTTATTTTTATTTCCTCATAGAACATATATTTTGGATATTTGTTAGAATTGCCTCAGTGAGGCGATTCTAAAAAATACCCAAAACATATGTTATTTGAAGTTCTAATGCAATAATTGCATAATTTCTCATTAAATGTCACCTCTTGAGCGAAGGTTTCGTAACATACAAATTGGCATTTTAACGAATTTGTCGTTGTATCGAGTGTCGGTATTAAGAGGGTTGACTGTAATGATATTTGCGCCACACTATGGAAAATGTGCCTTTGGGGCATATGCGGAAAGGGAAACCTAGATTAGCCAGCACATCCGCACTATCTGATCAGGGCATTCGCGGTCCGATTACAGATTCATTGATTCACTGACTTTTTTAGAATATAGTAATGTATAGCACAGGATTTTGTCGGATCGTGCGGCTTTGCTAGTTGGTATATATATTTATGTGCACATACATGTATTCCCGTGTACTTCGAAAATACCTTTTCTCACGGAGAGGCAGTACATGTACGACTTGTAGTTTGTTTGTGTTGAGGTTTTACGGCCCAGTCAACCCAATGGGGTCATGTCGAGCGCGGTCAGTTTACTTAACCACACGTTTACTGGGCAGGCTTTGTCCTCAAAGCGGTTAACCAGTATTGTGCACATTCTTTCGCCAGAAACTGACAACTGCCCTTCTTGAATTAGCGGAGAGAATGACCGTAGAAAATATTTCATGATCAATCTTCACGAAAGAATGTTGCCGACCTCGGCGGGGGTTGAACCTGCGACCTCCTGGTCTCCAGTCGGACGGCGCATCCAACTGAGCCACCGAGACCGGCACGACTCGTAGTACATGTACCGTCGAACCTCAATAGCTCAACATACAATCATTGTGTAGAAAATCGAAAAGAGCTCCCTAAATTATCACTTTACTTCCTGACCTGGCGCCATGAATAAACCTCAGTGGCTCGAACTACCCATACCTCGAACAAATGTCCATGGTCTCAAAGATGTTCGAGTAATTGAAGTTCGACTGTAGTTCGAAAATACCTTTCCTCACGGGAAGGCTGAATTTTCTATTGCATTAAGAAAAAACACACCTATTCAAATATAGAGAAAATTTCACATCAAAAAACTGAAAATTTGCATATAAAAAACTCTGTTATTTTTCCTATTTCAGCTTAAAACATAAATTGTCTTACTCATTAGAACCAGCTCGGTTTTACTATATAAAAGTCGGGTTTAAGGGGTCACAATTATATAGGCATGTTTTCGTGATGATAATTTGGTCTTATGACATATGCGATCAGCGAAGATACCGATCAACTATTGCATTCACGTAGCCAGAACAGGATCTACCATCTTACTTAATATAGAATTTTTAATCTCCACGTTTCCGGACAGCCTACGCCCTTATCAAACTATGCGAACGTGTAGTCTGATTTGGCTTCAATTTCTGAAATGCCATGTGACGCACAACGCATGAAACTGACCTTTATAATTTGCAGACAACGCAGGCCCAGATCAGCCTGTGCATAAGCGCAGGCTGATCTGGGCCTCCGATGTCCGCCTACAGAATCAGTGGATACTGTAATATATAACGACGAATGAAAATACCCAGCTTAGACAGCACAGATACATGTACGCTCGGTGAACTGGACCTACGTTGTCTGAAAAATGCATAAAGGCCCTGTTAGTGCCTTGCGCATCATAAGGTAATAGCTTTACGCTAACATATCTGTGTAAAATGTATAGTTCTCTGCCATAACTCCAGTCCATTTTTAGCCAGAATATTGATAGATTTCTTATTTTTTTTCTACAATAATATGTCACAAGTACATATGTATTCGTTAGAAACGCCTCAAAGAGGCGCGTCTAATGAATACCCACTACTCTTAATATATATATATATATATATATATATATATATATATATATATATATATATATATATATATATATATATATATATATATATATACCACTCCTACCTAGAGCTATGTAAAGCATGGAATTTTCACCATATAACACAGGAAATGAGGAAAAGTTTTGGCTCTCGTAATTAAGCATATTAGGACAAAATTATTGCTAGAAGTAGGTCTAACTACCCCATTGATAAGTTGATTTAAAAACTGCAAAATTTTGCAAATTCCCCTAATAATGTTAATCCCTACCTATATTGCACAGCCTTGTCGACGTAATGTGCAATTATTACGAAAACATACCTATTCAAATATATAGAAGATTTCACCTCCAAAAACTAAAACAATCTCAGACAAAAAAACCCGATATTTTTCATATTTCTGCTCAAAACATAGATTGTGGGTACTCGTAAGAACCGCCTCGAGTACCCACAATCTATGTTATTTAGCAAAATAAGAAAAATAATGTATACCCCTGTAAACCCCAGTTTTACTATATAAAAGTGGGGTTGAAAGGGGTCAAATTTATATAGGCATGTTTTCGTGATGTTTAAAATGTTGTATTTATATTATCGTCTAAATAATGTAAAACATGTTGACATAGGTTTTCAATTTCCAAACCCGAACCCCCAACCCCACCCCCTCCCAAATTAGTTGTTGTACATGTATTGTATTCATTATTAACTGATTTTTTTTTCTGTTTGTCGAACATTGCCGTGAAGTTCTGGACAGAAATATTAACGTTTGGCAATGGAGCTACAAAATATAGACATCAGTAGTATAGGACGGCACTTTGGGGACAGTGCCGTCCTATACTACTGACACCCCACAACTGTGAGAAATAAAGAAATCTCCATACTGCGGCTTGGTTTCTAAGTTAAATTGTGCTTAGCCAGACAGGTCAGCTATTGGTTCAGACTGTCGCACAAAAAAGCCGAAGGGCGTTACAAATGACAGTTTCAAAATTATTTTCATACTTCCACTAGAATTGCTTAACACTATGTAAAATTCAGTCGTGTCGGTAGAAAAAGACTCTTTGTCAAAAGCAATCAGACTCCTAAACTGTCCAGAACTTGGGCTCTTCTTTTTGTGATAAGTCAAGTATTTGCAAAACTGCTAATTCCTTGGCCAAACTAAGCATCTCTCCAATCTTAATAGAGTCTATATTGGGTATATCCAAAACAAAATTCACCTTCATTTGACTAGGTATTTTTAGCCGCACCGTAAGAAAACGTAAATTCAGACCTACGCAGCCAACTAAGACTCAAATCAGCCTGTGCATCTGCGCAGTCTGATCAGAGTCTTCGTTGTCCACATGAAGAAATTTGGCATCCTTAACCATCAAAATTGCGCCCAGAGAAGAGTCTGATCAGACTGCGCGAATGCGCAGGCTGATCTGAATCTTCCGCTGGACGCACATGCTTGAAGGTAGGTTTTCTTACGTTGCGCCTCATTTTATCTTGACCTGTCCCGCAACCTCTATGATGTCGCGTGCCATCTACCCGGAAGTCGTCGACAGCCGGAATACTCAGTATAAAAGTCCGCACAGATTCAAGACCCGTCACTATCCTTTCGTAGTCCGAACATATTCAAGTAAGTTGTTTTTATATATTAAATGTTAATTATTGTAAGTTGTTACTATTACATGTAATAATTGAAGTCTCAAAGTCAGAATACGTATCTTCGAACATGTGCGCACAGCAAAGATTCAGATCAGTCTGCGCATCGCGTAGTCTGACAATAATCTTCACTGATCGCAGTATGGATGCAAAGTTCCTACATTCTGACAACGAAGACTCTGATCAGTCTGCGCATCCTCTGCGCGGATGCGCAGACTGATATGAGTCTTCATTTGGCGCACATATCAGAAGGTATGTTTTGTCACGATGAGAGTCATTTAATTATCATTATTTTTATTATTTGTATTATTATTATTATTTATCTATCTAATAGCCGCATTTGCCCTAAATATCTATACACGCAGGAGTTTTCTGACGGTGTAGACCTAGATCAGACGCCGCGTTCTTCAGCGCTGATCAGGATCTACACTGTTTGCCACCAATTCAGCAGTTTTTTGACACATCAACGGGTAGTAAAATGGAGGTGTTCAAACTGTAGAAAAAATATAGGAAGTTAAGTAATCCAATATTTATTGCAAATACGGTAAAACAAAATCTAGTTTCATGCTATAGTTGTACGATTCACATTCTTTTTATTCGAATTGTACACTGAATATATTCAAATTAAGTGCTTATTTATTTACTTATTTGTTGACATGCAAAAAAGTCACATAATTAACATATAACAATGTCACGAATATAACACAAAGATTGACTCATTCAAATTGCGGAAGTTAAAAACGAATTACGACGATGCTAATTAAATGAATCGTAATCTAAAAAACGTACCAGCTGCTATGTGCGCCGAAGAAAGCTTTAAATCAACCTGTGCATCCGCGCAGTCTGATCACAGTCTTTGTTGTCCACACTGATTTTTTTCATTGCATCCTTGCATTACGAAAACACGTCTATTCAAATATATTGAAAATTTCACAACCAAAAACTGAAAGATTATGAGATAATAATTCTGATATTTTTCACTTTTCTGCTCAGAATATAGATTGTTGGTACCCGTTAGAACCGCCTCGACGAGGCGGTTCTAATGAGTACCCACAATCTATGCTTTTGAGCAAAAATAAGACAAATAATGTATACTCCTGTAAACACCAGTTTTACTATATAAAGTGGGGTTTAAGGGTCAAAATTGTATAGGTATATTTTCGTGATGGCTATCCAAAATGCGCACGGCGAAGATTCTGAAGAGACTGTTCGAATGACGCTTTCTGTCGTTGCGGCTCATATAATAAAAACATACGTATACATATGTTTTTTTGCTTCTTTACACAGCGTACATGTACAATATCACTGCTACAACCAAATGCGAATATATGATGTTAAGTCTTTTAAGTTTTATTTCAAAGTATTAATTTGGTGTATGTCAGAATGCCATGTAGACTGACTCCAGTCTCCAGTGACTAAATATTTTTCTCAGAATCCTGTTTGATAATCCACAAAAATAAAACCAAACAAATATCATGACTATTAAAGCTGGTCACTATAGTGACCAGCCTTTATAGTCATGATATTATTATTATTATTTTTTTTTTTAAGTGGATTGTTAGACAGATCATGAAAAAAATATTTAGTCACTGGAGACTGAAGCCACTCTAGTTGCCATAGTACATGTAGCCAATGACGTAATTTCTGGACCATCAGGATGTTTTGATGTTTTGTAGTATATACAACGTCGTTTGTAAGATGGAATAATTTCAACTCTATTCGGTGCTATAATAGCGCTGAAAAAAAAGCATGTGAGCCTTTAGAAAACGTACCTTCCGACATGCGCGCCGAGCGAAGACAGATCAGCCTGAGCATTTACGCAGTCTGATCAGAATCTTTACATCACGAAAACACGCCTATATAATTTTGACCCCCTTAAACCCCACTTTCATATAGTAAAACTGGGGTTTACAGGGGTAGACATTATTTTTCTTATTTCTGCTCAAAATCATAGATTGTGGGTACTCGTTAGAATCGCCTCGGCGAGGCGGTTCTAACGGGTACCCACAATCTATGTTTTGAGCAGAAATATAAAAAATATCAGAATTTTTATCTGAAAATTTTCATTTTTTTTTTGGGGTGGTAAATTTTTCAGTATGTTAGAATAGGCATGTTTTCGTAATGATTGATAGATTTTGTATAGCCAAGGATGCAAAGTTTCTTCATGCGGACAACGAAGACTCTGATCAGACTGCGCGGATGCGCAGGCTGATTTGAGTCTTCGTTGGGCGCGCATGTCAAAAGATCCAATTTCTCACGTTGCGGGGTTCATTCACTTGGTTGATAATTTACTTCATGGACATTGTTAAAGTTAAAAAAAGGGGGCTGTACACAGGCAACGAATGTTGCCCAATGTGTTTAAAATACTATAAAATAGCAACAACTGTTATGTTTGAATGAATCAGCGCCGGTGAAGACGACTGAATTTTGTTATTAATACTACACTTCTAGTTTCCTTTCGGTATTGCAATAAAATACTTAAGTATTTCAATACCGCGGTGGCACAGTATATATAGTGTAGTACCGATATGCATTCTGATTAGGGACAGTGTTGTTTTCTTCTTAATGCATTGGATACTGTGTAAACTAATCACGAGACATGGAGGATATGGCTTTGGTAGTCCCCAAATGTTATATTGAAGCAGTATTTATTTATCTATTTATCTACACGATGGTCTGTTTTATTTTCAGAATCAAAATGAAGGTCGCTACACTCTCCGTTGTCTGTGTGTTTATGACACTAGCTTTGGCTCTCTCAGTCTACGGAATGGGTAGCTATGGTGGATACGGTGGATACGGTTACTCTTATGTGCCTTATTATGGAGGACAACAACAGAGTAACCCACTGGGTATTGGACAGGGAGGACTTTGTAAGTAACCAATGTGTTTTTACCTGTACTTAATAACCTCATACAGGCACAAAAGCACTAATGTAGATGTACAGAGCGGTCACATTTCAAAAGGAGCCTTCCTATAACAGCCACAACAAAGTGGTGTGCGCACGTGTGTGTGAAGAGGGAGAGAGAAGCGAGGAAGAGAGAGATTAGCGCATTGGCTAAGGTATGAAGAGGCCTGATCCAGCTGCATGGATGTGTATACATTTTGTTGTGAATCAAGTCACGTGTACGTACATGTAAGTGTTTATAAATAAATGTCACACTCCGATAACTTCAGTCCGTTTTAAAAAGTGACAATTACAATATAGAAATCCAGACATATAGATCTGAAAAACTGGGAAATTTAAATGGAATGGATGCATTCAAAAGGACGACAACTCTGGCAAGTTTGTTGTGCCTCTCTTCTGAATAGGGGTCTGCTTTAAAAGGAAAGAGTCTGCTCCCTTTCCTTTTAACGTTATGAAAACACGCCTATTCAAATATATAGAAAATTTCACCTCCAAAAACTGAAAATTTTCAGATAAAAACTCTGATATTTTTCATATTTCTGCTCAAAACATAGATTGTGGGTATTCGCGAGGCGGTTCTAACGAGTACCCACAATCTATGTTTTTGAGCAGAAATAAGAAAAATAGTGTATACACCTGTAAACCCCAGTTTTACTATATAAAAGTGGGGTTTAAGGGGGTCAATATTATATAGGTATGTTTTCGTGATGGAGAGATCCTCTTTCAGACGGGCCTGCGTATGCTGAAAAGCAATGAGGACGTTGCAAATGTTTTCTCTCTTGTTGAAAAGGTATGAAAACCAAACATGTATCTGCCTTAACATGATGTAGTACGCTGGCGAATAGTGTATGCCAGTGTATCATTACCATGATAGCAGCCAATGTTCATACTCGTATATGTAACTGTAGGAAAATCCGCTAAATACTAGTTTTCAAAGTAGTTGCGGTCATGGTACCAAAGCCGTAATTCAAAATCATAAATCCATAAACGAATGACGAATCAGAATGTTCAGACCAACAGACATGGACCCCAGAAAAAAGGGTGTAATCAGGCGTCCGCGGATAGTAAGCATTACTTGGTAAGCAAGCTTCGCCCACCATGCCCATGGGCCTGAACGAAGGAAATATCGGTAGAAGCGTATGTCCGGGATTTGGGAAGTCTACTTATGGCGCGTCACTGGCAAAAACATCAGAAACAATTCTGGAAACTGCCACATTGTAGGGATTGACTAGATCATGATGTCTCCCATAGAACTTCTTAAGTGTTGCTACCAGTTTGGTTTTTTGATACCCCTGGCTCAACAACTTTTGAGTGAGCACTTTCCCACGCTCCATGAAGTCCTGATAATTTGAACAAGTTCTGGCATAACGGATTAACTGTGAAACGTAAACGCCGTATTCTGGTGCAGAAGGGATATTACTGCTCAGGAAAGGAAAGTTAACGATGGGAAAATTGAAGTCATCCCGTTTGTCGTAAAGCCTAGTAGTAAGCTTTCCATTGTCGATGTAGAGATAACAATCCAAGTATGAGGAGGAGGCTGAAGTCTCCGTTGTTTCCTTTATTTCAAGTTCACGTGGGTAGATGAATTCTAAATACTCTGCAAATTTTGTGTTTTTCAGAGACAATACATCATCTATATATCTGTAGGTGAAATTGAATTGTTGTGCGAGGTGTTTCTTGCCTGCCTGGAGGAGACTTTGTACAAACTCCGCCTCATACGAGTATAAAAACAAGTCGGCAAGTAACGGTGCACAATTAGTACCCATCGGTATGCCGATTGTTTGTTGAAATATCCGACCGCCGAACTCCACAAATAATTGTCGATTAGATATTCCAGCATCTTAATGACATCTGCATCTGAGTATTTTTGTGGTGCATCAGAGTGATCTCGAATGAAGTATGTGTCTTTGTATGACAACATACTGAAATCGACGGTTACCATTCTTGTGGAAGAAACACTGGTTGATAATTTCAAAAGGAAACAAAAATAGAAGTGATTAAAACAATTGCCCGTTTAATGTCCATCGTTGTGTATATGTGTCAGAGTTCAATAACTGAGACCACAGGTGTCTAAATTAAAAAAAATAAATGAGCCTCTAGATGAGAAAACGTACGCTTCTGAAATGCGTTATTCTCTGACGGGAAAGAGCTTGCAGGAGGCACAAACATGTCTGTAATATTCCTGCCCATAAACGTGAATCCATTTCCCTTATAGTAGCAAGTGTGTGTGTGTGTGTGTGTGTGTGTGTGTGTGTGTGTGTGTGTGTGTGTGTAAAACCCGATAAATTTAGTAAAATCTAGTAAAATAACAAACATGTGATTTGGTTTTGTTTATATATTAACATCTTCTTGTCTTAAATATTTCAGTGATGCTGTTCGGATTCCTGTTCTTGTTCCTGATCCTGTTCAATAGTTCTCTCTTCAACACCACCGCATCAACTGCCCCCACCGTCTCAATTATCCAGAGTTAAATTAATGTAAGTTTACACTACATAATAGACATGTACGAGTACATGTATATCTAAAACATTCCTTACTTACATGCTCTTCAATTTACATTTTGTTACTCGACTTATTTTCTTACTTATATCAAAAGTAGTGTGTTTGTTGTTTTTGTTTTTGTTTTCATATTATAATAATTATTATTATTAGTATTATTATTATTATTATTAGTGTTGATTTAATTATAATTTTACTACCAGCTTTTGTCCCAGTCAAACTGACCTGATCTTTCTCATCTAACTAAACATATCTGGTTACTGAGAAATGGTTCACAATCCTGAGTAAACAGATGAAATAAACAGGCGTATAAATTATAGCTGTTTTATCTTATATATTTTTATTTTCATTACAGGAATCTCTCATTACATCGACAGCGTTTATTCCCAATAATGTTGCCGTTTAAATGAATTTGCTGTTGTAAAGAATACTTAAACGCAGCAGAATGATATATAAGAAAAGATTTGTTTGTTTGTTTTGTTTTTACGTATTTCTTTACAAAGCATATGATCAGGATATTTGTTAGAGTCGCCTCACTGGGGCGATTCTAACAAATATTCAAATCATATGTTTTTTTTTTTTTTTTTTTGTTTTTTTTTTGAATTATTAAATGCATTATTCTTACATAAAAATCTGATCGACTGTCACCTTCTGAGCGAAGATTCCGCGTCCGTCAAATTATCATTATAATGAATTTTGTCTTTGTACCAAGTGTCGGTATAAAGAGGGTTGATTGTATTATTTAGAATCTAGTACGGCAATTAATGCAGAAGCATATTATTTTTTTCTTCCTAGCGCATACATCATGTTATGTGTTCTTTGTAAGCATGCGCATACTTATATTAGAGGCACATTGTAATGTCATTTAATCTCGTTTCAGATTCGCCGTATTCACAGGTTTTTCCTGTCGGATCATGAAGATTTCACTTATTTATTTTCACTGCCACCACCCGAACATCGCCTAAGCATTATCTGTGTTGTGATTGAATGTATAAGAAACTACAAAGTCTGTGCTGTATTTCTCTTATTTATTGGTTGACAAATAAAATGAAAACAAAATTATACTAAAACATGTTTTTATCATTGTTAATACAGTCAAATGTCAATGGCCCGAACATCCTGGGACCATGGAAATTTGTTCTAGATATGGGCAGTTCGAGCAACTGAGGATAAAAAGTAGAGCCAAGTCAGGAGACAAATAGGGATAATTTAGGGATGTCTTTTCTATCGTCTGTAAAAGCAGTATGAAGCGCATACTCATAAGACGATTCTAATGAGTACAAACTACATACATTTTCGAGAAAAAAAGATATATTCCCTAAAATATCCCGAAATATTTGTGTTCTTCATCTATTGAAATAACAAACTAGGGACTCAAAACCGAGTTCGAATCCTCTATGGTGAACGAGCCATCAGTTTTTGAGTTTTTGAATTTTGATTGAATGTGTTTACTCGTATCGACCCTAATGCTAATGCATGTGCTTCCCGTTGTTTCCCGATAATACAGTGTATACACAGCAAACATGGGTACCCCGGGGTAGTCATCTGTAGGAGAATTTTCGGAATTGTGCGGTCGTAAAGAAAGCAGCTTTACATATATACTTGCAGCAACCTGTTTTACTGCAAAAATTGTCTTAAAGACCTATGTAGCTTCCGATAACCATTAAGAAAACACGCCTATTCAAATATATTGAAACGTTCACCAGCAAAAAACTGAAATTTTTCAGATAAAAATTCGCGAGGTGGGTCTAACGAGTACCTACAATTTATGTTTTAGAGCAGAAATAAGAAAAATAATGTAAACCCCAGTTTTACTATATAAAAGTGGGGTTTAAGTGGGTCAAAATTATTTAAGTATGTTTTCGTAATGAGTGGTATCAACATAAATATTTTGTCATTATATTTCTTATGAAAAATGTTTTGGGTATCTATTTAAGCTATTAATTTGTCCTAACAAGCTATTTTAAAAGTTGTCGTAACACCTTTACAAATAGAACCAACATGTCCCTTTCCGGGTTCCATAAGAAGCTGCTACCATTTTGTGGAGAAATGATGAACCTATTGATATTTTTATTCCCACGCATTTTTTTTAAAAAAGCGATGGCGATATTGTTAACGCTACCGTCCGTCCGTCGCGCTATCTCCTTATAAACCACTGGGTGGAATTCTAGCAAACGCTACACCACTTCCCCTTATGGTAAGGGTGTGCAAGAGCAACAATATTTTTTTTCTGTGCGTCCGTCCGTCCATGCGTCCGTCCATGCATATGTCACACTACCTCCTCCTAAACCACTGGGCGGAATTCAACAAATTTAATACATCCCCTCATGGTAAGGGTGTGCGAAAGCAACATTAATTTTTAGTTCGTCCGTCTGGCGTCTGTCCATCTGTCCGTCACGCTATCTCCTCCTAACTATCGCTATCTCCCACTGGGCGGCATTTAACCAAACTTGCTACATGATATCCCCTCATGGAAACGGGTGTGGCAAGTCCATCCGTCCGTCCGTCATGCTATAAGCAACGAGTGTGGGGATTTGCGATGGCGCGCCATCGACAGCGCATTCTAGTTCAGTTATGCTGAGATGCTGGCTTCTGCCTTTGTGAGATTTTTACCTAACCTTGATGAAAGACAAACTCAAGTCATGCACCCTGCTGTAGGGACACATGACAGCCCATCTACATGTATTTCACGGGCCCTGATGAGTGTGACATGTTTGCATCATTTGGTCAAGCACTTACCTGCTCTTATTCTGGGCTGCTAAACATAACATAAAGAAGCTTTATTTTATGTCGCACATTAGAAACAGACAACATGTGCTCTGTGTAGAGCTTTTATTGGACAAACAAGGTCTCAATTAACAAATACTTACCTGCCTTTATGTATCTTTTCAGGACTAGCCTAGATTATGCGAGCTTCAGCAAAAGGAGCTCCTAGTATCATTTTTTTACCCCTTTGGTATGACGTGGCCAAGGTTTGAACCCGCAATATCCCATTCCTAAAGCAGATGCTCTACCACTGAGCTATCAGGGCAAGTTAAAACAGTATCTACCATAAACATTATTCAGATAGATAAACTGGTAGCTGTGTAAACTATCTGAAACTGTTCTTACAGGAGAAGTGTGAAGACTCACATCAATCGGTGTCTATGTAATTTGCCACCATTTTTTTTTTTTTGTGTGGTGCGAGCAAGGAATGAACAGTGTAGCAGTGCCTGTATACATGTACCCCTGACTTACTTTGTATGCCAGGGGTATAATAATGGTAGACATTTTGCCTCAGTTCTGAATTTAATTTTTAAACAACTAAAATATAGTCGAACCTCGATAGCTCAAACCTTGATGACTCCTTTACCCTGGCTAATTCGAACTCATTTATGAGTCCCTATGAGTTTCTTCCGATAGCTCAACAAATATTTACGGGAATTTTCTTACTTTATGATGTTGTGTGTACTCATTAGTATTGTCTCGTTGAGGCGATTCTAATGAGTACACTAAGCATACCATTACTGTCTAAAAGATCGAAAAACTGCCCTAACTTATTGTCATAAAATTTGCTCTTGACATGGTGCTATGATTAACCCTCAGTGACTCGAACAACCCGTATCTCAAACAAATTTACATGGTCCCACGGATGTTCGAGCCATTGAGGTTTGACTGTGTATGAAGATTGGCCTTGCAAACAAAGAACACAGAAAAGAACAGAAATCAGAGTCTCAGTTTTATGAGTTTGCGAATTTGCCAAATGTAAGTCACAATTCTATATACAGTCAAACCTCAATAGCTCGAACACTCATGGCTCGTTTACAATGACTCACTCGAACTAGTTTTTGAGTCCCTACAAAATTCTTCCGATAGCTCAAGAAAACAAATATTTAGGAAAAATTTCTTATTCTATCATGAAATTGTATGTTGTGTGTACTCATTAGAATCGCTTCATCATACAATTATTGTGTAGAAAATAGAAAATATTTCCCTAAATTATCACTATTTGCTACCTGACCTGGCGCCACAATTAACCCTCAGTGGCTCAAACTAACCACAGCTCGAACAAATTTCCATGGTCCCAAAGATGTTCGAGCCATTGAAGTTTGACTGTAGTGAAGTTACCTGGTTTGTTAAAGACAGACGTATGATTCCAATTGATCGTGTCAACATCTTCTTCATCTGGTCTATCTAAACTTTTTCTGTGTCTTGCTAAATCATATACAGCTTCCACAGTAACCTGAATAAGATTTATGTACCTCAGTGATACACTGGATATTTAGTGCTTAACCCTTTATAGCGGCAATTCAACTGCAGCAGATGGTTTTCTGAAATATTTATCCTCATGCTTTTTAAAACGCTATCTTCTCCTTAACCACTGGACAGAATTATAAAAACTTGCTACATCACTTCCCCTCATGGTAAGAGTTAGCTAGAGCAACATTAGTTTCCTGTATGTCCGTCCATCTGTTCGTCAAACTATCTTCTCTTAAACCACTGGGCGGAATTAAACAAACCTTGCTACATCACGTCCCCTCATGGTAAGGGTGTGTGAGAGCAAGATTATTTTTCCTGTGCATCTGTCCGTTATTCATCCATCTACAGGTCCTTCACGCTATCTCCTCCTAAAACACTGGGAGGAATTCAACAAAACTTGCTACATCACTTTTCCTTATGCGTGTGCGATAGCAACATTATTTATACGAGCGCCCCTGTATCTGTCTGTCATGCTATCTCCTCCTAAGTCACTAGGCAGAATTCAACCAAACTTGCTACATCACTTCCCCTTATAGTAGGGGTGTACGGGAGCAACATTATTGTTCCGTGCATCCATCCAGGCATCCGGAGTCCGTCCGTCTGTCCGTCATGCTATTTCTTCCTAAGCACTGGGCAGAATTGAACCAAACTTGCTACATGGCCTCTCCTCAAGATAAGGGCGTGCGAGAGCAAGTCTGGGTCCGTCCGTCCGACATTCATGTTTTTAGCAACATTCGCAGCGAGCGTTGGGAATTGCAATGGCGCGGCGAGTCATCGACTGCGCATTCTAGTATTAAATACTGGCTTAGCTATAGAATCCAGAGGTATAGCTGAGATGTATGAATTTTACGTATATATGTTAAAATAATGCGCTCTGCGTAAATGGTCACATTCTGGAAGTCAGCGTTGATATCACGTCTGTGCAACCTGTTCACAACCCGTGCATATAGCATAGAAGGCGGACAATCGCGTGATTCACATTTGATAATCTCACTATTTATTTTTCTCTCCGTTTCGCAGTAAGTATTGTACCAGTGTTTATAGTATGCGATAGTTTTCAGAGATTACACCTACTGCACCGTACCCGGCATTGGCAGCACTTCTTTTCGCCTTGCCAACTGTGGACAAAATGCTCCGATTTTCTTGCAAATCTCGACAGAAATGTGCTGATGCTACTGGTAGGCATCACACTTTTGACAAAAAATGCCAATTGTGAATGTTTATTTCTCAAATGACACGTTTTGCAGCGGTTTCATAACTGCTGGTATATATTATTTGCAAACAGATGATAGTAAGTACTTGTTTCAGTTCAGTACAATGATCATTAGCAGAGAAATCAACAGAAAAGTATAATGATAGGAATCACACCGGGTGATAAGTGTCACTCTGAATATTACAACAGAAAGAAAATGGATAGGAGTCGCACTCCACCATTACTAAACTTCAACGTATACGTTCTGGACTGTTTTCGAGATAAAAAATAATACACTGGTTTAGATTTTTTATTGAAAGTATCACATGTGAAGGCCTTCCCAAGTCCTATTTCCTTCCTTATGTGTCGGCTATGGTAACCTTGGCAAGCAAACTTTTGCCACACTGCATTCATGTTTGCATGTTTTTTTTTGTTTGTTTTTTTGTTTTGTTTTGTTTTTGTTTTTTTTTTTTGTTTTTTGTTTGTTTTTTTTTTTTCTGTGTTTCGCTGTGTGCATCTCATAGTTGGCTTTACTAAAAGTTACTTTTCCACACTCTGAACATTTATATTTTCCCACTTCGTTGTAACGCTGTTTATGTTGCCTTAAAGTATCTTTTGTATTTAATAGGTCTCAACATACGGCGTACATAAAATCATTCTCTGAAAAAAACAAAAAAAAAAAAAAAAAAACAAAAAAAAAAAAAGACTCGGTCTGAACAATTACTGGTATACAATTATAGTGATGTTACATTCTGCAGATAATGTACACGAAATGAGTAAAAGAGTAGGAAACGCCTGTGTTATCTGACCGTCAGATGTTTTCGGGTCTTTCAGGCTGGTGACTCTCTAGCAACGTACGAAATTATCGAAAGTTTACATGTATTCAGCTCCTCAGAAATACTATTATAGCTATCAAACAGAGACCACAGAAGACAAACATGTGTTCTGAGAATAAAAAGAACCTGAAACCAATGTGTAGCGGGATAAAATGGCTGAATCCTCTGCTCCAAAGGCAAATAATACTCGTAGTAGTAGAATCCAGGCGATGCTATACTGGAGCCTGTTCATTTACCGCCTCTGACATTCAATGTGTAAGTTTTAAAAGGCAGTCTTATTCTGAAATTGTTGAATGGGTAAAATTGGCTTTTTTCACTTCAAAACAATTTATACAATGGAACCTCGATAATTCAAAATCCAAGGACCAAACAATTTTGTTTGAATTATTGAGACGTTGAATAACTGAGGGTTAAAATGCATACATATTTAAGTCGGGACTTCAAAATGATTTTGAATTATTGTGAATTTTGAATTATTGGAGTTTGAATTATCGAGGTTCTACTGTATGTGTTAAACACGTATCCCACACAAACTTATCAAAGCAAAAATACTAAAACAAGCTTGTTTCCAAACTACAAACATTTGAAAATGGGCAAATAGTATGCGAGCTCAATTTCGCCTGGGTGCAGAACTGACTCGTGTGATTCCTATCCTCCCACAAATATGTAATGTGATTCCTATCATACATAGTGTCTCCTATCATGAAGTGTTTTCCGTTCGTCTCCGCGAATAAGAATAAAATTAACCAAGAAACAGTTTTCAACAATCTTACATATATTAATGCTATTACCCTATTCGCATAAATTCGTTGCAGATTGAGTGTTTTGGAAAAACATCACTCAAAACGGCATGCTCTAACAAAAGTGTGATTCCTATTGTGCCGTAACAAAAATTCTGAGAGACATTTTAAACAAACCATATGTTTTTGTTTATAAAGGAACATGACCGAATAAATGTTTTCAAAGCCTGGGTACGCTGCACTAGGAGGCAAAACAAACTTGTCAGATTTGCTTCCCCAGGAAGTGTAAAAAATTCCAGCTATATTGGTCAGACTACATAAATGCACAAGCAAATATAGATATATGCACCATAATTTCGTACTGTACATGTTATAAGATTAGTTGCTTATCACCCAGTCTCATTAATGAATTAGAAAATCCCCGAAAACCTTAAGTACAATAAGAAACAAAAAAACAAAAAAAGACTAGACTTGTGTCCAAAGTACACAAATGTCCCCGCCTTCGCTCTTTGCCCATATGGCAACAACTTTTTTTTTGAAATAGGTTAAGTCTGGGTAAGTAGCATAGCAAAATTCAACTTCCTAGAATAAAAAATCATGACCTCCAAAAGAAACGCTGGCGTAAATGAAAATGTAAAATCTGAGCAGGCGCCATTCTGACTCAGTCCATAAGTATAATGTTTATACATATAACACTCTTCAAGATACATGTATCAGGCAAAATCGCTTGAACAAGAAATATAAGTCAATATGACTTACATTTTTTTCTGGTGTCAAACTTCATATAATACTGACTTATTAACTATAACTATGTTTATACATCAAATACTCTTCAAGAAAGAAGGCAAAATTACTGGACTGTGAAATATAGGTCACTGTGACCTACATTTATTTTGATGTTAAATTTCGGGCCATACTGACTCGTAATCCATAAGTATTAGTTTTGTATTTTTAATACTCTTCAAGATATAAGATAAATTACAAAACAGTGAAATAACGATCTCTGTGACCCAAGTTTATTTTAAGGTCAAACTTCGGGCCATACTGACTCATAATATATAAGTATGAAGTTTATATATCAAATACTCTTCAAGACATAGAGCTAAACTACTGGATCGTGAAATTTAGGACACTCTGACCTACGTTTAGTTTGAGGTCAAACATCTGGTCAAACTCACTCATAATCTAAACGTCTTATATTTATACATCAAGATATAAGGCAAAATTACTGGACCATGAAATATAGGTCACTGTGACTACACTTAATATGGGGTCAAACATTATTTCATACTGACTCATAATAAGACAGTATGGTGTTTATTCATGAAATACTCTTCAAGATATAAAGCAAAATCACTGGACCATAAAACTCTTCAGGCTTTAAATGGACAATGGGGCTATGCCCCAGGGAATGGAGGTCAGAGGTCTGCAGATAGGTTATGGTGACCGGTGGTTGGAAATAGAGTAAAACTTCAATGACTCGAACACCGATGTCTTGTTTACCTTGGATAATTCAAAATCGTTTTTTAATTCCTAGGAAATTCTTTCGATAGCTCAAGAAAACAAACATTTACGGATATTTAAGGGAAAATGTCTGATTTTATCATAAAAGGTATGTCGTGTGTACTCATTAGAACTGCCTTATCGAGGCAACTCTAATGAGTACATTGAACATGTTCAAAATATCATTATTTTATAGAAGATCGAAAAGTCATCCCTAAAAATCCCCATTTGCCTCCTGACTTGGGGCTATGATTAACACAGGTTATACTGTTCAACTGATATGTCCCTGGCCTGGGTTTTGTTTTAAGCAGGGCAGGGGTCAAAATAAAGAGTCACTGATCTATTTTAGGGACACAATTTAGTTTTGGAAAGCCCATTACGAAAACATACCTATTCAAATATATAGAAAGTTTCACTTCCAAAAACTGACAATTTTCAGATAAAAAAAAAAAAACTGATATTTTTTCATATTTCTGCTCAAAACATAGATTTACCCCAAGTAAATATGGTTATCCTAGTGTGTGTGTGTGTGTGTGCGTGTGTGCGTGCGTGCGTTCGTGCGTGCATGCGTGTGTGTGTGTGTGTGTGAAAACCTGCACATACGAATCTAAAATGTTAATGTTTACTTAACCTTTACCACTCCCTTGGCTAATTCAGTAGATGATAATTTGATTTCTTATTTTTCGCAGAAATCAGGATTTGACATTTCATGAAAATTGCCTCCATTGACGACAGTTTGCATGATATGTCAAATCCAGTTTTCTGAGAAAAATAAGAAAAGTTTTTCAATATTTCCCATAGTGCTAAGCGTTAAGATATTGTCAGTGCCTATAGCACTAGAAAATAATCCATTTATTGGAAGTGAAATATGACCCATTTTCCGAGTTGTGGAATGTCAAAGTGTTCATGTTTGCAACATTCTACGCCCTGATCAAACATTGATTCGATCAACATTATACTGACATGTCTGGAAGTTTGATTTTGTTGAGGTTTTACGGCCCAGTCAACCCAATGGGGTCATGTCGAGCGCGGTCAGTTTACCTAACCACACGTTTACTGGGCAGGCTTAGTCCTCTAAGCGGGTAACCAGTATTGTGCACCTTCTTTCGCCAGAAACTGACAACTGCCCTTCTTGAATCAGCGGAAGGGAGACAATGACAGTAGAAAATATTTCATGATCAATCTCCACTAAAGAATGTTGCCGATCTTGCGGGGGGTGAATCCGCGACCTCCTGGTCTCCAGTCGGACGGCGCACCCAACTGAGCCACCGAGGCCGACACTCTGGAAGTTTGAACACGTTCAGACTATATTTATACCGCTTAGCATACTTTGCACATGTTTCAGCAGATTTTCTGAAATACAGTCAACTCTCGGTATCTCGAATTCCAAGGGACTCTCTGAAACACTTCGAGATATCCGTACCTCGACATATCAGATTTTTAGAATTGAGGGAAAAATAATTCGAACAACCACATTTAGCAAATTTATGTGTAATTGGACTCTTGAAGATAGAGCTATATCGAAAATATTGTGGAAAAGAGGAGAAATTGCTCCTTATGAGCAATTTCTCCTCTTTCCACGTTGTTCGATTTTCATGTTTAGGCAGGGACAAGATTTTCACTTCGAGATAAGCGGTTTTTCGATATAAGCGAGTTCGAGATAACGAGAGTCAGCTGTATTTATTTCGCGGAAAATGGGGATTAATGGGTACGCTAACTGAATTTTATCCCACGGGTCATTCAGAGAAAGCTAGTATAAGGTAGTTCCTACATGTAGGCGAGTGTAGTGGTTCGGTGGTTATAAAGCTTGTCTCTAAATGGCTGGGCGTATGTCCTCAGCCGGCCTGATTTCGAAACCTCGCATTAATACGTAGTTCAGAGATAAATGCATTAGAAATGGAGCTAGGCTGGAGTTCTCTGTTGAAATTATTTAAAATTTCTAATAATAGATTATTCCAAATGTTCCCTTAATCTTCTTCTGTATAATTATATTACTTTTGTGTGTTCTTCTGCTACATTTTTTTTTTATCATTTTTTATCTGCTATAATGTATCTACAAACTGTAAATGTACGTTTAGGCGAACAATTGAATAAGCCTCGCTCCTGTTTTGATCCTAATGTTACTGTCTTTTCAACATCTTTCGGAGAAACGGTTTTTGCATGGCGCTATAAAAAAAAAGACGTAAATCTGCAAACTTTTTTGTACTTTAATGTAAAACCATTTGTCGCGACTATGTATACACAAAAAGTTTAATTCTATTAATTCGTTTTAAAGAAATCGAATAGTTTCATTTTTCCCATGGTAAAAATGTCTTCAAAATATGCAAAAAAAATGGTAAGGTAGTACATGTACTTGAGGCAGGTTTTCAACAAGTTCCGTTTGTTCAAACTTTCTGGAATTTTCACAGTATTGTTATGGCACATCAGTAATTTAAAATCCGAAAAGAGAAGAAGAAGAAGAAAAAAAAAAAAAAAAAAAATTCTATTTAAAAAAAAAAAAAAATCAAAGAGTCAAGTTTACTATAGAAATTGCATTGGTCAGAACCATTTTTTGGCCATAAAATTAATATTACTGTAAATAATTTGGAAACAAAGCAGAGAAACAGAAACAAAAAATGCTTTCTGATAAGATATTGTCAATTACAAATAAATGTATTCATTTAGGAAAAACGTCTATCCGAGGAATTTCGAAAGCACAGTATTTTGCATGCCATCTAAAAGATGTTGCTACATATATTCGACAATAAAATATGTTTAAGCCAAGACGGTTATATTTTTGTTCGGAACAATAGATTTGGTACAGTGAATCCTTGTTACAACGACAGCATTTGTTCCCAAAGACGTTGCAATTAAATTGAATTTTCGTACTGTTGTAAAGAATCCTTAATGGACAGAATGATATGTAAGAAAGACCTTGTTTTATTCATAGAACATATGTTTTGGATATTTGTTTGAATCGCCTCAATGAGGCGATTCTAACAAATACCCAAAACACATGTTATTTGAAGTTCTAATGCAATAATTGCATAATTTCTCATTAAATATCACCTCTTGAGCGAAGGTTTCGTGACATACAAATTGGCATTTTAACGAATTTGTCGTTCTATCGAGTGTCGGTATAAAGAGGGTTGACTGTAATAATATTTGCGCCACACTATGGAAAATGTGCCTTTGGGGCATATGCGGAAAGGGAAACCTAGATTAGCCAGCATATCCGCACTATCTGATCAGGGCATTCTCGGTCCGCTTACAGATTCATTGATCCACTGACTTTGTTTAGAATATAGTAATGTATAGAATAGGATTTTGTTGGATCGTGCGGCTTGGCTAGTTGGTCTATATATTTATGTGCACATACATGTATTCCCGTGTACTTTGAAAATACCTTTTCTCACGGAGAGGCAGTACATGTACGACTTGTAGTTTGTTTGTGTTGAGGTTTTACGGCCAAGTCAATCCAATGGGGTCATGTCGAGCGCGGTCAGTTTACCTAACCACACGTTTACTGGGCAGGCTTAGTCCTCAAAGCGGTTAACCAGTATTGTGCATATTCTTTCGCCAGAAACTGACAACTGCCCTTCTTGAATCAGCGGAAGGGAGAGAATGACCGTAGAAAATATTTCATGATCAATCTAGACGAAAGAATTTTGCCGACCTCGGCGGGGGTTGAACCCGCGACCTCCTGGTCTCCAGTCGGACGGCGCATCCAACTGAGCCACCGAGGCACGACTCGTAGTACATGTACCGTCGAACCTCAATAGCTCGTACACCGATGGCTCTTTATCATGACTAATTCGAACTCGTTTTTAGTCCCAACGAAATTCTTCCAACAGCTCATGAAAACATATATTTAGGGATATTTCAATATTGTGTCATGAAATTGTATGTTGTGTGTACACGTTAGAATCGCATCATCGAGGCGATTCTAACGAGAACATTCAACATACAATCATTGTGTAGAAAATCGAAAAGATTTTCCTAAATTATCACCATTTGCTTCCTGACCTGGCGCCATGATTAACCTTCAGTGGCTCGAACTACCCATACCTCGAACAAATGTCCATGGTCTCAAAGATGTTCGAGTAATTGAAGTTCGACTGTAGTTCGAAAATACCTTTTCTTACGGGAAGGCTGAATTTTCTATAGCATTACGAAAACACATCTATTCAAATATAAAGAAAATTTCACGTCCAAAAACTGAAAATTTGCATATAAAAAACTCTGTTATTTTTCCTATTTCTGCTTAAAACATAAATTGTGGGTACTCGGCGAGGCGGTTCTAACGAGTACCCACAATCTATGTTTTTGAGCAAAAATAAGAAAAATAATGTATACCCCTGAAAACCCCAGTTTTACTATATAAAAGTGTGGTTTAAGGGGGTCAAAATTATATAGGCATGTTTTCGTGATGATAATTTGGTCTTATGACATATGCGATCAGCGAAGATACCGATCAACTATTGCATTCACGTAGCCAGAGCAGGATCTACCATCTTACTTTATATAGAATTTTTAATCTCCACGTTTCCGGACAGCCTACGCCCTTATCAAACTATGCGAACGTGTAGTCTGATTTGGCTTCAATTTCTGAAATGCCATGTGACGCACAACGCATGAAACTGACCTTTATAATTTGCAGACAACGCAGGCCCTGATCAGCCTGCGCATAAGCGCAGGCTGATCTGGGCCTCCGATGTCCGCCTACAGAATCAGTGGATACTGTAATATATAACGACGAATGAAAATACCCAGCTTAGACAGCACAGATACATGTACGCTCGGTGAACTGGACCTACGTTGTCTGAAAAATGCATAAAGGCCCTGTTAGTGCCTTGCGCATCATAAGGTAATAGCTTTACGCTAACATATCTGTGTAAAATGTATAGTTCTCTGCCATAACTCCAGTCCATTTTTAGCCAGAATATTGATAGTTTTCTATTTGTTTCTACAATAATATGTCACAAGTACATATGTATTCGTTAGAAACGCCTCAAAGAGGCGCGTCTAATGAATACCCACTACTCTTAAAATATATATATATACCACTCCTACCTAGAGCTATGTAAACCATGGAATTTTCACCATATAACACAGGAAATGAGGAAAAATTTTGGCACACGTACATGTAATTAGCATATTAGGACAAAATTATTGCTAGAAGTAGGTCTAACTACCCCATTGATAAGTTGATTTAAAAACTGCAAAATTTTGCAAATTCCCCTAATAATGTTAATCCCTACCTATATTGCACAGCCTTGTCGACGTAATGTGCAATTATTACGAAAACATATCTATTCAAATATATAGAAGATTTCACCTCCAAAAACTAAAACAATTTCAGACAAAAACCCGATATTTTTCATATTTCTGCTCAAAACATAGATTGTGGGTACTCGTAAGAACCGCCTCGTCGAGGCGGTTCTAACGAGTACCCACAATCTATGTTATTTAGCAAAATAAGAAAAATAATGAAAGGGGTCAAATTTATATAGGCATGTTTTCGTGATGTTTAAAATGTTGTATTTATATTATCGTCTAAATAATGTAAAACATGCTGACATAGGTTTTCAATTTCCAAACTCCAACCCCAACCCCCACCCCTAGTTGTTGTACATGTATTGAATTCATTATTAACTGATTATTTTTTTTTCTGTTTGTCGAACATTACCATTCAGTTCTGGACAGAAATATTAACGTTTGGCAATGGAGCTACAAAATATAGACATCCCACAACTGTGAGAAATAAAGAAATCTCCATACTGCGGCTTGGTTTCTAACAGTTTAAATTGTGCTTAGCCAGACAGGTCAGCTATTGGTTCAGACTGTCGTACAAAAAGCCGAAGGGCGAAACAAATGACAGTTTCAAAATTATTTTTACACTTCCACCAGAATTGCTTAACACTATGTAAAATTCGGTCGAATCAGTAGAAAAAGGCTCTTTGTCAAAAGCAATCAGAGACTCTCTTAAACTGTCCAGAACTTGGAATTTTTTTAATTGTGATAAGTCAAGTATTTGCAAGTATTTGCAAAATTGCTAATTCTTTGGCCAAACTAAGCATCTCTCCAATCTTAACAGAGTCTATATTGGGTATATCCAAAACAAAATTCACCTTCATTTGACTAGGTATTTTTAGCCGCACCGTGAGAAAACGTACATTTTGACCTACGCGGCCAACAAAGACTCAAATCAGCCTGCGCATCTGCGCAGTCTGATCAGAGTCTTCGTTGTCCACATAGAAACTTGGCATCCTTTGCCATCAAAATTGCGCCCAGTGAAGAGTCTGATCAGACTGCGCGAATGCGCAGGCTGATCTGAATCTTCCGCTGGACGCACATGCTTGAAGGTAGGTTTTCTTACGTTGCGTCTCATTTTATCTTGACCTGTCCCGCAACCTCTATGATGTCGCGTGCCATCTACCCGGAAGTCGTCGACAGCCGGAATACTCAGTATAAAAGTCCGCAGATTCAAGACCCATCACTATCCTTTCGTAGTCCGAACATATTCAAGTAAGTTGTTCTTATATATTAAATGTTAATTATTGTAAGTTGTTACTATTACATGTAATAAATGAAGTCTCAAAGTCAGGATACGTATCTTTGAACATGTGCGCACAGCGAAGATTCAGATCAGTCTGCGCATCGCGTAGTCTGACAAGAATCTTCACTGATCGCATTATGGATGCAAAGTTCCTACATTCTGACAACGAAGACTCTGAGCAGTCTGCGCATCCTCTGCGCGGATGCGCAGACTGATATGAGTCTTCATTTGGAGCACATATCAGAAGGTATGTTTTGTCACGATGAGAGTCATTTAATTATCATTATGTTT
This sequence comes from Anodontia alba, assembly GCA_964016985.1. Classification (NCBI taxonomy): domain Eukaryota; kingdom Metazoa; phylum Mollusca; class Bivalvia; order Lucinida; family Lucinidae; genus Anodontia; species Anodontia alba. The sequence goes on along the minus strand of OZ024832.1, from coordinate 61,495,153 downwards.
ATTATTATTATTATTTATCTATCTAATAGCCGCATTTGCCCTAAATATCTATACACGCAGGAGTTTTCTGACGGTGTAGACCTAGATCAGAGGCCGCGTTCTTCAGCGCTGATCAGGGTCTACACTGTTTGCCACCAATTCAGCAGCTTTTTGACACATCAACGGGTAGTAAAATAGAGGTGTTCAAACTGTAGAATAAATATAAGAAGTTAAGGTGTCCAAAATTTGTTCTAAATACGATAAAACAAATTCGCCTGTTTGATGCTGTAAATGTAGTTGTACGATTCACATTCGCTTTATTTGAATTATACACTGAAAATGTTCAAATGAAATGCTTATTTATTTACTTACTTGTTTACATGCAAAGAAGTCATATAATTAACATAAAATGTCACAAATATAATTTTCAAATCTCCGCACAAACATTGACTCGTATATACTTGTAGAAGGAGAAATAAATTATGCCGACGATCATTAAATGAACCGTAATGTCTGAAAACGTACCTTCAGATATGTGCTCCATAGAAAGATTAAAATCAACCTGTGCATCAGCACAGTCTGATCACAATCTTTGTTGTCCACACTGAATTTTTTTTTCATTGCACATTTGCATTACGAAAACATGTCTATTCAAATATGTAGAAAATTTCATCACCAGAAACTGAAAGTTTTCAGATAAAAATTCTGATATTTTTTCACTTTTCTGCTCAAAATATAGATTGTTGGTACTCGTTAGAGCCGCCTCGACGTGGCGGTTTTAACGAATACCCACAATCTATGTTTTTGAGTAGAAATAAGAAAAATAAAGAAAAATGTATACCCCTGTAAACCCCAGTTTTACTATATAAAAATGGGGTTTAAGGGGTTAAAATTGTATAGGTATATTTTCGTGATGGCTATCCAAAATGCGCACGGCGATGATCCTGAACAGACTGTTCGAATGACGCTTTCTGCCGTTGAGGCTCATATAATAAAAACATACGTATACACATGTTTTTTTTTTTTGTTTTTTTTTTCTTTACACAGCGTGCATGTACAATATCACTGCTACAACCAAATGCGAATATATGATGTTAAGTCTTTTAAGTTTTATTTCAAAGCATTAATTTGGTGTATGTCAGAATGCCATGTAGACTGACTCCAGTCTCCAGTGACTAAATATTTTTTCTCAGAATCCTGTTTGATAATCCACTAAAATAAAACCAAACAAATATCATGACTATTAAAGCTGGTCACTATAATGACCAGCCTTTATATGCATGATATTATTATTTATTTATTTTTTTAGTGGATTGTTAGACAGATCATGAAAAAAATATTTAGTCACTGGAGACTGAAGCCACTCTAGTTGCCATAGTACATGTAGCCAATGACGTAATTTCTGGACCATCTGGATGTTTTGATGTTTTGTAGTATATACAACGTCGTTTGTAAAATGGAATTATTTCAACTCTATTCGGTGTAACAATAGCGCTGAAAAAAAGCATGTGAGCCTTTAGAAAACGTACCTTCCGACATGCGCGCCGAGCGAAGACAGATCAGCCTGAGCATTTACGCAGTCTGATCAGAATCTTTACATCACGAAAACACGCCTATATAATTTTGACCCCCTTAAACCCCACTTTCATGTAGTAAAACTGGGGTTTACAGGGGTAGACATTATTTTTCTTATTTCTGCTCAAAATCATAGATTGTGGGTACTCGTTAGAACCGCCTCGGCGAGGCGGTTCTAACGAGTACCCACAATCTATGTTTTGAGCAGAAATATAAAAAATATCAGAATTTTTATCTGAAAATTTTCATTTTTTTGGGTGGTAAATTTTTCAGTATGTTTGAATAGGCATGTTTTCGTAATGATTGATAGATTTTGTATAGCCAAGGCTGCAAAGTTTCTTCATGCGGACAACGAAGACTCTGATCAGACTGCGGATGCGCAGGCTGATTTGAGTCTTGGTTGGGCGCGCATGTCAAAGGATCCAATTTCTCACGTTGCGGGGTTCACTTGGTTGATAATTTACTTCATGGACATTGTTAAAGTTAAAAAAAGGGGGGCTGTACAAATGCAACGAATGTTGCCCTATGTGTTTAAAATACTATAAAATAGCAACAATTGTTATGTTTGAATGAATCAGCGCCGGTGAAGACGACTGAATTTTGTTATTAATACTACACTTCTAGTTTCCTTTCGGCATTGCAATAAAATACTAAAGTATTTCAATACCGCGGTGGCACAGTATATATAGTGTAGTACCGATATGCATTCTGATTAGGGACAGTGTTGTTTTCTTCTTAATGCATTGGATACTGTGTAAACTAATCACGTGACATGGAGGATATGGCTTTGGTAGTCCCCAAATGTTATATTGAAGCAGTATTTATTTATCTATTTATTTACACGATGGTCTGTTTTGCTTTCAGAATCAAAATGAAGGTCGCTACACTCTCCGTTGTCTGTGTGTTTATGACACTTGCTTTGGCTCTCTCAGTCTATGGAATGGGTAGCTATGGTGGATACGGTGGCTACGGTTACTCTTACGTACCTTATTATGGAGGACAACAACAGAGTAACCCACTGGGTATTGGACAGGGAGGACTTTGTAAGTAACCAATATGTTTTTGCCCGTACTTAATAACCTCATACAGACACAAAAGCACTAATGTAGATGTACAGAGCAGTCACATTTCAAAAGGATGGATATTTTGTTTATAGACGCTCAACCCTAAAAGGGCATATAGCGTCTAATAAGATGAATATTATATGATGATTTTATTTAATGAGAAATTAAAAATATCTAGGATTGATGAGTTCATTTTAAGAAAGATAAAGTATCAATGATTTTATGTTATTAAAATACAGATCATATTTTATTAAAAAGTCCGATCTCTTTCAGAAAATCGAGTATTTTTTGAGTTGGCATATTAAAAAGTTCCTTTATATTTTTTACATTAAAATACTTTGTGCGAATATAATTAAATTCAGCACAAGTGACAAGAAAATGTTTGACCGTAAAAGGTTCGTTACAAGGAATGCAGAATGGAGCTTGTTCATTGTTTAAAATATAAGAATGAGTAATTCTAGTGTGTCCAAGTCTACATCTCGTGATTTTTGTTTGTTCTTTTCTGCTGAGATTAGAGAATGTGCATTTGCTGTTAAAATTTGGTTTGATTTCATTTAATTTATTATAAGTTTGTGTTTCCCAAACAGACTGACATTTGTTGTTGATGTATTGACAGACGTTTGATTTAAAGTCGGAGTGAGGAATTTTGAAATTGGTTATTACTAAGGATAATGCAGATTTGGCTTCTGAATCTGCTAATTCATTTCCACGAATATTAACGTGGCTGGGAAGCCAACAAAATACAATTTCTTTTGAAGCGGAAAGATAATAATATTTTTTAAGAATTTGCTGAATTAATGGGTTTCTATGGTGTAAATCTTTAAGAGATTTTAATACAGAAAGAGAATCTGAATAAATGATAAACTGTTTTTCAGACTGATCTCTGATATGGTAAAGTGCAATATCAATTGCCTTGGCTTCGGCGGTAAAAATGGAGCTATTATCAGGTAATCTGATACTGTCAGTAAAATTTGGACTAATAACAGAACAAGCAACTTTCTCATCTTGTTTCGAACCATCTGTATAAATTGACAGGTAATGTTTATAATTTGATTTGATTTCTAAAAATTCATTCTTAAAAATATGCGACTCGACTTCTGTTTTTTTATTTTTATGAAGGTCTAAAATAATCTTTGGAGGGTTTAACGTCCATGGCTCTTTTGATGGAAAAGAAAAATGCTGAACATTTTTAATATTGATATTGGCCTCTTCAAGTAACGGTTGTATTCTCAGGCCAAGGGGTTTAATAGCTGTTGGTTTATTATTGTAAAATCTTTCATATTTAGGGTTAAAAACACAATCATGAGCTGAATTACGTGGATTGGCGGCTAATTTAGTAACATATTGAAGAGACAATTTCTCTCTTCTTATATACAATGATGGTTCATTTGATTCAGCGTATAAACTTTCGACGGGGGAAGTACGAAAAGCCCCTAGAGCCAGACGTAAACCTTGGTGATGAATAGTATCCAAAGATTTCAAATAAGATTTTCTTGCGGATCCATAAACTATGGATCCATAATCCAATTTAGATCTAATTAAAGATCTATAGAGATTTAAAAGGACAGTACGATCTCCTCCCCAGTCGGAACTGGAGAGAACTTTAAGAATATCAAGAGCTTTTAAACATTTAGCTTTCAAAGCTTTGATGTGTGGTATAAAAGATAATTTGTTATCGAACAAAAGACCCAGGAATTTTGCTTCACTGACGACTGGAATGGGACTACCGTATATGGTGAGATGAGGATCTAAATGTAGCTGACGTATCTGACAAAAATGAACGCATTGAGTTTTTGTTTTTGAAAATTTGAAACCATTATCTGTTGCCCAATCTTCTATATTGTTTAAACATCGTTGTAGTTTGAATTCAATGGTTTCCATATTTTTCGATCTAATAAATATTCCAAAATCGTCAACAAAAAGTGAACAATCAAGGTCTTTCACACATTTAACAATATCGTTAATTTTAATGCCAAACAAGGTAGGTGATAAAATGCTTCCCTGTGGTACACCTTGTTCTTGTTTAAATATGTCCGATAACGTATTACCTATTCGAACATTAAATGTTCGATCTGATAAAAAGTTTTGAATAAAAAGTGGTAATCGGCCTTTAAGGCCTAATTTATGTAAATCTTTCATGATGCCATGTTTCCATGTAGTATCGTAAGCTTTTTCAAGATCAAAAAATACAGCTACGACATGTTCTTTTTTAATAAAGGCATCACGAATAAAGGATTCCAAACGAATCAAATGATCGTTTGTACAGTTATTTTTTCTGAATCCAGCTTGATATTTTGTTATAAGCTGGTTTGATTCCAAGAACCAAACCAGCCTATCATTAATCATTCTCTCCATTGTTTTACATAAACAACTTGTCAAAGCAATAGGTCTGTAGTTAGTAGCTTCAGTATGATCTTTATTTGGTTTTGGTATAGGTATAATCGTTGCTTTACTCCAGTCTTTTGGAAATTTTCCAGTGATCCAAATATCATTTAAAATATTTAATAAAGTTTTTAAAGCGTTATCGGGTAAATGTTTAAGAATTTGATAATGAATGTCATCAGGACCAGCAGCTGTATCGTGAGATTTATTAAGAGCATCTGATAATTCTGAAGCTGTGAATGGTACATTATATTTTTCATGATTTAGTGACGTAAAATTTAGATGCTCTTTCTCTTGTTCCTGTTTTATGTTTTGAAAGGTTTCGGAATAATTTGCACTAGAAGAGTTTTTCTGAAAATTCTCTCCTAGTGCATTGGAAATATCTTTAGTCGTTGAGCATATATTTCCATTTGATTTAATATGGACATGCTTGTTATTTTTATTTTTGCCAGTAATTTTTCTAATCATGTCCCATATTTTCTTTGCTGGAGTTCTAGAATTAAGTTTGGAGACGTATTGCTGCCAAGATGTTCTTTTAGCCGTTTTTATTGTCTTGCGAGCTTTTGCTCGCATTTGTTTGGCATGGATTAGATTTTCTTTTGTTGGCTGCCTATTGAACTTTCGTAAGGCAGATTTTCTTTTATTTATTGAATTTTTAACATCTTTATTAAACCAAGGTCTATTTCTTTTTGAACGTGTCGAGGACTTTGGAATACATTTTTCGGCTACATGAGTTAATGTATCAGTAAAAGCTTGTATATCATCTGCTGTTTTAAACATTTCAGGATTTAATTTTTCATTACATAGCTCCATAAAATTCTCCCAGTTTGCTTTATTGAAATTCCATCGGGAATGATGGTCTTCATTTGTCGATTCAATTTCTTCAATTTTAATTGGAAAATGATCGCTCCCATGAAGGTCATCTAAAACTGACCAATCAAAATCTAAGTAAATATTTGGAGAGCATATAGACAAATCTAAAGCAAAATAATTTCTTGTAGGAGAATGAAGATAAGTTGGTTGTTTATCGTTAAATAAACATAAATCATTTTCTGCAATAAAATTTTCTATTATTTCTCCTTTGTCATTTGTATCCAGACAACCCCAAAGTTTGCTGTGACTATTAAAGTCACCTAATAATAAATAAGGACGAGGTAGTTGGTTTATAAGATTTTCTAAATCGTGTTTAGAAAATTTACAGTGTGGAGGAAGATATAGAGAACAAACTGTTATGGATTTAGACAGAGTGACATTTACAGCGACAGCTTGTAAATTACTATTTATATCTATCTGTCTATGAGGAACATTTGATTTTACAAGGATAGATGAACCTCCTGAGGCTTTCTGATTTTCAGTTGCAATATGATTATATAAACTATAATTTTTAAAATTAATATTATCTGTATTTTTTAAAAAGGTTTCCTGGAGACAAAAGACAGTCGGAGAAAGTAGTGTTGTTAAAATTAAAATTTCGTTATAATTTGCTTTTAGTCCTCGACAGTTCCATTGAATAATTGATTTTTTATCCATGATAAATGGAGAGATGATTTAAAAATAAGGAACTTAATCCTTTTGTTTTCTGTGAGACTGCGAGAACATGGAGGAGTCAGTCTCTAACTCCATGTTCTCAAGGGAATCGAACCGATTGACCAACTTGATCGGATCGGCCGACGCCCCTTTACTATATGGATTTGGTTCTTTATCTTTTTCTTTTCCATTTTTTCCTTTCTGGTCAGCTGTCCTGGACCTGGATCTCTGTTGTGATCCACTTGTTTTAGTCGGCTGTGTTTGTGAACTGTTTTGAGATTTTGTTGGTGGTCTAGACTGATGAGTAGATGTGGGTTTAGGTTTAGGTTTTACAGTAGGAGTAATAACTTTTGAATTTGCTTTGATGACAGAATCTTTTTCGTTAAACTGGGTAGAACTTTCTTTGGTTTCTGGTTTAGTGTTTAGGGATTGAACAACTTTTGCAAAGGTGATTTCAGGTTGATTTTCTTGTATTTTTTTGGCTTCCAAATAAGTAATTTTTTGTGTAACTTTAATTTTCATGATTTCTTTTTCTTTTTTCCAAATTTCACACTGATTTGATTTTGATTGATGGTTTTTGTGACAGTTCACACACTTGGCTTCATTTTTACAAGCATTTGTAGGGTGATCAAATTCACCCATACCACATTTTTCACATACTGATCCAGGTGCTTCCGGACAGCCGTTTTCATGATGTCCAAACCTCTGACAGTTGAAACACCGCAGAGGATTTGGAATGTAGACTTCAACCGGTATAATTCGGTAAAAGATTTTTAGTGATTTCGGTAAAGTTGTGGTGTTGAAAGTTAGTAAAAGTGTATTTGTTTCTATAAAGTTTCCATCTTTTTTAATTTTAAAACGTTTGCAAGCTGTTACTCCTTGTGTGTTAAGATATTCTGTGATATTTTCTTCAGTTTCATGTTTTAGCATCCTGTCACGGATAATACCTTTGCAACTATTGAGTGTTTTATGTTCCGTGACAGAGACATTAATGTTAAAGAATTTTGTAATTTTCAAGAGATTATCAGTTTGAGATTTTCTGTTAGTTTCGACCAAAAGAGTTCCATTTTTTAACTTTTTTACATTTTTTGGAGTGCCTATAATTGATTCTATTTGCTTTTCTATAATGAAAGGTGACAGTGAAGTAATAGGTTTGTCCTCTTTACTCGAAATCACTAAAAATTTAGCGAAGTTCTCATTAGCTTTGAATGTAAATGTAGTCGGTTGCGTGTCGTCCTCCGAAGAGTCGAACGCCAGAAATCGTTTTCGAGATGCCATGGTGATGAAATTTTTGATTCGATAGCTATGCGCCCCACCCTCCATGGAGCCCTACAAGGGGACGTTTAACAGAAATGGATCTCCTATTTCTAACGTCAAGGCTACATTGCTATTATACTCGGTGTCAAGATCAGAGTCTTCAGCTCGGCCTCATGCTTAGATGATTTCCCACCTATTCATCTAAATTTCCATAGAAAAATTTATGAACAGTTGAGTTCATCCCCCTATCCACAGCCTCCACTCACAGAGGTTTCCGCCAAAGCCCCAATACAAGCCCACCAATTGACCCTTCAGCCGCCGCCCATTGAAACTCACTTAAAGTTAGAGGAACATGAGAAAAATAAGCCCGGTTTGGTACCATAAAGATACGTATGAAAGAGAGAAAGAAGCTAAGAACAAGTTGTGCGCTTCTAGAGCTTGGCACGACTGAGCCGATTGATCCAGGCCGGATCTAACCCAGACCGCTCTTCTATCTGAAATAAGGGCCAAAATGATGTGTTGAAAAGCTGGAGATCCCTGGGCTTTCCTCAATCATCAGGTTCCCCTCTCCCAGCATACGAGACGCCACCCACGGCAAACAGGTGGTTCCTGTTTTAATAGGGGATTACACCCTATCCACTACAGAAGGAAAGTGATCTGTAGATTTTATTCCCTACAGACAAGGGAGGCCGAAAACGTCTGGGAAATTGAAAGGTTAATTTTAACATAAATTAGGAGATCCATATTTAAAATAAACAGTTTATTAAAGAAATAAGGATTCATTTTGGATTCATTTTTAAAGAGAGTCAAACAAACAAGCTGTGTTAGATGATATGTAGCTTTCAAATGATATGTAGCTTTCATACCTTGAAAAACGTTTAGTTTTTTATCTAACAATATTAAATGCATCTTACTTTTTAATGTGGAGAATGCTAGAGTTCGGAAAAATGACATAAACACAAGACAAACACATATGTTAAATACAGATGAGGTTATAATCTTCGTCCCATGTGCGACCCACGGGCACAGAATGATACACAAACAAATGAAGCATGTTAGTAACATGAGATAGGAAAGGTTTAAAAGGATAGATCTCGCGAAATTTGTTTTTTCCAATTTAAGATGCATTTCAATAAATGAATTTTATATTCTGGAATTATACCGGTTGAACGGACGGTTGCTCTGTTATGTTAGGGGTTTTACCCAACTGCCACAGAAGCGGAAGGCAGCCACCTATTTCGAGGGCCCGGGTGGTCACGGGCGGCCTCTTTTAGCCGGCTCGTACGTCACGCAGAGGGTACGTCTGGCCTATTCTAAGCCCGGGACCAGCACGGGACACATTTCAAAAGGAGCCTTCCTATAACAGCCACAACAAAGTGGTGTGCGCGCGTGTGTGTGAAGAGGGAGAGAGAAGCGAGGAAGAGAGAGATTAGCGCGTTGGCTAAGGTATGAAGAGGCCTGATCCAGCTGCATGGATGTGTATACATTTTGTTGTTAATCAAGTCACGTGTACGTACATGTAAGTGTTTATAAATACATGTCACACTCCGATAACTTCAGTCCGTTTTAAAAAGTGACAATTACAATATAGAAATCCAGACATATAGATCTGAAAAACTGGGAAATTTAAATGGAATGGATGCATTCAAAAGGACGACAACTCTGGCAAGGTTGTTGTGCCTCTCTTCTGAATAGGGGTCTGCTTTAAAAGGAAAGTGTCTGCTCCCTTTCCTTTTAACGTTATGAAAACACGCCTATTCAAATATATAGAAAATTTCACCTCCAAAAACTGAAAATTTTCAGATAAAAAACCCCTGATATTTTTCATATTTCTGCTCAAAACATAGATATTGGGTATTCGCGAGGCGGTTCTAACGAGTACCCACAATCTATGTTTTTGAGCAGAAATAAGAAAAATAATGTATACACCTGTAAACCCCAGTTTTACTATATAAAAGTGGGGTTTAAGGGGGTCAATATTATATAGGTATGTTTTCGTGATGGAGAGATCCTCTTTCAGACGGGCCTGCATATGCTGAAAAGCAATGAGGACGTTGCAAATGTTTTCTCTCTTGTTGAAAAGGGATGAAAACCAACCATGTATCTGCCTTAACATGATGTAGTACGCTGGCGAATAGTGTATGACAGTGTATCATTACCATGATAGCAGCCAATGTTCATACTCGTACATGTAACTGTAGGAAAATCCGCTAAATACTAGTTTTCAAAAGGAAACAAAAATAGAAGTGATTAAAACAATTGCCCGTTTAATGTCCATCGTTGTGTATATGTGTCAGAGTTCAATAACTGAGACCACAGATGTCTAAATTAAAAAAAAAATAAATGAGCCTCTAGATGAGAAAACGTACGCTTCTGAAATGCGTTATTCTCTGAAGGGAAAGAGCTTGCAGGAGGCACAAACATGTCTGTAATATTCCTGCCCATAAACGTGAATCCATTTCCCTTACAGGAGCAAGTGTGTGTGTGTGTGTGTGTGTGTGTGTGTGTGTGTGTGTGTGTGTGTGTGTGTAAAATCCGATAAATTTAGTAAAATCTAGTAAAATAACAAGCATGTGATTTGGTTTTGTTTACATATTAACATCTTCTTGTCTTAAATATTTCAGTGATGCTGTTCGGATTCCTGTTCTTGTTCCTGATCCTGTTCAATAGTTCTCTCTTCAACACCACCGCATCAACTACCCCCACCGTCTCAATTATCCAGAGTTAAATTAATGTAAGTTTACACTACATAATAGACATGTACGAGACATGTACGAGTACATGTATATCTAAAATATTCCTTATTTACATGCTCTTCAGTTTACATCTAGTTACTCGACTTATTTTCCTACTTATATCAAAAGTAGTGTGTTTGTTGTTTTTGTTGTTGTTTTCATATTATTATAATTATTATTATTATTATTATTATTATACTTATTATTATTATTATTATTTTTAGCGTTGATTTAATTATAATTTTACTACCAGCTTTTGTCCCAGTCAAACTGACCTGATCTTTCTCATCTAACTAAACATATCTGGTTACTGAGAAATGGTTCACAATCCTGAGCAAACAGATGAAATAAACAGGCGTATAAATTATAGCTGTTTTATCTTATATATTTTTATTTTCATTACAGGAATCTCACATTACATCGACAGCGTTTATTCCCAATAATGTTGCCGTTTAAATGAATTTGCTGTTGTAAAGAATACTTAAACGCAGCAGAATGACTCCTCAGAAACGGATTCATTTAAGTAATAATAACCTTCAGTTGAACTATAACAATGAAGAATTATCTGTAGTAGCAAATGATAAAATTTTAGGGGTATTAATTGACAACAACTTAACATGGACAAATCATATTGATGTCCTTACAAAGAAAATAGTTTCTAATCTTTGGCTGCTCTCCAGAATGAAGGAATACTTATCTACTGATCAAAGAGTCCAATTTTACAAGTCCTATGTTCAACCACATATTGATTATTGCAGTGCCATCTGGGGAGGAACTTCTCAAAGAAATCTTGATAGGATCTACCGTTTACAAAAAAGAGCTTGTAAAATTATTTAAGACTATCAATATGAAAATATCGCTACTAGTATGGAAGAGCTAAAAATTCTAAACATTTATGAACGAATATTTCTCAAGAAAGCTAAATTCATGTTCAAAATTTCTCAGTCCCTAACACCTGAATACATTAATGAGATGTTTCACACAAGACCCTTGAACAATACTCTTTAGTCCCTTAGATCATCAACAACCGTAAATTATGTGCTGCCAAGACCTCGTAAAGAACTGTTTAAGCAGAGTTTGATTTACTCTGGACCATTGATTTGGAATAATCTACCTGACAAATTAAAACACTTAGGAACTGTTGATAGCTTCCATAAAAATTGCATCAAATGGATGAAAGGAATTCAAACTTAGTATATATACATTATATATATGTATATATATGTATATATATATATATATATATATATATATTTAATTTAGACCCTGTATATGTGTGTATTTTGTACATATCCATGTAACCTGGTTTCAGGACTTGTGTTTCGCTTTTAGCAAGACTGTTTTCTGGGGATATTACTGCATTTTTTTTTCTAGTGACCTAGTGTCAGATATGTCTTGTTTCAGTAAAATAAGGCAACTCTACATCAGCTCACAGTGTATATTCAAACTTGATCATCTCTCTTATTAGTGTGTGTGTGTATGTGTGTTTCTAGCCTATGCATTTTCTTTTCGTTGTATATAATGTAAATAATAGAGGGCCTCATGGAAGATTAGCCTGTATTGTTGCTAAATGTGTAACCCTCTGAAAATAAAGACCATTATTATTATTATTATTATTAAGAAAATATTTGTTTGTTTGTTTTGTTTTTACGTATTTCTTTACAAAGCATATGATCAGGATATTTGTTAGAGTCGCCTCACTGAGGCGATTCTAACAAATATTCAAATCATATGTTTTTTTTTTTGTTTTTTTTTTTTGTTTTTTTTTTTTTTCTGAATTATTAAATGCATTATTCTTACATAAAAGTCTGATTGACTGTCATCTTCTGAGCGAAGATTCCGCGTCCGTCAAATTATCATTATAATGAATTTTGTCTTTGTACCAAGTGTCGGTATAAAGAGGGTTGATGGTATTATTTAGAATCTAGTACGGCAATTGATGCAGAAGCATATTATTTTTTTCTTCCTAGCGCATACATCATGTTATGTGTTCTTTGTAAGCATGCGCATACTTATATAAGAGGCACATTGTAATGTCATTTAATCTCGTTTCAGATTCGCCGTATTCACAGGTTTTTCCTGTTGGATCATGAAGATTTCACTTATTTATTTTCACTGCCACCACCCGAACATCGCCTAAGCATTATCTGTGTTGTGATTGAATGTATAAGAAACTACAAATTCTGTGCTGTATTTCTCTTATTTATTGGTTGACAAATAAAATGAAAACAAAATTATACTAAAACATGTTTTTATCATTGTTAATACAGTCAAATGTCAATGATCCGAACATCCTGGGACCATGGAAATTTGTTCTAGATATGGGCAGTTCGAGCTACTGAGGATAAAAAGTAGAGCCAAGTCAGGAGACAAATAGGGATAATTTAGGGATGTCTTTTCTATCGTCTGTAAAAGTAGTATGAAGCGCGGTTACTCATAAGACGATTCTAATGAGAACAAACTACATACATTTTCGAGAATAAAAAGATATATTCCCTAAAATATCCCGAAATATTTGTGTTTTTCATCTATTGAAATAACAAACTAGGGACTCAAAACCGAGTTCGAATCCTCTATGGTGAACGAGCCATCAGTTTTTGAGTTTTTGAATTTTGATTGAATGTGTTTACTCGTATCGACCCTAATGCTAATGCATGTGCTTTCCGTTGTTTCCCGATAATACAGTGTATACACAGCAAACATGGGTACCCCGGGGTAGTCATCTGTAGGAGAATTTTCGGAATTGTGCGGTCGTAAAGAAAGCAGCTTTACATATATACTTGCAGCAACCTGTTTTACTGCAAAAATTGTCTTAAAGAGCATAAGATCCTAAGCAGTCTTCGTGGTGGAAATGCTATAACCTATGTAGCTTCCGATAACCATTAAGAAAACACGCCTATTCAAATATATTGAAACGTTCACCAGCAAAAACTGAAATTTTTCAGATAAAAATTCGCGAGGTGGGTCTAACGAGTACCTACAATTTATGTTTTAGAGCAGAAATAAGAAAAATAATGTAAACCCCAGTTTTACTATATAAAAGTGGGGTTTAAGTGGGTCAAAATTATTTAAGTATGTTTTCGTAATGAGTGGTATCAACATAAATATTTTGTCATTATATTTCTTATGAAAAATGTTTTGGGTATCTATTTAAGCTATTAATTTGTCCAAACAAGCTATTTTAAAAGTTGTCGTAACACCTTTACAAATAGAACCAACATGTCCCTTTCCGGGTTCCATAAGAAGCTGCTACCATTTTGTGGAGAAATGATGAACCTATTGATATTTTTATTCCTACGCATTTTTTTTTAAAAAAGCGATGGCGATATTGTTAACGCTACCGTCCGTCCGTCACGCTATCTCTTTATAAACCACTGGGTGGAATTCTAGCAAACGCTACACCACTTCCCCTTATGGTAAGGGTGTGCAAGAGCAACAATATTTTTTTTTTCTGTGCGTCCGTCCGTCCATGCGTCCGTCTATGCATATGTCACACTACCTCCTCCTAAACCACTGGGCGGAATTCAACAAATTTAATACATCCCCTCATGGTAAGGGTGTGCGAAAGCAAAATTAATTTTTAGTTCGTCCGTCTGGCGTCTGTCCATCTGTCCGTCACGTTATCTCCTCCTAACTATCGCTATCTCCCACTGGGCGGCATTTAACCAAACTTGCTACATGACATCCCCTCATGGAAACGGGTGTGGCAAGTCCATCCGTCCGTCCGTCATGCTATAAGCAACGAGTGTGGGGATTTGCGATGGCGCGCCATCGACAGCGCATTCTAGTTCAGTTATGCTGAGATGCTGGCTTCTGCCTTTGTGAGATTTTTACCTAACCTTGATGAAAGACAAACTCAAGTCATGCACCCTGCTGTAGGGACACATGACAGCCCATCTACATGTATTTCACGGGCCCTGATGAGTGTGACATGTTTGCATCATTTGGTCAAGCACTTACCTGCTCTTATTCTGGGCTGCTAAACATAACATAAAGAAGCTTTATTTTATGTCGCACATTAGAAACAGACAACATGTGCTCTGTGTAGAGCTTTTATTGGACAAACAAGGTCTCAATTAACAAATACTTACCTGCCTTTATGTATCTTTCCAGGACTAGCCTAGATTATGCGAGCTTCAGCAAAAGGAGCTCCTAGTATCATTTTTTTACCCCTTTGGTATGACGTGGCCAAGGTTTGAACCCGCAATATCCCATTCCTAAAGCAGATGCTCTACCACTGAGCTATCAGGGCAAGTTAAAACAGTATCTACCATAAACAATTTTCAGATAGATAAACTGGTAGCTGTGTAAACTATCTGAAATTGTTCTTACAGGAGAAGTGTGAAGACTCACATCAATCGGTGTCTATGTAATTTGCCACCATTTTTTTTTTGTGTGGTGCGAGCGAGGAATGGACAGTGTAGCAGTGACTGTTTACCCCTGACTTACTTTGTATGCCAGGGGTATAATAATGGTAGACTTTTTGCCTCAGTTCTGAATTTAATTTTTAAACAACTAAAATATAGTCGAACCTCGATAGCTCAAACCTTGATGACTCCTTTACCCTGGCTAATTCGAACTCATTTATGAGTCCCTATGAGTTTCTTCCGATAGCTCAACAAATATTTAAGGGAATTTTCTTACTTTATGATGTTGTGTGTACTCATTAGTATTGTCTCGTTAAGGCGATTCTAATGAGTACACTAAGCATACCATTACTGTCTAAAAGATCGAAAAAACTGCCCTAACTTATTGTCATAAAATTTGCTCTTGACATGGTGCTATGATTAACCCTCAGTGACTCGAACAACCCGTATCTCAAACAAATTTTCATGGTCCCACGGATGTTCGAGCCATTGAGGTTTGACTGTATATGAAGATTGGCCTTGCAAACAAAGAACACAGAAAAGAACAGAAATCAGAGTCTCAGTTTTATGAGTTTGCGAATTTGCCAAATGTAAGTCACAATTCTATATACAGTCAAACCTCAATAGCTCGAACACTCATGGCTCGTTTACAATGACTCAATCGAACTAGTTTTTGAGTCCCTACAAAATTCTTCCGATAGCTCAAGAAAACAAATATTTAGGAAAAAATTTCTTATTCTATCATGAAATTGTATGTTGTGTGTACTCATTAGAATCGCCTCATCGAGGCGAATCTAATGAGTACACACAACATACAATTATTGTGTAGAAAATAGAAAATATTTCCCTAAATTATCGCTATTTGCTACCTGACCTGGCGCCACAATTAACCCTCAGTGGCTCAAACTAACCACAGCTCGAACAAATTTCCATGGTCCCAAAGATGTTCGAGCCATTGAAGTTTGACTGTAGTGAAGTTACCTGGTTTGTTAAAGACAGACGTATGATCCAATTGATCGTGTCAACATCTTCTTCATCTGGTGTATCTAAACTTTTTCTGTGTCTTGCTAAATCATATACAGCTTTCACAGTAACCTGAATAAGATTTATGTACCTCAGTGATACACTGGATATTTAGTGCTTAACGGCAATTCAACTGCAGCAGATGGTATTCTGAAATATTTATCCTCATGCTTTTTAAAACGCTATCTTCTCCTTAACCACTGGACAGAATTATAAAAACTTGCTACATCACTTCCCCTCATGTAAAGAGTTAGCTAGAGCAACATTAGTTTCCTGTATGTCCGTCCATCTGTTCGTCAAACTATCTTCTCTTAAACCACTGGGCGGAATTAAACAAACCTTGCTACATCACGTCCCCTCATGGTAAGGGTGTGCGAGAGCAAGATTATTTTCCTGTGCATCTGTCCGTTATTCATCCATCTACAGGTCCTTCACGCTATCTCCTCCTAAAACACTGGGAGGAATTCAACAAAACTTGCTACATCACTTTTCCTTATGCGTGTGCGATAGCAACATTATTTATACGAGCGCCCCTGTATCTGTCTGTCATGCTATCTCCTCCTAAGTCACTAGGCAGAATTCAACCAAACTTGCTACATCACTTCCCTTTATAGTAGGGGTGTACGGGAGCAACATTATTGATCCGTGCATCCATCCAGGCATCCGGAGTCCGTCCGTCTGTCCGTCATGCTATTTCTTCCTAAGCACTGGGCAGAATTGAACCAAACTTGCTACATGGCCTCTCCTCAAGGTAAGGGCGTGCGAGAGCAAGTCTGGGTCCGTCCGTCCGACATTCATGTTTTTAGCAACATTCGCAGCGAGCGTTGGGAATTGCAATGGCGCGGCGAGTCATCGACTGCGCATTCTAGTATTAAATACTGGCTTAGCTATAGAATCCAGAGGTGTAGCTGAGAAGTATGAATTTTACGTATATATGTTAAAATAAGGCGCTCTGCGTAAATGGTCACATTCTGGAAGTCAGCGTTGATATCACGTCTGTGCAACCTGTTCATAACCCGTGCATATAGCATAGAAGGCGGACAATCGCGTGATTCACATTTGATAATCTCACTATTTTTTTTTCTCTCCGTTTCGCAGTAAGTATTGTACCAGTGTTTATAGTATGCGATAGTTTTCAGAGATTACACCTACTGCACCGTACCCGGCATTGGCAGCACTTCTTTTCGCCATGCCAACTGTGGACAAAATGCTCCGATTTTCTTGCAAATCTCGACAGAAATGTGCTGATGCTACTGGTAGGCATCACACTTTTGACAAAAAATGCCAATTGTGAATGTTTATTTCTCAAATGACACGTTTTGCAGCGGTTTCATAACTGCTGGTATATATTATTTGCAAACAGATGATAGTAAGTACTTGTTTCAGTTCAGTACAATGATCATTAGCAGAGAAATCAACAGAAAAGTATAATGATAGGAATCACACCGGGTGATAAGTGTCACTCTGAATATTACAACAGAAAGAAAATGGATAGGAGTCGCACTCCACCATTACTAAACTTCAACGTATACGTTCTGGACTGTTTTCGAGATAAAGAATAATACACTGGTTTAGATTTTTTATTGAAAATATCACATGTGAAGGCCTTCCCAAATCCTATTTCCTTCCTTATGTGTCGGCTATGGTAACCTTGGCAAGCAAACTTTTGCCACACTGCATGCATGTTTGCATGTTTGTTTGTTTTTTTTTTTTTTTTTTTTTTTTTTTTTTTTTTTTTTTTTTTCTGTGTTTCGCTGTGTGCATCTCATAGTTGGCTTTACTAAAAGTTACTTTTCCACACTCTGAACATTTATATTTTCCCACTTCGTTGTAACGCTGTTTATGTTGCCTTAAAGTATCTTTTGTATTTAATAGGTCTCAACATACGGCGTACATAAAATCATTCTCTGAAAAAAAAAAACAAAAAAAAACAAAAAAAAAAAAAAAACAAAGACTCGGTCTGAACAATTACTGGTATACAATTATAGTGATGTTACATTCTGCAGATAATGTACACGAAATGAGTAAAAGAGTAGGAAACGCCTGTGTTATCTGACCGTCAGATGTTTTCGGGTCTTTCAGGCTGGTGACTCTCTAGCAACGTACGAAATTATCGAAAGTTTACATGTATTCAGCTCCTCAGAAATACTATTATAGCATCACGGCTATCAAACAGAGACCACAGAAGACAAACATGTGTTCTGAGAATAAAAAGAACCTGAAACCAATGTGTAGCGGGATAAAATGGCTGAATCCTCTGCTCCAAAGGCAAATAATACTCGTAGTAGTAGAATCCAGGCGATGCTATACTGGAGCCTGTTCATTTACCGCCTCTGACATTCAATGTGTAAGTTTTAAAAGGCAGTCTTATTCTGAAATTGTTGAATGGGTAAAATTGGCTTTTTTTTCACTTCAAAACAATTTATACAGTGGAACCTCGATAATTCAAAATCCAAGGACCAAACAATTTTGTTTGAATTATTGAGACGTTGAATAACTGAGGGTTAAAATGCATTCATATTTAAGTCGGGACTTCAAAATGATTTTGAATTATTGTGAAATTTGAATTATTGGAGTTTGAATTATCGAGGTTCTACTGTATGTGTTAAACACGTATCCCACACAAACTTATCAAAGCAAAAATACTAAAACAAGCTTGTTTCCAAACTACAAACATTTGAAAATGGGCAAATAGTATGCGAGCTCAATTTCGCCTGGATGCAGAACTGACTCGTGTGATTCCTATCCTCCCACAAATATGTAATGTGATTCCTATCATACATAGTGTCTCCTATCATGAAGTGTTTTCCGTTCTTCTCCGCGAATAACAATAAAATTAACCAAGAAACAGTTTTCAGCAATCTTACATATATTAATGCTATTAGCCTATTCGCATAAATTCGTTGCAGATTGAGTGTTTTGGAAAAACATCACTCAAAACGGCATGCTCTAACAAAAGTGTGATTCCTATTGTGCCGTAACAAAAATTCTGAGAGACATTTTAAGCAAACCATATGTTTTTGTTTATAAAGGAACATGACCGAATAAATGCTTTCAAAGCCTGGGTACGCTGCACTAGCTGTTGTGACTGAAACTAGCCTAAAAGAAAGGAAAACGTTTTTAAAACATACCTCGAATCGACCAGAAAATATCACAAAACTGTGAGATTACCAACTGTAAATCACCCGTGATTGTCCACCCTGGCATATGTTGTATCTACATGTAGTTCGCATGAACTAATTAGAAAACACACACACACACACACACACACACACACACACACACACACACACACATTAATCTGCAAGATATCAGGACAATTATCAGTTTGGTATATTTGAAAACCTATTTTGCTGATCAAAGTCTATATAACCATATTTACCCTAATTACTCGGAAACCTATTTTGCTGATTAAAGTCTATATTACCATATTTACCCTAATAATTCTTTACCATAACCACAATTATACTACTTGTTCATATGTCTGAACTCTAATTGAGGTTGCGGGTTCGATCCCCGCCGGGTCGGTAACATTCTTTTGTGGAGATTTGATTATGAAATATTTTCTACGGTCATTCTCTCCCTTCCGCTGATTCCAGAGGGGTAGTTGTCAGTTTCTGGCAAAAGAATGTGAACATTGCTGGTTAACCGCGTGACTATTCCTGCCCAGTGACAGTGTGGTTAGGTAAACTGACCTCGCTCAACATGAACCCACTGACGGGGCCGTAATACCTCAACACAAACAAACAAAACTCTGATGGTAAGTTAACAGGATTGATTCTAAACACATCGCATTAAAGAGAAAGAAAGCGTTGATGAGGTATTTATATAAAGTGAAAGCTGGTCACAAAAAAGTGTTTTGATGCTTTGAAATTTTAATGAAAATTTCAAAAAGTTATCAAGGTTCAGATATTTTAAAATTGTAAATATTAAAATGAGAAGGTTTGTCCGAACCTGAATTTTATGGCGAATTAGTCTATAAATTCAGACAGATTGTCGGCATACCTGATTTGTTTTAGAACAATTTAAAACAAAATGTAACTCTCTATAATAAAATAGTTTAGAACATGGGTAGTCTGCATCAAACAGCATGCACGGTTGTTAACCAAATTATAATATTGATACCTTTGCTTCCCTTTTCAATTGCACGACGGAGGTACGGTCCTAAGGCTAAATGAAGACTCCCTCCTCAGTATGTCTTAGATGGTTAACGCCTGACTATCAATGTCTGTGGTCAGGCCCATCGTGATCCTGTTTGTGGTTTTCTTGTATTCTGGATGCAGCTTGCCATCACTGAGTCCTTTTCTTTGATTTATCACAAGCATCAAACTTATACACTCCTGCAATAAAGTGCATGCAACTACCTTCCAGATGTACGTTTCGCTGCATCCTTAGTGGTCTACCATATATGGAAATGATTTTAAGTTGACTGATTATATATTTACATCTGAATGACGTGACACTCAGAATCAAACTAAAAATCGACACTTTAGGAATCTTCATCTCACCAGAGTAAAACCTACAGCAATATGTAAATACATTCTATAAGGAGAAGTCAGTGGTCTTTCTAATAATTATTGATAACTTTCATCAAGGATACAGGTGTCACTTTGAAGCCAAGCTGATCATTCTCTAAGAATTAAAATCCAGCTGATGTTCGCAGCCAAGGATTTATTAAATACTTCTCACTCAAATATCGTACTTATCCAAACTTTTTGGATGTACATACCTACATGAGCATAAGGTGCAGATACATATGCAATTCTACGATTATTGCATAAAAAGCAGTGCCGCGCGTTATTAAGAGCCATGCATTAACCGGCGAAAAGCCGTGTATTAACAAGGCAATTCACGCGCTGTTAATGCACGGCTACGCAACTTTCAATATGCCTGTACCGGGGCCACATAATTGCTGCCGTCACGAGATGTGTAGTGTCTGGCCCTAGAAAGAGCATAGTCCGTGGAAATTGCATTCGCGAAACATCAGTGAAAATGCGAAACAAAATAGTGCAAGAAATAAGGCGAAATGTAGCAAATGTTTTCAGTTTTTATGCAATAACAGCGATCGAACTTGGTTTTGCAATACATTAACATTCGCCAGGTGCCTTGGGAGGTGTTGAAAACCGCGGACTCCGGCCTCGGTTTTCAACACCTCCCACGGGACCTGGCGAATGTTAATGCACAAAAAACCATGTTTGATCCCTATAATAAAATTGAATTAGGGTAATTGTGTCTATTCTGGTTACTTTTTTAAAACTGAATACCGCCTAAACCGGTGCTGGTGGAAAGGGTGCGTAAACTGGGTATAAAGACATCTAATAAAACAGAGTCTCCGATTTTCGTTCATGTGTGTGTTATTTGTTTCCAAAAGCAACCGTTTAGATTTTCATTTCACCCTGTATTCCAGCCTACAATGAACATTTTGACTGTCACAGCAGTTAATCAAATCGACGTGTTTATGTTCTAGGATAAGTACGGTAAGTATTTGTGTTAAAACTTTCTGATTAATTACGGTATATGATCTCATTATATATACTTTTATATTGAGAGAGGCAAAAGAAAGTATACACTTTTCAAATACCCGTATTGTTCTTATCTTTAATTGCACGATGCGTTTTCCCCAAGGTACAACAATGTGGTGTAGAAAAATCTTCAAATGAAAATCCTGACCAGCGACATTATATGTACATGTCGATATTCCACTTTTGGTACGTACGTCATAGTAAACAAACTAATATCGCTGTTAAACGGTATTTGAATTTTATAAAACAATTAGACATGTGTCAAAAGTACACAAATCCCCTCGCCTTTTGCTCTTTACCCATATGGCCACAACTATTTTCTAACTGCTAAATCTAACTTGTTATACGTTCTGATCCCTAGTCCTACCCCTGGACATGACTGAGGAGCTAATCTAGCAAAGAGTTAAAATTTTAGGTCTAGGTAAGTTGCATACCAAATTTAAACTTCTAGCATATGAGGCACCCAGTTATGTCCTCCAATCGAAAAGGGGATGCAAATGTCAATGTAAAATCTTATTTTTTACGAATCAAACTGAATAATTATCCATAAGTACGATGTTCATACATGAAATACTCTTCAAAATATGGCAGAATCATTGAAGTAAGAAATATAGGTCTCTGTGACCTACATTTATTTTGATCTCAAACTTAGGGTCATACTGACTCATAAGCGATAGGTATGATGTTTATAGAGTAATTTCCATTCATACATTCTCTCGTATCCGATAGTTCTGTAAGTAGACAGGGAAGGTTCCGATCAGACTGTGCGTATGCCTACTCTTCAAGATAGTGACCTACATTTTTAGGTCAAACTTCGTTTCATACTGATTCATTATCCAAAATTATGATGTTTGTATATTAAATACTCTTCAAGTTTTATAAATCAAAATTATTGGACCGTAAAATGTATTTCACAGTGACCTATGTTTAATTTGAGGCCAAACTTTGGATCCTACTGACTCATAATATTTAAGTTTGACTGTATATATATCAAATACTCATCAAGATATAAGGCAAAATTACTAGTCATTGTGACCTACATTCATTAATAGATCAAACTTTGGGTGATTCTAAATCATAATCCAAAAATATGACATTTATACATTAAATACGCCTCAAAATATAAGGCAATATCACTGGATCGTGAAATATTGTACAATGACCTACATTTATTTTGAGGTCAAACTTCCGATCATACTGACTAATAATCAGTACGTATGGCGTTTATACACGAATTACTCTTTAAGATATAAGGCAAAATCACTGCCGATGAAAAATCTCTTCAGGATATAACGCAACATTACTGGACTGTGAAATATAGGTCATGCTGTCCTTTACTTCATGATTTACAAGTGAATGTCACAAGGCTGACTGATGTCTTATCAAGCATCTATTTAAGTTGTTTCATAATAGAAGAAAAGAAGAAAAACATACTAAAAAAAAACAACAAAAAAACGAAACAAATGGAATGCAAACCGACTCTACAGGGTATATATATAGATATGTATATATATATATATATATATATATATATATATATATATATATATATATATATATATATATATATATATATATATATATATTGTTTGAATTATTAAGACTTTGAATAATTGAGGGTTAAAATGCATACATATATTTAAGTCGGCACTTCAAACTTCAAAATGATTTTGAATTATTGAGAATTTTGAATTATTGGAGGTCTGAATTATCGAGGTTCTACTATATACATATATATATATATATATATATATATATATATATATATATATATATATATATATATATATATATATATATATATATATATATATATATATATATATATATATATATATATATATATATATATATATATATGCTTTCTAGTAAGCGGTTGTTGGGATCTGAATTGAAAAAACCTTTAACATAATAGACATATGCCCAAAGTATACAAATTAGTCTGCACTTTGAACCCCTAGATCCATCCCTGGATATGACATAGGGAAAATCTTACAAAAAGTTGAAGGTTTAGGTTTGGTGCAAGTACCCTACCATATTTTAATTTCCTAGCAGAATAAGAATCTAAGTTATAACCGCCAAGAGAAATGCGGACGTAAACGGAAATATACAATCTGACTTGTTATATATTTGACCCCTAATTCCATCCCAGTACATGACCAAGGGACAACCAGCACAGAATTGCAGGTTAGGTCTGGGTGTAAGTAGCATACCAGCTTTCAACTTCCTAGCATAAAAGGTACATTAGTTTGACCTGTTGTAATTTTTTACCCTTAGCCCCATCCCAGGGCATGACCCACTGGCTACGTAGCACAGAGCTAAAGGTTTAAGTAGCATACCAAATTTCAACTTGCTAGCATAAAGGGTATCCAAGTAATGACATATGTAACTTACCGAATTCAACTTTCTAGTATAAAATGTGTCCAAGTTTGGCCTGTTATACATTTTGACTCCTAGCCCCACCCCAGGACATGGCCCAAGGGCAACTCTAGCACAGGGTTAAAGGTTAGGTCTGGATGTAAGTAACATACCAAATTTCAACTTTCTAGCATTAAAAATTCCTACGTTTGACATGTTATACATTTTGACCCTAAGACCCATACCAGGGCAGGACCCATGGGCTTATTAAATAAGCACAGAGTTAAAGGTTTAAGTAGCATACCAAATTTCAACTTCCTAGCATAAAAAATATATAAGTTACGACCCTAAGAAGCATACCAAATTCAACTTTCTAGCATAAAATGTACCCGTTTGACCTGTTAAACATTTTGATTCCAAGTCCCAGCCCAGGGCGTATCCAAATGACAACTTCAGCACAGCGTTTTGAGATTAAGGTCTGGGTAAATAGCCTACCGAATTTCAACTTTCTAGCTTAAAAGGTACCCAAGTTATAACCTCAAAAAGCAATGCGGGCGCAAATGCCAATGTAAACTTGAATGTAAACTTAACCTTTGATCCCTAGTCCAATCCTAGGGCAAGAACTAGGGGCAACTCTAGCACAGATGTAAAGGTTTCGGTCTGGGTAAAAAGCATATCAAATTTCAATGTCCTAGCATAAGCAGTAGGCCTGGATAAGTAGCATATTTAATTTCTAGTATAAAAGGTACCCAAGTTATAAAATTATGACCTACAAAAGAAACGCAGACGGAAATGTTAATGTAAACATAATCATTGATCCCTAGTCCCACCCAGGGCATGACCCTGGGACAACCTAGCAAAGAATTATGAGTTTAGGCCTGGGTGAGTAGCATACTAAAATTTCAACTTTCTAGCACAAAAGGTACTCAAGTTATGACTGGTTACGAATTTGACATATGCACGTATGCACATATGCAC
Organism: Anodontia alba; assembly: GCA_964016985.1. Lineage (NCBI taxonomy): Eukaryota > Metazoa > Mollusca > Bivalvia > Lucinida > Lucinidae > Anodontia > Anodontia alba. The sequence continues at coordinate 61,470,386 of OZ024832.1, read as the reverse complement.
CTACGGACGTAACATCCCGGCGAAACGCTATACGCCCCGCTCCTGTCTTCGGCAGGCGGGACATAAAAGCACAAACTTCGCGTTTCATTGAAGTGATGACAAATGTCTCAGTGCCAAAGAAAACAACTGTGCCAAAGAGATGCCAGAGACTTGTCACTCAAAGCTGTTAGTGGTTCGCATAATGTAATTTACTCGAGCCACGGCTGACTGGCTATGGAAGCACTAGCAGATAACTGAAGTTGTAAGTGGCTAGCCTGTAACATCACAGTGGTGCGAATTCTGTTTGTCACTGTGAGCCCTGCAAGTAAGCAAATGAAATCTGCTGAATTTATGGTCTGTTTAGAGAAAAACAATCGAGATTCCAATTGCTGATTAACAATAAAATTGAATTGCCCAATGTGATGCACATGCCATAAGTGTTAAATCGACATGCGCGTACAGTGACGCTAACCAAGCGTTTCATTCATTAACCTAACTACACTGCATTATCGGGCCTTGTGTGTGAATACATCATGCATAATGTAGGACTAGTGCTGAAACATATGAGAAAAATATGGACATTCAAAAGGTTATACTTGTTTTCTTTTTTTTTTTTTTTTTTTATTTTGTCTCTGAGAATATATCTTAGAGCCACCATGGGTTAATAATAGCGCCAGGCTAGGAGACAAATGGGGATAATTTAGGGATGTCTTTTCGATCTTTTATAAAATAATGGTATGTTGAATATACTCCTTAGAACTGCTTCGTAGAGCGGACTCTCATGAGTACACACAACATACATTTTCATAAGATACGTAAATTGATGTAAACTCTTCCTTAAAGCAGACGCATCCCTTAATTTCACATTTGAATGTATATATAATAAAAAGAAAGACATAGCGCTGGCGAGTCCAGCGGTGAAAGCCTCATTGATACGAATATTGAAAATACTTACAGAGTTATCAAGGTTTGAATTTTTTGCTCATTCGCATCTCATTAATATACACGAGGAACCAATGACGTTATGGGTGCTTATAAACAGTAATCAAAATAATTCATCATTAATTTGAAACTATTTAAAAAATACATGCAGAGGGACACAGCTCTTCTCCATATTTACATAAATTGCAGCAGTGCTTATGCATTTTCATAATCGATTTGATTTTTAGATAAAGTTGACTTCAAACAAATGAGTTTAAGTACAACTTAAAAAAAATCAATCAAATTCTATTTTCTGAAGTTATTTTATTGCAGCTATATATATATATATATATATATATATATATATATATATATATATATATATATATATATATATATATATATATTGAGAGTTAATCATTAACAGTGCAAATGATTTGTTTACCTAAGGCCTTTCAGCTTTCGCCTTCTTCAGAGGTTTTCTAAATTTGCATAAATTGAAAAACAGATTATGCCCTTTTCGGGCCAATGTTAGCTGGCCCGCTGTGACTTGATAACTGATCGTGTTCGGATATATGTGAAATGTAAACAATACGCGTAAACACAGCGTGCAAAAAGTATAAAGCTTATCTTTACTATCAACACAGTGTGCAAAAAGTATAAAGCTTATCTTTACTATCAACACCACTGTGCCCGTATACGCAATGTATTCAATGCACATAAACCTAACACCAAAAGGGATATACACCAAAATTAGCGTTTCTCACTACTACGTGAGGCAAATGGGCCCAACTTACGTAAAATCACATTATCAAAACGTTCCACATAAGCTGTCGCATGCCCTGACGTAGGAACGATGATTCCCTCTACTGGTTGCGCTTGTTGATCCCATATGGCCGAAGAGTGTTCAGATGTCGGATCCAATAGCTCTTTCTTGCTTTCCTGGCTCGATCTGTCCACTCCGGGTTATGGTCTAGGCAACAAAGCGTGGCATGGCTGGGGAAATCATGTTCTGGTGAACAGAAGTGTTCTGCGACAGGAGACCTCTCGAACCGTTTGTGTTTCCAGTTATCTCGGTGGCCGTTCATCCGTTGGTTCACATGATCATCGGTTTCACCAATATATTGTTTTCCATACTTGGTTGGTACATGTTATAAGGTAGACAACATTGGTCGTCTTACAACTAAGCTTGATTGTTGCCCCAGACGCTGAAATATTTCTCGTATTAACAAATAAACATGTGCTGTTGGTACGCATTAGGAGAATGTAATTTTCAATTATGTATCTTTGAAAAGCTCTTTTCCAACGTAATGATCTGTTGCATTTTTAATGTTTTGAAATACGTTTTTTTTTTGTGTGTGTTGTTTTTTTTTGTTTGTTTTTTTTAAATTAATTAAAATATTTCATCATTTAAAGAAATGCATGTTTGAATTATGAAGTCCACCTATTCAGTAATAATAGAATACACGTACTTACTATTTTGCTAGCAAAATTAGCAGTCTTTGATAGCATTTTGTTCATTTAAAACAAATTAATTTCGAAGTAAACTTTAAAAAAAAATGACATCATAGATGGGATAGCTTTGTTTACTAAACAATAAATAGAAACATAAGTTAGTGCGACTTTAAATGCATCAAACTTTTGAATAAATAGGAATATTAAAAGCAGATTTCAACATTATTGTCTTCTGAAACAATACCATTGATTTGAACATTACGAAAACACGCATATTGAAATATATTGAAAATTACACCACCTAAAACTGAAAGTTTTCAGATAAAAATTCTGCTATATTTTTTTTCTTCATATTTCTACTCAAACCAAAGATTGTGGGTACTCGTTATAACCGCCTTGCCGATGCGGTTCTAACGAGTACCCACAATCCATGTTTTTGAACAGAAATGAGAAAAATAATGTCTTTCCCTGTAAACCCCTGTTTTGCTATATAAAAGTTGGGTTTAATGGGGTCAAATTATATGGGCATGTTTTCGTGATGATATTGTGAAATTAGGGGATGTGTCTGTGTCACCTTTAATATTTGTTTTCTTGAGCTTTCGAAAGAATTTTCTTATCACGGAAACATGCCTATATAATTTTGACCCCCTTAAACCCCACTTTTATGCAGTAAAACTGGGGTTTACGGGGATATACATTGTTTTTCTTAGTTTTGCTCAAAAGCATAGATTGTAGATACTCGTTAGAACCGCCTTGTGGAGGCGGTTCTAACGAGTTCGCACAATCTATGTTTAAGCAGAAATAAGAAACATATCAGATTTTTTTATCTGAAAATTTTCATTTTTTGGTGGTAAAATTTTCAGTATATTTAAATAGGCGTATTTTCGTAATGTAGAGACTCCAAACAAGTTCGAATCAGCCACAACAAAACAGGTGCCGGCGTTCAAAATATATATGCAGGGATGTACACCATAAATCGATTTTGATACAGAACCATCATATTTTAAGTTTCTATTAAATTTGCTATGAATCCACGCCAGTGCTTGAATGTGTCAAATTTAATTCTTTCTCTTGTTTACCCACATAAACAAGTGTTGTTGGTACGCACTAGAAGAGCTTCCGCATACAAAAGTTTTCGTAGAGAACTAAGAAAATATAAGTAAATTATGATTCCAAGAAACGCCTTATAAGTACACGTTTCACAAAAGTGCGCCATTACAGGGCGTTTAACCACATGCATATGATGTAGCCACAATATGAAAAAATGATTTGGGATACATGTACGTGCAGCCGGCGAAACAGACACAGGCCCTCCTGCACATGCTTGCAGACTGATCAGTCCAGGACCTATAGCTACTTTAGTCGTACAGCAAATACTCTGACTGCAGACTGCGGATGAGCAGACTGATCATAGTCTTTGTTAGGCACACATGTGTGACGGTATATTTTCTCCCGTTACGGATATATATATATATATATATATATATATATATATATATATATATATATATATATATATATATATATATATATATATATATATATATATATAATTCTGGACCCAGTTGTTCAAAGCATCGTTAGCTTAACGAGCTCGTTAGTGGTCAAAATATTAACTATTATAGTAAGTACAATATTTAATCCACAGTTATTGCTGAAAGAAAATATGTGAGTAGCTTTTAAGCTTTTCAGGGTTTTTTTTTTTTTCAGCAAAAATATTAGCGTATATGCCATATTTAATGATTAAAGTTTTAACGATACGTTAACTTACGACATCGTTAGTTTTGAACAACTGGGCCCTGGTCTTTCTATTTTTATTGTATAAATATTTCCCCTTAAGGACATGGAATTCAAAAAGTGCGCAGGATGGCTTCCAAGCATTTATATAATACATGTAATTTATGAGCCGCTATACCGAATATAGCAATCGAGATGCCAAATTACAAATGTAGCACTCATCTTAACTGTACATGTACGAATTTAGATGAACATAAGATATGATATTTATCCGCCATCCATGGGCCATGTTACATGACATACAATCACATAGTATATAAAATCTATTTAGAATTCTATGGTTCTGATACAAATGCAATATAAATTTGAATAGCAACGCAGAAAACGTAGTGTCGGAAATGCATCACGAACTGCCTATATAATGTTGACCCCCTTAAACCCCACTTTTATATAGTAAAACTGGGGTTTACAGGGGTATACATTATTTTTCTTATTCCTGCTCCAAAACATAGATTATGGCTACCCGTCAGAACCGCCTCGCCGCGGCGGTTCTAACGAGTACCCACAATCTATGTTTTGAGAAGATAAATTAAAAATATCTTTTTATCTGAAAATTTTCATTTTTTGGTGGTAAAATTTTTAGTATATTTGAATAGGCGTGCTTTCGTAATGGTGCGTCCAGCGAATATTAGGATCAGTCTGCGCCTTCACCTTTCGTTCTGATCAGATTTTTCACTGGACGCATTTTGGACAGCTAAGGATGTGGCGAAGAAAAAAAGTTAAAAACGGGTTTAACACAGTTTAATATAATTTCTTCGCCACAGAGAAAATGTTTATGAAATATAATCAATAATGAAAAACATTAATAGTAATAATATTAATAATAATGAATGTATCTAATGCCCAACTTTTCTGTTACTTCTGCACCGTTCTGTGTTAAAAGTCCATCACTGATTTTTCCCAATATCTTTATGTTAGTATTCTGCAAACATGCACCGTTGTTTCCTATCCCTTGTTATTGCAAATCCGTTACTGTTGTCTGTCTGATATGTCTGTTTACTTTTTGTATATCGCCCTTGTTTTCCTATTTGTATTCCCTGTTTCCTGATTTTTGTTTGTTCTCATATGCCCACTGTTTCTTTGTTCTGCCCTTTTCCCACTGTGCCTGTTGGTGGTTCTTCTATAACTGCTCCTAACGTCCCAAAACATTTACAAGGACGTCAGCGACGTCAGTGACGTCAACGTCAATTAAATGATCATGTAATTGATGATAACAATAACACACAATGAAATCAACTTAAACATAATAGAAATTTGTTGAAAGTTATATTCGTGGTAAATCCAAGACAAAGGCTGCAAACTTCCCTCATATATGTATGGAAGATCTGACCAGACTGTGCGGATGGGCAGTCCGATTTGAGTCAGGTTCTGCAGGTTTAACGCTATTTGCGATTCATCCAGTAATGGTTTAGTATCATAAGCAGGAAGTAGAATGGACTTTTGGACACGTAAGTTCACGTACGTTAAGGGTTTAGTGTATCCAAATATCATTACGACAGCATGCCTATTCAAATATACTGAAAATTTTACCACCAAAAAATGAAAATTTCGCATAAAACTTCTGACATTTTTCATATCTCTGCTCAAAACATAGATCCTCGGAAGTCGTTAGAACCGCCTCGACGAGGCGGTTCTAACGACTACCCACAATCTATGTTTGTAGCAGATAAAAGAAACATAATGTATGTCCCTGTAAACCCCAGTTTTACTATACAAAAGTGGGGTTTAAGGGGGTCAAAATTATATTTTTTATTTTATACGTTTTCGTGATGTTTAGGTTAATTTTTAATTACGGTTATAAAATCGAGAAAATAACGTTGGGACATAAGTGTTTTTTAACATTGCCTTATGATTCATTTTTTCAAACAGTGTACTGGTTCTATCTCAATGTGCACTCTTTGCCATTAAGCCATATCATTATACTATATTCGATTTCTTCCGAAGGGAAAGGGGTTGGGGGCGGGGCTAACAGACGTTTTAAAAGTTCACTTTGACACATTTTGAGGGGAATTTACATGATTGCCGCCATTGATGCATCAAATGGGAAATAAATAACGTCTATTCAGATATGACGTCGCGCAGACGATGTTTAAAATGGCGCTTTGAGTCATATCATAGTTAATGCAAAACATATGTGCATAAAGCGCTCAGTGAGGCCAGCGACATCATATCCGAATCGACGTTGTTACTTCCTATTGGTTGTATTGATGGCCGCAATCATGTAGATTCTTTTAAAATTGTTCCATTTTACTAAAGAACGCCATCGGCCGAAATATTTATTAAAGAGTGAACTTTTCAAAAGTGTCATAACATTTTAGTCACCGTTTTAAGGTGTCTTTATACACCTGGTAGATTGGCTGCCATTTTACAGAACTGAACAACTTTTGTGACTTCCTATTGACTTCTTATTTGCTTTCCTGCACAACAAGCCCTTTCTGGAGAGGGATTTACTCTGAAAGGAAAGAATGAGCTCCCACGGGAAGCAGTTCTCTCCTTTCGGGGCAGATCTCTTTTTCAGAAGATTGTAAAAGAACTTTGAAAGAGTTATCTTCCTTGAAAATGTATCCGTTCCAAGACCATTACAAAAACACGCCTATTCAAATATATCTAGAAAATTTCACCTCCAAAAACTGAAAATTTTCTGAGAAAAAAAAACTCTGATATTTTTCATGTTTCTGCTCAAAACATAGATTATGGGTGCTCGTTAGAACCGCCTCGCCGAGGCAGTTCTAACGGGTACCCACAATCTATGTTTTTTAGCAAAAATAAGAAAACATATGTACCCCAGCCTGTAAATCCCAGTTTTACTGTATAAAAGTGGGGTTTAAGGGGGTCAAAATTATATGGGCATGTTTTCGTAATATGAGAAAGAAAATTGCGAAAAGATGTCCAATATTTATGAACAATACGGTAATCACCTTTCTGCGTGATTTAAAACGCACTGCGTTCATTGCACTGTAAGAGGATTTGTGTGTGTGTGCGTTTGTGTGTGTGTGTGTGTGTGTGTGTGTGAATATTTTTGGACATTTGGAACTACATTTGTACCTTGACCAATGAGCTGCAACCCGAGAAAACGTACCTTCGTAAGTGTGCGTCCAACGAAGACTCCAATTAGCTTGCGCATCCGCGCAGTCTGATCAGAGTCTTCATTGTCCGCAAAAAAAAAACTTTGACCCTTGGCTATCCAAAATGCGCGGAGTGTAGATTCTGATCAAATTGTGCGAATGCGCAGGCTGATCTGAACCCCCGCTGGGCGAACATATCTGAAGGTATGTTTTCTGACGTTGCGGCTCATATGTTTACCAGACTGCATATATGTTGACTAACTGCTTTGATCAGAATCTACCCGGCTAGTTAGGTACTTGGCCAGTAAGCAAATTGCTCATGCCTTAACTTAAATCGCATTTAGCTTCCCTTTGATCAGATAAGACACAAAATTTAGTTTTATTTGGTAGGTTTGCTTTTAACTTGACCCCGAACGTCTAGGGCGTTACGTTCCGTCTACCCGGAAGTAGTTGCTGACTATAATCGTCATTTGACCGGAAGCACTTGGAGATAGTATAAAAGTTAGAACAGCTTCGAGACACATCACTATCCAGTCATAGTCGGAACATATTCAAGTAAGTTCGTATTTCAAATTTGCATTTCTTTTATATTTTATATTATTACTATCAGTATTGTTTTTCGTATTAACACCACCACTACTACTACTACTTTCTTTGTCAGCCTTACTTTGTAATTACCGTATTTGCTTTAAGTATAAAGACAGACGGGACTTAGACATCAGTGTAGACACAACACTGTTTGACACTCGTCCAGTAGTTTCAGACAGATTAATGGAAAGTAGAAACGGCTTGTTCAAACTTTAGACGAAATATGATAAGGAGTTAAGTTGTTAATATTGTAAAATAAATCGTTTGCTTCGATTCATGTGTTCTCTGTTAAACTTCTACTCTGAGTATATTCGAATTTATTTATTTATTTATTTATTTATTTATTTATATGAATTACAACAAATAGATAGTTCGCATGTTTAACTTCATCAGTAATGGTTCAACTCATTTAACGCTCTGCTTGCTGAGTATTACCGGAATTTTAAAATATTCCCTCTTTTTTTAGAAAGTAGGCTTTGACATTCAAATTATCAAAGTCTATTTTCTGGGAAAATATCATCTGATTTGTCGTCTGCTGATTTCGCCCATAATGTGGTAACGGTTAAGCTTCGCTAAACTTCGCACAACACTAATACTCATTTGCAGAAGAAGAAATGGCTCATTTATTTTATTTGATTTATTTTTTATTTATTTTATTTTATTTATTTATTTATTTTTTTTTATGAAATAAATTAGATTTTCTCTTTGAAAATAGTTCTGTGCTTGCCTTTTTTACCCAAAATATTTGGACACCTTAATTCTGTACAACAAAGGTCCTAAAATTCAACAAGCTCGTCTTACTTCCAGTAATCGTGCTCGTAAACATTGGTATTATCCCACATTATCCAGTTTTGTAATAATAATAGGGAAGTAATGTAACTTAAGGAGAACGGCCACTATGATTGAGCTATGATGATGGCAGCTGTGTAACAAGGCAAAAGCGCGAAACCTTTCCTATCAAAAGCGCGAATGATTTTAAGTGTGCAAATTTATAATCCTTTAATTATACAGCTTTCCGTGTCCAGATCCTGCTTTCAACATCTTTTGCCCCCTACTTTACATTTTGTAGGTTTGTGCGTTTAATTCATTTATGCCTAGCGTCCACAAAACGAGACATTGGCAAACAGTGTAGACCTAGATCGCGGCATCTGATCGGGTCTACATTTTTGCAAATACAGAATTTTCTGTTAAACAGGGTAATAATAAAATCTAACCACATATTCATTCTAGTGGAAAAGAATCAGTCCAAAGAGTTACAATCACGAAAACATACCTATATAATTTTGACCCCCTTAAACCCCACTTTTTATATAATAAAACTGGGGTTTACAGGGGTATACATTATTTTCTTATTTCTGCTTAAAACATAAATTGTGGGTACTCGCGAGGCGGTTCTAACGAGTACCCACAATCTATTTTTTAAGCAGAATTATGAAAAATGTGAGATTTTTTTTTTCGTAAAACTTCAGGTTTTGGTGGTGAAATTTTCAATATATTTGAATAGGCATGTTTTCGTAATGCGTGTAAAGTAGAAGAGTCTAGGCATGTTTTCGTAATGCGTGTAAAGTAGAAGAGTCTACTCGGCATAAAAAGATTATTCTAATGCACTTGCGTATGCAACGCGACGTATGATTGGATAACTTCAAAAATATGCGACGGTATATTCTGCGATATACTGTCGGAAATCCGACGTCATCACGTAACGTCGCTTCTCATTGGCTGGCATTTTGTTTTACGCAGCTCACAGCACTTGTCGCTTTGTGCAAATAGTACATTTTTTCAACAGAAAAAAAATGAATAAATGCATTAGAATGGGGATAACTGTATTCAAATTTGTCATTTGGCGAGGTAAATCGACGGTTTTACTTTCGCAAATTACGTTTTATGGCTCCGCTGGCGCGTCGCCGTAAAAACGAAATTTCCGACCGTAAAACCGCCGATTGACCTCCCCAAATGACAAATTTGAATGCAGTTATCCCCTAAATAAAAGTACTGTTTTCCCCCGTAATTATTTCCAGAGCAGCGAATATATGAGGCAAGCAACTGTTAAATGAACTGTTTGTGAATGACGACACAGAACAGTCTGAATGGCAACGCACGCCCTGTGTTAACACTTTCCGTCTTTCTCAGATGACATTTTTCATAATTCTGTGATAGTATCTACGGACAGTGACTGTTATCCGCGCAGTCTAATCAATAATTGTCTTGTTTGCTCTTAAAGAAATAACATGATATGAAGGCTGCTATGACCAAACTGTACGGGGTTTGATTTAAGCATTAGTATTCACCGAATGCTGCATTCAAATATTTTTTTTATTTTTTTTTTTTATTCTTGTAGCATATATTATTGCATTTTATGGTCTGTTTTTGCTTTCAGAATCAGAATGAAGGTCGCTACACTCTCTGTTATCTGCGTCTTTATGACACTAGCTTTGGCTCTCTCAGTCTATGGAATGGGTAGCTATGGTGGATACGGGTACTCGTATGTACCTTATTATGGAGGACAACAACAGAGCAACCCGTTGGGTATTGGACAGGGAGGACTTTGTAAGTAATCAATCATTATTGTTTGACACGTATTTGACAGCCTCGTACAGACACGAAACCACGAATAGATTTGTACAGTTTTACAAGATACTGCATAAGTGGGAATTAAAACAAATGTAGAACGAGATGTTCACGGCTAGAGCACCCAGTATTTTCCAGTGTGGGTGTGTGTGGGTGTGTGTGTGTGTGTTTGTGCAGGCCTGGTCCAACTGCTTAGATGCGCATTCAGCGTATGTTTACTGAGTTGCATATTATGTAGGTGTTCATAAATACTCCGAAAAAAAGATTATTTTAGTCCAGTTGGAAAAATGACAATTACAATACAGTAATTTAAAACAAATATGTAGACCAGGAAAGTGGGCGAATTTAAGTGGAATAGGAAGAGAAAAAATTGGAAATTTAAGGGAAATGAATACATTCAAAGGGACGACAAGTCTGTCAAGATTGTTGTGCATCCCTTCTGACCGTAGCAATCCTAATAAGTAATAGTGCAATGTGTTTTCAATCGAGAAACAAACCAAAATATTCTTTTTGTTTTAATGAGACACGGTAAATTCCCCATCATTTTACAAAGACGACTGCCTTTGTGGTGTTTGCAAGGGGCACATGCAAATCTTTAAAGCTGATGTCCCTAAAATTGTATCCATTTCTTTAAAAGCATTGTGTGTGTGTGTGTGTGTGTGTGTGTGTGTGTGTGTGTGTGTGAAAGCACACGATAAATTTATTAAAATTAACAGCGTGTGATTTGATTCTGTTTATATATTAATATCTTTTTGTCTTGATATTTCAGTAATGCTGTTCGGATTCTTGTTCCTGTTCTTGATCCTGTTTAACAGCTCTCTCTTCAACACAACATCATCTACCCCCGCCTTCAACATTATTCAGGGTTAAATTAAAGGTAAGTTCGCATTACCAGACGGATTTGGGCACATATATTCAGTTTATTCTGTACTGATTACAATTTCAGTTATCATTTGTTATTCGACGACTTACTTCCATGTTTGGGTTATAGGTATAATTGTGTTGTTACAATAGCTTAGTACTGTTGTTTTAGTATTATTATTTTGCTTTATTATAATTGTTCACTTAAAATTATAGCAGCTTCTGTACATCATGCCTTAAACACTGTTATCAAGGATTCTTTAAGATGACGAAACACATTACTTTCGAATTTTTGTACTATTGGCATAAAACATTACAGTTGCAACGTCAGACAATTTTCCTTGTTAATACGGTCGAACATCATTAGCTCTTTAGCATCACGAAAACATGTTTATATAATATTGACCCCCTTAAACCCCACTTTTATATAGTAAAACTGGGGTTTACAGGGGGTATACTTTATTTTTCTTATTTCTGCCCAAAAACATAGATTGTGGGTACTCGTTAGAACCGCCTCGCCGTCAGAAGTATGAGAAATATTCGAATTTTTGTCTGATAATTTTCATTTTTTGGTGGTTAAAATGTCCAGTATATTTGAATAGGCTTGTGTTCGTAATGGGACAATAAAATTTCGTTCTAGACATGTGTATTTCGAGTCACTGAGGGTTAATCTTAGCGCCTGGTCAGGAGGAAAATTGACATAACATAGGGATTTCTTTTCAGTCTTTTATAACATTATGATATTATCGTATATGTTAAATGCGCTCATTCGAAACGCCTCAGTGAGGCGATTCTATAGTGTACGCAACATACATTTTTATCATAAAATAAGACAATTGGGAGTTAATATCCTTAAATGTTTGTTTTCTTGAGCTATCAGAATAATTTATTAGGGACTCAAAATGAGTTTCGAATCAGCCAGGGTAAAAGAGCAATCGGTGTTTTTACTATATGTTAAAAACTGCGTGCACAAGTTCCTACTTATTCAAAAATTACAGGCGTTCAGAGTCCTGGTAAATAGTGTTTTATTGAAGGATTACCTCACAATAGTATACTCTTTGATGTCACTACTTCTTTAAAAATAATCTTGAAGTGAAATAAAACATTTTATTACCCACCGTTTTATTTCAGGTAGGCTATTATGGTCGAAACAGTGAACATTCTACAACTGTTTATTATTCCAATCTTATATGTTTCATTATGATTCAAATGGAACTTTATTACACTCATTAAACTTTAAAATTTGTTAAGTTTTGTAAAACAGAAGTTAATCACTATGTTGAAACAATCTTATACAGAAAACAACTTGTGAATGGTTGATATTAATTTCTATTATTTAGTAAGATGGAGATGACATTTGTTTTTATTTCATGTTTGCTTTCCTGTGCAGAAAACCCCGTCTGAAAGAGGCTAAACTGGTTTGACAGAGTTGCCTCCCCATTAAAACGTATTGTCCCCAACATATAAATATATACAAGCCATGTATGTACCAGTCAGACTGATCTAGTCTTGCTCATCTGGACTACCAAAATATTTCGCTACCGAAAAAATGGTTCTCAATCTTGAGCAAACAGATGAAATAACTAAGCTGAGCGTGCCCTTACATAAGGTGTCTTATATCACGGGATATCATTTATATATGCTGATTTATTCTATTTTGTTTTATTTTTATTTTATGTTATTTTATTTAGAATCTAGAATAGCAACTAATGAAGACGTTTATTTTACTACACTGTGGCTGGAGTTAGTATCATATGGCGGCCGTAGAACGTCTCCCCGTATTTCACCATAGTGCAGATTATATTTCATTTCCTTTAGGATCATTGGGCCCATTGTAGTGTCTTTGAAAATGGAGTTCTGCTCATGTATATAGAGGGCGTAAGCAGTGTTGCTTATGAAGAGTCTCAGTAAAACCGAGACTCCAATTTTCTAATCTGTAGTGTGTACTTTGTTACCAAAGACAATCTTTTTGACGTGTATTTAACTACACTGCAGCTGGTTTAGTGCCGTGTTGCGGCCGCAGACGGTCTACCCGTACTTAACCATAATGCAGATTATATTTCGTTTCCTTTCGGATCATTGGCCCTATTGTGGTATCTTTGAAAATGGAATTCTGCTCAAGTATACGCTAGAGGTCAGTGTTGCAAACGTCATTACTGCTTATGAAGAGTTTCAATAAAACCGTGACTCCCATTTATTAATCTGTGGGGTGTTATTTGTTTCCAAAGGCAATCATTTTGACGTTTATTTTATTTCTTTCGTCCTAGCCCGTACATCATGTTATGTGTTCTTTATTTGTTTGCACTTTATTATATAAGAGGCACATTTTAATTTCATTTATTATTATTTCAGATTTTCCGTTTTCACAGATTTTCCCGTTCGGATCATGACGATTTTACTTCTTTATTTTCGCTGCCATCACCCAAACATCGCCCAAGCAATCTCTGTGCTATGAATGAACGTATAAGGAACAACAATTTCTGTGCTGTGAATCTGTTATTTATTGGTTGACAAATAAAATAAAACAAAATTATGTAATAAATGTGTTTTTATCATTGTTGATACTGTCAAACTTCAATGGCTTGAACATCTTTTGTATCATGGAAATTTGTTTTAGACATGGGTATTTCGAGCTACTGAAGATTTATCATAGTTCCAGAACAAGATGCAAGTATCTTTAATAAAAATGATATGTGGAGCGTACTCATTAGTATACCAGATGAGGCGATTCTAATAAGTACACTCAACATGCATTTTTATAATAAAATAAAAAAGATTCCCTGAAACACCTTTAAATATTTGTTTTCTTGAGGTATCAAAAGAATTGTCTAAGGATTTAAAAAACGAGTTCAAGACAGTCACGGTATACGAGCCATCTGTGTTCGAGTCATTGAAGATGTACTGTATGTGTTTACTTGTACTGACCATTAGGCTAACAAGTCTATGTATGTGCTTCCTGTTGTTCCGCCATTATACACACAGAACACATAGCAGGGATATTCAACTTTAGGAAAATGTTCAGAAATTCACAGTTATTCAAGCAGCTTTATAATTTGTTTGCTACTTGTAGCAACTAATTTTAATGGACAAAATCTCTTAATGTGTTTAAAATCGAAACATGTTTTCATTTGACATATTATATGGTGAAAATACCATGTCCTTCATATCTCTTGATAAGGAAGGTATCGATATATATTTTTTTTCTTTTCTTCACGAAAAAGTATGGTTTGGGTATCTGTTAAAACCATTACGAAAACATGTCTACTCAAATATACTGACAATTTTACCATCAAAAAATAAAGATTTTCAGATAAAAAAAATCTGATATTTTTCATATTTTTGCTAAAAACTTATATTGTGGGTACTCTCGTTAGAACCACATCAACAAGGCGGTTCTAACGAGTACCCACAACCTATGGTTTGCCGAAATAAGAAAAATAATGTATACCCCTCATTTTACTATATATAAGTTGGGTTTAAGGGGGGTCAAAACTATAAAGGCATTTTTCGTGATGAAAGCCCCTTCTAATGAGCCCCCAGCCATATTTATATTTGTACAGAAATAAAGACCACATTAATATTTTGTTAAAAAATGGTTTATCTAGAATCTAGAGCTATAGGTAAAAAGTATATAGACATAGACATGTTAACATAATGCTTCCTGCGTAAAATGGTCACATGCAGAAAGTCAGCTTAGTGTCACGTCAGTGTAAATTGTTAATAGCCCGTGCAGTCAGCACACACTATAGCTACATGTACCTGCAAGACAATCTTGACTGTTATCGTTTTCGTATGTTTGAAAACCTCAAAATCTCTGTTTGCTTGTCACAGTCCACGTAATGTATTAACCCTTAATATTTGGACACATTAACTCCTTACCGTGATGTTCCCAATAGAAGATATTGCAGTAAGGCGAGGATGGATCCTGATTGGCTCAGGTGTTGAAGACGAGATTTCAGAAATATAAATATTTTTATTACACATCGCGATAGCCCGATGTCTGAATCATTGCAGAGAGGAAACAATATATACTTCTGGCTTATGATAATGGGGAGATAATTCAATCATGTTTGCCCGACCCCTAAAACTCCTAAATTAATACCATGTTCAAAATGATGGGAATTAAATTTAGTTACTTTTCTCTTTAGGAAATATGTCTTGCGTCTGAATGAGGAGAACATCACACTGATTGGAAATAATGCTTTAAAGAATACAGTCAGTCCGCGTGTCTGGTATATCTTACTATTTCGCTTGCTCATTTCCGCTTTAAATGCAAAATTGAATGTGTTTCATGAAAAGTTATCATTAAAATCCCACCTCACACCCTTAGACCCAGGATGTCATTTGGTGGAAATATTTTCCTGACTGACTTAATATATAAATAACTTGGGTCTAGGGGAAAAACATATGTTTATAACCGCGATTGTAAATAATAAAATGAGACACTTCCGCAAGAAGGTTTTTCCGAAATTGAATTTCATGCCGACCGACTTGGTCCTTACATTCAGAAAGACTGTTTGGCAAACTGATTTTCGGAACAATTTATAATAGAGTGTCACTCTTTACAAAAAAGATAGGTTACAACATGGGTACGCTGCATCAATCATTATGCATGGTTGTTACCTAATTATGATCAATCATTTTGCTTCTCCCTTTAATTGTACGACGGTGGGTCGGTCTTCAGACTACATGATGACTTCCTCCTCAATTAGTTTCAGTTGGATGACGCCTGACTATCAACGTCTGTGGTTGTTTACACAATTATTTTTAATCACTTTGCCTCCCATCTTTAATTGCAGGGCTGTGAGTCAAACTAATACTTCAATCTGTTTTAGATGAATGACGCATGACTATCAACGTCTGATGTCGGGCCTATTGTGACCTTGGCTGTGGTTTTCTTGTGCTTTAGTTTTAGATCGTCATTGAGCCCTTTGCTTTGTTTTATCATAATGCTTTCTGATTATATATGTTTCACTGTGATGTTTCATTAATGAGGTAGAGGACCCCAATGCGGACCGAATATATGTTTGTAATTTGAAGCTGCAAAAGACTTAAGGGCGAGGTTTGAGCAGCCCTGCCTCACCAGTATGTTTTTGTTGTTGTTTTTTTTTCTGTGTGTGTGTGTTTTTCTAATAACCAGTCCAAGTAGGTTCCTCTGTTGCAGTTCTTCTTTGTTTCCGCGTCTGTGGTTTCATATGTGGCGTTTGTTTTGTCATTGTTTGTTTCTCATTACTCCTATTTGGGTACCTCGGGAAGACGGTGTTTCGTCATTGTGGCATTTCCTGTGTATCTTTACTTATATTTTTGACGTCATAAAGACTCAATTAAACATGTTTGTGTACCGTTATGGTTACATACTAGATATAGCTTCCTCTTTAGACAGATATAGATTTAGTTTGCGAGTTGAAGTGTAGTTTTTGCATTCAGAATCATCACGAGAACACGCCTATATAATTTTGACCCCCTTAAACCCCACTTTTATATAGTAAAACTGGGGTTTACGGGGGTATACATTAATTTTCTTATTTCTGCTCAAAAACATAGATTGTGGGTACCCATTAGAACCGCCTCGGTGAGGCGGTTCTAACGAGTACCCACAATCTATGTTTTGATCAGAAATATGAAAAATATCTGAATTTTTTTATCTGAATATTTTCATTTTTTGGTGGTAAAATTTTCAGCATGTTTGAATAGGCGTGTTTTCGTAATGCTAGATTTTATTTAATGTTTGAAAAAATTAGAGACACATTAAATATAAAAAATTGAGGCGCCTATAATAATGCTTACAAAATTTACGGCATTATCCATAGTGTTTCGGCATTAATTATTTTGGCTGTATTTGATTTGGATCAAATTTGCATCAAACACCATGGATTGTCAAGATCCTTCAGCTAAGTTACGCTGCTTTTCTTTTCAATCACAATCGATCGCGACATCCAGCAATGAGTTCCATGCAGTCTACCTACATGCATATCTGATAATAGTATCGGTTCAAAATACAATGATTGGAAAGGCAATTACAAGTTCAACATAATGCTTCTTTACAACTTATAATGATAGAATTTCTCTTTGTTTGTGTTGAGGTTTTACGGCCCAGTCAACCCAATGGGGTCATTTCGAGCGGGGTCAGTTTACCTAACCACACGTTTACTGGGCAGGCTTAGTCCTGTAAGCGGTTAATCAGTATTGTGCACATTCTTTCGCTAGAAACTGACAACTGCCCTTCTTGAATCAGCGGAAGGGAGAGAATGACCGTAGAAAATATTTCATGATCAATCTCCACGAAAGAATGTTGCCGACCTCGGCGGGGATTGAACCCGCGACCTCCTGGTCTCCAGTCGGACGGCGCATCCAACTGAGCCACCGAGGGCGGCCGATAGAATTTCTGTAAAAACGGATTCTAATTTCTGTAAAATGTTCAATGTTTTCTGAAATTATTCGGAAAAAAAAGATAAGTAAATAAATAAATAATTAAATAAAATTATTTCAAGCAAATTAAATTAAAGTTACGTTTTTAACCCTATATTCTCTATAATCATATAGTAAAATCAGGAAAATAGAGTATCATATGTGCTTTTAACACAGAAAAAAACGTTTTATTTGTACAGGTAAAATTTATATTCATTTAAGTTACACACATTTTTTTCATAATCACTGTTTTTATACAGGTAGTTTGTATACTCACTATATTTATGCAGATAAATTTTTAGCCACTTTTTGTCTGTCGTCCGTCCATCCGTCCCTTAATACTTTCAAACGACAACACCTCCACGCCAATGTATCATAAAGCTATAAAAGCTGTGCAAACGGTTTTTAAAGTATCTTCTCTCCAATGACGTGAAAATTACAGAAAGATAATGCAAATAAAGTCGGGCAAATTTAACACTATATATGAATAATTTAGGACATTACCCGCTAAATGTACACTCGAGTTATTTTAAAATAAAACAGTAATAGATATTGATCGTATTAGTTCGGTATCATTCGGATCGGTTTCGGAAATCCTCATAAGTAACATATAATGGATACATTTCATGACATTAAAAGTCAGCTGATATTTTATGATTAAGACGTTTGTTAAACAAAATGAAAACAAAAAACAAAACAAAAATGAAGATAATAGATAAACTTTTTAATAATGCATAAATAAGAGTTTGGATTTGACATAAAGTTCCAAGATTTGATTTAAAGTTCCAACAATTTCAGAGCCTTTCCTTTGAACTAAAAACATTCAGTCTGATCGGGGTCATTCACATTAACACTTAAAAACGTCCTTGATATATATATATATATATATATGTGTGTGTGTGTGTGTGTGTGTGTGTGTGTGTGTGTGTGTGTGTGTGTGTGTGTGTAAATGATTAACAATAACGATTGCTAGGCGCATTAGTGATCAACAGTTCAAAAGCGGTAAATCCCTACCATCCCTTCCCCGCTTAATGCAGGAAAAAGTGTTTGCAGCTGAATGACGTGTTATATATTTATTTATTTTTTATTATTTTTTTTTATTTTATTTATTAATATTATTATTATTTTTTTTTTTTTTTAGGGTTCTAATGAATATCCATAATCTATGTTCCGGACTTGAAATAGTATTTCAAGTCCGGAACATAGATTATGGATATTCATTAGAACCCTATTTATATAGATTGGGAGTACCCTTAGAACCACCTAACTGATGCGGTTCAAACGAGTACCCACAATCGATGGTTTTAAATAGAAATAAGATTAATATTACACATTATCATCTGATAAGTTTTCTCTATAACCATCTTAAAATTAACTCATACTTTATTAAAGTCTGCTAGCAGCATACATGCCATCAGCTGTTGACAGAAATCTGTGAGATTTTGCACATTTTTAGGGGAGATTTGATGAAATTCTGTGAGATTTTTACGAAAATCACTTCCAAGCTTACATAAGTAAGTTAAAAGCCATTATTTTAATAAATTAAGCTTGGGATAGCCATGCTAATGTGTGATTTATTTCTAGTTCTTCAAAAATAGCTTCTTTAATGGTATGAAAATTCTGTGAGATTTGAAAATCTTATGGGAAACAGGGTCCAGAAGGGCCAAAATTCTGTGAGAGTTTGTCTCACAGCGTGAGGTATGGCATTTATGTAACAGATTATTCCCCAATATACAGCCTTATTGGCAAACAGTCCCCGGGGGAGCTTGCTAGTGTCGCGCGAGTTGAATAAATAGGTAATAATCACATATCTTATTAACCATGGAATCGATAATGCAAAACGTGTGCAGTCATAAGCACCAAAATAAGTTTGAAACCTTGACAGTGTGCATATTATTGTCTGTCTGGTGCATACTGCGTGAAATACATTCATCATTAAAACGAACTAATTTTTTTCCGGTTTCCGATATTGTCCGTGATCACTCGGTTACAATCCGATTACTCGGACAAGGTGTTAGGTACGATAATTTCTAAGGTAATCTTGAAAAACTGTCAGTATCTTTCCTTGAATTATCATGAACTGGTCTTGGGACCTATTGTTCCAAATGGTAAGATTCTCCATTCTGAATCTTTTGCCTCTGTGTAATCGGTGTAAGCTGCAGATCCAGACTGTAGGCAATATCAGTTTCAGATGCCCTATATAAAATGGTCGAAAAAATAGCTACTTTTAATGCAGTAACTCTTGAGTCGACGTTGACAGTAATCAAAAAAAAAAAAAAAAAAAAAAAAAAAAAAAAAGAAAAGAAAAATAGCGCAAACATTAAATTGAGAAATAAGAACACTTTCAACTTATTATGATGCTAAAATAGTGACGTGCGCTTATTTGTCTCAAGTTTTGTCATATTCAGGCACATTTTAAGTTTTGTACCGGGATGGTCTACTGCTCCGATCATAGTATCACGCTAAATGAATATGCGGTTATCTTAACAACATATAGTATCACCCTAAATCCGTTTAGGCTGTCACATTATTCAAATATTAATCCGAGGCCAAAGTCTTGCAAAACAAAAGGTATCATATCGTGACTGAAAATACATACAGCTGCAGTTTTATATACATGTATAAGCCCGCACTTCCCCGTCCCTATCACACACACACACACACACACACACACACACACACACACACACACACACATACACAGAGAGAGAGAGAGAGAGAGAGAGAGAGAGAGAGAGGACTTCGACGGACTGTAGCGACAGTTTGTCGCCTTCTCAACGAATGATTAGATGTAAATTACTCGGGTTGTTCAGAATAGTCCATGGCTACACGTAATCTGCACGGGGAAATTAAGAATGCTAGTAAAGCGATTACCAAGTAATTATATTTTTCTCTTTTTTTCTTATCATGAACTCAGACCCAACTAGAACTATTTGAAGAGTCAGGTTTGTGTCTACTAACTGTTTATTATTCAGGTTTATTCTTTAACGTGTCACTCGCTGCAACAGAAACACTATGGATATAGAGTGGGCTAAAATGAAAAAAAAATTAAAATAACATAAATCCCCGGACAGTATCACAGTTTGTTAAATTATATATATGGACAATCTTTGCTGTACAAGAAACCACTGTATAGCAAACTTTTCCGAATTGCATAACTACGCAAAGCCTGACTGGGTACGGAAGCCTATACTTGTCATATGCATATATGCGTTTCAAACGTGCTCTCTGGTCTTGCTTATATGTTGGTCTATTCAAACCAAAACAACTTTCGATAACACTTATGTGTTATGTACATCCTGTATCTACATCCATTTTATCTTTAGAGCCTACATACTCTAGCTAGACACATGTAATGTTCTGTACCCGTAATCAATACATGAACAATCGTATTTCGTTTCCTCCTGTGTCTATATGATTTGACAAGAGACAACATTTTTCTCACATATGAGTGCAAAAATGTCCAAAAATCACATTCACGCGCGTAAAATGTCTTGTTTTAATCGAATATGGCTGCCATCGCTTTCAATTACGAAACACTATATCTGGCGACTATTCCATAAATGTTCAGAGGATTCCTTAAAAAATAAAAATAAAAAAAAAATCAAATCAAAGCCATGCCCTGTCCGTCCTTCCGTGCAATTTTGGAAAAGTTCGCATGGCGCTGAAAATTGGGTAAAGGCTGTATTACATGAAGGCATTTTCAAAAGAGTGAGTAGAAGCAACTGTCGCAGAATTTATGTTCATGCCGCGTAACTGTCTTAAAAACAAAGCATGTTCAGATTTCTTTTATAATTATTTGCACATGGTATTTTTATCTGTAGCATATAATTAATGCATTGTCACTGCTATGGCTTTGTCTTGGGAGTTAATGAACCCTGAACAAAACAAAAGACGTCAGATTGTTAAATACGGTGTTTTATATGATATATTATTTTTAATTTTTCGATGAAGTTTCCAATAAATTAGATAATATTAGCAAATAGTATGCATAATCAGAGAGAACGTAACTTATGCAGGGCTTGAGTGTAATTTATTTCAGGTCGGATGAAAACCCTACACACTCGGAAGCAGCTTCTACAAAAAGGCTGTAATACTGTCCATCGGGCTGTTAAACTCAACATGCCATGTTTTTTTCTCTTAGAGAATTTCATCCCCACCTTCCCGATATTACTATATCAAAGTCAGGTTAGTGAGGTATTGCATTTCCATACGTTTCTGATGACTGAGACCCTAAAACTCTGCCCAGATGCTAATAAAATGATGCTCTGTTATTCAATTAGTTAAGTAATACTGATAAGACAGTTAACTAGAAACCCACACACAAAATTCTTAAATATAAAACACGATGAAGTACCTCAAAACCGATTCTAAAATCTACATCTGCATAAAAAATTAATCAAATTACACATTTTAAACGGGTTTCTATGTTAAAAAAATAAAGATTTTAAGGCAATAGACTACAGTGCAGGGAACCAGTGTTATCAGAGAAAAGTGATCTCCCAGGTAAATCTGGTGATACCACCTGATGTGAACAGACTCATTAGTGTAAGAGAGCTGAGAGCAGTAGCCATAAAACATCTGGTTGAATTATCAGTTTAGCATGGATTTTTTGCCACTTTTTTTTCTAAGAGAAAAACTTGTCATGACAAGACAAACAAACTATTTGAAACAAGCAAAATGTCCATTTAGTTATTCATTGTAATGTTTATTGAATTATTTATTGTAACCCGACTCCATCTGGGTCACTAAAACTTTAATTCCTTTCAAGTGTTGATGTGGAATTAGCTCATAATACATAATTTAAGTCCAAGTTCCATTCTTAATAGGTTTATTTATTTAGTTTCTTTTCCTATTTTGTATTCTCAACTTGGTAATTTAACTATTTACAAAACATATCTAAAATGAGTTTATTTCACATTCTTTTTTCTATTTCACATTTAAGAAGCCACGACTTATTTAAATTGTTCTTAACATATATCCGTCCCTATCATACAAAATCTAAATATAAACTACCTGCATCCTAGCTACTTTCCCATCATGTTCTCTTTCCCTACTTTCTGATAACTAATACAATATCTATTTATAACCACTTTTTCCATCATGCCTTCTGTCTTTCCCATAATGCTCCAGCCACTTTCAAAACTGCCAATAAAGTTCTTTCTTACAACCATTCAAACTTTGTAACTGACATCCACCCTAATAGTTTGCCTAATATGGGAGACTCTGCTGATAACAAGAATCAGAAGGAGGCTGTCATGCTACTACTGCATGATCACAGTCTCCATATGCAGAACACATTCCAGGACCTCCTACTTAGCCATTCTCAGAGAGATTGCTTTTGTATATGGCCGCTACCTATCAAATCATATTAATTAAACATGATATTCACAAATATTAAAATTATTAAAACTGAAATTAAAAAAAAACAAACAAACAATGAAATATTATTCAGTTCTATTATATTGATTTAAGTAATTTCTACTTTAATGAAAGTGATTAGAACATTAATTACCCTGGTGGTATTCCTTTGTTTGTGTAATATCTAGACATTCCTATATGTAACGAGTTTTTACAAGCTTTGAGTATGAATTATATATTCCAAGACTAACAGCTTATTAAAAAGTTAAAGATAAAAACAAAAATAGTAATGACAACATATATGAACTATAGGGGGATATCGATATCCTTTATGAAGAATTCCTTTATGAATGTCATGTACAGATTCTTAAAATTCTGGGGAACTGACTGAGGTTAAGAACATACAACACAGTTATCCATAATACTATTCTTTGCATACACATATACATCTACAAGGTTACAATGTATACTGATCTATTTCTGCGTACTATCTATCTATAGAGTTTGTACGTCATTTAATATATTAGGATTCTCCCATATGATATATATTGAATAATCTCTTAATTGTCATTGACATTTGTTGTAAGTCATCACTCAACAGTCTATCAAATTTTGTAACTTTGCCACTATGGAAGATGCACCACATAGCTGCCACTAAGTCCACAAAGATCCACAAAGATAAATTGCTCCATTAAGTTGGTAATGTCTACCAAGTCAATAGATATACACACAGTCATCCATTTGTGACTCCACTAAGTTTATCAATAACGTCTATTATAATCATAAGACTGCTTTATGAATGTCAATATGTATCCTTTCCATCTTGGAGTAATCCAAAATTAAGTAACTACAGGACTATATAATTCTTCGTATATTCTATATATCAGTATGTATATATCATTTAAAACCAATACTGTACACCATACTAATTGAATGCTACACCTATGGTACACCATACAATTCAGAATATATGAACTATATGCTCTAATTGACACCATATATATCCCTTATGGCACTTATGGTACACTATACAACACGTCTGCCTGTATCACATTAACTCAATATCTGCTGCACTTCATAATCATCTGTTACTGCCATAGTAAACATCCATGTAAACATCATCTGCTGATCTCATTCTACTCAATATTTCAGAGGCCACCTAAAAATGAAAATCTTAAGGTATACTCTGGAGTAATTCACCAACCAATTATTCAGACATTTATGCAAATCAGCGAAATGTCAAATTGCAATTAATTTCACCGATAAAATTCAAGAAGATCAGCAGAAAATGTGTACAAATGGAAAATGAATAACTTACAGTTTATCCCAACATCATTCCAAATCCATATATATATACATATAAAGATTCTAACAGACGTCTGTACTCTCTGCTCCTTGCTATAACTTTGACTAACAAATTCAAAAATCACTGCATTTTAAACTGCCCTTGAACAATGTTCCCAAACTGGTCAAACAACTCACCACTGGCCAGTATGGTAATTATCTTTTAATATGTCTCAATACCTAAGTCAATAACTGGTTAAACAACTCACTCTTGAATAGTACAGCAATTAACTTTTAAAGTATTTAAATACCTGAGTTTACCTGTATCAATTATTGAACACTACTACCTGTGACTGTAAGGTTAAAAGGTCCCTTATTTTCACATACTATAAAAATAAATCATAAGGACACGATGTCAAATATCTGGACTGTAAAACTCAAATAAAATACAATTGGAACAATGTTAAATGTGACAATGAACAAGAAGCACCTCTTCATTACACGAGAAAAAAATCAAAACGTTTGTCGAAATAGAGTTTGTTACAAGAGAACTGCAATCGCCACCTGATGACGGCTCATGGAGGAGTCGAAATATTTTTTTACAAAACGTTTTACAGAGTAAGTCATACTCGTGCCTTGTACTGGATTAACATTCGGTTCAAAAGCGGCTCTTGACGAAGTATGACAAAATACTTTTCATGACATAAAATCTGGGGGGTACCTCTGCTCATTAGTGCATCCTACCTTAACAACTGAGAAATTAACGTTGGTATTGACATATTCCTTTGCAGGTTTCTGTCTGTCAGCAAATATTGAAGAAGTTGAGAAATAAACTATATGTTATATAGAAAACTGAATTAATGTTATTTAAATGACAGAAAATAAGACAGTCTTGATACTTTAACATAAAATAATTAATGCATATTAATAAAATGTAATCAACTGGCAGTAAATCACACTTCTCTACCTATTTAGTGGTTTTGGGTACTTATGGTATACCTAGGTGACTAAATTTTACATTTTACAAAATGTTTTTGTCACTACTATGATATTCACGGCGAAACAGCTTCCTATATAAAATGCACGTTTTTCACAATCCGCGAAGAATTGCAGCTATACAGTGGTTTCAATATAGGCGATGTTCGACCATTCCGTATGCAAAGATTCAAGTGTCGTACTTTCCGGGTAATAATTGATGCCTCTTTTCAAGATGCGCACATATGGAGTACAGACTTATATTATGCGGCAAACTGCATGCATGATTGTGAAACCAAATGTGGTTGATAAATTTGTTCTCTCTTTAATTGCACGACGATGGGTCGATCCTCAGACTAAATGATGGCTCCCTCCTCAATCTGTTTCAGATGGTTGGTGTTTGGCTATCAATGTCTGTGGTCGGGCCCATTGTTGTCGTTTGTGGTTATCTTGTGTTCTGGTTTCAAATCGTCATTTACTTTTGTTCCATCACAGTGCTTTTATTACATTGTTTCACTGTGATGTTTCTAAAATGGAATAGAATAAAACAAAGTAAGAGAAAAGTCAAAGTAGTGCTATAGTTACAAAGCGCAGCCCTTAACAGAAACCAAGAGGAAGAGGAAACCGACAAATCCAAGCAAGCACAAATCGAACAAACGTACGAAAAGCATTAAAGATTAGCTCTCTCTTCTCCAAGCGGGCTAATCGCATTGCTAAAATGACTGAAAACACACAAGAACAAAATGACCCAACGTAAGACACAAAACAAATCGCCTCGTAGAATAAACCACAAAATAACAAAGAGTAAGACTAACACCGGGACCACCGCCTTAGTACGGTCAGTAGAGTAAAACAACGGGTTTACTCTACTGACCGTTCTAAGAACTTTTTCAGCTAGCTAACCACCCTGGGTCCCGATGCTACTCTTAATACAGAAATAAATAAAAATTCGGTTCGCATAAAGGCTCCCAATTCAGTCAATGCATCAAAGCGAAAACATAAAAACCAAATTAATCACTATAATAAACAAAGACGAGTACTCATGACTAATTCTACTGTATGCCAGAGTAAATGAAAACCAATAGTTTTACCACGGCGGGCCAAGCCAAAGATATATTATCAAGCCCCAACCCACTGGTTAAAGTTTTACGAAAAGGCCGTCATTGAGTCTGTGGCCCAAACCGCCATCGTGCAATTAAAGAGTGAAGCATAGCCATCAACAATGAATGGGTTGACAACTAGGCATGCAGTCTGCTGCATAATATCCAGGCTATACGTAGCCAATTCTTTTATAACGGTTAATAAGTTTTCTGAATTGCTCCGAAAAGTTATATTTTCCTACAATTTTTCTTAATCTGTACATTAAGTCACCGTAAAATTCTGGTTCCGATATACCTTGTTTCAGAAGTGTTTTCAGACTGACGCTATATTTTTCTACCAAGGCACTGTGTCTGCGATAAAATTTCGAAAACGCCTTACGAAGTTTAAAATAACGATAGCCCTACCTAAGAAGTTTGGCAGTAAGGGCCTCATTA
The DNA here is from genome assembly GCA_964016985.1 of Anodontia alba. Classification (NCBI taxonomy): domain Eukaryota; kingdom Metazoa; phylum Mollusca; class Bivalvia; order Lucinida; family Lucinidae; genus Anodontia; species Anodontia alba. Next base: position 61,443,589 of record OZ024832.1, on the reverse strand, counting down.
CGGTAGTTAAAGTCACTAAGATTTGAAGAATGTCTGGCGAATCTAATAAGTTGAGATGTGTATACCCCATATGAGGTGCGCCGGGTACCCCTACGCAGACTGAACGTATGTTTATAACTTGGAGCTGCATCAGAAAGAAGGGCGAGGTGTCCTAAGAGTTAAAACAGTTTAAGCCCCATCCCCACTTCTAACGCAACCCAGTAGTTTTCCTCCTGACCGTTCCAAGAAGATTCCTCTGTTGCAGTTCCTTTTTTTTTTTTTTTTTTTTTTTTTTTTTTTGGTGCTTAGGTGGTTTCACATGTGGCGTTTATATTGTCCAAACGTGTTCCAAATATATACATATAGTGGCGCTTCAATGGTTCCAACAATTTAAGGACCATGGATTATTTTTCGATTACGAAAACATGCCTATTCAAATATACTGAAAAATTTACTGCCAAAACAAGGAAAATGTTCAGATAAAAAATCTGATATTTTTCATATTTCTTTTCAAAACATAGATTGTAGGTACTCGTTAGAACCGCCTCCACGAGTACCCACAATCTATGTTATTAGCATAAATATGAAAAATAATGTATACCCCTGTAAACCCCAGTTTTACTATATAAAATTGGGGTTTAAGGAGGTCAAACAATATAGGTTTGTTTTCGTGATGCAACAACTTAAGGACCATGAATTATTTTTCTAGACATGGGTACAAATGTAGTTCGGGCAAAGGTTTAATTTCAGCACCTGGCCAGGAGACAAATGGGGATAATTTAGGCATGTCTTTTCGACCTTCTTTAAAATAATGATATATTGGGTGAACTCATTAGCGTCGCCTCGACACACAATACATATTCATGATAACAAAAGAATATTTATCTGAAATATTTCTAAATATTTGTTTTCTTGAGCAATCGGTAAATGGTCCTCTGACAGTAGCAATATAAACGTGCCTAAAACTAAAACTAATGAAATATAAAGTTTCAGTAAATTGCATATTTTATTTTGTAGAAGAACTCTAATGATCCATTATAATCCTCATGAAAACCCTTTTTGTTTTTAGATAAAATGTAATCAGACCCTAAACTTCATGATAAGATAGTGAATGCGAATTGATGTAAACTATCCATTACAGCAGACGCATCCCTTCATTTCACATTTGGTTGTATATAGGTTGAAAAGAACGACATGTTGCTGGCGAGTCCTGCGTTGAAAACCTTATTGAGATATTTCGAATACTACAGTTAATGAGATTTTTTTTGTTACATTTGCTTCTCATAAACAGAGTAACCAATGACCTCATTGGTACTTATGAGTATCTTTTTTAAAATATTTTTAAATCTTTAATTTGAGAATATTCAAGAAATTTATGCAGAGAGAAACAGATCTCCTCCGTATTTACATGAATGGCTGCAGTGCTTATACATTTATATAATCGGCTTGATTTTGAGCAAAACGTGGCTAAAACTCATTTAAAAAAGTAAATTTCTAAGTAAAATTTAAAACGAAATAATGACATGATCATATATAAGATATTTTGTTTTCTAAACACAATAATAGCAACACAAGAAAGTAAGACTGAAAGCATGTAACTTTTGAACCAATAGGACTTTTGTAATGTGGATTTCAACGTTATTTTTATCTAAAACAGTGTCTTTAATTTGAAATATTGTGAAGTTAGGGAATGTGTAACTTTTAATATTTGTTTTCTTAAGTTACCGGAAGAATTTCCAGAGACTTAAAACGAGTTTGATTCAGCCACGGTAAACGAGCGTCGGTTCTCATATATGCAGGGACATACACGTTTGAATTAAATTTGCTATAAATCCGTCACAAATGCTTAAATATTTTTAATTTAAATATTTCTCTTATTTATCCAAATAAATATGTGTTGTGGGTACGCAACAGAAGGGCTTTCCCATACATAAGTTTTCGAGAAGAAGTGAGAAAATATAAGTAAATTATGATTCCAAGAAACGCCTTATCCAGAATGATGACTTATAAGTACACGTTTCACAAAATTGTGTTTAACGCAATGCGCCATTACAGGACGTTTAACCACATGCATATGATCTAGCCACATCGTGAAAAATTGCTTCGAGATACGTGCAGCCGGTGAAGCAGACACAGTACCTCCTGCACATCCATGCAGTCTGCTCAGTCTAGGACCTATAGCAACTTTAAGCGGACAGCAAATAATCTGACTGCAGACATCGGATGAGCAGGCTGATCAGAGTCTTTGCTAGGCACACACGTTTGAAGGTACTCTTTCTCACGTTACGGAATATATATATATATATATATATATATATATATATATATATATATATATATATATATATATATATATATATATATATATATTACTAAATAAATAGCTTGTAAGAGTAACCGAGATAACGGTACATAACGGTACAGAGTAACAGCATGGTTTCAACACTGATCCGTCAGCAGATTGACCTCATTGATAATTTGGTTTGAGATTTATGGAATTTTGTAAACTTTGCTTTTTCTGTTTTTTTTTGTTTTTTTTTTTTTTGTTTTTTTTACTTTAAAAGCAATACTTTTTTTTCAAATTCTCCCAACATAGCTGAATATCATTCTCGAATTTTCCTCTTACATAAATTCAGTAACTTAAATAAGCTGTTTTTTGGGGTAGTCACCCAATTATGGGGTAAATACCCCATTATCAGTAATTCTTGCATCCATTAGCATAACAGGGTACCCAAAGGAAAAATCCTGATACCAGATTCAATGAGAAATGGATGGGTAAAAATAGCCCAAAATACCCAACCAATTGCTTAAAAGATATCTGGGGCACTGTATAAATAGATGACGTACAAATATATCACGTGCAGATTATGCCTTCTTATTTTGTAAAGAACGAAGCTGTGAACCGAAAGAAAGAACGATGTACATAAAATTAAAACGTCATGGTACACGAAAATAAGATTTATTTATTTTTTATTTTTTTTTTATTTTTTATTTTTTTTTTTTTTTTTTTTTTTTTGTGAGAGGGGGTTGGGAGATGGGGAGAAGGGGACGGGAGAGTGATTCACTTATTTCAAACTCTGTGTGTGTGGAGGCGGAGGGGGTGGGGGGACTGGGAAGGTGATTCACTTATTTCACTGCATTGAAAAATCTAGCCAATAAGTATTTTCAGTTCCTAATGCTGTCCTCTGTTGTGTAGTGGCCTCTCCTATGAACGGACTCGGGTTTGAGTCTCATTAGTGACCTTCTGTGTGTATGTGTGTGTGTTTTGTTTTTAATATAATGAATATTTTAGCCGTTGTTTTTCTTTATTTCTTTGTTTCATCTTTTACTTTATTTGGATATTATTTAACCTGTTAGCAAAAGCAGTACTTCAGTACGATCCAAATCATATTACGGAAAATAAAAAACAACATATTCTTATAGACTATGGCGTAAAATATTGCATTTCTTTCTTTCTGTCTTTCTTTAATTACGTCTAAATTTCCTAGGAGGACACAGACGGTATACATTGTACACCCGGGTTGCAGGATGAAGTCCTACAAGTAACCAATTTGAATTACCGTATGGTTATTAAACCGGCACATGGTGTGACTTTCCCTGCACAGGGGGACCTCCAGTTAACGTCCCGATCCGAAGGACGGCACACTGTTTTCATTTCATGCCTGCAAATGACATAAACGAAAACATGTTCGGACACCGAAAATTCCCTCGCCTAAGCCTGGGGTATATCCCAGTACCTCTAGTTCTAGAGGCCAGTGCGCTCACTACTGAGCTACCGCGCTACCTAAAATATCATCCAGTACTTGACAATCGAAGTGGTGAAAAAAATAGAATTACAGTGTAAACCGAATATATTAAATAAAACTATGTGCTTTTATGGGATAAATTCGACATACTTGTTGCCATGGCAACATAAATTTCTGTGTCATGTTGATTTTGTTCATAATTTTTTAGTTTCAATATTTAACAACTATAAAACTATTATGCTTTTAATTACATTATTCTCAGATTGCTGCCAAGTAATCTATTAAAGACAAACAATTTTACAATACAACGTGTAGTGTATTGTTGTTGCCATAGTAACCATTACAATTAGTTTTTCAAACTTATTTTTGTTGTTTTGAAGATGTCCCATGTTGACTTATATTTAGAAAAGTTTTCATCAATATATTAAATAGGATTGAATTTTGTCATTCGTGAACCAATCCCTTTTGATTTGTATCTGAAGTCTTTAACCTCTTACAGTATAGGCAGGCTCCATCATCACTCTTCGAACATCTCAGAAACCGCTGGGTCAACCCAAATCTAATTTTATATAAAGGATCTGTGGCATTTGGGGAACAAACATTTGTTAAAATGATCTAATCATGTCATCAGGATATCTGCCTTGCCAATATACATTGTTGTACATGTATCTAGAGGAGGACAAGGGGCTATTTCTCAACCTAAAACCATGAATTGCACAAGGGACCTTGATGACCCTCAATATTAAGTCGTGTTGCTAATCTTTAAGGTAATAAAATCCCTTAAAATAGGTGACGGCCCTTTAACAATGGTTATGGGGCAAGAAATGGCTCCATCACATTGGTCCTAGCGGCAACACTGGCAACAAATCAACAAAATGACAATGTGCACCCAGCGGAGACTCAGATCAGCCTGGGCATCTGCCCAGTCGGATCAGTTTTCACTGTCTACAATTTAATTCCTTATTTTCCAAAGTCATAGAAACCTTAGCTACTTAACAACCCATTGAGTGCACAACGAAGACTGATCAGACTGTACGGATACCCATGTTGATCTGATTCGTCACTGGAACCCAGCCATTTTGTGGTTTTGTCATGTGCTGGTCAGTTATGGTAAAAAAACGTTTAAATTAGCTGGCCGATTACCTTCGAACCTACTGGCGAAGTGGCTCAGTTACTAGAACGTCCGGCTTGCGGCCGGGAGGTTTTGGGTTCGATCCCGGGCAGAGTCATACCAAAGACTTTCAAAATGGTATTAGCTGCTATTTCGTTTGCGCTCGGCATTGAGAAAGCGGAATTGGTCGGTTCGGTGTGAATATAATGTGACTGGGTGGAATGTAACATCATGTGTCTGAGGTATTATATGTCAGGGAGGCAGCATTCTTTAAGTGAGCATTGAACTCCCTGTCACATCCAGACACCGTCGCGATATAACTGAAAGGTTGTTGAAAGCGACATTAAATCTGAATAAAAAAATAAATAAACTAAATAAATAAAACTTTCTTTTTTCAGGTTGAAATCTGTCCGATGGATTAAAACTCTATGTCATACCCGCGCTTGCGCTGATCCTTTTCACATGAAAAAATCAACAGAATGGCATGTGCACCGAGCGCACTCAGATCAGCCTGGGCATCTGCTCAGTCTAATCAGTTTTCACTGTCTACAAGTAGAAATCTTAGCTCCTTAACAACTCATTGAGTGCACAGCGAAGGCTGAGTAGACTGGGTGGATACCTATGTTGATCTGATTATTCTCTGGGAGCCCAGTCATTTTTGTTGGTTTTGTCATGCGCTGGCTCAATTATAGTAAAAACGGCCGATTACCTTCGGACCTACTGGCGCAGTGGCTCAGTTACTAGAGTGTCCGGTATACCAAAGACTTTAAAAATGGAACGTTTGCGCTCAGCACTGAGAAAGCGGAACTGGTCGGTCTGGTATCAGTATAATGTGACTGGGTGGAATGTCACGTCATTTATCCAACGTGTAATATGTCAGTGAGGCAGCACTCTTAAAGTGAGCATTGAGTTCCCTGTCATATCCAGACACCGTCGCGATATGATTTTAATTTTGCAAACGACGTCAAGTCTGATATGAATGAAATGAAATAAAAGAAATTAACCTTGGAACTTTCTTTTTTTCAGGTTGAAATCTGTCCGATGGATTAAAATTTAGTGTCATAACCGCGCTTGCGCTCGTGTAGTTTATATATATATATATATATATATATATATATATATATATATATATATATATATATATATATATATATATATATATATATATATATATATATATATATATATATATATATACACTTCTGATCATATCTATTTCTGATTATTTGATTTTTATTGTACTAGTATTTAAAATATAAGCCGTCTAAAGAATTTTATGATTATGATATCATCACGAAAACATGCCTATATAATTCTGACCCCATTAAACCCCACTTTTATATAGTAAACTGGAGTTACAGAGATATACATTAATTTTCTTATTTGTACTCAAAAACATAGCTTGTGAGTACTTATTAGAATTGCCTAGACGAGGCGGTTCTAACAAGTACCCACAATCTATGTTTTGAGCAGAAATATGAAAAATATTAAAAAGTTTTATCAGAAAATTTTCAGTTCTTGGAGGTGAAATTATCTATATATTTGAAAAGGCATGTGTTCATAATGAAATGAAACATACAACAGAATAGCACTCAGAAAAAGTACAGTCGGTCAGGTTTGCTAGCGAATATTCGGATCATTCTGTGTATTCATCATTCGCGCAGTCTGATCAGAATCTTCACTGAACCTATTTTGGATAGCTAAGGACGCAGACTTTTCGATGCGAAAATCGACGATCTGATCAGACTGTGTGGATGGACAGTCCTATTTGAGTCTTCGTTTGGTTTACATATCACAAGGTATATACTGGTCTCACATGATCAAATAAATGGTCAAAATGCATTTGTTTGTTATTCTACTTGATGGAACAAAACTCGTGATAACACTGCCATCTAGCATCATCCAGTTTCCAGGTAATTCCACTCAAATAACATTTAGATGTCGACCGATCAGGTTCTGCAGGTTTTAAACAGTTTGCTATTCACCAAGTAATGGTTTAAGCACAGCAGAGGTAGTAGAATGGACTTTTGAACAGTTTAATGCACGTATGATAAGGGTTTCATGTGTCCAAATATTTAGGGTAAATGCGGTTATAAAATGTGGGACTAAGCTGAGCGTGTCCTTGCATTAGGTTTCATATATATCGGCGTGTCATTTATATAAGCCTATTTATTTTATATCATTCGTTTTATTTTATTTTATTTTATTTAGAATCTAGAAGGGCAATTAATGTAGACACAATTTGTTTCTTTCGTCCTAGCCCATACATTGTGTTATATATTTGTTTGTTTGCACATGATTATAGACAATGCACATTTTAATTTCATTTATTCTTATTTCAGGGTTTTCGTTTTCGCAGATAGTCCTTTTCGGATCATGACGATTTCACATATTTATTTTCGCTGCCACCATCCAGACAGCGCCCAAGCAGTCTATGTACTATAAATGAACAACACATTCTGTGCTGCCTTTCTATTTCTTATTTGTTGACAAATAAAATAAAACTATAGAATATGTAACAAACGTGTTTTTATCATTGTTAATACGGTCGATGTTCAATGCCTCGAACATTTTTGGGATCATGGACATTTGTTCTAGACATAGGTAGATCGAGCTACTAAGGAATTATGATTGTACCATGTCAGGAGGCAAATGGTGATAATTTTGGGATATTTTTTTTTATCTTCAATAAGAATGGTATGTGGACTGTACTCATAAGTGTACCCGATGAGGCGATTCTGATAAGTACACACAACATACATTTTCATGAATAAGTAACTTAAAGAAAGTTTCCCTTAAACGTCTTTAAATATTTGTTTCCTTGAGGTATCAAAACATTTGTCTAGGGATTCGAAAACGAGTTCGAAACAGCCACGGTAAACGAGCCATCCGTATTCGAGTCATTGAAGTTGTACTGTATGTGTTTACTTGTGTTGACTGTTAGGTTAACAAGTCTATGTATGTGCTTCCTCTTGTTCCGCCATTATACAGTGTATACACAGAACACACATGTTTACAGGGATTATCATCTTTAGGAGAATTATCGGAAATTCGCAGTTGTTCAAGCAGCTTTATAATTTGTTTGCTACTTGCAGCAACCTATTTTGATGGAAATATATCTTAATGTGTTAAATCCAAAAAAATGTCCTCATTTCCCATATCATATGGTGAAAATATCACACAGCTCTTGATAACGGGAGTATTGAGATATTTCTCTTATTTTTCTCCACAACAAAGTATGATTTGTGTATACAGTGAAACCTGTGTAAGAGAGCCACCTTCCAGACTGACTTTAAACAGCTGTTGATGTGGAAAAATTTGTCTGTCTTGTAAAGGTACATGTCATGTAATTTTGCTAGCAAAATTACATGACATGTACCTTTATAAGACAACCACCTTTCCACATCAACCATTAAAGTCAATTTCAAAGATGGCTGTCTTACACAGGTTTTACTGTATATTAGAAAAGCCTCTTCCAAAGAGCATCTGCCACTTTTGTATTTGTAGAGAAATAAAAAGCATATAGATATTTTGTTTACAAAAATAGTTTATCTAGAATCTAGAGCTAGCAGATTCTAACTAGTATATATTTTGCATAGACGTGTTAACATAATGCGTCCTGTGTAAAATGGTCACATGCGGAAAGTCAGCTTAGGTATCGCGTCTGTGTAAACTGTTCATAGTCCGTTCGTATGCTCACGCTATAGCTACATGTAGATCGTATGGTATAATTAAAGAAACAACACAAACATATTCCTGCAAGATATTCTGGACTGTTGTTGTTTTGGTATGTTTGAAAACCTCTGTTTGCTTGTAACAGTCCACGTAATGTGTTTACCTTTAATATTTGGACGCATTAATGTCGTACTGTGAAGCTCCCTCAATTGTGATCAAATACATTGTACTACTTCTTCATATGTCAAAAAAGTCATTGATGAGTGGTCAACAGAGTAAACTCTAATCTCTTAAGGGAAAAGAAACGTCGATAAAGTGTGTACCTAAACTAAAAGATCTTAGCTAAAAGTGTATTTGGATGCAAATTTGTAGAAAAATAACGTTAACAAGGTTTAAAACTTTCACAATTGTCTTCCCTGGGCCGCGATTATGAATAATAAAATGGAACACTTCTGCATGAAGGTTTGTCCGAACCTGAACTTTATGGTAACTCTTTAAATTCAGAAAGATTGTTTGGCAAAACTGAATTTTCTGAATAATTAAAAAAAGGATGTCACTCTCTACAAAAAAAGATATGTTACAACATAGATATTCTGCGTCAAGGATCGTGCACGGTTGGTACCTTATTAGGATTTATCCATTTGCTTCCCTCATTGCTCTTACGATGGTGGGTCTGTCCTCGGACTTCATGATGTCTTCCTTCTCAATTTGTTTCAATTGGATGACGCCTGATTATCAACGTCTGTGGTTGTTTACACAATTATTATTAATCACTTTGCCTCCCTCTTTAATTGCACGACTGTGGGTAGAACCTAAGATTGAATGAAGGCGCCCTCTTCAATATATTTGAGATGGATTCCGCCTGACTATCAGTGTGTGATGTCAGGCCCATCGTGGTCCGGTTTGTGGTTTTCTTGTGCTCTAGTTTTAGATCGCCATTGAGCCCTTTGCTTTGTTTTATCACAATGCCTTTTGAGAATGAATGTGTATTTCTCTGCGGTGTTTCAATGATGAAGTAGAGGACACCAATGCGGACCGAATATAGGTTTGTAATATCAAGCTGTTACAGACAAGGTCGAGGTTTGAGCAGCCTTGCCCCACCAGTAGTTTTTCTATTGACCTTTCCAAGGAGGTTCCTCTGTTGCAGTTCTTCTTTATTTCCCACGTCGGTAGTTTCATACGTGGCGTTTGTTTTGTCATTCTATGTTTCTCATAACTACTTCTTTTGGTACCTCGGAAAGGCTGTGCTTCGTCATTGTGGCATGTCCTGTGTATCTTCACATATTTTTGATGTCATACAGAATTAATTAAATATATCTGTGTACCTTTATTGATACATACATGTACATAGCTTCCTCTCTATACAGGTATGAACTTTGTTTGCAAATTGAAGTGTTTGCATTCAGAATTTAGACCTTATTTAATGTTTTGAAATATTTAGAGTCTCATTAACTATATAAAATTGCGGCGCCCATAATAATGCTTACAAAATAAACGGCATTAATTATTTTAGCTGGATTTAATTTGGATCAAATTTGCATAAAAAGCCATATCATGTCAAGATCTTTCAGCTAAGTCACGCTGTTTTCCTGTTTAATCACAACCGATCGCCACATCCAGCAATTAGTTCCATGCGGTCTGCCTATACCCTATATTAGTATCGGTTCAAAATACGTTGATTTGATGGGCAAATATATGTTCAGCTAAATATTTCTTCACAACTTATATTAATAGAATTTCTGTGAAAACGGATTCTAAAAATTCAATGGTTTCTGAACTATGCATAGGTATATATTTAAAAAAAAACTATTTAGTTCCAGCAACTGAAGGAGTCATTAATATCTATACATTACCTATATGCATCTAGTGAAAAACACGAAAATTGAGTGTTGATATTTTCATGGTTAAGAAATTTGCTGAATAAAATAAAAACTTTAAACCCTATGAAGATAATAGATAAACTTTTGTTTATGAATAAATCAGAGTTTAGATTTCACATAAAGCTGCAACAGTTTCAGAGCCTTTCCTTTGAACAGCAAACATTCAGTCTGATCAGAGTCATTCAAATTAATGCTTATTTGTATTTCAAACAGTCATATCTACATATAAAAGTCCTTGGTATGATATATTATATATATGAGATTTAAATGGTTAATAATAATGATGCTATGCTCAATAGCGATCAACAGCTCAGCAGTACAAAAGAACAAGTAACCACACCCTCTTCTTCCGCCCCCCCCCCCCCGGCCCCCGCCGCCCCCCCCCCCCCCCCCCCTCCACCACGAATAAATGCAGGGAAAGTGGTGTGTGCAGAGGTAAAGAGATTTTTTTTTGTATTTCTGCTCCAAAACAGATTTTGGGTTATTACTTGAACCGCCTCATTTATATAGTCGGTGATTACCCTCAGAACCACCTAATTGATGCGATGCAAACAAGTACCCACAATCTATGTTGTGGAGCAGAAATCATGTACGAGGGTCCTGCAAAAAGTTCTGTCACTAATAGGCTTCCAAAATTTTTATCCCAGGTATATTTTAAAATGCTTCACTGCACTTGAATGGTGTGTTGAATAGCTAACGATACCCGTTTATTTCGTGCAAATTGCTTTCCAACTGACCGAGTTATTTCAAATAGAAATAGATGCAGTACAATAAGAAACGACCAAGCAAAGGATGTTCAGGAGTCCACCTTTTACTTGACAACGCCTCCTCTCATAAGTGTGAGTTCGTTAAGTCTTTTTTGGCTTCTGAAAAGGTGGAAGTTTTAAACCATCTACCTTATTCACCTAACCTGAGTCCCTGTGACTTCTTTTTATTTCCAATGCTTAAGAAAATGCTTTCTGGAAATAAGTATACGTCTAGAAGTTCTCTTGGCAGCGCTATTTATCAGTTACTCCCACAGATACCAAAAGAAGACTATTTATCTGCTTTTCGCGACTGCGTAAAAAGGTTACAAAAATGTGTTTCAGTAAAGGGGGAATACTTTGAAGGTTTGTAATAAAAATATGTTTAATACAACGTAGCACTGATGTAATCCGAACCCAGTGACAAAACATTTTGCAGGACCCTCGTATATTTACTCTAAATCCGTTTAGGATGACACAAGATTCAAATATTAGTCCGAGACCAATGATGGCGAATCTTGCAAAATAAGGCCATCGTATCGTGACTGTAAAGGCATTCAGCTGCAGTTTCATATACATATATAAGCCCGCATTTCCCCGCCCCTACCTTGCACATACAAACGCACATGCATGCACGCACGCACGCACACATTGACGGACTGTGACGATAGTTTGTTGTCTTGTCAACGAATGGAATGGATAAAGGTAAATTATTTGGGTTGTTCGATGTATTCCATGGCTACATATATTCTGCACAGGGAAACTAAAGAATGTAAAGCAATTACCAACCAATTCAGTTTTTTCTTATCATGAACACAGATCCAGTCAGAACGATTTGAAGAGTTGGGTTTGCGTCTTCTTACTGTTTATTCTTGAGGTTACCACTCGCTACAGAATATATAAGTGAACAGGAATATTTGAGAAAGAATGCAGATGAGACAACGCGGATGCACGGGTTGATCGTAACCTTCGCTATTCGAGTACAATAAGAGCTCATAGTAACACGCGTTGAACACTTTTGTGGCACTAATGCCGTTTAGGTTGCTGAGTAAATATTTTATTTCATCAGACAACATTTTGAAATAGTTCCGTTATTTTTTTTATTTTTTTTTTATTTTTATTTTTTTATTTTTTATTTTTTATTTTTTTTTACAGAAAATAGAATACTACATTTGATGGAAATTGTCTCCTTGGTTTAAACATATTTATTTCCAAAATGTTTACATTTACAACACGTACGAAGATACAACAGTAGAATTAGAATGAAAGCATTAGAGCTTATTTAGTTCTTTTCCTATTGCGTGATCAATGGCCGAAATATGTGTATACAAGCAAATCCAGAAGAGTTAATTTTCAATAGTCCTATTCAAAAAATAAATAAATAAATAAGTAAAAAAATATTTATAAGTAAGTAATGTTTGTGAAGTATGACAGGAAAAGATAATCAAACACAAACTGAGAATAAAAAGAATAAAAAAACAACAACACAAAATGAAACAAAACAAAACAAAAACAAAGACAGGAAGGACGAAAGAAACAAAGAAATATGGAGCAGATCTATACGAAGACTATGGATATAGTAAGAAGTTACTGTGGACTGTGAGTGGTGAGGTGGGCTGGCCTTTTTAAAGCCATTTCATCTCGAATAAATAAGAAATCAGAATACTGTTATAACAATTTCAGTGATGCTTTTGTAACAACAAAAAAAAACTTAATTGATTGATAGGGACAGAACGATAAACTTTGTTTATCGCTTATGTTTTATTTTTTTTTTTTTTTTTATTTATAATTATTATTATTATTATTATTTTTTTTTTTTTTTTGGCTTTAACTTTATACTGCTTCAAATATAACTATATTGGATTCATTAGATAAATCAACATTGCCATTGAGGAGTATATTTTAGAGTAATATTACCATGTTGTAACACGGTGTCTATTAATTCCAGTCTATGATCTCGATATAAATGGCATCTAAAGAAGATCAGCATTTACTATATCACCTCATCTACAATTACAAAGAAAAGATTCTATGATATGTTTCACGTAAAGATCGTAACTGAGAGGAGAGCTGCAACCATTTCGAAGTCTTGTATGGAGTATCTGCATGCTTCTGTTGCCCGTATGAAAATATTTTGTAACAATTACTCTGCCGTGATTTAATTGTCTTTCAAAAGCATCAACTATATCTACAATCTTATCAGAGCAGAGAAGATTGTTCCAGTCGCGACTGACTGCAGGAAGTAAATAATTATAATATCGGCTTGTACGAGAATGGACCTTTCTGATATCGTTGGAGTTACGCAAACTGTTACGTAAACCGGTGACGTGAGATCAGAGTGAGCAATGTTATTATACATTTAATATAACAGGACTAATTTGTGCTTCTTTTCCTTGAATCTGGTGTTTCCCATCCGATCTTGACGTAAAATATTTGAACAGTCTGGTTTAGTATTTCCTATGGCTATTCTAGCGGCCTCTAATTGTATTGTTTCAAAATCATATTCTTTTGTTGCGTACAGTTGTCCCAAATGCCATCGGCATATTCTAGTATTGGGAGAAAGCAATATAAACTATTTCTAGGGAATTTGTATCTAAAGCATATTTAAATTTCCTCATTTATTCTGGCCATGCCTTCCTCTTGACCTGTTCTATATGTTAATGCCAGAAGCAGTCTGATGATATATAAAATGCCAAATGTTTATGAAACTGAATTCCGTTAATTTCCTGATTCAACATGGAAACCGGCGTCTTATCAGATTTGTTTATTTTGCGGGCGATAATAAGAGATTCATTTTTACTTGGGTTAAATTTCACTAACCAAGACTGTCCAGTTTGATACTTTGTAGAGGTCTGTATTAAGAATTTCAGCAGCGGCATTCGGACTGTCTACAATAATAAACAGACAGGTGTCATCAGCAAAAATTCCGATGTTTGATCGAATTTCAGTGACAATGTCATCTATGTATAGTAGGAGTAAACAAAAGGGCCATGATGGCCCTGTATCGCACATCTGATTACCAGACAAGTTTCGTATTAATTGGCCTTTCAGTTCAAGAGAAGTTCAATATAGATTTTCAAGATGGCGGCCACCTTGGATTTATAATCAGAATGTCAGAAGTCACCTCGAGACGCTTGACGAAGTTTCGAGTGAATTAGCCTTTTGGTTCAGGATAAAAACTGTTCAAAACAGATTTTCAACGTGGCTGCTAGAGCGACCATTTTTGGTTTCCGATCGGAATTATTTTAGCTATTTTTGATTTACAAGTCACCTTGATACTTCCTATCAAGTTTCGAGTCAATTGACTTTTCTGTTCTGAGGAAGTTGAAAATAAATTTTCAAGATGGCGGCCATACTGGATTTCCGATCAGAAAAAATAGCTACTTTTTATCTGCATTACGTAAACATGCCTATTCAAATATATAGAAAATTTCACCTCCAAAAACTGAAAATTTTCAGATAAAAAACTCTGATATTTTTCATATTTTTTTCTCAGAACACAGATTGTGGATACTCGTTAGAACCGCATCGACGAGGTGGTTCTAACAGATAACCACAATCTATGTTTTGAGCAGAACTAATAAAAATAATGTCTAATCCTGTAAACCCCAGTTTTACTATATAAAAGTGGGGTTTAAGAGGGTCAGTATTATATAGGCATATTTTCGTGATGACATGTCACCTAGATAATTCCTACCAAGTTACGAGTAAGTTGGCCATTCGGTTCAGGAGGAGAAGCGCAAAACAGATTTCTAAGAAAGCGGCCATGGCGGCCTTGTTGGATTTCTGATCGGAACGATTTTAGCTATTTTTCTTTCTTTTTTTTTTTTTTTTTTTTTTTTTTTTTTTTAATTTGCAAATCACCCTGATGCTTCCTACCAAGTTTCGAGTCAATTGGCCTTTCAGTTAAGGAGAAGAAGAGAAAAACACATTTTCAAGATGGTGGCGGCTATGGTGGCCATTTTGGACTTCGGACCAGAAAAAATTTAGCTATTTTTGATCTACTAGTCATCCCGATGCGTCCTACCTAATTTCAAGACAACTGACCTTTTGGTTCAGGAGAAGAAGCAAAAAATATATTTTCAAGATGGCGCTCATGGTAGCCATCTTCGATTTCCGATCGGAATGATTTTAAACTATTTTTTATCTACAAGTCACCCTGATGCTTCCTACCGAGATCTAAGTCAATTGGCATTTTGGTTCAGAAGAAGAAACAAAAAATAGATTTTCAAGATGGCCGCCACGGCGGCTATCTTGACTTTCCCATCGGAACAAATTTAGCTTTTTTGATCTACAAGTCACCCTTGGCCTTTCGGTTCAGGGGAAGAAGTGAAAAATAAATATTCCACATGGCGGACATGGCGGCCATCTTTGATTTCCGATCAGAACCATTTTAGCTAGTTTCATCCACAAGTCACTCTTATGCTTCCTACCAAGTTTCAAGTCAACTGGCCTTTCGATTCAGGAGAAGGAGTGAAAAATAGATTTTCAAGATTGCTGACATGGCTGCCATTTTCGATTTTAAAACAGAACAATGTTAGCTACTTAGATCTACAAGTCACTCTGATGCTTCTGACAGCCATCCTGGATTTTTTATCGGGACAATTTTAACAGTTTTTGATCTACAAGTCACCCCGATGCATCCTACCAAGTTTCAAGTTAATTGACCTTCTGTTCAGGAGAAGCAGCGAAAAATAGATTTTTCAAGACGGCAGCCATCGCGGCCATCTTGGATTTCTCATCGAATGATTTTAGCTATTTGTAATGTACAATTCACCCCGATGTTACCTGCCAAGTTTCAAACAGTTAGCTTTTCGGTTCAGCAGAAGCAGCGAAAAATAGATTTTCAAGATGGCCGTTACGGCAGCCTTCGTGGATTTCCGATCGAAACAGGTTTAGCTATTTTGATCTACAATTCAACCCGATGCTTCCTTCCAAGTTTCAAGTCAATTGGCCTTCGCTTCAGGAGAAGAAGCGAACAATACATTTTAAAGATGGCGGTCATGGCGGCCATCTTGGATTTCCCATCAGAATAATGTTAGCTCTTTTTGATGTACATTTCACCCCGATGCTTGCTACCAAGTTTCAAGTCAATTCTCCTTACTGTTCAGGAGAAAAAGCGAAAAAAGATTTTCAAGATGGCCGCCGTGGCGGCCATCTTGGATTTTGATCGGAACAATTTTAGCTATTTTTGATCTACATGTCACCCTGATGCTTCTTAGCAAGTTTTGTGTCAACTGGCTTTTTGGTTCAGGAGAAGAAGCGAAAAATAAATTTTCAAGATGGTCGCCACAACGGCCATCGCGGGTTTCCGATCGGAACGATTTTACTTATTGTTGATCTACAAGTCACCCCGATGCTTTATATAAAGTTTCGAGTCAATTGGCCTAGGGGTGTAGGAGGAGTAGGTTTTAATTTAAAGCAAACTGTTGACGGCGCATGACGCACGCGGGACGACGGACGACGGATTTTGACCGACCACAATATTATCACCTTGAGCACTTTATGCGCAGGTGAGCTAAAAAGGGCCGAAATTGAACCCCTGCGGAACACAAGCTTTTATACAATTCCAGTCGGACTTGAATCCAGATAACACAACACGTAGTTTTCTGTTTTCCAGATAGTTTGTAAACCACTGAAGTACGTTGCCAGTTATTTATGTTGCCTTATGTTAGTGTTGAGGTTTTACGGCCCAGTCAACCCAATGGGGTCATGTCGAGCGCGGTCAGTTTACCGAACCACACGTTACTGGTGCCTTAAGCTTGTGTGTTAGTCTACTTTGCCATACTCCTTCAAATGCCTCGCTGAGATTGCAGAAAACTACTCTGACTTCTTTCCAAGAGTATAAGGCCTGGCAGAACTCATCATATAAATATGCCAATTAATTAACAGTAGAGTCGCCTGGTATAAAGTCAGACTGGAACGACGCAAGGCTATTGTTGTCGCGAAAGTTATTGTATATGTATTTAGAGATAAGTCTTTCTAAAGCTTTGGTTAAGTTACACAAAAGTGAAATTGGTCTGTAAACAGAAGGGACTACTGAATCACCACTTCTGAATATGGGGCAAATGTGAGTTTCTTTAAAATAATCAGGGAGTGCTCCATGTAGAAGCCCTCAAGAAGAAAGATAAAGAAGAAAAACCGTCAAAATGTAGAACATCATTATCAAGAAAACATGGAGGAAAATGCTTTGATATTCTAAATAATGGTTTATAAGGGTAGCAATACTATACATTTAAAACCACGTATACAGTATGCAGGATTATCCAGCAAAATTATAAATGCCACATAATTTACAGCACATTATCTTATAAGATATTGTTCCAACCAAACTAGAAGCAACATAATGTATGTTTGCGGGTAAGTAGGTAGACAGGCAGGCTTACGCGCGCCCTCGAGTGTGCGTACTAAAGTTCTTACGTACGCGCAAACGTAGGTATACACATATACGCATGAACGTATCTGCGTACGTACGCACTTGTATGTATGTATGTATGTATGTATGTATGTAACACGCATATTAACATTTTTATATATGTCAAACATTTTCTGATTTTCTAACATGTATGTAAAAATGTCAGCAGTGTGTATTTTCAAGCATGTGTGGTACACGACTGTGTGTACGCGCGTTTGTGTATGTGCGTTCAGTTTAACTTGAATTACAAGCGCTAACATCTATGCAGTCATAATTGCAACATTTACTCATTCGTACCTAACGTTCCGTAACCAGGAATCGACAAACGGCAAAAACACAAGGTCTGACCCAGGTTTACAGTAATTGCATACAAGGATTTATGATAATATTTTGTAAAGAGAAAAGGTTTAGCAATCCTTGTAGTAAATTGGATTGTTCTAAAAATATCCATTTTGGTATCGTTGGTACATGTAGCTGTCAGCGTCAATGGATTAAACTGAATACGAAAGGTTCCCCCTAAATACCGGCGTAAGTGCAAGGGGCATTCTTTTGTCGTATATGAATTTGATATTGACTACATTGCATCACTTGATATGCTAAACAGAAGATAGCACACAGTTGTCTCCTTAACTGAATCGTAGTTTTAGGGAAAAGTAAGAAAAATCTCATCAATATGTCGTCTGTTGAATTTGTCCGTATAGCGTGGTAGGTGTTAAAGCTCAGCGGGCACATGACGTTTATACAACGTCGGATCAACGTCGATGCAACGTCATGACGTTGCATCGACGTTATATAAACGTCATGTGCCCGTTGGGAGTACTTCAGCAGTCCATTGAAAATAGCACTGGACTGGTACATACCTTTTATAGAGTGCCTACGGTGCATGACAAACTCTGAGATATTCGTTTTCTAAAGTTATATATGTTGAGGTATATATTGCAGTTTGTTATTTTGTGCAGAAAAATAAACTATTTTAAACGTATTTGTATCTATTTTATACACCTTTTTTTTTTTTTTTTTTTTTTTAGACTAGACCCGTATCCTAAAATAACAACAGGGAAAACGGATTTACACGGAGATAAAAAAAAAACTACCAAAAAAAAAAAAAAAAAAAAATCACGCAACGCAAAAAAAAAAAAAAAAGAAAAAAAAAAGTAATATTAAAATAAAAAAATAAAATATAAATAAAATCAGGGTGGGCCATACACATGTGGTAATCTCACACGTTTTAACGGTGTTTTTCTTCCGATTCAGGGGTATGTTTTCATTTATTTCTCTTGATTGTGACAGCTTTCAGATGTAAAACCTAATGCAGAGTACCCGGACTGGAACTAGCTTCCCTCCGCCGTGATTACTTTTTTGCTAGAAAGGTCCCGTTTTCCTGATTTTCATTGCACAACGAATCGTTGCCTCTTGGTAGGAATAACATTTTTGTCAAACAATGCCGTTTTGTTGAGATTTTTAGCCAGATTATGCATTCTGTGCCGTTTTTTGTGGATCCGTGATTCTTATCATATGAAGGCTACTTCTCTCATCGTACTTTCCCTGTTGTATTCTCTAAAAACAATTATTGCATTTTAGCAGAACAATTTTCCCAAGCCTACTAATTAACAATAGTTGTCTACTTCCACAAAAAAACGGCACATATTCTCATGTTGTGTTCATTAAGCCGAATATTATACAGACGATGCTATAGTAACATAAATGGTATATATATATCTATAATATATATATTAATATATATATATATATATATATATATATAGTATATATATATATATATATATATATATATATATATATATATATATATACCATTTATGTTACTATAGCATCGTCTAGTGAGATGCGTCTACTGTCTGAGAGATAATGTGAAAATTGGGATGCGTCTTCTATCTGAGAGACAATGTGAAAATTGGGATGCGTCTTCTATCTGAGAGACAATGTTAAAATTGGTATGCGTCTACTATCTGAGAGACAATGTGAAAACTGGGATGCGTCTACTATCTGAGAGACAATGTGAAAATTGGGATGCTTCTACTATCTGAGAGACAATGTATCACAATTCGATTCTTCTAGATCTTGTGGCATTCATTTGTTTCAGTTCAAGTCAAACGGCATATTTGATCTTCCGACCACAGCTGTGCATTTTTCCGGAGTCGAGATCGTATAAAACTGAACCACGTAAACAAAACAAAATAAAAAGTCGACGTTTTATCTTTTTAAAATTGAATTTTTGCGGGTTTTTTTTTTTTTTTTTTTTTTTTTTTTGTTTTACATTGTGGATTTATGAAAAACTATGCCCCTGAAGACATTTGTTCAGGAGAACGACTGCCAACTTCTCAAAAAGGTTTCTACCTCCTGCTGTGTCTGATTTAAGCGGTGATCTGACGCGAGACTTCTAGTTTGCCTTAAAATATTAGCTTCCGTAAGTCTCACCTGGACGGACTGTAGCGACAGTTTGTCGTCTATTCAACGCATGGTTAAAGGGGTCTTTCAAACTATTCCATACACACATATTTTCTGCACGGGATATAAAGTGTTTTTTTTTTTTGGCCGTTTTACTTCGCATGGACTTAGACCCGGTCTGCACTGAGGAGTTCGGGTTGTGTCCAACTGTTATTTGGTAAGGTTTATTTACGAACAGCAGGCCGAAACACACATGCAAGAAAACAAAATCGTGCATCCCACCCTCTAGGTGTTCGCCTCGTTCAACTGACAGTATTCCTTCACTATATAAGGGGTAGTGGGCCAAAATACTTAGGTAAATACGCTAATAAATAATGTTTGAACATAAATATTTTGTAGAACTGCGTTAATCCTTTCATCCCTGAGTTTCTGCAATGGACTCTTCCGTCTTCGAATTTGGACACGTTCATTGTTGCAAATAGGGTTATCAGTCAAATATTTTAAACCGAATGGCAAACAGTGTAGATCTTGATGAGACGGGTCGGGTACGAGCCGTCTCATCAGGATTTACACTGTTTGCAAAGGTATCTGTTTTGGTCTGTAGGGATGAAATGATTTAAGGACACTTTAGCAAATAGTTAAGTAGTTTACCGCGCTCGACATGACCCTGGTGGGTTCACTGGGCCGTAAAACCTCAACACAAACAAAAGTTAAGTAGTTTTATTTGGATGTGTACTGTTTGCTATTCCGCCATTACATTTTAGTCAGCATTTTTGGGTGCCTTGATACACTTGGTAAATTGACTGCTATTTTTACAAAATGGAATATGTTTTATGCGCTCCTGTTTACTTACCTGCACAACAAGTCTCTTCTGAAAAGGGCTTTATTCTTACAGGAAGGAATGGCACCGCCCCCTCTCTCCCCCCCCGCCCCCCCTCCCCCCCCCCCCCCGCCCCACACACACACACATACACACAGGAAGCCGATCTCATCACGAAAACATGCCTATGTAATTTTGACCCGCTGAAACCCCATTTTTATATAGTAAAACTGGGGTTTACAGGGGTATACATTATTTTTCTTATTCCTGCATAACACATAGATTGTGGGTAGTCGTTAGAACCGCCTCGGATATTTTTCTTATTTCTGCATAAAACATAGATTGTGGGTAATCGTTAGAACCGCCTCGGCGAGGCGGGTCTAACGACTACCCACAATCTATGTGTTATGCAGAAATAAGAAAAATATCAGAGTTTTTTTTATTTGAAAAATTTTCAGTTTTTGGAGGTGACATTTTCTATACATTTGAATAGTCTTGTTCTCGTAATGTGTCTTTTTAGAGTGGATCTCTTTTTTTTTCAGAAGTGTAAAAGAAAATCGAAATAATTACCGTCCATGAAAGTGTACCCGTTCCCTTTAAGATGATTAATGTAAGGCGTTAATATATCCAATATTTAGGGTAAATACGACAAATTTTACCTACATACGCGTGATTTTAAACGCAGTGCGTATATTGTACAATAGGAGGAGGATTCTTGTAATTAACATTTGGATCTTCATCCGCGCAGTCTCGCAAAATGAAATTTGTATCCTTGGCTATCCAAAATGTGTCCAGTGAAGATTCTGATCAGACTATGCGAATGCGCTGGCTGATGTGAATCTTGTCTGGGCAAACATATCCGAAGATATATTTTCTAACGTTGTGGCTCATATGTAGACCAGACTGCATATATGTTTATGTGCTGTATGGTCAGAATATGTTCTGTTCGTTCAAAAGTTGTATAAAAATCTAAATGCGCATGCCTTTACTTAAAGCGCAATTATATCTTGACCTGATCTGACCTGTCCTAAAAAGTCTGGGGCATAGCGTTTTGTCTACCCGTAAGTAAATATTCACCACCATGACACTTAACCGGAACCACTCGGAGATACGAGTAGTATAAAAGTTCGAACAGCTTCTAGCACATCACTATCCAGTCATAGTCGGAACAGATTCAAGTAAGTTCATATTTTTATTTTGTATTTTATTCTAATTTTATATCATTACTATTAATATTGATAATCGTATTTATACTTCTACTACTACTTTTTTTGCCTGTCTTTTTTTTTTGGAATAGAAAGTACAAATGGCTTGTTCAAATTTTAAAAGAAATGTGATAAGGAATTTAGGTGTAAATTTTGTAAAACCAGTTATTTGTTTCAGGCTATAAGTAGTACGATTCTTATGCTCTCTGTTACACGTGTACACAGAATATAATCGAATTTTTTTTTTCTTTTTTTCTGCTTTTCTTTATAAATAAATGAATAATTTGCATGTTTAACTACATCAGCAATGGTTCTAATTAGCTCTGCATGCTGGATAAAAAAAAAAATAATCAGCGCACGGCATTCAAAAATATTGTCTGCTTATTTTTACCAGAAAATAGGCTTTGGCATTGGAAAATATCATCAACTTGTTGTCTGCTGAACTCGCCGAAAGTGTGGTAACGGTTTAACTTCGCTTAACTTCGCACAACACTCGCACAAACTAGCGGAAGAAGAAAATTGATAATTTTGTCTTTTTATGAAAGCAAGGAAAAAAAAAAAAAAAAAAAAAGATACGTTTTTTTCCTTGAGAATAGTGTGTTCTTTCTAGTTTTACCCTGAATATTTTGACACCTTAATTCTTTACCACATAAGTTCTAACATTTGAATAAGTCTATCTTACTTCCTGTCGATAAACCTAAAACCAGCTGGATGGGTGGCAAACATATAGAGCCTGATCAGACGCCATTCTCTGCGGTGTCTGATTTGGGTCGATACTGTATTCGCAGGCGTCTCTGTCCCAATAAAACATCGGTATTATCCCCCATTCTCCAGTTTTGTAACAGTAGAGAAGTAATATAAGTTAAGGAAAACGGCCTCTATGAATGAGCAATGATGACGGCAGCTGTGTAAGAAAACAAAATACAGAAAATTTCTGTATTTTGCGTTAGTGCTAATGCAAAAATGTGGATCAAAATCAACACAAAATATAGGAAAAAGTGTAAGTGGTTATATTATGTCCTCCCATCTCGGAGATACGAGTATATTATTTTTGTCACTATCGTCTATCTGTCTATCAGTACGTGTAAAGCAAATCAATGTGCCGTGAATTACGCCGACCGTCACCTCCTGACACAAAAATAATGTTATAAAGATGACGAATGTCCGAACGCAGTGGTTTTATTTCGTTTAATCGAGCTAAACCGTAACCCTCCTACATATCTAAGCAAAATGTAGAAATTTATACATTTTGCGTTGTAACAAATGTAACTTATACAACGACGGCTGTAATACAACGCTGATTAAGGCGACTGATTTTTTTTTTTTTTTTTTTTTTTTTAGACAGCGGCTCTGGTTTTCTTCAAGTGGTTCAATGGAATACTAATCTAACCCAATTATGCCCGGTGCCCCATAAAAGGGACATTTGCAAACAGTGTAAACCCAGATCCGACGCCGCAGAACGCGGCGTCGGATCAGGGTCTAGACTGTTTGCGTTAAATATATGAACTTTTGAATATTTAATAATAAAAATTAAGCAGATTCCCATTCTATAAAAAAAATGGCTCGATCCAAACAATTAAGATAGAAGTCCACTATGCATAAATATGTTAAAGTATTTTAATAATTCCGGACCAGCTCCATGTAATACATGTAGCGTACATCTTTAAATGGCTGGATACACTTAGTACATTTCAGCCATTTTATAAAAGGGAGACAATATTTGTCATTTTCTGTTTGCTTTTCTGTGTATAAAGTCCCTTCTGAAAGGGGTCCGCTCTAAATGGAAATAGTTTGCTCTCTAAAAAGAGATATTGTGGGTCTACATTTTTTTGCAATAATTTCTGTTAAACATGGTAACAGTAAAATCTAACCACATATTCCTTCTAGCGGAAGGAATCGGTCCAAAGAATTAAGGTAGAAGAGTTCACTTGGCATAAATAGATAGTTAAAGTTATGTTTTCAGTAATTATCTACAAAGAAGCAAATATAATACAATCGATATATGGGCCAAGCCACTGTTAAATAAACTCTTTGCGAATGACGACACAGAAAAGTCTGAACGGCCCGCTAGAAGGAATATGTCCAAAGAGTTAAGGTAGAAGAGTTCACTCGGCATAAATAGATTAGTTAAAGTTATGTTTTCAGTAATTATCTACAGAGAAGCAAATATAATACAATCGATATATGGGCCAAGCCACTGTTAAATAAACTCTTTGCGAATGACGACACAGAAAAATCTGAACGGCCCTTTGTTGACATTTTCCGTCTTTCTTAGATGACATGTTACATAATGTTGTAATAGTATCTATGGACAGCGAGGGTTAACCGCTCAGTCTGATCAATGATTGTGTTACTTGCACTTAGGTAAATGACATGACATGAAGGCTGCTATGACCAAACTGCATGGGGCTTTATCTAGGCGTTGGTATTAACCGAATGCTACATTCAAATATTATTTATTTATTTATTTAGCATATATTATTGCATTTTATGGTCTATTTTGCTTTCAGAATCAGAATGAAGGTCGCTACACTCTCCGTTATCTGTGTGTTTATGACATTAGCTTTGGCTCTCTCAGTCTATGGAATGGGTAGCTATGGTGGATACGGGTACTCGTATGTACCTTATTATGGAGGACAACAACAGAGCAACCCACTCGGTATTGGACAGGGAGGACTTTGTAAGTAATCAGTCATCATTATTATTTGACACGTACTTGACGGGCTCGTACAGACACGAAACCACTGCTGCAATAGTTTTACAAGATATTTTTATTTCCTTTCTGGTATATCAAATTCCCTTCTAAAATGAGTTCAAACCCGAAAGGAAAGAATTTACAAAGGGCAAAAGCAAATCTTTAAGGCTGTTGTCTCAAAACTGTATCCACTTCTTTAAAACCACCGTGTGTATGTGCGTGCGTGCGTTTGTGTGTGTGAGTGAGTGAAAACACTCGATAAATATACACGTTGAATCTCTAGTATGAGATACAATATAGTAAAAGTCAAATTAGAGATAATGAACAGAAGTAGTCTAAACTTTGTTGTTTATTTTTTTATGAGCGCTTTTACAGCTAACACTGATCTTCAGACAAACACATTTGAAAATAGGTTTGTCAATATGCTTGAAGATCAGCATTAGCCGTGAAAGCGTTCACAAAAAAATTAAACAACATGGTTTAGACTAATTCTGTTCATTATCTCTAATTTGACTTTCCACTATACATGTCTATATAAACATCTTGTTGTCTTGGATATTATAGTGATGCTGTTCGGATTCTTGTTCCTGTTCTTGATCCTCTTCAACAGCTCTCTCTTCAACACCACAGCATCCACCTCCACCGTCAACATTATTCAGGGTTAAGTTAAGGTAAGTTCGCATTACAGGACAGACTTGCACACATACGTATATTTAGATCATTCCCAACTGAACAACTTCTCAGTGACTATTTATTATTCGACAAATTATCTCCTTCTTTGTGTTAAAGATATAATTGTGTTGTTGCTATTTCTATTTTTGTTTTGTATTAGTTATTATCATAATATGAGCCAGCGCATGACAAAACCTACAAAATGGCATGTGCGCACAGCGAAGACTCAGATCAGCTGGGCATCCACCCTGTCTGCCCAGAGTCTTTGCTCTGTGTTCAACGGGTAGCTGAGGACCAAAGCTTTCTTCACACGGACAGTGAAGACTGATCAGACTGGGCGGATGCCCAGGCTGATGTTTTCGCTGGGCGCACATGCCATTCTGTAGGTTTTGCCATGCGTTAGCTCATTATTATGATAATACAAAATACTTATTCAAAACAACAATAGCAATAGTAACAACACAATTATACCCTGCATGCCATTTTGTAGGTTTTGTCGTGCGCTGGCTCAGTTATTATTATTCACTTAAAACACTAACAGTTTTTGTACTTCAAGTCTTAGATAATGTTATCAAGGGTTCTTTAAGATTACGAAACACATAATTCTCGATTTTTTTTTTTTTTTTTTTTTTTTTTTACTAAAAAATATTACAATTAGAGTTTTCCTTCGTGAAGATAATACAGTCGAACATCAACGACTCTTTACATTAAGAAAACACGCCTATTCAAATGTACTGAAAATGTTACCACCAAAAAATGAAATTTTTCAGATAAAATATTATCATATTTTTCATATTTCTGCTCAAAACATAGATTGTAAGAACTTCTTAGAACCGCCTCGGCGAGGCGGTTCTAACGAATACACACAATCTATGTTATTGAGCAGAAATAATAATAAAAAATAATGTATACCCTATAAACCCCAGTTTTACTATATAAAAGTGGGGTTTAAGAGGGTAAAAATTATATAGGTATGTTTTTGTGATGAGGACAATGGAAAGGGGCTCTTACACGGTATAGGAAATCTACATTGGTTTCTGCCCACGCTTGGAATTGGATGAAATTCTGCACAATGTTTGCCTAGGGCATAACACTGATGATTATGAGGCATTGGCTTTTAAATGTAGTTCCATTGTAAATTTTTGGTGTTTTGTACGCGGCCACTACCAAATCAGGGGGTGCCCTAATATTAACCTTCGTACAGTAAACAGGATTTCATTTTTCAGATGCTGGAATGTTTTATTAATTAAGGCCATCATTAGTACATGTTTTGATACTATGGATGGCTTCATGTACTTAGCAATAGTGTTGGAGCAATAACGTAAGTTGAACGGTAGCCCCATATTTCAGCTGCAGGTTATGTATTCATCCAGATATTATCTGCAATTTTACCATGTTCCGATTCTTGTCAAGACACCATTTCAGCATAAAAAATTTTCATATGTATTAGAAATAAACACATGAAATTTCATAAAAATTGAAGACCGGTAACATGTTGTTTGAACAGCCTGAATACATATAGTCCTGAGTCGGCAAAATATGAAATTACCCAATACTCATGTATAAGTAGTAGTTACGTGTAAATTCAACTTATCAATAGCTTTTAATTTGGATAACCATGATAAAGTATGATTTGTATAAGAAGTTGATACCATAATTGTACATATTCATATATAACCAGTTGACTGAATTGCACCTTGTTGAACACCATGTCCAAAAAAAAAAAAAAAAAAAAAAAAAAAAACTTTTCGTTTACATGATCTGGGCCATGCAGACACTAAGTCCAAGTTCTCTGTATCTGTATATTGTCAAAACCACAGTAGAAGATTTCACAGCTGGTACAAAACACACATGAAGCACTCAATTTTGGAGAAAAAAAAAACACTACAGCTTAAATACAATCAGTAATGAACAACCAAAATCTGTGCCACATGGACACATGCACGCTTAGTACTGTTTCTTTAGGTAAGATTTATGCACTTGCTGACCAAATACTTAAATTAGTACTCTTTCTAAAATGAAAGAATAACTTTTCAGAAATATGATCAGCGAAGAACAACAAAGTAAGAGCAGTTGATAATAAGAAGAATGAAATTATATTCAGCTAAAATATTCAATGGAAGAAAACATTTAAGTATAAGAACTAAAACAAAACTTGAATACTAAAAGCCTCCTTTCAAAACGTATTACAACACAAAAAACAGAGACAAGGTGAAAACAGAATTAATTAAATACCATAGAACTGCCAGCAACCAAATGAATGAAAACTGTTCAAAAACTCTTCAATACATCCTTTCGACACATTAAAACCACACAAGTTAGCTGTTTTAAACTCCTGTGTAAATTAACATATGGCGGAGTTTCAAACTAGTATGGAAGTCCTTAAGCAAATGACTTAAAATATGAATGTCATACAACCTTTGGAAATATCTGAAAGCTTTAACATGAAGAACTACAGAACACCAATTTGTTGGTTAAGTCAACCTATGTGCACTAGAAGAGAACTTATGCAGAACAGAAACAATTTCATATATGCTTACTGTAAGGAAGAAAAGATAGATCTGCTTTTCTGACAGCAAAAGTTAAGACCCACATATTAAACAGTAGTTATTCTGTGCTGCTGTCATCAAAGATACCTGTTGAAACAAAGAGAAAAACTCCAGTGTCAGTGTCAATTCGATCGCAGGAAATATCGATTGAAGTGACACATTTGAACATGTTTACAGGACAAGAAATCCAGTGTTCATAATTTCAAAATACAATATACGCTTGCAAGCAAGCTATAGATATATCATAAGTTAAGTCTATAGGTATTATTTTCTTTTTAAGCGTTCTTAGTTTGGTTCGAGTTCACCAGTCCAGAAACAAATCTCCAAAAATCCTAAAATCTGTTTATGGGGATGCAAATCCTTCTTCAAAAACAAACAAACAAACAAACAAGCAACAACTACTTGCAATGGTACGTTTGCACATCTTCTTAATACGACAATGGAGATTACGGATCTCCCTGTTTTATGCCTATTTTTGTAATGGTGAGAATGGATACCCCTGTTTTACACCTATTTTAGTTTTATGCCTTTTGGGAAGTAATTATACAAAATGCTCAATGATTTGCTGACATGAATTTAAACGTTAGATTTTGTTAAGCCTAATTTGTTAATTAGAATTTCTTTTAATTTGTTATGCTGTCTACATTTGTAATAGTTGGTTAGTCTGAGTCCATATAAATAGAAGGCAAGTAACAGAAAGTCATGAAAATTTAATGGGTAGCTCAAGATATTCATTCTGAGTTGTCTAAACTCTTTTTGATTTGTTAAGTGTTAGAAGTGTTTGATAACACTGCCTTTCTCTACTGTTTTTTTAACAATATAACAAAATAGTCAATTTTGTAAAAATCGACCTATATCCATTCAAGGCCTAAAATGACAATGTTACCGGTTTTGATTTTTTATGAAATTTAGCACAGCTATAGAGGATGTATGTAGCAAATTTTGCTGGTAGTATGAAATCTTGACAAAGACTATAATATATTAATTTTGAAAGTTTAATTTTGATATTTTTTTCATTTTTTGGTAAAAAAATCAGATTTTTTATAATCAATTTATCAGAAAATGTTAACTTTAATTAAAAATAAATGTTTTGTGTTACCAACAGAATTACTATAATGGTGTTCACCATTCAGCACAGCGCAAAAATCTTAAAACTAAATTAAACTTAAGATGTATGACATACTTATTTGGAGACAGGTATCAGCTCATGGGGGGAGTGAGTCAAGGTTGCGTCCTGAGTCCATCTTTTTATTATATAATTTAATAAGCACATTTTCATAGGTTGCATATGCCTAGTTATTATTATACAAAGTTTCAGAAAAATCCATGCGTGGGCAGAAATGAAAGATGCCCTTTGTTCTAGATATATGTATTTCGAGTCACTGAGGGTTAATCATAGCGCCTGGTCAGGAGGCAAATTAAAATATCATAGGGGTGTCTTTTCAATCTTCTATATCATTATGGTATTACGGTTTGTTGAATGCACTCATTCGAATTGCCTCTATGATACGATTCTAATGGGTACCCAATATACATTTTTATGATAGAATAAGACAATGTCCCTTAATATCCTTAAACGTCTTTTTTGGTTTTTGTTTTGTTCTTTATTTCTTTTCGTTTCTTTCATTGTTTTTTTTTTTTTTTTTTTTTTTTTTTTTTTTTTTGAGTTATCAGAAGAATTTATCAGGGACTCAAAATGAAGTTCGAAACAACCAGGATAAGAAAAAGGATAAAACATATCGGTGTTAATTACTATATGTTAAAAACTATGTGCACAAGTTACTGCCTGTTCAAAACTTACAGGCGTTCAGAGTCCTGGTTAATAGTGTTTCATTCAATGTATCTATTCAATATACTGAAAATTTAACCACCAAAAAGTGAAAATGTTTAGATAAAAACTCCGATATTTTTCATATTTCTGCTCAAAAGATAGATTGAGGGAACTCGTTAGAACAGCCTCGGCGAGGCAATTCTAACGAGTACCAAAATCGATATTTTGAGCAAAATATAAAAAAAAATATAATATAACCCTGTAAACCCCAGTTTTACTATATAAAAGTTGGGTTTAAGGGGGTCAAAATTATATACTAGGCTTGTTTTCGTGATGCACACAATATTCTACTCGTTAATGTCACTGCTTCTTTTAAAATAGTCTAAAATTGAAATAAAACATTTTATTCCCCACAATTTTATTTTAGGTTGGTTTTTTTGATCGAAATAGTGAACATTCTACCATGTTTATTATTCAAATCTTATATTTCGAATTAGCAACCTTTAACGATGATTTAATTCAAAATTGTTAACCGTGTAAAATATAAGTTAAGTCACTATGTTGAAATAATGTTATACAAAATAAAACAACTTATGAATGGTTGAAATTATTTTCTATCATTTAGTAACAGGGAGACGACATTTTTGTGACTTTATCTTTGCTTTACTGCACAGAAATCCCCTGTCTAAAACAGGCTTAACTGTTTTGACAGAGTACCCTCCCCATGAAAGGACATCGTTCTGTTCATATGAATATATACGAACCATGTTTGTCCCAGTCGGACTGCTCTATTTTTTCTTATCTGGACTACCAAAATATATGGCTGCTGAAAACGTGGTTCTCAATATTGAGCAAACACACGAAATAAATAAGCTGAGCGAGTCCTTACATCAGGGCCCAGTTGTTCAAAGCGTCGTTAGCTTAACGAGCTCGTTAAGGGTCATTTCGTTAAGTGTTTTAGCAGATTCAATATAAATATTCTGATATTGTTTGCTGAAAAAATGTGAGTAGCTTTTGCAGTGCAAAAGCTACTCATATTTTTTCAGCAAAAAATTTCACATATTTGCGTATCACTCAATATAAATTTTAACGTACCGTTAACTAACGATGTCGTTAGCTTTGAACAACTGGGCCCAGTTCTCTTTCAACATAGAGTATCATTTTTATATACCCATTTGTATTATTTTATTTTATTTTGAATCTAGAATAGTAGTTAATGTAGAAACGTTATTTCTTTCGTCCTAGCCCATACATCATGTTATGTGTTCTTTGTTCGTTTGCACATGATTATATAAGAGGGAGATTTTAATTTCATTTATTCTTATTTCAGATTTTCCATATTCACAGATTTTCCCATTCGGATTAGACGATTATAATTACTTATTTTCGCTGTCACCACCTAAACATCGCCTAAGCATTATCTGTGCTATATATGAACGTATAAGGAACAACAAATTCTGTGCTATTTATCTGTTATTTATTGGTTAACTAATAAAATAAAAACAAAATTATGTAGTAAACATGTTTATTATTGTTAATACAGTCCAACTTTAATGGCTCGAACATTTTTGGGACCATGGAAATTTGTTCGAGATATGGGTAGTTCGAGCGAGTTACTGAAGATTTATCGTAGTGCCAGGACAGAATGCAAATGGGGATAAATTTGGGATATCTTTTTTATCTTCAATAAAAATGTTATGTGGAGTGTACACATTAGTGTACCCGATGAGGTGATTCTATATAAGTACACAGAACATGCATTTTCTGATAAATTAAGAAAGTTTCCCTAAAACATTCTTAAATATTTGTTTTCTTGAGGTATCAGAAAAATTGCCTGGGGACTCGAAAACGAGTTCGAAACAGTTACGGTAAACGAGCCATCGGTGATCGAGACATTGAAGTTGTATTGTATGTGTTTACTTGTATTGATCATCAGGTTAAGAAGTCTATGTATGTGCTTCCTGTTTGCAGGGGTATTCATCTTTAGGAAAATGTTCAGAAATTCGCAGTTCAAGCAGCTTTATAACTTGTTTGCTACTTGTAACAACCTGTTTAATTGGAAAAATATCCTAATGTGTTTAAAATCCAAATTTGTCCCCATTTTCTATATTATATGGTGCCTTACATAGCTCTTGATAACGAAGATATCGAGGTAAATACATTTTTTCTTATTTTTCGCCTCAAAAAGGTATGGTATAGCAATTTGTAAGAAAAGCCTCTTCTGATGAGCACCCACCACATTATATTGTGGAGAAATGAAAAGAATATTGATATTTTGTTTACAAAAAAATTAGATAATCTAGAATCTAGAGCTAGATTCTTACATAGACATGTTAACATAATGCGTCCTGCGCAAAATGGTCACATGCTGAAAGTCAGTTTAGGTATCGGGTCTGTGTAAACTGTTCATAGTCCGTCCATATAGAACATGCTGTAGCTACATGTAGATCGAATGGTGTAATTAGAGAAATAGCATCCTTACCGTAATGCTCCCTTATTTGTGATCAATTGCATTATACTACTTCTTCATATGTAAAAACACTGAATGATGAGCGGCGAACAGAATAAATTCTTATCACAGCTCTTTATAGGGCAAGGAAACGTTCATGAAATGTGTACCTAAATTGAAAGCTCTTAGCAAAAAAGTGTATTTGGATGCAAATTTGAAGACAAATAACGTTAACAAGCATTAAAACTTTCAATAATGTCTTCTCTGGGCCGCGATTGCGAATAATAAAATGAGACACTTCCGCAAGAAGGTTTGTCCGAACCTGCATTTGATGGCGACTTAGCCTTTAAATTCAGAAAGATTGTGTGGCATAACTGATTTTAGAACAATTATAAACAAGAGTGCTACGATCTACAAAAAAAGTTACAACATGGATATTCTGCTACAAACATCATGCATGGTTGGTACCTAATTATGATTAATTGCTTTGATTACCTCTTTAATTGTACGACAGTGGGTCGGTCCTCAGACTACATGATGACTTCCTCCTCAATATTACTGTGGAGCGCTGTGCTGCATTGGTAAAGCGTCGGACTCGAGATCGAGAGGTACCGGGTTCGATCCCCACTAACTGCAAGTGTTGTTTCCTTGAGCAAGAGACTTTATCCACATTGCTTAGTACTGGTTTCTACCCAGGAAAAAAGAGGGCCACATGGAAGATTAGTACTAGATTACTAAATGTGTTACCCTCTATAAATAAAGTCGATTATTATTATTTTTATTATTATCAATAAGTTTCAGTTGCCCTGACTATCAACATATATAGCCTTATCGGCAAGGAGCCTCCGGGAAGTAATAATCACCTATAAGTTTGCCATGTCTTATTAACCATGAAATCGGTAATGAAAACCGTGCCATTTAAATGTACCAAATAACTTTGAACTCTTGCTAGTATGCATATATATAAGTTTGCCTATCTCATGCATAGTGACGTATGCTTTCTGGTCTCTGGTCTTCTATTCTGGCGCATTTTTAAGTTTTGTACATTGATTGTATACTGCTCCGATCATAGTATCACGATAAATAAATATGGGGCCATCTTAACATCATATACTATCTTACTAAATGTGTTATTGATGACACAATATTCAAATATTAGTCTGAGAGCAATGATGGCGAATCTTGCAACATAAAAACCATCATATCGTGACTGAAAAGACGTACAGCTGCATTTTCATATACATATTTAAGCCCGCACTTCAATCGCCATTACGTTGTTCCATCACAGTGTGTTCCATTACATTGTTTAGCTGTGATGTTTCACAAATGGAACAGAAAGACTTACAAATGTTTTAAATGGGACTCATTGAACTGTTATGTCCTGTTATGTCTCGAACAAATAAGAAATCAGAATGTTGTCATGGCAATTTTAAATGATGCTGTCTTAACAAAATAAAAGACTAAAACGATTGATGAGGATGAAATGATTAACTTTATTTTTTGCTTATAATATTATATATGTTTGTTCTCCTTCAACAATGAATATATTACATTCATAAATTAGCATAACCAGGAGTATATTTTTAGTATGATATTATCATGTTGTGGTACAATGTCTACTAATTCCTGTCTATGATCTCGATATTAACTGCAGCTAGGAAAGAAGCGATCTGCACTTTCTTTATCACCACATCTACAATTACAAAGACAAAGAGGATATTGTATAATATTTTTCAAGTAGTTGTCATAATTGAGAAAGCTGCAACCAGCTCAAAGTCTAGTGCGGAGTATCTGCATGATTCTGTTGCTTGTATTAAAATATTCAGAAACAGTTAATCTGCCCTGATTTGATTGCCTCTCAAAAGCATCAAGTGTATCTACAATCTTATCAGAGCAGGGAAGATCGTTCAAATCGCGAATGACTGCAGAAAGAAAGTAATTATAATATTGACTAGTACGGGAATGGATATTTCATATATCATTGGTGTTACGCAAACTGTAACGTGAAGTGTTCTGGTTAAGCCTAGAAACCAGTGAAGACTAGGAGCAATGCTATTATATATGTTATAGAACAGGACTAACTTGTGTTTTTTTTTCCTTGAATCTAGTGTTTTTCATCCGATCTCAACGTGCATTTTTTTTAACAGTGACTAGTTTAGTTGTTCCGGTGGCTTTCTAGCAGCCTCTAATTTATTTATATTTATTTATTTAGTTATTTCAAAATCGTATTTCCGTGTTCAGTGAGTACAGTTGTCCCAAATGACATCAGCATATTCTAGCATTGGGCGAGTGAAAGTAATATAAACTGTTTCTAGGAAATTTCTGTCTAGGAACATTTAC
Organism: Anodontia alba; assembly: GCA_964016985.1. Classification (NCBI taxonomy): domain Eukaryota; kingdom Metazoa; phylum Mollusca; class Bivalvia; order Lucinida; family Lucinidae; genus Anodontia; species Anodontia alba. The sequence goes on along the minus strand of OZ024832.1, from coordinate 61,409,130 downwards.
ATGTCCTTGTGACATCTGTTCTGGACCAGGTTTTACTCTTGACCTACTCTATATGTTTACGCCAGGAGTAATTTCCAAATGTTTATGTAACTGAACTTCGTTATATATTTTTTCTCAACATGAAAACTGGAGGCTGATCAAGTGTGTCTATCATTACGAAAACACGCCTTTTCAAATATATAGAAAATTTCACCTCCAAAAACGGAAAATTTTCAGATAAAAAAACTCTGATATTTTTCATATTTCTGCCCAAAAACATAGATTGTGGGTACTCGTTAGAACCGCCTCGGCGAGGCGGTTCTAACGAGAACCACAATCTATGTTTTTGAGCAGAAATAAGAAAAATAATGTATACCCCTGTAAACCCCAGTTTTACTATATAAAAGTGGGGTTTAAGGGGGTCAAAAATATATATATGTTTTCGTGATGTTTGCGACTGATTATAAAAGATTCATTTTAATTTGATTGAGTTTTTCTAACCAATACTTTGCCCAGTTTGTATTTTGTTGAGGTCTGTATTTCAGCAGCAGCATTCGGAGTGTGTATAATAATATACAGACTAGTTTCTTCAACAAAAATTCGGATGTTTGATCGCATTTCAGTGAAGATATCGTTTATTTATAGCAGAAATAAAGAAAGGACCTAAAATAGACCCCTGCGGAACGCCAGCTTTGATAAACTACCAGTTGGACGGCTCCAGATAACACAAAAAAGGTAAGAGAAAAGTCCAGGGAGTGCCACAATCACAAACCGCAGCCCTTCCCAGACCCCAGGAGGAAGAGGAAATCGACAAAAATCTAAACAAGCACAAACCGAACAAACGTACGAAAAGCACCAAGATTAGCTCTCTCTTCCCCAAGCGAGGTAATCGCAATACTAAAAAGACTGAAAAACACAAGAACAAAATGACACACGGAAAGACATACAACAAATCGCCTCGTAGAATAAACCACAAAGCAACAAAGAGTAAGACTAACACCGGTACCACCGCCTTAGAACGGTCGGTAGAGCAAAATAACCGAGGGGGTTTAAAGCACTTTTACAGCTAGCTAACTTCACCCTGGGTCCCGATGCTTTTCTTAATACAGAAATACATTAAAATTCGGTTCGCATAAAGGCTCCCAACTCAGTCACTGCATCAAAGCGAAAACATAAAAATCAAATTAATCACTATAATAAACAAAGACGAGTACTCATGGCTAATTCTACTGTATGCCAGAGTAAATGAAAACCAATAGTTGAACCACGGCGGCCAAGCCAAAGACATATCGTCAAGCCCCAACCCACTGGTTAAAGTTTTACGAAGAGGCCGTCATTGAGTCTGAGGCCCGAACCGCCGTCGTGCAATTAAAGAGTGAAGCATAGCCATCAACAATGATTGGGTTGACAACTAGGCATGCAGTCTACACGTAGTTTTTTTTTTTTTTTTTTTTTTTTTTTTTTTTGTTTTCCAGAAAGTTTGTAAACCATTAAGTAAATTGTCAGTTATTCATGCTGCTTTCAACTTGTGAATTTATCCGCTATACCATACTCTGTCGAATGCCTTGCATACGTCGCAGAAAACTACTCCTACTTCTTTCCCAGAGTCTAAGACCTGGCAGAAATTATCATATAAATATATTATATCAATTGGTTAACAGTAGAGTAGCCTGGTATAAAGCCAGACTGGAACGACGTAAGGATATTGCTGTCGCGAATGTGATTGTATAGATATATAGAGAGAAATACTTCTAAAGCTTTGTTTAAGTAACTCAAAAATGAAATTTGTCTCTAATTAGAAGGAACTGCAGATCGTCACCTTTCAGTAGGGGGCAAACGTGAGTTTCTTTGAAACAATTTGGGTCGGTTCAGTGTAGTAGGGACTAGTTAAACAGAGTACAGGCAGGAATAGAAAGCTCCTCAGCTAATACTGGGAGAATACGATTACTTTCACAGCTTTCACAACAGGGAAATATTTCAAAATCATTTTAACCTCATCTGGTGTAAAAATAAAAACGAGCGAGCTTACACTAAGTTCCAGAAGGTATGGAACCATTTCAGGAAGTACAGCATTATGATCATTCAGCAGAGTTTGGCCACGAAAGAAAAATCATTTTGACCGTTTGCTCTCTTACTCGTCGACAAATACTACACCGTCCGTCTCTAATTTAAATGTAGGGTGAAGATTTAGAAGTAGGGGATATAAAGGACTTGAGAAGCGACCACCACTGTCTAGGTGATAAAGAGTTTTATTTGATTTTATCGGATAGGGATTCATTTAATGTTTTTTAGACTCTTGTATCATGGATATGGTTTTATACGAAACCGTCGGCAGATATTCCAGTCATTCGTAAAATGAGTTTGTTTTGCCCGTCGGTAAGCGTTTCCTGTTAGATCTGTTCATAGATGTAGTCATCTATAGTGGAACAGATCAGACGGACCTATAGTTACTATCCTATTTGGAATGCAGTCGTCTGAAATTTCGAGTACCTTGTCAATTAGTATAAACATTTATATCAGGATTATGAAGAGCGCACCAGTCTGTTGACGATTCCATTTCTTTTAGAAGATCATAAATCCCCTGTTATACCACCATCTGTGACGTGTAATCGATATACGCTTGGGCTTAGAGAGTTTAAATATGCCAAAATTCGGACAGCTTAAATCCTGTCGAAAAGGGGGATCTCCCACGCCTTTTAAAATATTATGATCAGGATTAGTCACAAGCATCAAAAAAAGGTAAGAGAAAAGTCCAGGGAGTGCCACAATCACAAACCGCAGCCCTTCTCAGACCCCAAGAGGAAGGGGAAACCGACAAATCCAAACAAGCACAAATCGAACAAACGTACGAAAAGCACTAAGATTAGCTCTCTCTTCCCCAAGCGAGGTAATCGCAATACTAAAAGGACTGAAAAACACAAGAACAAAATGACACATGGTAAGACATACAACAAATCGCCTCGTAGAATAAACCACAAAGCAAGAAAGAGTAAGAATAACACCGGGACCACCGCCTTAGAACGGTCAGTAGAGTAAACCACCGGGGGGGGGGGGGGGGGGGCGGGGGGGGGGGTTTAAAGCACTTTTACAGCTAGCCAACTTCACTCTTAGTCCCGATGCCACACTTCAAGTTAATGAGCAGCGAGGAAGAATGTTCCGTAAAATGTGTAGGGTCATTTACAACCTGGGTTAGAGAAAATGATTACATAACTCATTTATTTCCCTGGGCGACTGGGAGTTATACATGTTATAATTAAAATCGCCAATTATTATGATGTCCTTTGTACCGGTATCTACAGGAAGGTGAATCGAGTCTTCAACGGTTGAGTAATAGTTTGAGCCTGAAATAGGAGGTCTATGAAATAATCCAAATAGTAAATGTTCATGCTTAAGAACTAGTTCTATCCAGATGCATTCAATTCCTTTTGGTTGTAAGTCTAAACTGCGTAATAAATAGAACCTATAACGTGTATCAATACTCCCCCATGACTATCACCAAGCCGATAGTTCCGTTCCGGTCCCCTATACGATTGTATTTAAATGAGTTTCGTTAGATATCGTATCAATGCCTAACATCCCGTAAACATGGAATTGACAAACGGCATAGACGCAGTCTGATCCGGGTTTACAGTGTTTGCATACAACGATTAATGATAATACATGTATTTTTGTAAAGAGAATAAACCAGTAATCCGTGTAGTAAAATGGATTGTTCTTACAGTATCCATTTGTTAATCCCCGAAGCGGATGGGGGATCATAGAAATGGCCTTCGTCTGTCCATCTGTCCTTCTGTCCGTCCCTCTGTCCTTCCGTAACACTTTCTTGTCCGCTCCATATCTCCTGAACCCTTTTAAAGATATTCATTAAATTTTGGTCGAATGTTCGCCTCAGTGAGTCGATGTGCAGAACCTATGTCAACCATGCCAACTCAAGGTCAAGGTCACAGGTCAAGGTAATGGGTTTCAGCCTTGAATTTCGTGTCCGCTCCATATCTCCTATACCCTTTGAAGGATTTTCTTTAATCTATGTTCATTTGTTTGTCTCAATGAGACGATGTGCAGAACTCATAACCCAACCATGCCGACACAAGGTCAAGGTCACAGTTCAAGGTCACAGGTTTGAGCCTTGAATTTCGTGTCCGCTCTGTATCTCCTATACCAGTGGAAGGATTTTCTTTAAACTTTGGTCACATGTTCACCTTAGTGAGACGATGTGCAAAATCAATAACTCAACCATGCCGACTTAAGGTCAAGGTCACAGTTCAAGGTCATGGGTTTGAGCCTTGGATTTCGTTTCCGCTCTGTATCTAGTCCGCTCTGTATCTACTTTACTCCTGGGAGGATTTTCTCTAAACTTTGGTCAAATGTTCACCTGTGGGATGATGTGCAGAACACATAACAGCCATGGGGACTCAAGGCCAAGGTCACAGTTCAAGGTCGAGAGTTTGAGCCCTGAATTTCGTGTCCACTCGATATCTCCTTGGACGATTTTCTTTTAATTTTGGTCAAATGTTTGCCTCAGTGAAATGATGTGCAGAACCCATAGATCAACCATGCAGACTCACAACGTCACAGATCAAGGTCATGGGTTTGAGCCTTGAATTTCGTGTCCGCTCTATTTCTCCTATACCCCTGGAAGGATTTTCTTTAAACTGTGGTCATATGTTTGCCTCAGTGAGATGATGTGCAGAACTCATTACGCAACTATGCCGACACAAGGTCTAGGTCACAGTTCAAGGTCACAGGTTTGAGTCTTGAATTTCGTGTCCGCTCTGTATCTCAAATACCAGTGAAAGAATTTTCTTTAAACTTTGGTCAAATGTTCACCTTAGTGAGACGATGTGCAGAATCAATAACCCAACCATGCCGACTCATAATCAAGGTCACAGTTCAAGGTGAAATGATGTGCAGAACTCATAGCTCAACCATGCAGACTCACAAGGTCACAGTTCAAGGTCACAGGTTTGAGCCTTGAATTTTGTGTCCGCTCTGTATCTCCTTTACCCCTGGGAGGATTTTCTCTAAACTTTGGTCAAATGTTCACCTCAGTGGCACAATATGCAGAACTTATAACTCAGCCCTTCGGACTTAAGGTCAAGGTCACAGTTGAAGGTCACGAGTTTGAGCCTTGAATTTGGTGTCGGCTCCATCTCTCCTTTACCCCTGGAAGGATTTTCTTTAAACGTTGGTCAAATGTTTGCCTTATTGAGATAATATGCAGAACCTATAGCTTAGCTATGCTGACTTAAGGTCGAGGTCACAATTGGAGGTCACCAGTTGTAGCCTTGAATTTTGAGGCCGCTCTATTGCCATTCAGACTGCCTTGTTAAATTTGGGTCAAATGTTCGCCTTAGTGAGATGATGTGTAGAACCTATAACTCAACGATGCAGACTCAAGGTCAAGGTCACAATTGAAGGTCATGCGTCTCTTTCTTGTTCGCTCCATATCTCCTGAACATTTTGAAAGATTTTCATGAAACTTTGGTCAAATGTTTGCCTTAGAGAGGCAATGTGCAGAACTCATAAATCAAGCATGCCGACTCAAGGTCAAGGTCACAGTTAAAGGTCACGAGTTTGAGCCTTGAATTTCATGTTCACATCACATCTCCTGAACCCTTTGAAAGATATTTATTAAAATTGGGTCAAATGTTCGCCTTAATGAGATGATGTGCAAAACCTATAACTCAACAATGCAGACTCAAGGTCAAGGTCACAAATGGAGGCCACCAGTTTGAGCCTTGAATTTTGAGGCCGCTCCATTGTCATTCTGCGGCGGGGGATAAAGCAGTCCTTCAGACTGCCTTGTTATCGTTGGTATATTTGTAGCTGTCGGAATCAACGGGTTAAACTGAATACAAAAGGTTCCCTAAATACCGGCGTAAGCACAAGGTGCATACTTTTGTCGTATATGAACTTGATATTGACTACACTACATCACTTAATATGCTAAACAGAAGATAGCACAAAATTGACTCCTTAATTGAATCATATTTTGTGGGAAAAATATGAAAAATCTCGTCGATTTGTCGTCTGTTGAATCTGTCCGTAGCGTGGTAAGTGTTTAGGTATTTGAGCAATCGTGTGAAAATAGCACTGGACCGCCCATGACCTTTCATAAAATGCTTCAGGAGTAACGGCAAGCTCTAAGATTGTCTACACCCCTTTCTTAACCGATTAGGATCAACTTTGCGCTGTTTTTATTTGTTTCTGAATACAACATATTTACCTTTTAAAATTGATTGGACGTAATGAATCCTCAAATGAATGGATTGATAGATGGAAATTGGTCAGAACTGTTTTTATTATAATTTCTGCACAAAAACATATATTGCTTGTATTTATTAGAAAAGGGCTTGGATTATGTCCTATCATTACGAAAACAAGCCTATTCAAATACACAGAAAATTTTACAACCAAAAAAACGGAAAAAAAAAAAACAGATAAAAATTCTGATATTTTTCATATTTCTGCTCAAAACATAGATTGTGGGTACTTGTTAGAACCGCCTTGGTGAGGCGGTTCTAACGAGTACCCACAATCTATGTTTTTAGTGGAAATAAGAAAATAATGTATACCCCTGTAAACCCCAGGTTTACTACAAAAGTGGGGTTTAATGGGGTCAAAATTTGTTTTCGTGATGTTTACTGCAAAACAAAAAAATGACCTGGGTTATTAGTTATTAGTATTGTCTTGAACATCTAATGAGATTCCAAAAACTTATGTATTTGTGTTGAAATGGCAAATAAGTCCCTATATTTATCTCTGTAATAACAAACTTTACTGTAGCACCTGGTTATGACCTGTATCACAGAGCAATAAATGATTTCATAGCTATAGAATGAGTTAAATTTTGGTGTGAATTATATTTTTCTGGGGGAAACGTAAGTTTATACCACGATGGGAAGCAAAGTAGCAGTTAAATTCCGCCGAGTGGTTTAGGAGGAGATAGCATCAAGAACGGACAGGCCGATGGTCGGACAGACGGATGGACGGAGGCGCTCACAATATTACAATCGCTAAACCATGGGGAGTATAAAGATATGCATAAACATTCTCTTGACTGAAAAAAAAATCCGAGTGGATCATAATTTTATTTTTAAGACCGCTACCCCTCCCTCCTAAGTAAATAAAATACGGACTGAAAGAGGAATGTTTACGATATGGCTATTTCTGATTCATAAAATAACATGTATCTTCCCAACATACCAAATATAATAGTACCGAGACATCAAGGAAGCTAGGGCGGGCAACCAGTTAAAAAGTAGGCGGATCGCAACCGTTAGAGTTCCTTTCCTATGGGTTTCATCCAAGCATGTCAAAACGGGTTTGAAAAGCCACGGTAAACGAGGCATCGGTGTTCGGGTACGTATTTAAGGATATGCAGAGATATACACTATTAGTTGATTTCGTTTAAGCATCATCCTTCTTTAAGCTGCATTCAGTTTCCTATGAATTTTTAATAGTGCTTTAATCTCAAATATTAATTCTTATTCCTCCTTGGAAATATGTGTTGTGGGGATGCTTAAGAAGCGTCTCCACAGACATACGAGGGATGTTCGAAATGAATTGCTTATTGTCCTCTAGCTCGATATCCACGTAGGGCACGATAAAAACCAATACATACCTGTATAGGGCTATTCAATATCTACACAATGGTGTATAAATGTACATGTTAGACTAAGTGTAAGACATAAAATTTGCCATTTGAATACACGCAGTCATTGTCCACTGCAGTAAAAATGGTTGGTAGAAGCGTCGACAAAAAAGATGAAATACGGGCTTACATCAAAGCTCGCTCAAAACTTGGTTGTTCTTTGAAGAAGCTGATGACTGAAATTTCTACTGCTTTTGGACCTTCTTGTGTGTCTTATGACACAGTTCGGCGGTGGAAAAAGAAATTTGAGTCTGGCGTAGAGTCCATCAAAAATGCACCGAAATCAGGTAGGTAATCTGCATCTCGTAAAGAAATCGTTTCCAAAATAAAGGAAATCATTGAAGGAGATGCCAGATTTACAGTTCATGATATTGCACGAAAGGTAGGCATATCACTATCAACGGTTCACCTTATTTTGAAGAAGCATTTGAAAGTCAGAAAGATTTCTGCTAGATGGGTGCCACATCTGTTGACTGACGAGCAAAAGAGGCAACGGGTTAAAGTGGCCAAAAAGCTGCTTCAAATGTTTCCAAAATCTCACAAAAAGCAGTTTGCCAATGTTGTCACAGGTGATGAAACCTGGGTCCATTATTTTAAGCCCGTCAGAAAGGTTAGCAATAAGATCTGGGCCACTAAACACAGCAAACGCCCAATAATTGCCAAACGTTCTTTGAGTACAAAGAAGGTTTTGTATGCAATCTTCTTCTCTGGTGAAGGAGTCGCAATAAAAGTGCCAGTGAAAAAGGGCAAAAGCATCACCGGAAAGTACTACAAAGACGTAGTACTGAAGAAACTGAAAAAGTATTATCAGAAACGACGCCCTGCCACTGGTTTTAAACATGTCCGTCTTCTACATGACAATGCCCCAGCTCATACCTCCGCAATAGTTACGGCGTTTTTGAAGAAAGAAAAAGTAACTGTTTTGCCTCATCCCCGTATTCCCCAGACCTTGCCCCATGTGATTTCTTTTTGTTTCCGAAATTGAAAGCATTCCTTTCTGGGCGGAAATACCAGTCCCGACAGGCACTTGGATCTGCCATTCATTAGTACCTTATTACTGTGCCCAAATCAGCGTACCGTGACGCCTTCAAGCGGTGGATACATCGGCTGAAACTTTGCATTTCTAGCCACGGGGAGTACTTCGAGGGCATGAAATGAGTACTTTTGGGCTAACTTGAAATTTGAAGTCTCCAGATAGAAATAAGCAATTCATTTCGAACATCCCTCGTAAGTTTTCGTGGAGAAATAAGAAAATATCAGTAAACTATGGTTCCAAAAAATGCATTATCCAGAGCGATTGCTTTGAAGTACACGTTTCACACGTGTATGCTCACGTGAAGTGCCATTACAGGGCGTCTAACCTGCATATAATTCAGCCGCAGCTTCAAAATCACAATTCGCGATTTCTTATCAGAATCTTCACTGGGCACAAGGGCGCAATGTTTACCCATGCAAACATCGAAGAAACTGATCCGGATGGCCAGTCATATGTCAGAAACATATGCCGGTCTCGCATAATTAGATAAATTTGGTCAAAAATGCAATTGTTCGTTATTCTACTTGATGAAATACAGAACAAATCTCGTGATAACACTGCTAATTAGATAAATTTGGCCAAAATGCAATTGTTCATTACTCCACTTGATGAAATACAGAACAAATCTCGTGATAACACTGCTAATTAGATAAATTTGGCCAAAAATGCAATTGTTCGTTACTCTACTTGATGAAATACAGAACAAAACTCGTGATGACACTGCTAATTAGATAAATTTGGCCAAAAATGCAATTGTTCGTTACTCTACTTGATGAAATATAGAACAAAACTTGTGATAACACTGCTAATTAGATAAATTTGGCCAAAAATGCAATTGTTCTTTACTCTACTTGATGAAATACAGAACAAAACTCGTGATGACACTGCTAATTAGATAAATTTGGCCAAAAATGCAATTGTTCGTTACTCTACTTGATGAAATACAGAACAAAACTCGTGATGACACTGCTAATTAGATAAATTTGGCCAAAAAAGCAAATTGTTCGTTACTCTACTTGATGAAATACAGAACAAAACCCGTGATAACACTGCTAATTAGATACATTTGGCCAAAAATGCAATTGTTCTTTACTCTACTTGATGAAATACAGAACAAATCTTGTGATAACACTGCTAATTAGATAAATTTGGCCAAAAATGCAATTGTTTCTCGTTACTCTACTTGATGAAATACAGAACAAATCTCGTGATAACACTGCTAATTAGGTTCTACAGGTCTACACTCTGTGTCATTCATCAACCACATCAAGAAAATTTGCCTATATAATTTTGACCTCCTTTAAACCCGCCTTTTATATAGTAAAACTGGGGTTTCAGGGGTATATATTATTTTTCTTATTTCTGCTCAAAAACATAGATTGTGGGTACACGTTAGAAGCGTCTCGTCAAGGCTGTTCTAACGAGTACCCACAATCTATGTTTTGAGCAGAAATAGGAAAAATACCAGAGTTTTTCATCTGAAAAATTTCAGTTTTTGGAGATGAAATTTTCTATATATTTGAATAGGCGTGTTTTCGTAATGATATATTTAGACACATCAGCAGGCAGTAGAGTGGACTTGTTGACAGTTTAGGACGGTTAATGTGTCCGAATACTTAGGTAAATATGGTAATAAAGCATAAAAAAGAATAACGTTTGAACATAAGTATTTTATAGAACTGCATTAACTCTTTCATCTCTGAGTTTCTGCAATGGACTCTTCCATCTTCGAATTCGGACACGTTCATTGTTGCAAATAGGGGTATAAGTCAAATATAAACCGAATGACAAACAGTGTCTCATCTGGATAAGCACTGTTTGCAAAGGTATATGTTTGGTCTGCAGGGATGAAATGGTTAAAATACGCCTAAGCAAACAGTGAGTAGTTCTATTATGATGTTCACTATTTGCCATTCAGCCGTTACATTTTAGATAGTACTTGGTAGATTGGCTGCTATTTTACAAAGGGGAATAACTTTTGCGACTTCCTGTTTGCTTTCCTGTACTTCAAGCCCTTTTTGAAAGGGGTTAGAAAACCTCTACAAGGATCGAACAAATATATGTTTTATCACTATGGAAGCTGAGGGCGAGGGGTTGGGATCCCATAATGTTAGCTTAAGATAATTCATTACACTGTTTCAAGGCGGTACTTTCATTGCGGTATTGTTTGTTAATTGTTATGTAGTGTTTCGTTTGCTAATGTTTCTCTCTTAACAATTATGTAAGTTTAAGATATATTCAGTTGAGTTTGAGTAACGGAGTTGCCACCTTTTTGGCAAAGAGCTGCCAACTCTGCTTGACCTCTGTTCATTTTGTGGCTGTTTAATTGTATTTGTCTGTCTCTCCCTTTAGTGGCTTCATGTGGATCTGATTGTATAAGTTCCTAAGTTCACTCATGTACTTTACTCTAACGGGAAGGAATTTGCTCCCACGGGAAGCATTTTTTTTTTATTCTTTTAGAGTCGATTTCTTTTTTCCAGAAGTGTAAAAGAAAATCGAAAGAGTTACCGTCCAGGAAAGTGTACCCGTTCCCTTTAACCTTTACACTGCTGTAGGCGACTATATGCGCCCAGGAGGGGTCTGTCAACACTAAAGTCTGCAATACTTACTATACACTACATGCAACCATTCAGAGCAATTGTTCTCATGCATGAGTGAACCTACTTTCATACAAACACGCCACTTTTTATTAGATAGTCAGGTGCTGGATTTTACCCACACTTATAAAGACCGAGAATACCGAATTTGAAGCTTCAATTAATTTCAGCACTCAATTCAACAGATTGACCACGATTTACTGGAGAAAAAGCTCATAACACCTAAATCATTTCCAGTGAGGAATAAGTAGGAATAACAGTAGAACCTATGTATGTCACTCGCTTCATTCGCAATAGTACACAGTAGGCGCTGGTCTCTTGTAACTTTTTTTTTTTTTTTTTTTCTTTTTTTTTTTTTTTTTTTTTTAAGCGTCTTAAACGATTCCCGGTTTACACGGGACTGTCACGTGACTAGTCACGTGACCATCCTCTTGCCGGTAAAATGGCCGACTACGATCGGCAAATTATATGTGAAAATTACAGGTAAATCGAGGCAAAAATAAGGGAGTAATGACTGCTCGAGTAGGGGTACCCCCTCTTACAGGCCTGTTTCATTTATTTCTCAGCACGCTAAAGGTTAACACAAAGCCGATGAAAAATTAGAATCCAAAAAGTTAGCCCGAATATGACGTTTTGGGATTGAATTTGACACAAAAAATGCAAAATCACATTTTATTTTTTTCTGTGAGTAAGGTAAGGCTTTAAGATATCCAATATTTAGAGTAAATACGACAATCACCTATATGCGTGATTTAAAACATACTGTGTACAGTATACTACAGTCAAACTTCAATGGCTCGAACATCTATGGGACCATTGAAATTTGTTCGAGATATGGGTAGTTCGAGCCACTGAGAGTTAACGACTGCGCCAGGTCAGGAAGCAAATGGCGATAATTTAGGGAAATAATTTCTATCTTCTACACAATAATGGTATGCCGCGTGTACTCGTTAGAATCGCTTCGATGTGGCAGTTTTAATGAGTCATCACAACATACAATAATGGTATGTCGTATGTACTCATTACAATCGCCTCGATGAGGCGATTCTAATGAATACACACAACATACAATTTCATGATAAAATAAGAAAATTTCCCTACATACGTGTTTTCTGGAGCTGTCGGAAGAACTTTGTAGGGACTCGAAAACGAGTTCGAATTAGCCCCGGTAAACGAACCATCGGTGTTTGAGTTATTGAGATTCGACTGTATATAGGAGGATGATTCTTGCCATATATGTCTTCAAGCATTCAGAACTTCATTTGTACGTTGACGTATGAGCCGCAACGTGAGGAAACGTACCTTCGGACTTGTGCCTTCAAAAGAGACTCATACCAGCCTGTGCATCCGCGTTGTCTGAGCTGAGTCTTCGTTGTTCGCATAAAGAAACTTGATCCTTAAAATCCAAACTTCGGCCAGTGAAGACGCTGTTCAGACTGCGCAAATGCGTAGGCTTATCTGAATCTCCGCTGGGCGCACATGTCCGAAGATACGTTTTCTGACGTTGCGGCGTTTATATAGACCAGAGCCCAGTTGTTCAAAGCGTCGTTAGCTTAATGAGCTCGTTAAGGTCATTTCGTTAACTGTTTTAGCGGATTCAGTATACAATATTCTGATATTTTTTGCTGAAAAAATATGAGTAACTTTTGCACTGCAAAAGCTACTCATATTGTTTTTCAGCAAAAAATTTCAGCATATTTGCGTATCACTCGATGTAAATTTTAACGAATCGTTAACTAACGACATCGTTAGCTTTGAACAACTGGGCCCAGACTACGTATATATTTATTTCCTCTTTTGATGAGAATCTATCCTGTCCGTTAGACAGTTTTCCAGAAAGCAAATTGCTTATGCCTTATCATAAAGTGCATGCATGGAGCTTCTCTTTGACACATGTTCAATAAAAACTTTATATTATTGCAGGTCGCCCTTGCTAGCCGCATATATAAGGTTAATGCTAATCATACATCAAATACGGGAATTATAACGAACCCAGCTTAAGCGGAAGTAACTACCAATGCTGTTGACATAATTGTTATGCATCTGATAATGAATAGAATAGAACAAATTTCTTTTTTATCCAATAATGACCTCTTTTGAATATACAATTAACGAGATCGTGCACTTCCATACCGATTACACCCTCAAATAAAACTACGTTTTAGCAGGTACGAGACTTAACCAAGACATTTAAATCAACAGTTTATAGAGGATTGGTGCGTTTTCCATTCCTGGAGTAAGGCAGTTAGATTTGGGACCCCAAGGTGTAGTCGAGAAGAATTGGAAATTATACAAAAGCGCGCAGCCAAATTTCTAACAAGAAATTGCACTTATTGTTACAGAAGCAGCTTACTTCGCCCTCAAGTGAAATTATGCTTCCGCAAGAACGAGTATTCAAAACCTTCTTTATTTAAAGATTTGAAAGAAAAAAAAATAAAGACTCATTAATATTTAAAAAGAAATTTCCATTTTAATGAGACATTTAGATGGGTTCCAATAATTTTGCACCTGTAATTCGGTCTGACTAAACGGCGAAAAAAAACACAAACAAACAACACGTTTTGGGTGGGCTCACTATACTGGCTGGTACCAAACAGCTAGGATATTCAGTAAACGGCCATACTTCAAAAGTGTTGAAGATTTTGACGTGCATATTCATTGCAAATATTAACTAGCAAGATATATATCTGCACATGCATGGCATAACATAAACCATGTATGCATTACGAAAACACGCCTATTCAAATATATAGAAAATTTCACCTTCAAAAACTGAAAATTTTCAGATAAAAAAAATTCAGATATTTTTCATATTTCTGCTGAAAACATAGATTGTGGTACTCGTTAGAACCGCCTCGTCGAGGCGGTTCTAACGAGTGCCCACAATCTATGATTTGAACAAAAAATAAGAAAAATAATGTATACCCCTGTAAACCGCAGTTTTACTATATAAAGGTGGGGTTTAAGGGGGTCTAAATTATATAGGCATGTTTTCATGATGGAGTGAATATGTACAGACAGAACAGATATCTTCACTGTTCTCTTTGTGTAAACCAACCGACATTGGATCTACATAATGTAGTATCAGCCTCAGCAACTTCGTCTTTCAAGGTGGTACTGCCATCTTAATCACCTACCATGGAGTCATGGGTTTTGACGCACTTAAACGTTATTTGGCATTGCGTTCATTTTTCCAGAAGCACACTATATCTTTTTTATTATGCAAGATAGTCATGGACTACTAGTACATCATTTAACACCACAAAGTTGACTGACTGTGCTCGAAATGATCTAAAATGTATCGATGGGCCGTAAAACTCCAATACAAACAATTCAAAAGTCATTGCAGGTACTTTGACTGCAACAATTATGAAATGTTCGTTCAATATTCATCAACTGTCCTTTTTTGCCAAGGCAACTAAGTCTAAATTGCTGAACTGAGCTTTTAAAATTCTTCAGTCGTTTACTCAGGCAGACCAATGTATCAAAGGGGCCTCTAGTTATTGATGTTTTCACAGATTTTGAGAAGTATCTTTACTAGCTTCACAATGACAGCATTACATTTTCGGATCAGCTAATACTAGCCCAGGACTCCCCTATCTAGTGATCTGATATGGTCAAAATGTCCAAAATGTTGAAAAAACTCACAGGATAATACTAATTGTCAACAATAAATTCCGTGGCACCTATTAATTGTGTAAATGTCGGAGATAAATTTAACAGTTCGGAGAGAACCATAAATCGGAAAATAACTGGAGATGTACATGTAGGTTACTTTAATGAATCTTGATGCATATGCAATCATGTGCGGCATAAGCGTACATGCAACTAGCTTTTCGAAAAAGCTAATAGTTGTTTGACCAAGTGTCAGTTGTAATTTTGACCTGTCTCAAAACGTCTGGGACGTCATGTTCCGTCTACCCGGAAGTAAATGCTGACCGTCATTTAACCGGGAGCACTCGGATTTAGTATAAATGTTCGAACAGCTTCGAGACAAATCACTATCCAGTCGTAGTCGGAATATCAAGTAAGTTGACTTTTCATTTATATATCTTATATGATTTTATTTTATTTTATTTTTCTTTATTTCATTACTAATAGAATCATTTTTATAATTAGTATTAGTACTACCACCACAACACTTCTACATTACGAAAACATGCATATTCAACTATATTGAAAATTTTACTACCAAAAATTGAAAATTTTCAGATAAAAAAATTCTGATATTTTTCATGTTTCTGCTCAAAACATAGATTGTGGGTACTCGTTAGAACAGTCTCGGCGAGGCGGTTCTAACGAGTATCCACAACCTATGTTTTTTAGCAAAAAATAAAAAAAAATAATGTATACCCCTGTAAACCCCAGTTTTACTATATAAATGTGGGGTTTAAGGGCCTAAAATGATATACGTATGTTTACGTGATGAGTTTTTCTTGGTATCATAATGTCCATTCTGATATCTTGGAAATTTGAGTTCCGCGTAAGCCGGTACTAGGATGCGTATGCAGCCTGTAAATTATAATGCTGGAACATGAAGTATTCGATTTTCACGCTTTTATATGCTATATGTTTCCAAGTGTACTTTTTTTATAGTACATGTATTTGCAAATGGTGTAAACATCATACTAATTGCCACTTATCCAGCAGTGTTTGGACAGATCACTATTGAGTAGAAACAAAGTGTTCAAATTTTAGAACAATTATGATAAGGTGTTAATGTGTTCGAATATTTGGGGTAAATACATGTATGGTAAAAACAAAATGTTATACTATTCACAAATGTTATGCGATTCATATTCTCCTTAACAGACTTGTACAATGTGTGTATTCGAATTTATTTATCAGTTTATTTAGTTGTTAATTTACTTATTTATTAAAATTGAAATTCAAAGAAATTTCGCATGTTAAAACTGCTTTAGAAATGGTTTTAATTATTTATTGCTCTGCATGCTGGTTACAAATTTCGGCAAACGAGATTTTGAAATAATTATTTGTTAACTAGACTTTGACATTTCATGCGATTTTGACCGTTAAGACTGTTAAAGCCTATTTTCTGAAAAAAAAATAAATTTATCGTCTGCTGAATAATCCAAAAGAGTGGTAACGGTTAAACTTCGAAAAACACTCATACAAATCCTGCAGAAAACGAAATGGACCAATTTGTCTTTATATGCAATGCATTAAGTTTTCTCCTTGACATTCGTTTCTGTACTTACATTTCACCCAAAATTTACCTCAATTCCTTACCTACATATCTTAGAAAATTTACATCCATTTTAGTAGATATCGATGGACCAAAAAAACTGATGGGTGAGTGGCAAACAGTGTAGACCCTGATCAGATGCCGTATTCAGAAGTGTCTGACCTGGGTGTACATTGTTTTTGCATGCCTCTCTGTCCTAACAGTTTAGATTATCAGATAGTATTCATAATTTTGTCCATCGCTCCGGAAATACTTTATGAAAGGTCAAGGACGGGTCCAATGTTATTTTCCATGGACTGCTGAACGTTATTATAACCAAATTACCTTTCACAAAAAGCTAGGTCTACGCTTAGTACACTAAGCGTAGACCTAGCTTTTTGTGAAAGCTATTACTTCTAGTAGGTAGGCGTCTCATCAGGATCTACATTGTTTGCCATTTTGTTATTGATTTTTGACTGAAACCCCTGTTTGCAACAAGGGTGTGTCCACATTCAGAGATAGAAGAGTCCATATCAGAACTTGGGGGTGAAAGGTTTAATAACTGGGCCAATACAGTGTAGTACCGTATTTATTTAAGGGGACTGGGGAGATGTACACTTTGTATATGTACATTATTTTGCTTTTTTATACAAGAGAGACATTTTTGTAGCTTCGTGTGCATAAAGTTCCTTCTGAAAGGGGATCTCCTCCTCTAAACAGAAGGAATATGCACCCATCCCAAAGGGGCAGTATTTCTGCTCAGAGTAGATCCCTTTTAAGAAGAGGACAAAACAATTTTGACAAGAGATTTACCTGACCTGAAGTTGTATCACTTCCCCTTTAAAGTTAGGACAGACATGCTTGAGCAAACGATGTACATCCAGCTCATACTGCTCGTAAAGGAACAATTTGCAAAGACCCCTCCTCAGGTAGTAACTGGATGATGATGGTGAGGAGTTAAAACGTGTCCGTGTATTTATGTTCAATATAGCTACAGTTAAATTCCGCTATTAAGATCACTCGAAATTAAGAACATTCCACATTAACCCATTTAAGCCAAGCGTCCCATAAAAGGGATATTGGCAAACAGCGTAGACCCAGATCAGACGCCGCAGAACGCGGCGTCTGATCAGGGTCTACACTGTTTGAATTAAATACAGGAATTTCTATAAAACATTGAAATAATAAAAGCTAATCAATTACCCCTTCTACCGGAAATGAACCTGATCAAAGAGTTGAGGTAGATTAATCCATTCACATAAATGGGTTAAGGCCTGCTTTTGGCAGTCACAAATGTTTTCATATTTCGGTAAATGTCACTAAATAGCACACAAAAGTTTCTGATAAAATGGCATATGCAAATTGTGTAGACCCAGATCAGTCTGATCAGGGTCTACACTGTTTGTCATCCTACTAAGAATTTTACGACACAACTGCACATAAAGCAAAAATTAGGCTAAACAAATATGGGAAAAGTGTACGAAATTTTAGGACATTTACCAAATTCTATATTTCAATTTTAAGAATACCCCAATAAAAAGACAACTTTCAGTAATTAGCCCAAAATTTGGTCTTCATAGCGGAATTTTTCTGCATTGCATTCGACCTTTTACGAAAGTGCGACTCAGTATAAGCACGAATGATTTTAATATAAAACCTTATATTATAAAGCGTACATTGTCCAGACTCAGAATTTAACGTCTATTGACCCCGGCCCCGCCCACCCCGCGCTACTTTACATGTTGTTTATTTGTGCATTAAATCCATTTATGCCTAGCACGTAAAAGGGCCATCGAAAAGCAATGTAGTCCCAGAGCAGGTACCACAGAATGCAGAACATTATTTACATTCAATACAGAAATTTCTGTAAAACATGGTAGTACGAGTAATAACTCTAACCACACACCACCTCTACGGGAAAAGGCCTGTCCAAAGAGTTAAGGTAGAAGAGTCTACACGGCATAAATGGATTGATTTAAGCTCCATATTGTTTATCTCCAGTAATTCTCTTCAGATGAGCAAACATATTGCATTCAATATATGAGGCAAACCACTCTTTAATGAATTATTTGAGAATGACGACACAGACCGATTTGAACGGCCACTGAAACTAAATGTTAACATTTTCCACCTATCTCACATTTTACATAATTGTGTCATAATGTCTACTCATAGCAACGGTTAACTGCGCAGTCGGATCAGAAATTTTGTCGTTTGCTCTTAGAACATTGGCTACTGTAAACTAAAGACATAAAGAACGTTATGACCAAGTTGCACAGTTTGTTTTAGGCTTTGGTAGTCATCGAATGCTATATTTATGCAATATTTATGTATGTTGTATGATCTGGTTTACTTTCAGAATCAGAATGAAGGTCGCTACACTCTCTGTTATCTGTTTGTTTATGACACTAGCTTTGGCTCTCTCAGTCTATGGAATGGGTAGCTATGGTGGATACGGTGGATACGGGTACTCGTATGTACCTTATTATGGAGGACAACAACAGAGTAACCCACTCGGTATTGGACAGGGAGGACTTTGTAAGTAATCAATCATCATTATTTGACACGTGCTTTATAACTGCACAGAATTATGTATATACGCCCTCGTATACAGACAAAAAAGCACACAGGCGTGCATTTGTTCATTTTGACAAGATACTGCATGACTGGTTAATAAAATTTGCAAACCAAGAAATGTTTGCGGTTAAAATATTTGAGCTGAATCACAGCGTTTCCTACAAGACTATTTGCTAGTGAATACTCAGAAAAGCCTGTGTCTACACGCGGTCAGATCAGTCTCCGCACCGCACTCTTTAGGTCGCCAAGGACCCAAAGGACCAGATGGACAAAAACACAAAGCTTAGGCTGGACGCACATGCAGTCTTTTATGAAATGTTGTGCCCATGCGCAGACTGATCTTTCTTGGAAGCTTATAGGAAATGCTGTGCCTCAGCTCATTTGGTATTTTTAAATAAGCGAACTTTTCAAAATCAAAAATCTAACATCGCTTACGCCGTTGTTAGAGGGGATCGGGGCGTATGCAACTTCGCAAATGACGCTGAATATGAGGAGACTTAATGAAACCATGTCTTCTATTACCATTCCTTTGATGTTCTTTGTTGCCAAAGGCAGCCTTTTTATCACACACACATACACACTGAGAGATAGAGAAAGAGCGATAGAGATGTTTGCCCAAGTGTGAAGAGTCTGATCCGGATATGTGATGGAGTATTCAGCTGTCGCGCATGTTATGAAGATCACATTATATCGAAGCCTTCTAAGGCAAATTTACCCGGCCTTATGTTCGAAAGTGGCTACAAATAGATGTTGTTCTCCGAAAACAGATTAATTTAGTGCAGTTGGCACAAGCCACAAGTATAATTTAGAATTTGGAACATGTAGACCGGGACGGTTGTGGAATTTATACATTTTATGGGGGACACAATTTTTCAGAATTATTTTGCCTCCCTTCTCAAAAGAAGTGTACTATAAAAAGAAAGAATTTGCTCCCCATGAGCAAATTCTTCCTTCTAGAGTACGCCATTTTCAGAGAGGTCTTGGTCTGCAGAAAAACAAGCAGGAATTCACACATTTGAACTTGTCTTCGTTGTGCAAAGTGGCGACAACTCAAACGCTACAATTGAACCTACGGACGCACAAATAAATGTGTGTTTATTGAAACAACAATATATATATATATATATATATATATATATATATATATATATATATATATATATATATATATATAGAGAGAGAGAGAGAGAGAGAGAGAGAGAGAGAGAGAGAGAGAGATCCTTACAAGGAAGACAACCTTTGTGACTTTCTTTCGCTTTCCTGTTCATCAAGTTCATCAAATCCCTTTATGAAATGAGATATTTGCAAAAGGCAAAAATTAAATCTGTAAATTTGCTGCCCCTGAAAGTGTATCCACTAAAAAGCACAATGTGTGTGTGTGTGTGTGTGTGTGTGTGTGTGTGTGTGTGTGTGTGTGTGTGTGTGTGTGTGTGTGTGTGTGTGTGTGTAAAACTCAATAAATTTATTCAAATAAGCAGTATGTGATTTGGTTTTGTATACATATCAATATCTTGTTGTCATGGATATTTCAGTGATGCTGTTCGGATTCTTGTTCCTGTTCTTGATCCTCTTCAACAGCTCTCTCTTCAACACCACAGCATCCACTCCCAGCGTCAACATTTTTCAGGGTTAAATTAAGGTAAGTTCGCACTACAAGACAGACATGCTTACATTGTTTTAAGAATACTAATACGATACAGCCTTTAATTTCCGTGTCCCTGTTAGTATTGTATAGTTATTGTGTTTGTTGCTTTTGTTATGTTTGTTTTTGTATTATTATTATTATTGTTTGCTTAATTATAATTTTACTGCCAGCTTTTGTATTTGATTCCCTATCTGTTCAAAAGGTTGAGGCGTTCCAAGTAATGATACTATTTATAGATTATCCCACAATGCTTTACTCTATGATTTCATTGTTCTTTTTAAACAAATAATAAGTAAAATAAAACTTATTTTATTCCCCTTTTTTTTCAGGTTGGTTACATTGGTCAAAATATTGATATTCTATCACTGTTAAATATTTATTTTTTATATATCAAGTTAACAGTGCCTTACGATGAATAAAATTGATTTCATTAATTTTTGAATAGTTTAAAATGATAAAAATGCAAGCTACATGTCACTATGTTAAAATAATATTATACAGAAAACAACTGATAATTAGTTAAATCAAATTGAATGTTTTCTCATTAAGTAATAAAGAGACGACAACTTTTGTGACTTCCTGTTACTTTCCTACAAATCCACTTCTGAACAAGCCAAATCTTTTGATACAGCTGCCTCCCCTTGAAAATGTATCAAGTCTGTATATATGAGGCGTAATTGTACCAGGAAGACTGGTTTTATCTTTTGCACTTGAACTGCAAAATAATTGACGTCTGTGAAAAGCAGGCACACAAACCTGACACACATATGAAATAGACATGCTGAAAAAGTCTTGAGACAAGGCTTTTTGTATCATAGTGTATTATTTGAACCGCACTGTGAATAAATGTACTTTCTGATTCCGGCGCCCAATGAAAATTCAAATTAGCCTGCGCAGTCTGATCAGAGCCTCAGTGTCCGCAGGAAGACACTTGGCTTTCAAAAATGCGCCCAGTGAAGATGCTGATTAGACTGTGAAAATGTGCTGGCTGATCTGAATCTTCGTTTGGGCGCACATGTCACTAAAGGTTCGTTTTCTTACGTTGTGACTTATTTATGTCTGTTTTAAGTTTAGAATCTGTAACGGTGATTAATGGAAAAATATATTATGCGTTATTTGTTCTTACGTTCATAGTTATATAAGAGGTACATTTTACATAATATCATTTAATCTCGTTTCAGATTCTCCGTATTCACAAATTCGTTCTGTTGTTTCATGAGGATTTCACCTATGTATTTTCGCTGCCACTACCAAACATCGCCCAAGCATTATCTGTGCTACGAAAAAACATATAAGAAACAACGAATTCTGTGTTGCATTTCTATTATTTATGTGTTGATAAATAAAATGAAAACAAAAATATCTTATTATCATTGTCAATACAGTCGAACTTCATTGGCTTGAATACTTTTTAGACCAGCGAAATTAGTTCTAAACATTGGTAGTTGGAGCCTCTGAGGGTTACATGTAATTGTGTCCGGTCAGGAGGCAAATGGAGATAATTTAGAAATTTGTTTTGTCACGTACTCATGAGCTATGAGCAAAGGCTTGATATGGTGATTTTTAAGAGTACACAAAACATGCACTTTCAACGCAAAATACGATAATTCGAGTCATTGAAGTTGTATTGTATGTATTTACCATTTCGTTAACCAGTCTACATGTGTGCTGCTCCCCCAGAATACAGTGTACACACAGCAAACAGGAGTATGCAGGGGTATTCATTGTTTAGAGGAGTTTCGGTATTTCATCACGAAAACATGCTTATATAATTTTGACTCCCTTAAACCCCACTTTTATATTGTAAAACTGGGGTTTACAGGGATATACATTATTATTCTTATTTCTGCTCAAAAACATAGATTCTCGAGGTGGTTCTAACAAGTCCCATTATCTATGTTTTGAACAGAAATATGAAAATATCAGAATTTTTTGTCTGAAAATTTTCATTTTTTGGTGGTCGAAGTTTCAGTTTATTTCAATAGACATGCTTTCGTAAAGACAGTTGTTAAACCAGCTTTAAAATGTGTCTGTTACTTATTACGATCTGTTGTCCTGAAAACAAATTGTTTTAATGTGCTTAGGATCCATACTATATTGGGAAAATGCAATGACCAACATAGCTCTTGATAACAGAGTATCAAAAGACGTATTTGTTTCTTATTTTCTCCTCAAAGAGGTTTGGTTATTTGTTAGAAGCGCCTTGCAGAGTACCCCAACATATGTTTTTGTGACGACTGTAGTTGCGGTCATGGTACCTAAGTCATAATCCAAACTCATAAATCCGTGAACGAATGACGAATCAGAATGTTCAGACCAACAGACATGGACCCCAGAATAAAGGGTGTAATCAGGCGTCCGCGGATAGTAAGCATTTCTTGGTAAGCAAGCTTCGTCCACCATGCCCATAGGCCTGAACGAAGGAAATATCGGTAGCAGCGTATGTCCGGGATTTGGGAAGTCTACTTATGGCGCGTCATTGGCAAACAAACATCAGAAACAATTCTGGAAACTGCCACATTGTAGGGATTGACCAGATCATTATGTCTCCCATAGAACTTCTTAAGTGTTGCTACCAGTTTGGTTTTTTGATACCCCTGGCTTAACAACTTTGTGCAGTGAGCACTTTCTCACGCTCCATGAAGTCCTAATAATCTGAACAGGCCCTGGCATAACGGATTAACTGTGAAACGTAAATGCCGTATGGTGGTGCAGAAGAGATATTACTGCTCAGGAATGGAAAGTTAACAATGGGAAAATTGAAGTCATCCCGTTTGTCGTAAAGCCTAGTAGTAAGATTTCCATCGTCAATACAGAGATAGCAATCCAAGTATGAGGAGGAGGCTGTAGTCTCCGTTGTTTCCTTTATTTCAAGTTCGTAGATGAATTCCAAATACTCTGCAAACTTTGTGTTTTGTTTTTCAGAAACAATTCATCATCTATATATCTGTAGGTGAAATTGAATTGTTTTGCGAGGTGTTTCTTGCCTGCTTGGAGGAGACATTGTATAAACTCCGCCTGATACGAGTATAAAATCAAGTTGGCAAGTAATGGTGCACAGTTAGTACCCATCGGTTTGCCGATTGTTTGCTGAAATATCCGTCCGTCGAACTCCACAAAAATATTGTCGATTAGATATTCCAGCATCTTTATGACATCTGCATCTGAATATTTTTGTGGCGCATCAGAGTGATCCCGAACGAAGTATGTGTCTTTGTAGCCAATGACAACATACTGAAATCGACGGTTACCATTCTTGTGGAAGAAACACTGATTGATATTTTTCTTTGATTTAGATTTCAATTGATCATGAGGAATAGCTGTGTAAAGAGTAGAGAAAACGAAAGATTTAATACTGTTGACGGAATGAAGAGATTGTGCCTTTAGGTTTTCTAAAAGCTCTTTGGAGTTTTTCAGGACCTACATCTGATTAACACCACTTCTGGTATATGCAGTGTCACAATATTTCTGAAGGTCTTCTTTAACTGCGGTTAGGATTCGTGTTAGAATCTGAGAAAGAGGCTTGGTTGAGCACTTAGCTGAACCCGCAATATATTTCTGCTTGTACGGATTCTTGTGAAGTTTAGGAATCTAGTACAGTTTGGGAAGGTCAATATCTTCCTCTGGGAGGGAAATTCTGAATGTCAGCATCACCGAATGGTGGTTTTGTAGAATTTCGTCCTTGGACATAGCAGTAAGATTATACGTAGGGTTTCTAGTCATGGCACTCATACCAAGCTCTTCCATTAAGCAGTTTATATAGTGTGTTTTGCAAACACACACAATATTGTTAGATACCTTGTCAGCTGGAACAGCGAAAAACTTCTCATAGATCTTAGCTAACTCAGCAGCAACACCTGGACCATCAAACACCGATTCATGTCGGTGAGACATGGTTCTGCTGATTACTGAGACACGTCTGTTTACCAAGGACATTACCGATTTAACCCATTTAGACAAGGTGTCAACTTCCACGTCCTCTTATTGATATTTTGTTAAAACATGGCTTTCCTAGAACCTAGTATATATTTTACATAGACGTATCAACATAATGCGTCCTACTCAAATGGTCACATGCGGAAAATCAGCAGCCTGCGTAATATTCTTATTTGCGGAAAGTCACCTTAGATATCATGTCTATGCAAACTAGTCAAGGCCCGTGCTATATATTGCTCGCTATATCTATCTGTAAATCGTATGGTCTAATTAGCGAAAAAGCGGAAACGTAGAACCTGCACTGTCTGGACTGTCGTCGTTTACGTATGTTTGAAAAAGCCCTCTTAGCTGATCACAGTCTGCGTCACGTATTATTCCTAAATATTCGGACATCCTTACCATGCTGCTCTTATATTGTGATCAATTCTATCACACTGCTTGTAAATATATCTATTTGATGGATGAGTGGCTATCAAGGTAGCCTCTATTTCAAAGTTGTCTACATTGGACCACCATTGTGAATATTAAAATAAGACTAACTATAACCAAATATATGTATTATAACGCTATCTTTATGTACATAGCTTCTGCTCTACACATTTATAGATTTTGTTTGAAAACAGAAGTGTTTCCGATGAGAAACAAGATTTACTTAATATTTTGAAATATAAAGAACCTCATAAATAACAGAACTGGCGGTGCCCTCGACAACGTATGAATATTAACTATTTAAACCATACCTATTAATTTTGTTGGGTTGGACTGGCTTTGAACAAGCATTAAACTCCATGCTTTGTCAAGATCTTTCATTTACACACTTTGCGAACGTTGATTTTCCCTTTACTCAGTGTTAGGTGTTCCCTTCCGAGGTGTAACTGGTATAAGCTAGAAAACCAGACTGTAGGAATTCCAGTTTTGGATTCCATGTGCGAAAATTCAAGATAAAAAGCTAAAATTAGCCCTCTTTATACCAGCACGATAGAACAACGAAATTCGTTTTAATTATAAGTTGACTGGCACGAAACCTTTACTCAAAACATGACAATTAATCAGCAAGAATATTGCATTAAATATTTCAAGAAACATACATTTAGATATTTGATAGAGTCGCTTCGGCGAGGTGATTTTAACAAATATCCGAATTATACGTTCTGTGAGGAAAAAAGAATGAAATAAGCCTTTTCTTACATATCATATGACGTATCATTCTGCTGTGTTTAAGGACTGTTTTCAATAGTATTTTAACGACTACATCTTTGGAAACAAATGCTTTAGTTGTAACGATGATCCACCGTACTATAATTGCAGTCACTCTTGAGTCGACGTCCGCGTACGAATGCTAAAGTTTGTGGTTCAAATTGTTTAAAGCACGAGTATCAGAGCGATCACCTAGGCAGTCACACAATCACAAATCACGTTTAAAGTAAAATGTACCATATGCATCCTACATTTAAACTACTCACTTTTTGTTCAAAAAGAACAATACAATACAATTCCATTTTACTATTACTATTTTACTATGGTTCAAGATCCCATTAGTTTTCCTGCTGACCGTTCCAAGGTGCTACCTCTTTTCCAGTTTTTCTTTTTGTTTGTGCATCGGTGGTTTCAAAGGTGACGTTTATTTTGTCATTATTTGTTCCTCTTCTTTCTTTCTTTTGCTACATCATACAGGCTGTGTTTTGTGATTGACACATTTTCGGGGTATCTGCACATATTCTAAGTGGCCATATGCTGCATATTGGTATTTAAATAACACAGGATAGCACTACCCTGAAGCTATTTTTTTTTTTTTTTTTTTTTTTTTTTTGCAATAATTTTTTAAATATGAATATATGGATTCTACGTTATTCAGGAAAACGACTGCCTGAAAATAATAGTATTAGTTTCCATAAGTCTCTTTGGCGGAATGTAGCAACAGTTTGTTGTCTGCTCAACACATCGTTGAAAGCAAACTATGCGAGTCGTTTAAATTATTCCATCGATATATGCATTCTTCAGGGTTGAAATAAAGTATAAAAAGCGATTACCAAGTAATTATAGTTTGTCTGGTTTTCTTATCGTGAGCACAGACCCAGTCGTTTGGATTCTGTATATTACTGTTTATTCTTAAGGATTACTGACAAGCAGTAAATTGGAACACACATACAAGAAAACATATTTATGTAATGATCCTCCAGATGCACGTTTCATTGTACCTACAGTATTATTTCATATATGGATATAATTTTAAGTGGGCGGTTCATATATTTACATCAGAATGGCGTGCTTGACATAACCGAACTTAGTTTATGCTAAAATGTGATAATAATTTAAGAAATCTTCTAACCAGAGCACAATATACGGAAATATGTAATATAATATAATTTGACTGGCACGAAACCTTCGCTCAAACGGTGACATTTTCTTAGAAATTAAGCAAGAATACTTTACTTAATACTTCAAGAAACATTTTTGGGGATATTTGTTTGAATCGCCTTAGTGAGGCAATTTTAACAAATATTCAAAACATATTATGTGTTATGCAACTAAGAATAAAACAAGCCCTTTTACGTATCAATCTGTTGTTTTCAAAGATTCTTCATAACAGAAAATTCATTTTAATGGCAGTATCACAGCTAGCATTCTACGTAAATCTACATCGGGCCGTCATCGGCCCATCAGCTACCCTGACGGGCCGATGACGGCCCGATATAGATTTACGTAGAATGCTGACTGGGTATATAGCCTTTTCAACAAATGCTATCGTTGTAACAAGTTTCCATTGCACTCTCAGTATTCGGACGGACAAGCCTGAGCATAGAGTGTAGCTCCACTGTTTGACTTTCATCAGGCAGTGTTTTAGACATACCGATAGTAGTAAAATGAAATTGTTCTTTTAGAACAAGTAAGGTAAAAGAGTTTAGATGTTGGGTACATATGGTACATTGTAGGTTAAATGTGTTTAATGATTGTCGTATTTCCTAGGTGATCGTAACTGATCGTAACTGAACCACAAACGTAAGCATTCGGCACCGACAAGAGAATGACGTCAATAAAAGTATAGTAGATCCCTGTTACAACGATAGCGTTTGCTCCCAAAGATGTTTCGTTAAGATAAATCTGCTATAATAAACAATCCTTAAACGCAGTAGAATGATCTACATGTATAAGAAAGGGTCTGTTTTATTCGTATTTCGTCACATACGTTTAGGATTTTTGTTAGAATCGCCTAACTGAGTCGATGTTCTCAAATTTCCAAAACATATATTTCTTGACGAATTAAATAAATATTCTTGCATAATTTCTCATTAACTGTCACCTCTTGAGCGAAGTTTGTTTTTTTTATTCCAGTCAAATAATCATTATAACGAATGTAGTCGTGGTATCGTGTGTCGGTATAAAGTGGGACGACAGTAATTGCATTTCTGAACTTTCGTATGGGTGTTTCTGAACTTTCATATGGGTATATGTAATGCCGTGTAGTCTTTAACTTTCACCGATTACACAGAGGCAATTACATCGAAATAGAATATCTAACGCGGTCGGTTGTGATTTAAGGTAAAAGTAACGTTGGCGAAGAGTGTACTTGAAAGGCATTGACAATCCATGGAGTTTGATGCAAATATTTCGACCTATATCAGAGAAATAAAAGAATTAAAAGTGTTTTTTTTTTAGGAACAAAGAACATAGGTTTTAACAAAGAACACACAAAAGAACGAAAATCGACGACTCGGTTTTATTGAATCGCTTCATATGCAATAATTTAGTTTGTGAGGCTACATACACCCTTAGCATTGGCTTAAGCGGTATTCGATTTTTAAAGTAACGAGAACAAGCTCAATGATCCAAAAGGAAATAAAAATATAATCTGCACCATGATGAAGTTACGGGGAGACTTTTTACGGCCACCACACGACACTGAACACCAGCTGCTATGAAGTCAAAGAAAAAAAATGCAATGGCTGCTATTAGAAAACAAAAAATACACAATAGAACGAAAATAGGATACTCGGTTTCATTAAGTCTCTTCATATGCAATAATGGAGTTTGCGAGGCTGCATACGACCCTAGCACCAGCTCAAGCGGTATTCGGATTTCAAAATAACCAAAACAGACTCAGTGATCCCAAAGGAAATAAAAATATGATCTGCACTTTGATGAAGTACGGGAACAAAAATTAATGCAATTTAAATATTTCATAAGCGTTATCAAGGGCAGCGCCATTTCTTATATTAACGGGATTCTAAATACTTCAAAGCATTAAATGGTATCTTGTTTTCTTGTTTTTTTTTCTGTTTTTTTTTTTTTTTTTGTTATATATATATATATATATATATATATATATATATATATATATATATATATATATATATATATATATATATAACAATGCAGTGTTCACATAAAAACTGTAAATGTCTAGAGAAGAAGCCATATACATAATCCGCATAACCAAAGCGGTACATATATAAGCTTTATGACGTCACAAAGGCTCATTTCAATATTCATATTGAATGAAGGCAATTTTGAATTATTTAAACCGTGATAACTCTTTTTTTCCAACCTTGATAACTTTTCATTTCGTTGTTATCACATTTTCATCAAAATACATGGCTTGTCAACACATTTGTTACTTAAGGATCGGTCTTCACCTAGTGTTCTCTCACTTTATAGTATGCCCTGTTAACCACTCATCCATCAGAATTTTGACATATGAAGAAATAGTACAGTCGAACCTCAATAGCTCGAACACCGGTGGCTCGTTTACCATTGCTAATTCGAACTTATTTTTCAGTCCCTAGGACATTCTTCCGATTGTCCAAGAAAACAAATGTTTAGGGACATTAACTTATTTCATCAAGAAATTGTATGCTGTGTGTACTCATTAGAATCGCCTCATCGAGGCGATTCTGATGAGTACACTCAACATACAATAATTGTGTAGCAAATCGACAAATGTTCCCTAAATTATCGATATTTGCTTCCTGACCTGGCGCCATGATTAACCTTCAGTGGCTCGAACTACCCATATCTGGAACAAATTTCAATGGTCGCAAAGATGTTCGAGCCATTGAAGTTCAACTGTACAATGGAAATTATTCCTAATTTAGGAGCAACACGGTAATCAGTTAAGGTGTTCGAATATTTAGGGTAAATAAACTGTGATAAGCAAAAAGAGGTTTTCCAACGTACGAAAACGAGGATAGTCATGAATATTCAGCGCTTTTTCTCTAATTTGACAATAAAATCTACATGTTGATATAGCGTATGCTATATGTAGGGCCTATGACCAGTTTGCGCAGAAGTGATATCTAACCCGACTTTCCGCACGAGACAAGTCTACGCAGACGCATTATGTTAACACATTTATGTAAACTATACTTTTTAACATAGCTCTAGATTCTAGATAAGCCAGTTATAAACAATATTGATATGTTATCATTTTTCCACAGAATGTCTGCTGTTGATGTTCATTAGATGCGTCTGTGCGAGGCGCTTCTAATGAATACCCACAGCACACTTTCTTCTGGAGAAAAATAAGAATCTAAATTTGAGCCAGCGCCGGACAAAACCTACAATAAGATTTGAGCGATCAGTGAAGACTCAGATCAGACTGCGCATCCGCGCAGTCTGATCACAGTCTTCGCTTATCGCATGTGCCTTCTACAGCCTCCGGACCATATAAAGAGGGATACTCAAGATCCCTTGCTATACTGGGTGGATGTATAGGCTGATCTGAGTCTTTGCTGGTCACACAGGTCTTATTGTAGGATCAAATTTTATCTTGATACCCTTGTTATCTAGAACTGTGTAGGTCATGCCATTTTCACCATAATATGGGAAATGTGGACTGGTGAGTATTATGAAAACAAGCCTATTCAAATATACTGAAAATTTTACCACCAAAAAAAATGAAAATTTTCAGATAAAAATTCTGATATGTTTCATATTTCTGCTCAAAACATAGATTGTGGGTACTCGTTAGAACCGACACGGCGATGCGGTTCTAACGAGTGTCCTCAGTCTATGGTTTTGAGCAGGAATAAGAAAAATAATGTATACCCCTGTAAACCCCAGTTTTACTATAAAAGTGGGGTCTAATGGGGTCAAAATTATATAAGCATGTTTTCGTGATGGATCTAAAGCACATTATGACAATGTTTATGCAGTAAAATAGGTTGCTAGAAGTAACAAACAATTGCAAAGCTGGTTTGACAACTGCACAATTCCGAAAATTTTCTTAAAAATGAATACCTCTACAAACCTTTCTTTCTGCATACCCTTGTATTATGGAGAAACGGGACGGGGAGTCACTCATTACATAGACTTGTTAACATAATGGGCAATACGAGTAACAACATAATTATCAAGAATATTAATAAAACACAACATAATTTTGTTTACATTTTATTTGTCAACAAATAAATAACAGAAATGCAGCATAGAATTTGTTGTTTCTTATACGTTCATTCATAGCACAGATAATGCTTGGGCGAAGTTTGGATGATGGCAGCGAAAATAAATAAGTGAAATCTTCATGATCCAAAAGGAAATCCCGGTGAAACCGGAGAATCTGAAAAGAGATTAAATGACATTAAAATGTGTCTCATATATACCTATGCGCATAAGAACAAAGAGCATATAACATGATGTATGAGCTTGGACAAAAGAAATAGCTGTTCTACCTTCTTAAGAAACGCACCTTGATAGATGCTTTAATGTCAGGATTTGTTGAGCCGGCCTATTGCATCTGTTTGTTCAGAATTGTAATGTATTGTAGCAGCCAAAGATTCTGTAGTCAAAGAGAGGATGACAAGATCAAGCTAATTGGGATAAACACCCTTTGCACATTAAGGGGGGCTGATCCATTTTTAAAGGGAGGCACCTCTGTCAAAACTATATAGTTGCGACAGAGTTACCTCCCCTTTAAAATGATCACCCCCTCCCCCTTATCTACCTATTTTTCAGTACGGGATTAGGTGTGCACTCTGCAGGAAAGTCAATAATAAACAAAAACGTTATGCTGTCTTCCTTGTACAAAATGATAGAAGATAATTTCAACCTTCCATCATTTATTTCTCGTATAAGTATTTATAAACAAACTGAAATGTTTCTTGCATTTTAGATATTTTGGTTTAAACATATTTATTTCAAATCTATCAATTGACATGCATATGACATTTACATACAATGACACATTAATGGGATTGGAATGAAAGCAACATGCTTATTGAATCCCTTTCCTTTTAGATATTTTAAAACATATTAAAAGAATAATGAAATCCATTTTTATAATCTTAAACGTTGTTAGTTTGAATTTGAACATTAAAAAGTGAAGTGATCGAATATATACTATTTTGACCAAAATAACCAATCTGAAATAAGATTAAGTAGTGGGGGGGATGTATATTTTTTTTTTCTTTTAAATTAGTTTAAAAGAATCAGTGGCATCAAAGATTAGACCATTATGTGACAATCTATGAAAGATCACACAAGTAACCAGGACTCTGATAGTTGTAACTTTTGAACAGGTAGGAATGTGCACATGCAGTTTCAGCATATTTTCTGTTCACACTGAGTTTAAACATTCAAAATTATGTGATTCGTCATCTTAAAGGACATCCTCATAACTGCATTTGATACCTCATGAACAAACGCGGATAGCAAAAAAAAAAAAAAAAAAAAAAAAAAAATACAATCAAACCTCGATAGCTCAAACACCGATGGCTCGTTTACCATGGCTAATTCGAACTCGTTTTGAGTCCATACGAAATTCTTCCGATAGCTTTCAAAAACAAATATTTAGGGAAATTTTCTTATTTTATCACAAAATTGTATGTTGTGTGTACTCATTAGAATCGCCTCATCGAGGCAATTCTAATGAATACACTCAACATACAATTATTGTGTAGAAAATCGAAAAGATTTCCCTAAATTATCGCTATTTGCTTCCTGACATGGTGCCATGATTAACCTTCATTGGCTCGAACTACCCATGGCTCGACACTTTTCCATGACCCCAAAGGTGTTCGAGCCATTGAAGTTCGACTGTATGAGCTTCAATGAGTGAAAACTTTCCTTCTGCCCAACGAAGACTCAAATCAGGTAACGAATCCGCATAGTCTGAGCAGCGTCTTTGCTGTCGGTATGAGGAAAATGTATTCTTTACTAACCAAAATTCAACAACTGAAGAGTCTACTGTGCAAATGAGCAGGTTGCTATAAATCTTCGCTGAGTGCACATGTCCAAAGGTACGTTTTCTGCCACTGCGGCTCATATACGAGAGTATGTGATGTCTAATTTCTAGTGCCAACTTACCTTATTTAACCCTGAATAATGTTGACGTTGGAAGCAGATGATGTAGTGTTGAAGAGAGAACCATTGAGCAGGAGGAAGAACAGGAAGAAGAATCCGAAAAGCATCACTGAAATGTCCAAGATTATAAGTTATTGATATATAGATAAAAACAAAACAAGTGTTTTATATTTTACTAAATGTGTACCACACACACACACACACACACGCACACATTGTAGATCAATATACGAGTATGATGATATTAACGAATAAGGATACACTTTCAGATGACGCAAATCTTTCAAATGTATTTCTGCCTCCCTTCGGAAAAAGGATTCGCTCTCTATAGTACCCATTTAGAGAAAATCCTTTTTCAGAAAAGACTAAATGTGCAAAAGGAAACAGGAATTTACAAAGGTTGTCTACTTTATCAAACATGGCAAAAACATCTACAAAGTGTACAAAGTCCCGTTAAAAGAGGACAGTATATTTTGTGCAGTCTGGTCAGTCTTCGTTGTCCGCATTAGAAATTGTGAATCCTTGCCTAGCCAAAATGCGCCCAGTAAAGATTCTGATCAAACTGCGTGATTGCGCATGCTCGTCTGAATATTCTTTAGGCATATACGTCCTAAAGTACATTCCACACGTTGTGCTCAAATAATAACTAGAATTATCTTTGTGCTACGAGTTCGTAAAAAATACAGGCAACCAGTCTTGAAAAATTCTCGAAATGGAAAATACTCGTACCAAATCAGCCGGGCACAGTATTTCCTACAAAATCGCAAAGATTCTGAACAGCCTGAGCATAATAATCACTCTCCATCAGACAATGCTATGGATCCTTGGCTACCCACAGAGCGACCTGCGAAGACTGATCAGACTATATGTATGCTCAGACTGACACATGACTCCACAAGGCGTCGATGTAATCTTGTAGGAAATGCTGTGCTCCGGCTTAAATGCTCTCAGTACGAAAATGTATTGGTTTGCAGTATTTTATTGACCAGTCATGCAATATCTGGTCAAAATGTACAATTACATCTGTGCTTACGTGTCTGTACGCATTCACAATTCGACAATTTGTTAAGTGCATGTCAAATATTGATTGGTTACTTACAAAGTCCTCCCTGTCCAATACCGAGTGGGTTGCTCTGTTGTTGTCCTCCATAATAAGGTACATATGAGTAACCACCGTAGCCGTATCCACCATAGCTACCCATTCCATAGACTGAGAGAGCCAAAGCAAGTGTCATAAAC
Organism: Anodontia alba; assembly: GCA_964016985.1. Taxonomy (NCBI): domain Eukaryota; kingdom Metazoa; phylum Mollusca; class Bivalvia; order Lucinida; family Lucinidae; genus Anodontia; species Anodontia alba. The sequence continues at coordinate 61,374,984 of OZ024832.1, read as the reverse complement.
ACGCAGATAACAGAGAGTGTAGCGACCTTCATTCTGATTCTAAAAGCAAAACAGACAATATATGTTACAAGAATAAATAAATAAATAAATAAATAAATAAATAAATCATTAAATTAATTAATTAATTAATTAATTAATTAATAATGTTTAAATATTGCATTCGGTGATGCCAAGGCTTAAATCAAATCGGTATTTAGAGAAGTTTAACTGTTACCACCTTCTGGGCTTATTCAGCAGACGACAAAATAGTCTTTGAATGTCAGAGTTGCATGAAATGCCAATGCCTATTGCCTGAGAAAAATAAGAAAAAAAAAGGTCTCAAAATGGCATCTACAAACATTTACACCCAGCATGCAAAACGAAAAGTAATTAGTATCATTTCTGTTGCAGTTAAATGTGCGACTTTTCCATGTATTTTAAATTCTAATAACCCATTTTAATCTCTAATAACCTATTTTACGCCCAAAAGCGTATTTAGCAGCAAACAGTGCAGACCCAGAAAAGAATGCTGCGTCTGATCAGGGTCTCCAGTGTTTGCAAATAGTTTAGCCATTTTTCTCTAGGAATATCTAAACCACCCTGAATAGCCTGGCATACCTAAAATAAAATCTTGACACTTTCAATATATAGTGTGGAGGAGTTTATTTAGCCTAAAATGGGTTAAATAAATAAATAAATAACCTTGAAACACTCAGTGTACAAGTCTAGAATGTAAATCGTACAACAATAGCATAAACTATTTTATTTTACCATATATAGTATACCCCAAATATTCGGACCCTTGATTCGGAAGTTTAAACATACCGTTTCTGCTGTCATTAATCTGTCTAAAATCTGCATTAGGTTCAAACTGTGTAAACAGACTGTAAAGTGCTACCACTACTAAACCCAGTGGGCACACAACGTTAAAATGACGTCGTTTCAACGTCGATCACGTCGCATCGACGTTGATACGACGTCATTTTGATGTTGCGTGCCTGCTGGGAAGATATTACGTGCAAAGCAAAGCTGCTCCGAATGTCACGCGTGCCAAGTTCGCCTATAGATAACACGTAGAATTAAAAAAAAAAAAATGTTCATTCAAATGTAAAGTTATACCTGACAAACCAGAAAAACTTTAGACAACATGGCACCTTGAGTAAACATTTCCGAGTTCTGATTCACTCTCAATAAAGACGGAACACAGATTTGCCATAAATCTCTTTGCCATATTTCGAGCGAGAATTAAAATTTGTTTACTTCGCATTTAGATTAATCAAAATAGTTTTCAAAGTCCAAATTCCAAAATCGTAAGCTAAATAAAATGAAAGCTAGCCTGAAAAAAAAAAAAAAAAAAGATAAATGCAAATGAATCTGAGCGCGCTCTTTTGTCTGGGCAACCAGACCTGCCTAAGCCAATCAGCTCACTTGATTCATGCAATCGGCCGAGAATTCCGCATGATTCCTGAGCTACGTATATGTACGACGTGTTTAACATGACAGGCCTACCGTCATGCGTGATGGCTTGTTGCTTTGCACGTATCTAGGTTGTGCCTAATTACATATTAAATTTGATATAAAAGTAAGATGAAAAAGAAATATAAAATAAAAATATGAACTTACTTGAATATGTTCCGACTATGATAGGATAGTGATATGTCTCGAAGTTGTTCGAACTTTTATACTACCTCCGAGTGCTTCCGGTAAAATATCGATGGTCGTCAATAACTACTTCCGGATACACGACACGCGACGCCCCCGACGTTCTGAGACAGGTCAAGAGAAAACAAAATCTAGTCGAATAAAAATAAACTTTGTCTCGTATGTTTACCAAAGAGAAGATAAAGGCAAATTTAGTTAAGTCATGAGCAATTAACTTTCTGGGCCCAGTTGTTCAAAGCTAACGACATCGTTAGTTAACGATTCGTTAAAAATTACATTGACTGATACGCAAATATGCTGAAATTTTTTGCTGAAAAAATGTGAGTAGCTTTTGCAGTGCAAAAGCTACTCACATTTTTTCAGCAAAAAAATATCAGAATATTGTGTATTGAATCCGCTAAAACAGTTAACGAAATGACCCTTAACGAGCTCGTTAAGCTAACGACACTTTGAACAACTGGGCCCTGGACAATTGTCTATGAATCGGATAGATTCAGACAACAGCACATAAAAGTATACACAGTTGGTTCTACATATGCTAGGTACGAATGTAGTTCCAAAGGAACCTACATGTATCTTTTCTCTATTTGTTTATATTTCCAACGTGTACAATCTGATCCTGATCAGTCATATCCCTCTGCAGAAAAGCAGTGAATTAAAAGGGCGAATTCAGAGGGGTTCGTGGGGTTTGACTGAGCTCTTCTTTTCAAAAGTTCATTTTCATGGGGAACATTTGAATACATTTGGGATACAGTATTTACCCTAAATTTTTATCTTATAATTCTCCTCAACACGTCCATTTTATGAACTGTGACTTTGCATAAAATTTTTCGGTGAGTGGCAAACAGTGTAGATCCTGATCAGACGCCGCGTTCTGTGGCGTCTGATCAGGGTCTACACTGTTTGCTCAGGTCTGTTTGTCCGAATACGTAGAATAGGTACGGTAATTGGATCAAATCGAACCCAGCATAGAAATCGTCCTGGGTCCGACCCTGGAATTGGGATTAAAAAACTAGAGAAAATGATAGAAAAAATGAAGAGACTAGTGCAAAAATAAACGGAATCAGTCTATTGTATATGAAAAATACTCGTGTGATTGGTTGACAGTCTTGAAATACACAATAATTCCTTTACATTGGTTACAAAGTTATATCAATCACATATTTATATTTTCAAGGTTTCAAACATCGCATGATCCGCATTGTGTATACTTCATTGTGATCGCCACAGCAGCCCACGTAATCGCTTGATGACATTACGAAAACATGCCTATTCAAATATACTGAAAATTTTACCGCCAAAAAAAAAAGAAAACTTTCAGATAAAAAATTCTGATATTTTTCATGTTCTGCTCAAAATATAGATTGTAGGTACTTATTAGAAACGTTTCAACAAGGCGGTTCTAACGAATACCCACAATCTATGTTTTAAGCAGAAATAAGAAAAATAATGTAAACCCCTGTAAACCCCCCAATTTTACTATATAAAACTGGGGTTTAAGTGGGTCAAAACTATATAGACATGTTTTCGTGGTGAGGCGAATCTTAACCCTTTCCTCCCTGCAGACCGAAGCAGGTACCTTTGCAAACGGTGTAGAATGGACCATCTCATCTGGATCTACACTGTTTGCCATTATGCACTGTTTTTTACCAATACACTGTCCTCAACAATGGACGTGTCCAAATTCACAGATCGTAGAGTGTACTTAAAAATGTTGGGGTATAGGTGTTACATAGCATTGCTTTTCATATGAAATTGTTTACTCAGTATATGTTTATAAAAGCTAGATTATATATTTCATATGATTCGTTTGCTTTTGCTGTATACTTTGTACAGCAGAGATAATATATATTTTTTTACTTAACTTGGCCAAAGCAATTCTGTACATGTATTTGTAAAAAATGGCATGGGTGTGTAGTAGATATATAATGTTTCAAAACGAATTGTTCCATCATTCGAGGTAGAACAAATCTGCGTTATTCTTGAGAAGGATATTGTTTTTAAACGATAATAAATTCTTTCCTTGTAAGGTAGACCCTTATATCAAAAGGGATGCAGAGCTGTCCTCCCCTAGAAATTGTATCCATGATTCCCCATGGCTGCTATAGTAGTGTACTGTACTGTACTATAGAGCACTGTATTGTACGGTACGGTACTAACACACACACACGCACACACGCACGCACGCACGGACATATTTTTTTTAACTTTATTCAGTGATGAATTGTGAGATTCGGCCCAATTCTTAATATTTGAAACATTATTTTTATAGTAGTGTTTAAAATGGAATAATGTAGGAAACTGTTTTGTTTATTCGCTCCCGCGCCCCATTATAAGAGGAAGGGGCCTTAAACAATCATATTAGATAGGTTCCAAATTGAAAGCGAAAATTTTAACATGTTGGTTAAAAAAAAAAAAAAATTAGGAATATTTTCTTATTTTTAGAGTCTTGACGTGTCCATCGCGTTTTCTCCGGAGGAGATAATATGAATTCTAATGATTAAGCGAACAGGCCTCCGTTGTTAAAAACTTAACGAAATTGTTAGCTAACGTGACGTTAAAAATTCTAGCTTGAAATAGATGCAAATACATTGATTGTTTTGCTAAAAAGTGTGTGTAGCCTTTGCAAAAGCTACTAACATTTTTGCAGCAAAATCAATCTATTTGAGAATACCTTAGCTACAACATTTAATGAGTTTGTTATTAACGAGCTCATTAAGCTAACGATGCTTTGAACGACTGGGCCCAAAATGCTAAAGAATAAAATATACATGTATATGAAACTTAACTCATAATGAAAGACAACAAAGGTTGGGAAAATGTTTAATAGCGGTCAATATTAGGGTTTGAAGATTTGTATAACATGTATTATAACTTGGCGTATAAAATGTACAATTTTGCCTTTAGCAATTCCATGAAACCGTTATTCAGACAGACAGCAGACGGGAAAAATAAATGACAGGTTGGAAATCGCTGTAACACATTCGGTAAAATTATTTAAAATTATTTAAAACTGTCAGATTTTAACCGTAGCAGGAAAGGGGCTTTATGCCAAAGTCCTAATCAGTCTAGAACTTCGTTTTTCGCTTTTCAAGCTTGTGACAAATCTCAGTATACTTGATATACGTATCCCCACAGTAAAACATGGACTTACCATATTTAACCGAAATATTTGAACACCTAGTTCCGGAACACATTTAGAATCTGTCCGGATTAAAGCTTACCCTAATATTGTCTGTAAAGATTTCAAATATAGTTACATGAATATTATCTCTCAACTCCCTAACCCTAACCTAACTAACTATGACCCTTACCTAACCCTAACCATCAGTGCACTAGCTCTTAACCCTAACTCAGAACACCTTGAGAATCAGTCTGCACTTTAGCTTACCCTAATATTGTATGTAAAGATTCCAGGTATAGGCACTTGAATAAAATCTCTCAACTCCCTAACCTAACCCTAACCTACCTATGACCCTAACCTAACCCTAACCATCAGTGAACTAGCTCTTATCCCGGATTAAAGCTTACCCTAATATTGTCTGTAAAGATTTCAAATAAAGGTACATGAATATTATCTCTCAACTCCCTAACCCTAACCTAACTAACTATGACCCTTACATAACCCTAACCATCAGTGCACTAGCTCTTAACCCTAACTCAGAACACCTTGAGAATCAGTCTGCACTTTAGCTTACCCTAATATTGTATGTAAAGATTCCAGGTATAGGCACTTGAATATAATCTCTCAACTCCCTAACCTAACCCTAACCTACCTATGACCCTAACCTAACCCTAACCATCAGTGAACTAGCTCTTATCCCAAACTCAAAACACCTTTAGAATCTGTCCGCACTTACGTTACCTAATATTGTCTGTAAAGATTACAGGTATAGGTACATGAATATGATCTCTCAACTACCCTAACCTAAACCTAACCGGAACTTAATCCTAAATATCGGTGATCTAGCTCTTATCCCTAACTCTAATCCTAACCCTAACCTAACCCTTACCATCAGTAAACTAGCTCTTATCCCTAACTCTTTATGCTTTCGATAACTTAGAATACATTCGGTATTCTGTTAATAATTAGGAGTAAATCTGAGTCTTGTACTGAACAACAGTTATCTTTTATATTCGGGATACAAAGACCCAGCTCATATTGCATACCCTGGTTAGACACATTACTCGGCGTCTGATTTATCACTTTAATAAGTCTATGTATAATACGCCATAAACCGTAATAACCCTAAATACTGGGACAGATAGGCCTTCGCAAACAGTGTAGACTCAGATCAGACCCCGCAGAATGTGGAGTCTGATCAGGGTCTACTCTGTTTGCCATACATACAGCATCATTTTAGACACATCACGAGGTAGTAGAATAGACTATTTAAAATTTTAGGACAAATATTGTAAGTAGATAAGGTGTCCCAATACTTAAGGTAAATACGGTATTCCCATATAATATATGGCAAAAACGGGTATGCAGTTTCTGAAGAATTTCCAGAAGTCTGCGGGTTTAAACCCTATTTTAAGTTGTTTGTGACCGTCTTGACCATTAGTATTCGGACATCTTACTTCCTTACTATACTTACATGCAACTTTACAATAGCCAAAAAATATCAATCTTACTATCTGATAATGGGCCTTAGAATTGTTGGATGAGTGGCAAACAATGTAGACCCTGATCAGACGCCGCGTTCTGCGGCGTCTGATCTGGGTCGACACTGTTTGGTCAGGCCTGCTAAGAGTAAATACGGTATTCGTGTCAACTATTTGCATTGAACTAAACGCCCCATTTTGAAATAATTGTCTTATTTTACCCAGAAAACAGACTTCAACATTTCCAAAGAAGACACTTTGCATAACATGTCAAAGTCTATTTTCTGAGAAAATAATCATTTTGTCGTCAGCTGAATTTGCCAAGAAAGTGGTAAAGATTATTATACAATATGACCTACACTTCCCTATTTTCGCTACATTTAATGAAGAAAATACCCTAACTGACACAGCTTTAGATAAGAGGGACCTCTACATTACGTAACACGGTTATATAATATGTACGCATGTGTTCTCCAATAATATATAGTGTAAAATAGGTATATGTAGTGGTCCCCATCATTAGGGTTTCTTCTAAATTTTGCAGTTTTAATGCATGTTTTTAATTAGTTTGCTCTAATATTTTTTTCACTGCAAAGATCTATCAATATATGCCAAGAACAAAAATCGTCCTCATTTCACATATTATATGGCGAAAATACCATGGCATACAGAGCTCTAGGGACGGATATCAAGAAAAATATTGAGTCTCATTTCTTCCACAAAACGTATGTTGTGTGTACTCATTAAAAGCGTCTCTGTATAAATGTGCTCACAACGTATCTACTTGTGAAGAAGTAAGAAAATATTTTTCTTTATTGTAGTTGTTAAAATCATTGACTAATATAGTGTTATGGCTTAGAGAGCTGTTTACCCTAATGTGTAAATAGCAAGTAATAAGTGTTCATGTGTGTTTACAAAATGGGAGTTTGTTTTCTTATTTCTCCACGAAAACATATGTTGTTTACACTCATTAGAAGCGTCACGTATCTATGTATGTTTCCGCGGAGAAACAAGCAAAATCTGAAAAAAATAAGTGCAAAGACATTTCACCTACTATGGTGGCTAAGGGATGTCCAGTACATATTGTTGTGTTGATAGAATGGTTATATTATACCAACTTTCAATCAGTCATCAAAGAACAAACACTAAACAATAGCATTGTTATAGTTGCTTTTATTATTGATACTTTCTGTATATTATTGCAGTCAGTGCAGACCCTGATCAGACGCCGCGTGCTGCGGCGTCTGATCTGGGTCTACACTGTTTGCCAATGTCCCTTTTATGGGACGCTAGGCATAAATGAGTTAATTAAACATAGCGTTGCCCATACTAAGAAATGACAAAGGAACATCACTGTTCCCAATATGCCTGTAAGCGGATACCAAAGGTCCTAATCAGAACGCGCTGATGCGTAGTTGTTCTGGCCCTTCGATCCTTACATGTGAAATAAGGGGCCTTTTCCTGTGACATAATTTTATTCTAGACAGCACATTTTATGTTTACGTTTCCCATAACCTTAAAACGTCGCGTGCCGTCTACCCGGAAGTACATGTTGACGGAAGACAGTTAACCTGGAGCCACTCTGTGATAGTATAAAAGTTCTAACAGTCTTTGGACACATTCACTACTCTGTCATAGTCGGACCATAGTCAGGTAAGATATTTTAAACGCATTTCTATTTTAATACTTCAGTATTTATTCAATGACCATAGTGCAGATTAAATTTAATTTCCTTTCGGTCGTTTAGCTAATTCTGGTTATTTTGAAAATCGAATACCGCTTAAACCGGTGCGATGGAGCGTATACAACCTTACAAAACTACACTTTTTTTTGTATGTTCTTCGTTTCCAAAGGCAACTTTTTAGATTTTTTTACTTTTCTTCTATTTTATTCTAATCACACTAATCAAGTTAAAAGATGATCAGAATCACATGTTTTATGTAGTTTGTCATATTTAAATCCTCTCTTACTGAAAGGCTCCATATTCCTCAAAATAGGCATTTGTATCCAAGAAAGGTTTACATGTATAAAAATTGTGGCATCTGAGAGCTTGTAAAATTTCAGTTAGTCTCGTTTTTGAAATGGGTCAAAAATGAAATGACTTCTTATCGTATCTCTGAATTAATGTTGCCAACAGTAATTCAGGGATACGATAAAAAAAAAAAAACATTTTTGATCCTCTTCAAAAAACGAGAGACTTCTGTGCTTTCGACATCTTTCAGAAAGTCGGTTTTCGCTTGGCGTTTTACACAAAAGTAAATGTGCAAATTTTTGTCATGATTTAAGGCAAACCCATTTGTCATAACTACCTGTGCACAAAACGTTTTATTCTAGTCAATGGTTTTTAAAAAAATATCAAAAATTTTCACTTTTCCCATAATAAAATTGAATGTAAATTATGCAGAAATTTGTAGGGTAGGTAAATTGGAGGCAAATATTCAACAAATTCTGCTTGTTCAGTTTTTCTGAAATTTTCACAATAATGTTGTGAAACATCTATGATTCAAATTTAGCAAAGAAGAGTTAAAACTATTTCTTAGACAAAAAAAAATCACTTTACTATAGAAATTGCATAGGTCAGACCAATTTTTGGCAATAAATTTAATTTTAGGGTACATGTTTGAGAACAAAACACAGAAACAGAAAAGACAAATGGTTTCTGATAAGATATGGTCTATCAGAACAAAATAGTTTCTTGAAGATAAAACGCCAAGCAAAAAACGTCTTTCCGAGAGATGTGGAAAGGACAGTAACTGAAATTTTACAGGCTGTCAGATGCCACATTTTTGATCGTATTAATACCATATATCAATTTATTAAACCTGTCTTGGATGAAAAATATCTGTTTTTTGAGGAATAGGGAGCCTTGAAGCACTGAAGTTGATTATTTATGTCTTGTCCTCTTAGTGTTAACTGTTTCCAGACGTTAGAACTTGTCGACTATATTAATACACAAGATTTGGACAGTTTTGTTCGTGCTTCATCATGAATACGTACCTACATAATTTTGACCCCCTTAAACCCCAGTTTTATGCAGTAAAACTGGTGTTTACAGGGGTATACATTATTTTTCTTATTTCTACTCAAAAGCATAGATTGTGGTACTCGTTAGAACCGCCTCGCCGAAGCGGTTCTAACGAGTACCAACAATCTATATTTTGAGTAGAAATATGAAAAATATCACAATTTTTTATCTGAAAATTTAATATTTTTGGGGGTAAAATTTTCAGTATATTTGAATAGGCATGTTTTCTTAATGTTTAGTTTGGTACATGTAAGTCTTCAGTGGCTATGCATGCTGATCTGTGTCATCGCTGCTCGCACGGATCAAAAAAATTACTTTCACAGTTTGGCCTAACCGTCTCAACAAGGCATTAGCTTGTTGTCTCTATATTCCATGGCAACTATTCTGTAAGCGGACAATGCATGCTTTAACTAAGCTGTGTGGCTCTTGTGCTGCGAGGACATCTTTTTGCATGGATTAAACTATTAGTCTACGCCATAGTTACCCCCAGTTTTAATTTTATTACAGGAATGAATTTCATTTTTGTGGATTTTATCGCTGTACGCTTAACGCATTTAAGCCTAGCATCCCATAAAAGGGACATCGGCAAACAGTATAGAGCCAGATCAGACGCCGCAGAACGCGGCGTCTATTCAGGGTCTATACTGTTTGCATTAAATTCAGAAATTTCTACAAAACATGATAATAATAAAAACTAATCAGACATCTCTTATACCCGGAAACAGACCTGTCAAAAGAATTAAGGTAGAAGAGTCCACTTGGCTTAAATGGATTAAACTGAATAAAGCCAGAAGGGTTTTGTGTTAAGTTTGTGTGTGAATTGCCAGCGTTTACAAATCGATTAACCCATTTATGCCTAGTGGAATCTTCTACCTTAACTCTTTGGACACGTCCAATTCATATATTAGGGGTATCTCGGTAGGTTTTATCATTATCATTTTTTGTAGAAATATCTGAATTTAATGAAAACAGTGCAGACCCTGATCAGACGCCGCGTTCTGCGGCGTCTGATCTGGGTGTACATTGTTTGTCGATGTCCTTTTTATGGGAAGCCAGGCTTAAATGGGTTAAAATTCTCAAAAATGAAATGCATCCCTTATCATTCTAAATGGTCAGATTTGCGTTGAAAAGGGGTTGCGAATGGGAGAAAAATCTTTTTTTTAGAGTAGACCACTTTTTTTTATAAGGGGGTTGGTGTACAGGAAATCAAAGAGGAAGTCACCAACGTTGTCTTTCTGATGAAATATGGCGGGAGTTTATCAAATGTATCGAATTGCCTTATGATCAATGTTCTCATGCCAATGATCGTTTGTTTGTTTCAGAATCAGAATGAAGGTCGCTACACTCTCCGTTGTTTGTGTGTTTATGACACTGGCTTTGGCCCTGTCTGTCTATGGCTACGGGTACCCAGGATATGTACCATATGGATATGGAGCACAGCAGAGTAACCCACTGGGTATTGGACAGGGAGGACTTTGTAAGTACCAACATTTACTTGATACGAAGTTTACCCATACTTCACTCATCATCAGATTTTTTGGGTCGATTTTAAACAATCGAGCCATGGTATACAAACGCCAATTTTCCTTAAGGCAGTTGTCAACGTGATTATCATTGACGAATGAAATCAAACTGTGCGTTAGACGAAATCCAGGTAACGGTTATTGATAGCCGCACTATTCCTGTGACGTCAGAGTGCTGTTGATAGAGGGTTATCTGTAAAACCTGGATTGGGACATTTGGGACATTGACAAACAGTGCAGACCCAGATCAGACGCCGCAGAACGCGGCATCTGATCAGGGTATGTACTGTTTGCTTAAATTACATGAAGTTAAGGGTTAAACGAAACAATCGTAAGTCCCCGTTCAGGACCATTTTAACAGCCTACACTCAGAGACAATCGATCTACCAGTGCTTTCAGTACTTTGATTTTCCTTGGGGTCATTGAGCTCATTCTGGTTTCTTGGAAGATCGAGTGCCGCTTAAGTCAGTGCTAGGGACAGCCACCATGCAAACTACAATATTTTCATATAAAGAATTTCAATGAAATCGAGACTCCGAAATTCTTTCTATTTTGCGTTCTTTGTTTCCAAGGGTAACGTTTATAGCTTTTTTATTTATACATGTAGCGAATTATGAACACGCAGACATAAACGACTGCGTATTACTTGCAGAGCAGTTCGATCAGTTTCTGTGTGACTCGTCGAAAGACTATTGTACAAGAGCTAGCATTTTTGATGTTTCAAATTTGCGATATTAGTATTTCCTTTCAACACTTGTTTGCGTTGAGAGTTAATGACCGTGTCAACAATACTTTAGTCCTGTCAGAGTGATGGAGAGAGAAAAATAGATCTTTACAGATGAGAATGAAGGCCCAACCCCAAACTTGCCTCCGTTTGGGCGAAAACATTCCTGCAAAACGCCAGTGATGCCAAGGTCAATCCTCTGAAAGCTTCGGCAAAATGTCGCGCCACCCTACTATTAACTTTTTTGCAGCGTACCTCTATGTTTCTATGGAACTTAAATAATACAACGCTTTGCTTGCGTGCGTGTGGATGCGTGTATGTGCGCGCGCATGTCTGCCTGTGTGTGTCTCTTACATAAATTAAGTTGAATAAATATCTGTACACATGTATAAAACTGTTTGTTATTCCTGAATCCTATTGTCTTGTTTCAGTGATGCTGTTCGGAGCTTTGTTCCTCTTCTTGTTCTTGCTCAACGGCTCCCTCTTTAACACAGGAACAACTACTCCTAATGTCACCATCATCCAAGGATAAATAATGGTAAGTGTTCCTTTACATAAAGACGGGACAATATGTGTTATTTTGAAAGGGTAATGGATGCACTCTTAGTAGAGAAAGCGCTGTCAAAACTGTCATATATACGTCCCTTCTTAAACCATTGTAGTCTTGAGACCCCTAAAAAGGTACTAGCAAACAGTGCAGATCCAGATCAGACGCCGCAGAATGCGGCGTCTGATCAGGGTCTCCACTGTTTGCAAATAGTTCAAACATTTCTCTCTAGGAACATCTTAATCACATAGCCTAATATACCTAAAATCGAATTTAGAACCTTCCAATATATAGTGTGGTGGAGTTCAATCAGTCTACAATGGATTAAAGATTGATACCTGAGTTACTTTAGATGTCACGAAGAGCACAGGAGCTTCTTTTTTGTTTGAAACTGACTTTCCCAGACAGTTGTTTTGATAGTCATATTGTTTCAGAACAAGACAAAATATTTAGACGTAAACGCCTATTTACCGGCGAAAATTTTGTTCATGTTTACTTAGAGATATGGGACAAGGGTGTACTAATGTTTGATAAACTTTTCAATGTAACGGGTTGAAAAGAACAACAATGTGAGTCTTTAATGTATGCTTTTGAAATGAAAACAAAATAGACATTAATGTTAATAACACAGTTATAAGATTTTTTTTATTTGCCGGGTTCGTCACACACCGACGGTCCCGGCAAATATAAAAAAAAAAAATTCGTTGTGAGCCAATCGAATACTCTAACATATGTAAAAATCCAAAGCTGTATTAAGAGACCGGCACGATTCCCGCGCCGGTCAATAAGTGTTCTGATACTCAATGTTTCATGAAAATAATTTATGCTCTCACTGATGTTCTGAAAAATCTGCATACTCATTGTGAAAGAAATATATATGCTTATCATAGAAATACATAAAAAACAAATATACCGAAAAACGTTTTAAGTAATTGGATTATAATCACTATTTGATTGATAACATTTTACATCCCTTGACCTAACTTGGCTACGTAACCTAGTTAGAAAATTACGTACTTAGACAATTTTAATCTTATAATACTTTATTGTACAGCCCTCAGAAGCATTTTATAGCTAACTAGGGGCAGCTTCATTTCATAGTATTTTCCGACAACAAGAAGAAAGGTTATATCAAAATTAGCTCCGGTATCAACATTTAAAAGGGTTCTACTCTAGTAGGAAAGAATGTGCTCCCCATGGAAGCATCTTTTTTCCTTTTAGAGTGGAGCCCTTTTTAGAAGGGATCTGGTATACACGAAACCAAACAGGCAGTCACAGAGTTGTCTCTCTTGTAAAATGGCGGAAAATCTATCTAGTGTATTATCTTTCATTGACATAACATTCAAAAGGCAACTATCCGTCTGTGAAAAATAAGAAAAATATATTTGCTTTAAATTCTGTCTACTTTTATCTATAGTCAAAGATTTAGGTTTAAGTTTTCAGCTTTGAAAACTTTCGAATACGATTTCGAAGAGTTAGGCTCCGCTTGCCTTCAGTAAGCGGTTTTATAAATAAATAAAATGAAGCATTTAACGTAAAACACAACTAAAAAAAGAAATGTTTAATTCAATGCGTCCTTTTTCCACTTTATGTTGTTAAAAAGGGCTAATCGGAAAGGTAGTCGTAGGGAAACAATTATGAGGACGATCACGTGATACTTCTGCGAATAGCTTTTCTGTCTTAACATAGGCATTCGATGTGCATCGTGAGAAAAAGGGCTTTTATGCCATATGAGCCACCGCGTTATAAAACGTACATAATCTCCCAGCGAAGATTCAGATCAGACTGCGCATTCGCGCAGTCTGATCAGAATCTTCACCGGGCGCATGTTGGATAGACAAGGATGCAAAATTTCTTCATGCGGACAACGAAGACTGATTTGAGCATGTTGAGTCTTCGTTTGGTGCGTATGTCAGAAGTTACATTTTCTCACGTTCAGACTCATACGTGAATAAGGTTATAGACTAAATTACCAGATGTAAATAAGCGATATTTTTTTCTGAGTTTTCATAGAACATAAAGCGATATTTCATTCAGATAATTTGAACGAAATTTCAAGTCTTATTTCTGTGTAAGAAATAAGAATTACAAAACTTTTAAATTGTGTCTGCTTTCAATTATTGTCAGCAGGTTAAAATGTAATCTTTCATCTTGAGAACTTCTTTGATATGTTTCCACGGGTTGGATCTGCTCCTCTTCTTAATAAACAAAACGGTTTCATAAATTATTTCTGAGGTTTTATACAGAAACACAATTTATTCAGAATTCAGACAACCTTCCCCATATCACAACTAAAAGGGAGCGTGTGTGCAGGGGGGAGGGGAATCAGAAGTTATGACGAAAACTATTGCCTGAAAGCCAAAGTCATGGTTTGAGTCTGCATATCGATGAAAATGTCAACAATCATTTTTCCCTGCCTGGTCCCTTCGCCAATTTTACTGTAGTTTTATTTGTTTCAGATTATCCACTGCAGTCACAGACTTTTCCTGTCGGTTCCAGTCATAACGCTCTATTACTTTCGACCAAGTATTGTTTGTATAAGGAAGGAACGAACAGGAGACGACAAACTCTATGGCTGTTTTCTGTTATTTATTTATTGACAAATTAAAATAAAAATAAATAAACATACACGGATTTGTATCATTTTTTATTACTTAAAGTTGTTACCTCATACCTGAGCCAAAAAAAAAAAAAATCCGATAAAACTGGAGCAGTTTGATTATTGTCTGCACAGTTTATCATTTTGATTCAGACACTATTTTGAGTGGTGGTGGTTGGGTGAGGCATCTTACGTCACCAGGGCGTTCAACTGATATTGGCTTACAGTTGGGCAAGGCCTACGATCCTTGCTGCAGGTACGGGTAGATGGGGATGTTTTTATTTCTTCTGTTTCTTCACTTTCATTCATTTGCTTTTCTCCCCTGTCCCGCTCTTTCATCTCCTCTACTATCTCTTCTATCACTCTTCTCCCTTTCTCTGGGAGATGACATAAATAACCCTCAAGGGTCGACGTGTCGTTAAACCCCAACATAAACGAAAAAACTATTTTGAGTGGCATGGATACCCGTTCAGGGGAGACAAATCTGTCGAAATTGATTTGTATCCCTTCTAAAAGGAAAGAATGTATTTATGAAGATGGGTCTACTCTGAAAGGAAAAAATTTGCTCCCAAGGGGAGCAAATTCTTTCCTTTCAGAGTAGATCCTTTTTCAGAAGGGGATGGAGTGCAGAAAGCAAAGAGGACGTAGCAAACGTTGTCTCCCTTGTTAAAAATGACAGAAAATCCAGTCTCTTTAAACGGTTTATATATGTGCAACACCGTGCGAAAACACATTCTGATATGTACATCTAATGAAGACACAAATCAGACTACGCAACAGCTCAGTCTGAAAATAGTCTTCCTTGTCGTTTGTTGCATCCTTGGCTTTCCGAAATCCGCCCAATGAAGGTTCTGACCAGACTGCGCGAATGCGATGCTGAACTGAATCTTCACTGGGCGCACATGGTTGAATGTACGTTTTCTGACGTTGAATCTCATATGGTTTTACTGACTGATCTGGATGTATACTGTTCACATGTACCCCAACCGCTTCCTTATCTTGCATTAAGCAGACTGCATAATTCTTCAGAAGGATATAGTTTTTAAACGCTAATAATATTTTATCCATGATTCCCCATGGTTGCTTTAGTAGTGTACTGTACTGTACTATACAGTACTGTATTGTACGGTACTGTACTAAAACACAAACACACGCACGCACGTACGCACACATTTTTTTAAAAACTTTATTCAGTGATAAATTGTGAGATTCGGCCCAATTCTTAATATCTGAAACATTATTTTTATAGTAGTGTTTAAAATGGAATATGCAGGAAACTGTTTTGTTTATTCACTCTCGCGCCCTATTATAAGAGGAAGGGGCCTTAAACAATCGCATTAGATAGGTTCCAAATTAAAGCGATAATTTTAACATGTTGGCTAAAAAAAAAAAAAAAAAAAAAAAACATTTAGGAATATATTCTTATTTTTACAGTCCTGACGTGTCCTCGCATTTTCTCCGGAGGAGATAATATGAATTATAATGATCAAGCGAACGTGCCTCAGTTGTTAAAAACTTACAAGTTGTTAGCTAAGGTGGCGTTAAAAATTCTAGCTTGAAATATAGCAAATACATTGATTGTTTTACTCGTAAATGTGCGTAGCTTTTGCAAAAGCTACTAATATTTTTGCAGCAAAAATATCAATCAATTTGAGAATACCTTAGCTACAACATTTAATGAGTTTGTTATTAATGAGCTCGTTAAGCTAACGATGCTTTGAACGATTGGGCCCAAAATGCTTAAGAATAAAATTTAACTCATAATGAAAGACAACAAAGGTTGGGAAAATGTTTAATAGCGGTCAATATTAGGGTTTGAAGATTTGTATATCATGTATTATAACTTGCCGTATAAAATGTACAATTTTGCCTTTAGCGATTTCATGAAACCGTTATTCAGACAGACAGCAGACGGGAAAAATAAATGACAGGTTCGAAATCGTTGTAACACATTCGGTAAAATTATTTTAAATTATTTAAAACTGTCAGATTTTAACCGTAGCAGTAAAGGGGCTTTATGTCAAAGTCCTAATAAGTTCAAAACTTCGTTTTTCGCTTTTCAAGCTTGTGACAAGTCTCAGTATACTTGACATACGAATCTCCACAGTATAACATGGGCTTACCATATTTAACCGAAATATTTGAACACCCAGTTGCGGAATAGAATCTGTCCGCACTTAAGGTTACCCTAATATTGTCTGTAAAGATTCCAGGTATAGGTACATGAATATGATCTCTCAACTCCCTAACCTAACCCTAACCTAACTATGACCCTAATCTAACCCTAACCATCAGTGCACTAGTATAACATAATCAGGGTCTACACTGGGTGGGTAGTATAATCAGGGTCTACCCAGGTTGTTTGTATGACTAAAACGGTGTTGATGGGTCGTAAAGTGAATGAGATAGATATGATCTAAAGATTGTTGTGAGGTCGTAAATCCTGTATGAATCTTTTACAGTCGATTCTGAATCAGTTTTATCCTTCATATATATTAGTGGCTAAAATGTTAAAATGTACTCAGAGGCATCCTATATACATTATTGTTTGGGTTGGACACCATTCAAATCATTTGTTTAAAGGTTAAGCCCACTTGTTTATGTTGGACTCTGTGCAAAACACTTGTTGGCATATTAGAATATTTGATGACTGTTGCAACAGGTGCCACCTGCATGTGAATTACATGTAGAAAACGTACTGGTTAGTAGACCTGGAGACTGCTGCATTAATATGTATAAATGTAAGAAATATTGCAAATAAAGTGGTAATTGAATAGTATTTTGGAAACTATTGTTAAGCAGAACAGTTATAAAATGTTTTACAAGTAAATCTCTTTGGTCTGAATTATAGATAGTATAAATCATGTAGAGTTCTGCTTATTTCAGCAGCATTCTGTTGGTTGCTAACCCTAGTGCAATCCTTTCGTAATATTGCGAAATAGCCTCGATGATTGTCAGGAGACCTTCAACAATAATTGCACAGTTTAATGTTATGTACAAACAACCATGGAAAACAAAATGTTAGGAATGACCCGGGAGAGTATATATAGTCCAGGTTTGATCATGTCAAGCGCTTATCGTTTATTACTTTTGGTGTGATAAGTCAGAACACAACGAGAATGGAAATGTTTTAGGCAGTGTCTCTCTCTGGTGCGGCTGAGTAGGCCCAGAGATGAGACAACTGATTTACTTTAATTAATTCATATAAAATTATAATAAAACAAAAAGATGAAAACTTTTGAGAGACTTTATTTTTCTATGAGAGAAAACGGAAACACTATACGATTACAGCAATAGATAACCTTGTTACGTAACACTAGCTCTTATCCCTAACTCGGAACACCTTGAGAATCCGTCCGCACTTCAGCTTACCCTATTATTGTCTGTACAATTTACAGGACCTGGTATAGGTACATAAATATGATCTCTCAACTCCCCTAACCTAACCTAACCAAACCCTAACCATCAGTGAACTAGCTCTTATCCCTAATTATTTATGCATCTGATTACTTAGAATACATTCCACATCCTGTTCGAACAGAAAATAACTAGGAGTAAATCTGAGTCTTTTACTGAGAACAGTGACCTTTTATGCGGGCAAGAAAGACCCAATTCACCTTGCACAGCCTGATTAGGCCCTTTGCTTTCCGTCTGATATTACTTAAACAAGTCTCCGTATTACACACCATATACCGTAAGAACCTTAAGTATCGGGAGTTATAGGCCTTTGCAAACAGTGTAGACCCAGATCAGACGCCGCAGAATGCGGCGTCTGATCAGCGTCTACCCTGTTTGCCAGGCATAAATCATTATTTTAGACACATCAAAAGGTAGTAGAATAGACTATTTCAAATTTTAGGACAAGTATGGTAAGTAGATATGCCCCAATACTTAGGTAAATACGGCATTCTCCCATAATATATGGCAAAAACAGGGGTATGCAGTTTCTGAAGAATTTCCAGAAATTTGCGGGTTTTGAACCCTGTTTCAAGTTGTTTGTGACCGTATTTACCATTAGTATTCGGACACTGTACCTCCATACTATATCTACATGTCACATTACAATTTAAAACGTTCATTTTGCTACCTGATAATGGACCGTAAATTTGCTGGATGAGTAGCAAACAGTGTAGACGCAGATCAGACTGATCTGGGTCTACACTGTTTGGTCAGGCCTGTCTCTCTGAATACTAAGAGTAGATACGGTATTCATGTCAACTATTTGCATTGAAGTAAACGCCCCATTTTGAAATAGTTGTCTTATTTTACCCAGAAAGCAGACTTCAACATTTCGAAAGGAGACACTCAGAAAACAGACTTCAACATTTCCAAAGGAGACAATTTGCATAGCATTATCAAAGTCAAATTTCTAAGAAAAAAGAAATGATCATTTTATTGCCCAGAAAATGATACAGTTTAAT
Organism: Anodontia alba; assembly: GCA_964016985.1. NCBI lineage: Eukaryota > Metazoa > Mollusca > Bivalvia > Lucinida > Lucinidae > Anodontia > Anodontia alba. The sequence continues at coordinate 61,355,899 of OZ024832.1, read as the reverse complement.
ATACTATATGACCTAATCTTCCCTTTTTTCGCGCTATTTTATGGTGAAAATATCATCACTAACATAGCCTAAGATAAGAGGGAACTTTACATTATGTTAACAACTTGAAGGTTATATAATATGTACGCCCAATGTTCTCCCATAATATTTAGTATAAAAATAGGTGTATGTAGGGGTCTACATGATTAGGGATTTTCTGAGTCTTACAGTTTTAAACCTTTTTTTTTCTTTATTTTTTTTTTAATTTGTTTATCTAAAATCTTTTTCACTGCATAGATCTAGTAATATGTGCCAATGTGCCCAAAACAAAAAAAAAAAGTCCTCATTTCGCATATTATGTGGCGAAAATACCATGGCATACATAGCTCTAGGGATGGGGGTGTAAAGATATATTTTGCCCAAACTTCTTCCCCAAAACGAATGCTGTGTGCGCTCATTAGAAGCGTCTCTGTATATTAAGTGCCTCTGCGCTCACAACATGTATATTTGTGAAGAAATGAGAAACTATCTTTCTGTAGTTCTTAAAACCATTGACTAATCTTGTGCTACATGTATGGCCTAGAGATCTGTTTACCCTAATGTGTAAACAGCAAATAATAAGTGTTCATGTGTGTTTACAAAATGGTATTTTGTTTTCTTATTTCTCCACGAAAACATATGTTGTTGACACTCATTAGAAGCGTCACGCACAACCTATGTATGTTTCCGCGGAGAAACAAGTACATGTAAAATCTGAAAAAACAAATTGATTGCAAAGACATCTCACCTACTATGGTGGCTAAGGGATGTCCAGTACATATTGGTGTGTTAATAGAATGGTTATATTATATCAACTTTCAATCAGTCATCAAAGAACAAACACTAAACAATAGCATTGCAGTCACTTGACTTTTTAACCCATTATGCCTGAATATTTTCAATAAATTCTCCCATCATGAACTTTGAAAGAGTCCATTATATAGTCAAAGGAGTGTTACATAGAAATTGTCATAGTTGCTTTTATTATTGATACTTTCTGTATGTTATTGCAATCAGTGCAGACCCTGATCAGACGCCGCGTGCTGCGGCGTCTGATCTGGGTCTACACTGTTTGCCAATGTCCCTTTTATGGGACGCTAGGCATAAATGGGTTTATTAAACTAAGCGTTGCCCATACTCAGAAATGACTAAGGAACATCACTGTTCCCAATATGCCTGTAAGCGGATACCAAAGGCCCTAAACAGAATGCGCTGATGCGTATTTGATCCGGCCCTTCGATGCTCTCATAATGAAATAAGGGACCTTTTCTTGTGACATGATTTATTCTAGACGGCACATTTTATGTTTACGTTTCCCATAACCTTAAAACGTCGCGTGCCGTCTACCCGGAAGTACATGTTGACGGAAGACAGTTAACCTGGAGCACTCTGTGATAGTATAAAAGTTCTAACAGTCTTAGGACACATTCACTAATCTGTCATAGTCGGACCATAGTCAGGTAAGATATTTTACACGACACTCATTTCTATTTTAATACTTCAGTATTTATTTAATGACCATAGTGCAGATTTAATTTAATTTCCTTTCAGTCGTTTAGCTAATTCTGGTTATTTTGAAAATCGAATACCGCTTAAACCGGTGCGATGGAGCGTATACAGCCTTGCAAACTACATTTTGTTTTATATATTCTTCGTTTTCAAAGGCAACATTTTAGATTTTTTTACTTTTTTTCTATTTTATTCTAATCACACTTATCAAGTTGAAAGATGACCAGAATCACATGTTTTATGTAGTTTGTCATATTTATATCCTCTCTTACTGAAAGGCTCCATATTCCTCAAAAATAGGCATTTGTATCCAAGAAAGGTTTATAAAAATATTAATACGATTATAAATTGTGGCATCTGACAGCCTGTAAAATTTCAGTTAGTCTCTCGTTTTTGAAGTGGATCAAAAATGAAATGACTTTTTATCGTATCTCTGAATTAATGTTGCCAACAGTAATTCAGATATACGATAAAAAAATCATTTTTGATCCTCTTCAAAAAACGAGAGACTACTGTGCTTTCGACATCTTTCAGAAAGTCGGTTTTTGCTTGGCGCTTTACACAGAAGTAAATGTGCAAATTTTTGTCATGATTTAATGCAAAACCATTTGTCGTAACTACCTATGCGCAAAAAGTTTTATTCTAGTCAATGGTTTTCAAAAAAAAAATCAAATATTTTCACTTTTCCCATAATAAAAATGAATGCAAATTATGCAGAAATTTGTAGGGTAGGTAAATTGGAGGCAAATTTTCAACAAGTTCTGCTTGTTCAGTTTTTTCTGAAATTTTCACAATAATGTTGTGAAACATCAATAATTCAAATTTAGCAAAGAAGAGTTAAAACTATTTCTTAGACAAAAAAAAACAAAAACAAAAAAAAAAAACAAAAAAAAAAACCAAAAAAAAAAAACACTTTACTATAGAAATTGCATAGGTCAGACCAATATTTGGCGATAAATTTAATTTTAGGGTACATATTTGAGATCAAAACACAGAAACAGAAAATACAAATGGTTTCTGATAAGATATGGTCTATCAGAACAAAATAGTTTCTTGAGGATAAAACGCCTAGCAAAAAAGTCTTTCCAAGAGTTGTCGAAAGGACAGTACTGAAATTTTACAGGCTGTCAGATGCTACATTTTTTATCGTATTAATATCATATATCAATTTATTAAACCTGTCTTGGATGAAAATATCTATTTTTTGAGGAATAGGGAGCCTTGAAGCATTGAAATTGATTATTCATGTCTTGTACTCTTAGTGTTAACTGCTTCCAGACGTTAGAACTTGAACCGACAATATTAATACATAAGATTTGGACAGTTTTGTTCATACATGTACTTCATCACGAACACGTACCTACATAATTTTGACCCCCTTAAACCCCAGTTTTATACAGTAAAACTGGGGTTTACAAGGGTATACATTATTTTTCTTATTTCTGCTCAAAAACATAGATTGTGGGTGCTCGTTAGAACCGCCTCGCCGAAGCGGTTCTAACGAGTACCCACAATCTATATTTTGAGTAGAAATATGAAAAATATCACAATTTTTTATCTGAAAATTTTATATTTTTGGTGGTAAAATTTTCAATATATTTGAATAGGTATGTTTTCGTAATGTTTAATTTGGTACATGTAAGTCTTCAGTGGCTGCGCATACTGATCTGTGTCATCGTTGCTCGGACGGATCAAAAATTACTTTCACAGTTTGGCCCAACCGCTTGAACAAGGTATTTGCTTGTTGTCGCTATATTCCATGGCAACTATTTTGTAAGTGGACAACGCATGCTTTAATTAGGCTGTGTGGATCTTGTGCTGCAAGGACATCTTTTTGCATGGCATAAACTATTTGCCTACGCCATCGTTACCCCAAGTTTTAAATTTATTACAGGAATGAATTTCATTTTTGTGGATTTTATCGCTGTACACATAACGTATTTAAAGTCTAGCGTCCCATAAAAGGGACATCGGCAAACAGTATAGAGCCAGATCAGACGCCGCAGAACGCGGCGTCTGATCAGGGTCTACACTTTTTGCATTAAATTCAGAAATTTCTACAAAACATGATAATAATAAAAACTAATCAGACAGAATTATACAGGAAATGGACCTGTCAAAAGAGTTAAAGTAGAAGAGCCCACTCGGCTTAAATGGGTTAAACTGAATAAAGCAAGAAAGGTTTTGTGTTAAGTTTGTGTGTGAATTGCCAGCGTTTACAAATCGATTAACCCATTTATGCCTAGTGGAGTCTTCTACCTTAACTCTTTGGACACGTCCATCTCATATATTAGGGGTATCTCGCTAGGTTTTATCATTAACATGTCTTGTAGAAATATCTGAATTTAATGAAAACAGTGCAGACCCTGATCAGACGCCGCGTTCTGCGGCGTCTGATCTGGGTGTACATTGTTTGCTGATGTCCCTTTTATGGGACGCCAGGCTTAAATGGGTTAAATTTCACAGAAATGAAATGTATCACTTATCATTCTAAATGGTCAGGTTTACGTTGAAAAGGGGCTCTGAATGGACCACTTTTTATAAGGGGTTGGTGTACAGGAAATCCAACAGGAAGTCACAAACATTGTCTCTCTGATGAAATATGTCAGGAATTTATTAAATGTATCGAGTTGCCTTATGATCAATGTTCTCATGCCAATGATCGTTTGTTTGTTTTCAGAATCAGAATGAAGGTCGCTACACTCTCCGTTGTTTGTGTGTTTATGACACTGGCTTTGGCCCTGTCTGTCTATGGCTACGGGTACCCAGGATATGTACCATATGGATATGGAGCACAGCAGAGTAACCCACTAGGTATTGGACAGGGAGGACTTTGTAAGTACCAACATTTACTTGATACGAAGTTTACCCATACTTCACTCATCATCAGATTTTTGGGTCGGTTTTAAACAATCGAGCCATGGTATACAAACACCAATTTTCCTTCAGGCAGTTGTCAACGTGATTGTCATTGACCAATGGTACCAAACTGCGCGTAAGACGAAATCCAGGTAATGCACTGTTCTTGTCGCTGTGACGTCAGAGTGCTGTTGATAGAGGGTATCTGTAAAACCTGGACTGTGACATTTATGACATTAGTAAACAGTGCAGACCCAGATCAGACGCCACAGAACGCAATGACAGCAAGTTAAGGATAAAATGAAACAGTCCCAAGTCCCCGTTCAGGACCATTTTCTCAGCCTACACTCAGAGACAATCTACCCACCAGTGCTGTCAGTGCTTTGATTTTCTTTGGGATCATTGAGCCAATTCTGGTATCTTCGAAGATCGAGTGCCGCTTAAGTCAGTGCTAGGGGAAGTATGCAGCCACCATGCAAACTGCAATATTTTCATATAAAGAATTTCAATGAAATCGAGGCTCCGAAATTCTTTCTTTTATGTGTTCTTTGTTTCCAAGGGTAACTTTTATAGCTTTTATTTATATGTGTCGTGACTTATGAACACGCAGACATGAACGACTGCGTATTATTTGTAGAGCAATTCGATCAGTTTCTGTGTGACTCGTCAAAAGACTATTGTACAAGAGCTAGCACTTTTGACGTTTCAAATTTGCGATATTAGTATTTCCTTTCAACACTTGTTTGCGTTGAGAGTTATTGACCGTCTCAACAATATTTAAGTCATGTCAGAGTGATGGAGAGAGTACCATAGATCTTACAGATGAGAAAGAATGCCCAACCCCAAACTTGCCTCCGTTTGAGTGAAAACTTTCCTGCAAAACGCTAGTGATGCCAAGGTCAATTCTCTGAAAGCTTCGGCAAAATGTCGCGCCACCCTACTATTAACTTTTTGCAACGTACCTCTATGTTTTCTATGGTACTTAAATAATACAACGTTTTCGCGTGCGTGCGTGCGTGTGGATACGTGTGTGTGTGTGTGTGTGCGTGCGTGCGTGCGTGCGCGCATGTCTGCCTGTGTTTCTGCCTGTATCTGTGTCCCTTACATAAATTAAGTTGAATAAATCCTATTGTCTTGTTTCAGTGATGCTGTTCGGAGCTTTGTTCCTTTTCTTGTTCTTGCTCAACGGTTCCTTCTTTAACACAGGAACAACTACTCCTAATGTCACCATCATCCAAGGATAAATAATAGTAAGTGTTCCCTTACATAAAGACCGGACAATTTTGAAAGGGTAGTGGATACACTCTTAGTAGAGAAAGCGCTGTCAAAACTGTCCTATATACGCCCCTTCTTAAACCATTGTAGTCTGGAGACCCTAAAAAGGTACTAGCAAGCAGTGCAGACCCAGATCAGACGCCGCAGAATGCGGCGTCTGATCAGGGTCTCCACTGTTTGCAAATAGTTCAAAAATAAGAAAAATATATTTGTTTTAAATTCTGTCTACTTTTATCTATAGTCAAAGATTTAGGTTTAAGTTTTCAGCTTTGAAAACTTTCGAATACAATTTCGAAGAGTTAGGCTCCACTTGCCTTCAGTAAGCGGTTTTATAAATAAATAAAATGAAGCATTTAACGCAAAACACAACTAAAAAAAAGAAATGTTTAATTCAATGCGTCCTTTTTCCTCTATATGTTGTTAAAAAGGACTAATCGGAAAGGTAGTCGTGGGGAAACAATTATGAGGACGATCACGTGATAATTCTGCGAATAGCTGTTCTGTTTTAACAGAGGCATTCGATGTGCATCGTGAGAAAAAGGGCTTTTATGCCATATGAGCCACCGCGTTAAAAAACGTACATAAGCTCCCAGCGAAGATTCAGATCAGACTGCGCATTCTGATCAGAATCTTCACTGGACGCATGTTGGATAGACAAGGATGCAAAATTTCTTCATGCGGACAACGAAGACTGATTTGAGCATGTTGAGTCTTCGTTTGGTGCGTATGTCAGAAGTTACATTTTCTCACGTTCAGACTCGTACGTGAATAAGGTTATAGACTAAATTACCAGATGTAAACAAGAGATATTTTTTCTAAGTATTCATAGAACATAAAGCGATATTTCATTCAGATAATTGGAACGAAATTTTAAGTTTTATTTCTGTGTAAGAAATAAGAATTACAAAACTTTTAAATGGTGTCTGCTTTCATTTATTGTCAACAGGTTAAAATTTAATCTTTCATCTTGAGAACTTCTTTGATATGTTTCCACGGGTTGGATCTGCTCCTCTAAACAAAACGGTTTCATAAATTATTTCTGAGGTTTTATATAGAAACACAATTTATTCAGAATTCAGACAACCTTCCCCATATCACAACTAAACGGGAGCGTGGGGGAGGGGAATCAGAAGTTATGACGAAAATTACTGCCTGAAAGCCAAAGCCATGGTTTGTGTCTGCATTTCGATGAAAATGTCAACAATCATTTTTCCCTGCCTGGTCCCTTCGCCAATTTTACTTTAGTTTTATTTGTTTCAGATTATCCACTGCAGTCACAGACTTTTCCGTTCGGTTCCAGTCATAACGCTCAATTGCTTTCGACCAAGTATTGTTTATATAAGGAAGGAACGAACAGGAGACGACAAACTCTATGGCTGTTTTCTGTTATTTATTTATTGACAAATTAAAATAAAAATAAATAAACATACACGGATTTGTATCATTTTATTACTTACTGTTGTTACCTCATACCTGAACCAAAAAAAAAAAAAAAAAATCCTATAAAACTGGAGCAGTTTGATTATTATCTGCACAGTTTATCATTTTGATTCAGACACTATTTTGAGTGGTGGTGGTTGAGTGAGGCATCTTACGTCACCAGGGCGTTCAACTGATATTGGCTTACAGTTGGGCAAGGCCTACGATCCTTGCTGCAGGTACGGGCAGATGGCGATGTTTTTATTTATTCTGTTTCTTCACTTTCATTCATTTTCCTTTCTCCCCAGTCCCGCTCTTTCATCTCCTCTTCTATCACTTCTATCACTCTTCTCCCTTTCTCTGGGAGACGACACAAAATAACCCTCAAGGGTCGACGTGTCGTTAAACCCCAACACAAACGAAAAAACTATTTTGAGTGGCATGGATACCCGTTCAGGGGAGACAAATCTGTCGAAATTGATTTGTATCCCTTCTGAAAAGAGATCTACTCTAAAAGGAAAGAATGTATTTATGAAAATTGGTCTACTCTGAAAGGAAAGAATTTGCTCCCCTTGGGAGCAAATTCTTTCCTTTCAGAGTAGATCCTTTTTCAGAAGGGGATGGTGTGCAGAAAGCAAAGAGGACGTAGCAAACGTTGTCTCCCTTGTTAAAAATGACAGAAAATCCAGTCTCTTTAAACGGTTTGTACGAGTATATGTGCTACACCGTGCGACAACGTACATTCTGATATGTACATCTAATGAAGACACAAATCAGACTACGCAACAGCTTTCCAAAATCCGCCCAATGAAGGTTCTGACCAGACTGCGCGAATGCGATGCTGAACTGACTCTTCACTGGGCGCACTTGATTGAAGGTACGTTTTCTGACGTTGAATCTCATATGGTTTAACTGACTGATCTGGATCTATACTGTTCACATGTACCCCGACCGCTTCCTTATCTTGCATTAAGCAGACTGCATAATTCTTCAGAAGGATATAGTTTTTAAACGATAATAATATTTTATCCATGATTCCCACTGGTTGCTATAGTAGTGTCCTGTAGTGTACTGTACTGTACTATACAGAACTGTATTGTACGGTACTGTACTAAAACACAAACACACGCACGCACGTACACACACATTTTTTTAAAAACTTTATTCAGTGATGAATTGTGAGATTCGGCCCAATTCTTAATATTTGAAACATTATTTTTATAGTAGTGTTTAAAATGTAATATGTAGGAAAATGTTTTGTTTATTCACTCTCGCGCCCTATTATAAGAGGAAGGGGCTTTAAACAATCGCATTAGATAGGTTCCAAATTAAAGCGATAATTTTAACATGTTGGCTAAAAAAAAAGCATTTAGGAATATATTCTTATTTTTACAGTCCTGACGTGTCCTCGCATTTTCTCCGGAGGAGATAATATGAATTATAATGATTAAGCGAACGTGCCTCAGTTGTTAAAAACTTACTAGTTGTTAGCTAAGGTGACGTTAAAAATTCTAGCTTGAAATATAGCAAATACATTGATTGTTTTACTCGAAAATGTGCGTAGCTTTTGCTAAAGCTACTAATATTTTTGCAGCAAAAATATCAATCTATTTGAGAATACCTTAGCTACAACATTTAATGAGTTTGTTATTAACGAGTTCGTTAAGCTGCGATGCTTTGAATGATTGGGCCCAAAATGCTTAAGAATAAAATTTAACTCATAATGAAAGACAACAAAGGTTGGGAAAATGTTTAATAGCGGTCAATATTTGGGTTTGAAGATTTGTATATCATGTATTATAACTTGCCGTATAAAATGTACAAATTTGCCTTTAGCGATTTCATGAAACCGTTATTCAGACAGACAGCAGACGGGAAAAATAAATGACAGGTTCAAAATCGTTGTAACACATTCGGTAAAATTATTTTAAATTATTTAAAACTGTCAGATTTTAACCGTAGCAGAAAAGGGGCTTTATGTCAAAGTCCTAATAAGTCCAGAACTTCGTTTTTCGCTTTTCAAGCTTGTGACAAGTCTCGATATACTTGATATACGAATCTCCACAGTATAACATAGGCTTACCATATTTAACCGAAATATTTGAACACCCAGTTGCGGAATAGAATCTGTCCGCACTTAAGGTTACCCTAATATTGTCTGTAAAGATTCCAGGTATAGGTACATGAATATGATCTCTCAACTCCCTTACCTAACCCTAACCTAACTATGAGCCTAACCTAACCCTAACCATCAGTGCACTAGTATAACATAATCAGGGTCTACACTGGGTGGGTAGTATAATCAGGGTCTACCCAGGTTGTTTGTATGACTAAAACGGTGTTGATGGGTCGTAAAGTGAATGAGATAGATATGATCTAAAGATTGTTGAGAGGTCGTAAATCCTGTATGAATCTTTTACAGTCGATTCTGAATCAGTTTTATCCTTCATATATATTAGTGGCTAAAATGTTAAAATGTACTCAGAGGCATCCTGTATACATTAGTGTTTGGGTCGGACACCATTCAAATCATTTGTTTAAAGGTTAAGCCCACTTGTTTATGTTGGACTCTGTGCAAAACACTTGTTGGCATATTAGAATATTTGATGACTGTTGCAACAGGTGCCACCTGCATGTGAATTACATGTAGAAAACGTACTGGTTAGTAGACCTGGAGACTGCTGCATTAATATGTATAAATGTTAGAAATATTGCAAATAAAGTGGTAATTGAATAGTATTTTGGAAACTATTGTTAAGCAGAACAGTTATAAAATGTTTTACAAGAAAATCTCTTTGGTCTGAATTATAGATAGTATAAATCATGTAGAGTTCTGCTTATTTCAGCAGCATTCTGTTGGTTGCTAACCCTTGTGCAATCCTTTCGTAATATTGCGAAATAGCCTCGATGATTGTCAGGAGACCTTCAACAATAATTGCATAGTTTAATGTTATGTACAAACAACCATGGAAAACAAAATGTTAGGAATGACCCGGGAGAGTATATATAGTCCAGGTTTGATCATGTCAAGCGCTCAATTATCGTTTATTACTTTTGGTGTGTAAGTCAGAACACAACGCGAATGGAAATGTTTAGGCAGTGTCTCTCTCTCTTGTGCGGCGATGAGACAACTGATTTAGTTTAATTAATTCATAGAAAATTGTAATAAAACAAAAAGATGAAAACTTTTGAGAGACTTTATTTTTCTATGAGAGAAAACGGAAACACTATACGATTACAGCAATAGATAACCTTGTTTTTTTTTGTCACGTGATCTGAGCGTTTGGCTGTGTTTTATCGACAGGATCAAAATTGGAAGTGAAAAGCGTTTTTGAAAAGAATTCTTTTGGAATTTTTATGGATTATGATAAAGCCAAGGTACAGCAATTAGACTTTTTTATGTAAAGCTTTAAAATAATAGACAGCTTTTTATAAAATCCAACATGTTCAAAATTCTATGTCTCGGTGTGACGTCATAAACGATAACCTTTTGTTGTAAAGGTGAATGAGTTATTTACCGGAGTTGTACCTGTAAAATAAATCTATTTATGAAACTGCCTTATGTTTAGAAATTCGTCACGCTTGAGTAGCGTATTCTACGCATGATGGCTATAACACGGACGATAATGTATTACAAGAGTTTAAGTCAGCTATATATGACTCGACTGGGCCGGATTTAGCCTCTGATGACCTGTTGTTTAACGGAGAATTGCAGTTATCTATATTGATATTGCTGCTGTCGTTGCTGTTAGATTTTGACGTTGTTGTTACCCCAAGGTCACGGGCAAAAGTTACTCTAAGTATCATTAAAATTATCTTTTGACTGGGTTTCTTCGTCCTTTGAGATATGTCATGGGAAAGAAAAATGAAAAGAGGAAAAACAGGGGTAGTAGTGATGGTAATAGTAATACCCAAAGAAAAGTGTCGATATCAATAAGTGGAACCGAAAAAGATAGCGTAGTAAGTGTGTCAGTGAGTGACGTTTTAAGCCAGACAAATTCCGTTTTATTTGACACAAGCGAAGACAGTTTTGATAATGACAAGGTGTTTGAATCACCAAGTGCATCAAACAGTTTGAAAAAATCAGCAGCAGATAGTTCTACTACTTGTGATAAGGGACAGATAGCAGGTAAGGCAGATATGGCGACAGCAGAGGCCACATCGAAAGTTGAACCAACCAACGCAGATATTATGGCATGCTTACGGAAAATAGATAGTAGGCTTAGTAGTGTTGATAACAAAATCAGTTGTATGGAAAAGAGGCTTAGTGCGCTCGAGGAAGTAAAGTCGAAAGTAGAAGGGTTTGATAAAGAGCTTAAGAGAATGTGGACAGTATTAGAAGACAGGAATAGGCTGAATGATGAAAGAATGAGGAAATTAGAGGATAAAACCGAGAGCCAAGATTTTGCATGTGGTATGCTGAACGATAAAGTGATATCGCTTGAGAAAGAGAAGGATGCTTTGAAGGACGAGGTTATTTATTTACAGTCTCAGTCGATGAGAAACAATTTAATTTTTTCTAATATTCCTGAAACACAGGGAGAGACTAATGAACAGGTAGAATCAAAGATTAAAGTGTTAAACTTTATTTTTGAGAAAATGAAAGTCGCAAAGGAAGTAGTAGATAGAATGTCGTTTGACAGAGTTCACAGAATGGGCCCGCATATTGATGGAAAACTCGTAACATTGTTGCCAAGTTTCATGAATATAAGGAGAAAGAGTTTGTGCGTAAGCAGGGGAAAGCATTACAGGGAACTCAGTTTCCTGTGTACGAACAGTTTCCCAAAGAGGTAGGAGATAAGAGGCGTAAGTTGGTTCCGCGCATGCAGGCAGCAAGACGGGATGGTAAACGGGCCTGGATATCGTATGACACTTTATATATCGATGGTAAGCCAGTGCGGGACTAGGATTTTGATGAGGGTGAGCTTCGCATTCTGTCATGGAATGTGAATGGACTGTCTATTGCTAAGAAAAGTAATGCTGATTTTGTAAAAATTCTTTCCGAGAATGACATTATTTTTCTGTATGAGACATGGACTTCAGCAGAATGTGATGTTAATCTCTCTGGCTATATTTCATATAACTTTTATAGAACGTTTCAAAACCGTAACGCTAAGAGATACAGTGGGGGAGTCGCTCTTTATTATAAGGAGTCATTGCAGGATGGTATCCAAATTGTCAGAAACCAATTGAACACTATGATTTGGGTAAAGCTTGATCGTAATTTTTTCAGCATGAACGATGATGTCTATATTTGTGGGGCATATATGTGGTGTGAGGATTCCCCCGCTTATAATGTTGTAGATGTTCATTTGTTTGAGTTGTTAGAAAACGATGTGGATTACTTTGGTAATATGGGTGCAGTGTTCATAATAGGCGATATGAACAGTCGGGTTGGTATAAAAAATGATTATATATTACATGATCAACTAAATGAATTTTTAGATGACGATATGTATATTCCGGACACTCCTTTGTTTAGGGTATCTCGTGATACAAGATGTAATTCGCATGGTATAAAACTGCTGGACGTATGTAAGTCCACATGTCTACGCATTATTAACGGCAGACTTGGCCGCGATCACAATATTGGGGATTACACTTTTGTATCAAATCAAGGTGCATCAGTAATCGATTATTTATTAACGAGGGAAAGTAATTTCCCGCGCATTGCAGATTTTTATATTGAGCCCCTAAATGAATGGAGTGACCATTCGCCAATTTCTTTTTCTTTGTCTTGTAATAATTGTTGCTCTCATGCGTCAGTTGAACAAGAAAAAATGAAGATTAGATGGGATAGTAAGTACAAAAATAATTTTAGAACTGGTCTTATAGGAAAGCTACCTGATTTTAATTTGTTAACAAGTGACATAAACATATCAAGTAAAGAATCTATTAATAAAGTCCTAACTGATTTTACTAATATTGTTCGAAGTGTGACTGATCCACTTTTTTCTACACATATTAGCCAGAAAGAGAAAATATATTTTAATGACTCTTCGTACGCGAGTTCTGCTGAGTGGTTTGACTTGGAATGTTCGCAAGCGAAAGAAAGATATTTAGAAGCCTTACGCGTTTTTCAAAATTTAGACACTAATTTCAATAGAGAGCGTCTATGTGAGTGTAAATTAGCATATAAGAAATTAATCTGTAAGAAGAAAAAAAGCTTTGAATCGAAGAAGTTGACAGAGATAGAAAATTTAAGACATGGTAAACCGAAGCAGTTTTGGGCCTATTTCAAACGTAAACATGATCAAAAATATGATATTTCAGCAGACGAATTTTTTTATTTTTTTTTTCGACTTTAGAAAATGATATTTTTACCTGTGAAAACGAAGAGGCTGAGGAATTTTGTAGCCAGCATGATTTTAATACTAATGAGTCATCTAATGAAGAACTTGATAAAGAAATTACTATATCAGAAATTTTGTCCTCGGTGAAAAGGTTAAAATCGGGTAAAGCCCATGGGTCTGACTGTTTATTAAATGAATTTTTCCTCGAGAGTGTAGACATTTTAGCTCCGTATTTATGTGATTTATTCAATGCTATATTAAATTCTGGTTATTTTTCTGAACAGTGGACTGAGGGAATAATTATACCCTTATATAAAAAGGGAGATAAGAAATGTGTGAATAATTATCGTGGCATAACCTTGTTAAGTTGTTTATCAAAAATATTCACTTCGGTATTAAATAGTCGATTAGAAAATTTTTGTAAAGCTAATGATACGATTTCTGATGCCCAGTTTGGTTTTCGTAAAGGGAGATCAACAGTAGATGCTATGTTTGCTTTATTATCCGCCGTACAAAATTATCTCAGTAATAATAAACGTTTATATGTTGCCTTTGTTGATTTGAAGAAATGTTTCGATAGTATTTACCGAAATGCATTGTGGCTCAAACTTTTTAGAGCTGGTATACAGGGTAAAATATTAAGAATTATTAAATGTATGTATGAGAAGGTTAAGTCTTGTGTTAAAAGTTGTAATACCTTTTCCGAATTTTTTGAGTATTCTGTCGGTTTAAGGCAAGGGGAAGTAATTTCGCCTATTTTGGTATCTTTGTTTTTGGAGGATTTAGAACTATACTTGCAAAATAGAGCAGAATCAGGTTTGTTAATAGATGATATTATATTAATTATTTTGCTTTTTGCAGACGATATGGTTATTCTTGGTAAATCACCCGAAGAGTTACAATATCATCTTGATTTATTACATACTTATTGTAGCAACTGGGGATTAGAAGTTAACGCAGAGAAAACAAAAATTATGGTCTTTAGGAAAAGGGGGCGTTTACTTTGGGGAGAACACTGGACATATAATAACCAAGAGATTGAGGTGGTAGATGAGTTTAACTATTTGGGCACTATTTTTAAATATACTGGTAACTTTTCATCGAACACTGAATATATTGTCGGTAAAGCTTTAAAAGCTTTAAACGTATTGTTAGTAAATTGTAAGAAATTACCACTAAAGCCCAAAATTTTATGTCAACTATTTGATGCTTTCGTGGGCTCTATTTTACTGTACGCTTCGGAAATATGGGGATTTTCGAAATCTAAAGAAATTGAAAGGGTGCATTTAAAGTTTTGCAAGCGTTTACTAAATGTAAGATTGAACACATGTACAGCAGGGGTATATGGTGAACTTGGACGATACCCACTTTATATTTCTCGGTATGTTAGGATTATTAAATATTGGAGTAAAGTTGTAAATTCAGATAATATTATTATTAAAAAGTTATATGAGCAAGGGCTAAGAGATTGTGAGAACGGAAATATCAACTGGGTAACAAGTGTGAAAAAATTATTAAATGAATATGGGTATTCTTTTGTTTTTACAGATGCTTTTAATGTAGATTTGACTAATTTTCAATGCATTTTTAAACAGCGTGTCATTGACTGCTTTTTCCAGGAATGGTATGGTAAAATTAATAATAGTGTTGTATTAGAGGAGTATAAATACTTCAAAAATGGCTTTGGGTATGAAAAATATCTAGATATGTTAAGTAGTGATTTGAGATTCTACATTTCTAGATTCAGATTGTCGGTCCATTCATTGCGTATTCAATCTGGTCGATATGCTAGGAATGCAATTCCAAGAAATGAAAGATATTGTTTATGTTGCCAAACAACAAATATAGAAGATATGTTTCATTTTATTTTTGTTTGTCCATGTTATCGTGAGTTAAGAGAAAGTTATATTAACAACTATTATTATCATAGACCGTCCATGTTTAAATTGACAGAATTGTTTAAATCTTCTAGTATGTCTATACTACAAAATTTATCCAAATATATTAAACAAGCTTTAAAAAAGAGATCAAGTATTCTAAATAACTATAGGTAAGTTACTTCAATTTTTAATATACTCGTACATATGTGCATATTTTGGGTTGAATAAGACAACAAATTTAACAAGCTCCTTACTTATGCTAAAATTACTTTATGGTTCATCCTCATGTAACTGTAAATGGGTGAGAGAATCTTACTTCCACCATGAAAACATTCCTATATAACTTTGACCTCCTTGAACCCCACTTTTATATAGTAAAACTATGGTTTACAGGGGTATACATTATTTTTC
This sequence comes from Anodontia alba, assembly GCA_964016985.1. Classification (NCBI taxonomy): domain Eukaryota; kingdom Metazoa; phylum Mollusca; class Bivalvia; order Lucinida; family Lucinidae; genus Anodontia; species Anodontia alba. The sequence continues at coordinate 61,340,235 of OZ024832.1, read as the reverse complement.
TGGTTTCGCTGAGGAACATGGATTGCGGGTGCTCGTTGGGACCGTCTCGCCGAATTCTAACGGGTACCCGCGGTCTGTGTTTCTGGCATGAATATGAAAAATATTAGGATTTTTGGTCTGAGAGTTTTATTTTTTTTGGTTGAATTTTTTGTATGTTTGAATGGTTGCGTTTTCGTAACGAAACTCTGGTAGACTCGGATAAAAAGTATACTGATTCGTGACATTATATGCATTTGATATTATGCTACTTTGTGTGACGATGTACTATGTACAAGTCAAATAAAAATATGTTCTGTTCTGTTCTGTTCTTGTTACGTAACACTAGCTCTTATCCCTAACTCGGAACACCTTGAGAGTCCGTCCGCACTTCAGCTTACCCTATTATTGTCTGTACAATCTACAGGTATAGGTACATAAATATGATCTCTCAACTCCCCTAACCTAACCCTAACCAAACCCTAACCATCAGTGAACTAGCTCTTATCCCTAAATATTTATGCATCTGATTACTTAGAATACATTCCGCATCCTGTTCGAACAGAAAATAACTAGGAGTAAATCTGAGTCTTTTACTGAGAACAGTGACCTTTTATGCGGGCAAGAAAGACCCAATTCACCTTGCACAGCCTGATTAGGCCCTTTGCTTTCCGTCTGATATTACTTAAACAAGTCTCCGTATTACACACCATATACCGTAAGAACCTTAAGTATCGGGAGTTATAGGCCTTTGCAAACAGTGTAGACCCAGATCAGACGCCGCAGAATGCGGCGTCTGATCAGCGTCTACCCTGTTTGCCAGACATAAATCATTATTTTAGACACATCAAAAGGTAGTAGAATAGACTATTTCAAATTTTAGAACAAATATGGTAAGTAGATATGCCCCAATACTTAGGGTAAATACGGTATTCTCCCATAATATATGGCAAAAACAGGGGTGTGCAGTTTCTGAAGAATTTCCAGAAATTTGCGGGTTTTGAAACCTGTTTCAAGTAGTTTGTGACCGTATTTACCATTAGTATTCGGACACTGTACCTCCATACTATATCTACATGTCACATTACAATTTAAAATGTTCATTTTGCTACCTGATAATGGACCGTACATTTGCTGGATGAACAGCAAACAGTGTAGACGCTGATCAGACGCCGCGTTCTGCGGCGTCTGATCTGGGTCTACACTGTTTGCTCAGGCCTGTCTCTCCAAATACTAAGAGTAAATATGGTATTCGTGTCAACTATTTGCATTGAACTAAACGCCCCATTTTGATGTAATGGTCTTATTTCACTCAGAAAACAGACTTCAACATTTCCAAAGGAGACAATTTGCATAGCATTGTCAAAGTCTAATTTTTGAGGAAAGAAAAATGATCATTTTGTTGTCAGCTGAATTTGCTCAGAAAATGATAAAGTTTAATATACTTTATGACCTAATCTTCCCTTTTTTTCGCGCTGTTTTATGGTGAAAATATCATCACTAACATGGCCTCAGATAAGAGGGATCTTTACATTACGTTAACAAGGTTATATAATATGTACGCCCATGTTCTCCCATAACACTTAGTTTAAAAATAGGTATATGTAGTGGTCTACATGATTAGGGATTTTCTGAATCTTACAGTTTTAAACGTTTTTTGTTTTTTTTTTTTTAATTTGTTTATCTAAAAACTTTTTCACTGCATAGATCTAGTAATATGTGCCAATGTGCCAAAAAAAAGTTCTCATTTCGCATATTATATGGCGAAAGTACCATGGCATACATAGCTCTAGGGATGGGGATGTAAAGATAAATTTTGCCCAAATTTCTTCCACAAAACGAATGCTGCGTGTGTTCATTAGAAATGTCTCTGTATATTAAGTGCCTCTGCGCTCACAACATGTATATTTGTGAAGAAATGAGAAACTATCTTTCTGTATTGTAGTTCTTAAAACCATTGACTAATCTTGTGCTACATGTATGGCCTAGAGATCTGTTTACCCTAATGTGTAAACAGCAAATAATAAGTGTTCATGTGTGTTTACAAAATGGGATTTTGTTTTCTTATTTCTCCACGAAAACATACGTTGTTGACAGTCATTAGACACGCCTCGCACAGCCTATGTATTTTTCCGCGGAGAAACAAGTACATGTAAATTCTGAAAAAAAAAATGAGTGCAAAGACATCTCACCTACTATGGTGGCTAAGGGATGTCCAGTACATATTGGTGTGTTAATAGAATGGTTATATTATACCAACTTTCAGTCAATCAACAAAGAACAAACACTAAACAATAGCATTGCAGTCACTTGACTTAATTAACCCATTATGCCTGAATATTTTCAATAAATTCTCCCATCATGAACTTTGAAAGAGTCCATTATATAGTCAAAGGGGTGTTATATAAAAAATGTCATGGTTGCTTTTATTATTGATACTTTCTCTATGTTATTGCAAACAGTGCAGACCCTGATCAGACGCCGCGTTCTGCGGCGACTGATCTGGGTCTACACTGTTTGCCAATGTCCCTAGGGACGCTAGGATAAATTCGATAATTAAACATAACGTTGCCCATACTAAGAAATGACAAAGGAACATCACTGTTCCCGACATGCATGTAAGCGGATACCAAAGGCCCTAATCAGAATGCGCTGATGCGTATTTGATCTGGCCCTTCGATGCTTACATATGAAATAAGGGACCTTTTCTTGTGACATAATTTATTCTAGATAGCACATTTTATTTTTACGTTTCCCATAACCTTAAAACGTCGCGTGCCGTCTACCCGGAAGTACATGTTGACGGAAGACAGTTAACCTGGAGCACTCTGTGATAGTATAAAAGTTCTAACAGTCTTAGGACACATTCACTAATCTGTCATAGTCGGACCATAGTCAGGTAAGAGATTTTACATGCATTTCTATCTTAATACTTCAGTATTTATTTAATGACCATAGTGCAGATTAAATTTAATTTCCCTTCGGTCGTTTAGCTAATTCTGGTTATTTTGAAAATCGAATACCGCTTCAATCGGTGCGATGGGGCGTATACAGCCTTGCAAACTACATTTTTTTTGGTATGTTCTTCGTTTCCAACGGCAATATTTTAGATTTTTTACTTTTCTTCTATTTTATTCTAATCACACTAATCAAGTTGAAAGATGACCAGAATCACATGTTTAATGTAGTTTGTCATATTTATATCCTCTATTACTGAAAGGCTCCATATTCCTAAAAATAGGCATTTGTATCCAAGAAAGGTTTATAAAAATATTAATACGATTATAAATTGTGGCATCTGACAGCCTGTAAAATTTCAGTTAGTCTCTCGTTTTTGAAGTGGATCAAAAATGAAATGACTTTTTATCGTATCTCTGAATTAATGTTGCCAACAGTAATTCAGGGATACGATAAAAAAAAAATCATTTTTGATCCTCTTCAAAAAAACGAGAGACCACTGTGCTTTCGACATCTTTCAGAAAGTCGGTTTTTGCTTGGCGCTTTACACAGAAGTAAATGTGCAAATTTTTGTCATGATTTAATGCAAAACCATTTGTCGTAACTACCTATGCGCAAAAAGTTTTATTCTAGTCAATGGTTTTCAAAAATAAAAAAAATCAAATATTTTCACTTTTCCCATAATAAAAATGAATGCAAATTATGCAAAAATTTGTAGGGTAGGTAAATTGGAGGCAGATTTTCAACAAGTTCTGCTTTTTCAGTTTTTTCTGAAATTTTCACAATAATGTTGTGAAACATCAATAATTCAAATTTAGCAAAGAAGAGTTAAAGCTATTTCTTAGACAAAAAATAAAAAAAAAAAAAAAAAAAAAAAACTTTACTATAGAAATTGCTTAGGTCAGACCAATATTTGGCGATAAATTTAATTTTAGGGTACATATTTGAGATCAAAACACAGAAACAGAAAATACAAATGGTTTCTGATAAGATATGATCTATCAGAACAAAATAGTTTCTTGAAGATAAAATGCCTAGCAAAAAAGTCTTTCCAAGAGATGTCGAAAGGACAGTACTGAAATTTTACAGGCTGTCAGATGCTACATTTTTTATCGTATTAATATCATATATCAATTTATTAAACCTGTCTTGGATGAAAAATATCTATTTCTTGAGGAATAGGGAGCCTTGAAGCATTGAAGTTGATTATTTTTGTCTTGTCCTCTTAGTGTTAACTGCTTCCAGACGTTAGAACTTGAACCGACAATATTAATACATAAGATTTGGACAGTTTTGTTCGTACATGTACTTCATCACGAACACGTACCTACATAATTTTGACCCCCTTAAACCCCAGTTTTATACAGTAAAACTGGGGTTTACAGGGGTATAAATTATTTTTTTTTATTTCCGCTCAAAAACATACATTGTGGGTACCTGTTAGAACCGCCTCGCCGAAGCGGTTCTAACGAGTACCCACAATCTATATTTTGAGTAGAAATATGAAAAATATCACAATTTTTTATCTGAAAATTTCATATTTTTGGTGGTAAAATTTTCAATATATTTGAATAGGCATGTTTTCTTTATGTTTAATTTGGTACACGTAAGTCTTCAGTGGCTGCGCATACTGATCTGTGTCATCGCTGCTCACACGGATCAAAAATTACCTTCACAGTTTGGCCCAACTGTCTGAACAAGGCATTGCTTGTTGTCGCTATATTCCATGGCAACTATTTTGTAAGTGGACAACGCATGCTTTAACTGGGCTATGTGAATCTTGTGCTCCGAGGACATCTTTTTGCACGGCATAAACCATTAATGCATACCATAGTTACCCCCAGTTTTAATTTTATTACAGGAATGAATTTCATTTTTATGGATTTTATTGCTGTACTCTTAACGCATTTGAGCCCAGCGTCCCATAAAAGGGACATCGGCAAATTGTGAAGAGCCAGATCAGACGCCGCAAAACGCGGCGTCTGATCAGGATCTACACTGTTTGCATCAAATTCAGAAATTTCTTCAAAACATGATAATAATAAAAACTAACCAGACACCCTTTATACTGGAAATGAACCTGTCTAAAGAGTTAAGGTAGAAGAGTCCGTTCGGCTTTAATAGGTTAAACTGAATAAAGCCAGAAAGGTTTTGTGTTTAGTTTGTGAGTGAATCGCCAGCGTTTACAAATCGATTAACCCATTTTTGCCTAGTGGACTCTTCTACCTTAACTCTTTGGACATGTCCATTTCATATATTAGGGGTGTCTGGTTAGTTTTTCTCATTATCATGTTTTGTAGAAATATCTGAATTTAATGAAAACAGTATAGACTCTGATCAGACGCCGCGTTTTACGGCGTCTGATCTGGGTCAACACTGTTTGCCGATGTCCCTTTTATGGGACGCCAGGCTTAAATGGGTTAAAATTCTCAAAAATGAAATGTATCACTTATCATTCTAAATGGCCATGTTTGCGTTGAAAAGGGATCTACAATCAAATGAAAAAATTGCTCCCAATGGGATCAAATTCTTTCTTTTTAGTGTAGACCACTTTTTTTCAGAAGGTGGTTGATTTTCAGGAAATCAAACAGGCAGTCACAAAAGTTGTCTCTCTGATAAAATATGGCGGGAGTTTATTAAATGTATCGAATTGCCTTATGATCAATGTTCTCATGCCAATGATCGTTTGTTTGTTTTCAGAATCAGAATGAAGGTCGCTACACTCTCCGTTGTTTGTGTGTTTATGACACTGGCTTTGGCCCTGTCTGTCTATGGCTACGGGTACCCAGGATATGTACCATATGGATATGGAGCACAGCAGAGTAACCCACTGGGTATTGGACAGGGAGGACTTTGTAAGTACCAACATTTACTTGATACGAAGTTTACCCATACTTCACTCATCATCAGATTTTTTGGATCGATTTTAAACAATCGAGCCATGGTATACAAACACCAATTTTCCTTAAGGCATTTGTCAACGTGATTGTCATTGACCAATGGTATCAAACTGCGCGTAAGACGAAATCCAGGTAATGGTTATTGATAGCCGCACTGTTCTTGTCGCTGTAACGTCAGGGTGCTGTTGATAGAGGGTTATCTGTAAAACCTGGACTGTGACATTTGGAACATTAGCAAACAGTGCAGACCCAGACCAGACGCCGCAGAACACGGCGTCTGATCAGGGTCTGTACTGTTTGCTTAAAGTACATGAAGTTAAGGGTTAAATGAAACAGTCTAAAGTCCCCGTTGAGGACCATTTTCTCAGCCTACACACAGAGACAATCGACCCACCAGTGCTATCAGTGCTTTGCTTTTCTTTGGGATCATTGAGCCAATTCTGGTATCTTGGACAATTGAGTGCCACTTACGTCAGTGTTAGGGGAAGTATACAGCCACCATACAAACTACAATGTTTTCATATGAAGAATTTCAATGAATTCGAGGTTCCGAAATTCTTTCTTTTATGTGTTCTTTGTTTCCAAGGGTAATCTTTATAGCTTTTATCTATACATGTAGTGTATTATGAACACACAGACATGAAAGACTGTGTATTACTTGTAGAGCGGTTCGATCAGTTTCTGTGTGACTCATCGAAAGACTATTGTACAAGAGCTAGCATTTTGATGTTTCGGTTTTGCGATACTAGTATTTCCTTTCAACATTTGTTTGCGTTGAGAGTTAATGACCGTGTCCACAATAATTTATCCTGTCAGAGTGATGGAGAGAGAAAAATACATGTAGATCTTTACAGATGAGAAAGAAGGCCCAACCCCAAACTTGCCTCCGTTTGGGCGAAAACTTTCCTGCAAAACGCCGGTGATGCCAAGGTCAACTCTCTGAAAGCTTCGGCAAAATGTCGCGCCACCCTACTATTAATTTTTTGCAACGTACCTCTATGTTTCTATGGTTCTTAAATAATACAATGTTTTACGTGCGTGTGTACGTGCGTGCTGTGGATGCGTGTGTGTGCGTGCGCGCATGTCTGCCTGTGTTTCTGCCTGTATGTGTGTGTCCCTTACATAAATTAAGTTGAATAAATATCTGTACACATGTATAAAACTGTTTTGTTATTCCTGAATCCTATTGTCTTGTTTCAGTGATGCTGTTCGGAGCTTTGTTCCTTTTCTTGTTCTTGCTCAACGGCTCCCTCTTTAACACAGGAACAACTACTCCTAATGTCACCATCATCCAAGGATAAATAATGGTATGTTTTCCTTTACATAAAGACGGGACAATATGTGTTATTTTGAAAGGGTACTGGATACACTCTTAGTAGAGAAAGCGCTGTCAAAACTGTCCTATATACGCCCCTTTTTAAACCATTGTAGTCTGGAGACCCCTAAAAGGGTACTGGCAAACAGGGCAGACCCAGATCAGACGCCGCAGAATGCGGCGTCTGATCAGGGTCTCCACTGTTTGCAAATAGTTCAAAAATAAGAAAAATATATTTGCTTTAAATTCTGTCTACTTTTATCTATAGTCAAAGATTTAGGTTTAAGTTTTCAGCTTTGAAAACTTTCGAATACAATTTCGAAGAGTTAGGCTCCGCTTGCCTTCAGTAAGCGGTTTTATAAATAAATAAAATGAAGCATTTAACGTAAAACACAACTAAAAAAAGAAACGTTTAATTCAATGCGTCCTTTTTCCACTTTATGTTGTTAAAAAGGGCTAATCGGAAAGGTAGCCGTGGGGAAACAATTATTAGGACGATCACGTGATAATTCTGCGAATAGCTTTTCTGTCTTAACAGAGGCATTCGATGTGCATCGTGAGAAAAAGGGCTTTTATGCCATATGAGCCACCGCGTTAAAAGACGTACATAAGCGCCCAGCGAAGATTCAGATCAGACTGCGCATTCGTGCAGTCTGATCAGAATCTTCACTGGGCGCATGTTTGATAGACAAGGATGCAAAATTTCTTCATGCGGACAACGAAGACTGATTTGAGCATGTCGAGTCTTCGTATGGTGCATATTTCAGAAGTTACATTTTCTCACGTTTAGACTCATACGTGAATAAGGTTATAGACTAAATTACCAGATGTAAATAAGCGATATTTTTTCTAAGTTTTCATAGAACATAAAGCGATATTTCATTCAGATAATTTGAACGAAATTTTAAGTTTTATTTCTGTGTAAGAAATAAGAATTACAAAACTTTTAAATTGTGTCCGCTTTCAATTATTGTCAGCAGGTTAAAATTTAATCTTTCATCTTCAGAACTTCTTTGATATGTTTCCACGGGTTGGATCTGCTCCTCTTCTTAATAAACAAAACGGTTTCATAAATCATTTCTGAGGTTTTATACAGAAACACAATTTATTCAGAATTCAGACAACCTTCCCCATATCACAACTAAAAGGGAGTGTGTGTGGAGGGGGGGGGGGTGGAGTGGGGGAGGGGGGGTGTGAGGGGAATCAAAAGTTATGACGAAAACTACTGCCTGAAAGCCAAAGTCATGGTTCGAGTCTGCATATCGATGAAAATGTCAACAATCATTCTTCCCTGCCTGGTCCCGTCACCAATTTTACTTTAGCTTTTTATTTGTTTCAGATTATCCACTGCAGTCACAGACTTTTCCTGTCGGTTCCATCGATAACGCTCAATGACTTTCTACCAAGTATTGTCTGTATAAGGAAGGAACGAACAGGAGACGACAAACTCTATGGCTGTTTTCTGTTATTTATTTATTGACAAATTAAAATAAAAATAAATAAACATACACGGGTTTGTATCATTTTTCATTACTTACTGTTGTTACCTCATACCTGAGCGAAAAAAAGTCCCGATAAAACTGGAGCAGTTCGATTATTGTCTGCACAGTTTACCTTTTTGATTCAGATACTAATTTGAGTGGTGGTTGGGTGAGGCAAAGGTGTCGTGTACCTTACGTCACCAGGGCGTCCAACTGATATTAATTTACAGTTGGGCAAGGCTTACGATCCTTGCTGCAGGTACGGGTAGATGGGGATGTTCTTATTTCTTCTGTTTCTTCACTTTCATTCATTTTCCTTTTTCCCCTGATCCGCTCTTTCATCTCCGCTACTATCTCTTCTACCACTCTTCTCCCTTTCTCTGGGAGACGACACAAAATGACCCTCAATGGTTGACGTGTCGTTAAACCCCAACACAAACGAAAAAACTATTATGAGTGGCATGAATACCCGTTCAGGGGAGACAAAACTGTCGAAATTGATTTGTATCCCTTCTGAAAAGATATCTAGTCTAAAAGGAAAGAATTTATTTATGAAAATGGGTCTACTCTGAAAGGAAAAAAATTGCTCCCCTTGGGAGCAAATTCTTTCCTTTCAGAGTAGATCCCTTTTCAGAAGAGGATGGTGTGCAGGGGAGCAAAGAGGACGTAACAAACGTTATTTCCCTTCTTAAAAATGACAGAAAATCCAGTCTCTTTAAACGGTTTATATATGTGATGCACCGTGCGAAAACGTACATTCTGACATGTGCACATAATGAAGACACAAATCAGACTACGCAACAGCTCAGTCTGAAAAGAGTTTTCCTTGTCGTTTATTGCATCCTTGGCTATCCAAACTGCGCCCAATGAAGGTTCTGACCAGACTGCGCGAATGCGCATGCTGAACTGAATCTTCACTGGGCGCACATGATTGAAGGTACGTTTTCTGACGTTGACTCTCATATGGTTTTGCTGACTGATCTGGATCTATACTGTTCACATGTACCCCGACAGCTTCCTTATGCAACGCGCGGCTCATTTCTTTAGGGAAATTAATACCGCTTCAGAAGAAATAACTCTTAACCCATGTCATGCTGAATAAATTAAGATGCCACACCCACTTGTAATTTTCAGCTAATCAGATTACTTGATCCAAGTTGTTCATACAAATTCAAATACTTAATGACAAACAGTGCAGATCCAGATCAGTTGGCTTCTTCAGAAGCCCACTGATCTGGAGTTGCACTGTTTACAAAGGCAGGGTATATCCTGGTTCAGCAGGACAATGGTTAAATTGAATTCTTTTGCATCCCTTCTGAAAAGGTGGCTATTCAAAAGGAGAGGATTTGCTCCGCGTGGAAGCAATTTTCCCCTTTTAAAAAAGACCAATTATCAGATGATGCTTCGCGTGAAAGCGAGCAAACGAAGTTACACAAATTGTGTCTCCCTGTAGCAATGTCAAAAATCCCATTACGAAAACACGCCTATTCAACTATATTGAAAATTTTACCACCAAAAAAATGAAAATTTTCAGATAAAAAATTCTGATATTTTTCATATTTCTGCACAAAACATAGATTGTGGGTACTCGTTAGAACCGCCTCGACGAGGCGTTTCTAACGAGTACCCACAATCTATATTTTGAGCAGAAATAAGAAAAATAATGTATACCCCTGTAAACCCCAGTTTTACTATATAAAAGTGGGGTTTAAGGGGGTCAAAATTATATAGGTATGTTTTCGTAATGTACCCAAGTCCCAAGGTTATAAACTTTTTTTGTCATGCGCTAGTCAGGCTGAGCATGTTTGTCCTTTTAATAAATCTCAAATTACTAACATTTGCAAATTCTTTCTAGCTAAACTAGCCAACAGTATTTGGCATTTTCATATTTATTAGCAGAGAAACTTTCATGCTCAGCTAGAGCATGAAAGTTTCTCTGCTAATAAATATGAAAATGCAACTACTGTTGGCATTTTTATATTTCATAGATATGAAAATGCCAATTATTGTTCTCATACCTATATGCAGAGAACATTTAATGCTCAGCTCAATGGAGCATGAAAATGGGTCTACTCAGTCTGGTCAGGATCTTTGCTGTCCGCCTACACAATATTGGGACTTTGTTGTAGATATAGGACTAATAGGGTACATCTTGACCGACGCGTGGCTGTGCAAACTGGCCTGGGGCTTTACTATTCGTCTATGCCGTGAGTGTGTTTTTGTCACCTGGTGTCCCATTCCAAAAACATAACAAGAGAATTATTTTGTACCTCACAGACACAGTATAACAAACACTACAAAATAGTATAGAGGATGTCAAGGAATAACCTCAATCACAGAATACAGCCTACCTATGACACCAAAGGATAGAGAAAACAAACCATAGCATTACAGAGGCCACAAACCAAAGAAAGACATTCAACAGCCAGCTGCATCTTCCACAACAAGATGATAAGAATACTACTGTGCTTTCAACATCTTTCAGCAAGTCGGTGTTTGCTTGGTGTTTTACACAGAAGAAGTAAATTTGCAAATTTTTGTTATGATTTAATGCAAAATCATTTGTCGTAACTATCTATGCACAAAAAAATATTCTAGCCATTTTTTTTTTAATCAAATAGTTTCACTTTTTTCCATTGTAAAAAGAAATGCAGGTTATGCAGAAATCTGCAGGGTAGGTAAATTGGAGCAGATTTTCAACAAGTTTCGCTTGTTCATTTTTTCTGCAATTTTCACAATACTGTTGTGAAACATCGATAATTCAAATTCAGCAAAGAAAAATAAAAAAAAATATGTTTTTTGACAAAAATTCAAAACAAAAATCGCTTTACTATAAAAATTGCATAGGTCAGACCAATGTTTGGCCGTAAATTTAATTTTAGGTTACGTATTTGAGAACAAAACACAGAAATAGGAAATATAAATGGTTTCTGATAAGATATGGTCAATCAGAACAAAATATTTTCATTAAAAATAAAACGCAAAGCAAAAAAAAAAAAAAAAAAAAAAACGACTTTCTGAAAGATGTCGAAAGCACAGTAGACAGGATCCAGTAAACAATATTAAGGCAATGAACAGGACAAAAATGGCAAAAGACCTGCCGTGGCTATTGATTGTTCAAACAGATATGGATTATTTTCTCGTCTTCCTCTGATGCAATGCATTATGCATATACGACTAGTTATAGCAAAACCAACAAGGTTGGACAGACACAACAAAGACATAAAACATTCTGCACATGTGCACAATGTCAGGGAACTAACTGTTTGCATAATTATACAAGCCTCAACTGAAGAAAACGTACCTTCTGATACATACGCCCAACGTATATTCAAATCACCCTGCACATCCGCGCAGGCTGATCTGAATCTTCATTGGGCGCACATGTTCGAAGGTACGCTCTCTGACTTTGCTGCTAATATAATCTATTAATAGATCGTACGGCGGTGAACAAGATATGTTTTCGTTGTTTATATACGAGTATTTTATTGCGTTGTTGCTCAATCTAAAGGGAAGGTAAGTCACAAAAACTGTCTCCTTTGTGCAATGTGGCGGAAATTCGGACAGATGTATTATTAAGTCACCTTAAATCCTGAAAGTGTGGTCTTTGGAAATAACGCTTGAACATACGAGTCGTAGCACACTAAGGTGCGTCACTGCTCCATAATCGTAACGAAAGAACATCCTCGACTTAACTTTCTTCCTTTCCAAGTGTCACTATTGATGCGTGCATTTTCGGGGAATAATTTGAAACGCAACGTGAGAAGGCATAACTTCTGACATATGCGCCCAACAAAGAATCAAATAGGCCTGCGCATGCGCGCAGTCTAATCAGTATGACCGTTGTCCCCGTGCTTCTCTATAGCGCAGTTTATATTTTGTGGTCCTTTATGATCATTGGGTCCATTCCAGGATCTTTATTTTTAAATTTGTGCGAGGATCGCTGATAATGTATAATATATATACTGAAAGGAAAAAGAAACGCAGGGTAGAGTTTTTTCCTTCTTATTTTAACCATTTTTTACGGTGTTTACTATAGCCATACACTTTTACAGATTGTCCTGTGAATGTGAACCGCGGGTATACGAGTCTTTGGTCGATGTGCTATCTACCCAGTGTGTGAAATCATTCAACCGTGCACTACACAATGCATTACACGGACAATACGGAAAGCCAAAATTTCGTGCAAAACAAGCATGTTTAAACCTTCAGCACAAGATTTCCTCACACCATTTGGTACACTTCAACGATACACAACGCTCTTCGATTCTTTTACCGATTTTTCTTTTCATTTTTACGCTACTTTGAACTATTTTTTCAATCATGGTACGATTGACTGATGTTCAGAGGGGTAGGGCAATTGCGTTGCTGATGCAGGGTCAGAGGCAACAGCAAGTTGCCAATCATTTTGGGGTTAACGTCTCAACAATTGAACGTCTTGTTAGACGTTTAAGGGAGACAGGGCATTTAGCAGACCGACCGCGGTCTGGGCGTCCACGCGTGACGTCGCGACGTCGCGACAGGACAATCCGTCTGGCACATTTGCGGAATCGTCATCTCACTGCTACCGAAACTGCCCTTAATACAGGAGGTACGCATAATCGACAAATTTCTCCGAAGACTGTTGGAAGTCGACTGCGTGAGATTGGTCTTCGAGCTCGTCGTCCATACGTTGGTCTGCCTCTGACCCAGGCACGTAGGTTGCGTCGTATGGCGGGTTGACGGCGAATGCGCCCAGGCTATTTCCGATGAGGCAGTGGAGACGAGTTCTTTTTACGGACGAGTCTAGGTTCCCTCTCTATCGCGCAGATGGTCGACGTCGTGTGTACCGACGTCGCGGAGAACGCTTTGCCGACGCCTGTGTTGTCGAACGGGATCGGTTTGGGGGTGGCTCCGTTATGGTCTGGGCAGGCATTGCTCGGGGGATAAAATCACAGTTGATTATTGTTGCGGGCAATATGACCGCAGTAAGGTATAGGGATGAGATCTTGCGTCCTGTTGCAGACCCGCTTGTGCAGCAACGTAATCTGATTCTGCAGCAGGACAATGCCCGACCACATGTTGCCCGAGTTTGTCAGGATTTTCTGGCAAACAATAACATCGCACCACTAGCATGGCCACCGTACAGTCCAGATTTGACCCCAATAGAGCACATGTGGGATGAGCTGGACAGAAGGGTTAGGAAGCGCCGAAATCCCCCCGCAACTCTCGCACAACTAAGGAATGCGTTAATCGATGAATGGAATAACATCCCGATGCGAACTGTCAGTGCTTTGGTTAACTCTATCCAAAGGAGAATTAGGGCAGCAACGGCAGCAAGAAGGGGGCAAGATTTGGGGGGTAGCTACCAATGAACTTCAATAACTCGAGACTTGTTGATCACAAACCAATGAAATTTGGAACTTTTGTTCTATACATGTACCGTTTTGTAATCATAGTAAAATATTTAACAAACTTTTTCAGACTTGAATGAAATTTAGGAATAAAATTTACCCTGCGTTTCTTTTTCCTTTCAGTATATGTAAAAAAGAATTGGCCGATAGTAGCTTGTCTGGCCCAGAAAACATAAATACTAAAGGAGTTTTCAGTTAGCTGTGCGTGTTTATTGATCTTAAATGTTGTTCCTTTTTTGAATCTATTGTTACGTTGCTGGAATATATACTCAGTTTTGACAGCGTGCATCTTAAAATAAAGGCAAGATATTATGTTATATGCAAGAAGGAATACGAAACGGTCCCTAAATTGAGCCGTAGCGTTAAAAAAAAGTACCTCCGTACATTTGCGCCCAGTGAAGATTCAGATCAGCCTGCGCATTCGCGCAGTCTGATCAGAACCTTCACCGGACGCACTTTGTTTAACCAAGGATGCAAAGTTTCTTCATGCGGACAACGAAGACTTTGATCAGACTGCACGGATGCGCAGGCTTATTTGAATCGTTGCTGGGCGCACAACGTCAGTAGGTACGTTTCCTCACGCTTTGGCTTAATTTTGAATCGATACTGGTACAAACAGATTCAAATGTAATGCTTTTATTGGTTTTCTCATGCAATCTAAAGACATGTCAAAGTCTGGAAAAAAAACTTTACTGAAACGTTTGAATACTGACCATAATATGCGCCGAGGCATAGCATTTTCTACAAGATTGCATGTTTACCCAGTCTGTTCAGAGTCTTCGCAGGGTACTCTGAAGGTAGCCAAGGATACAATATTGTAAAAAATTCCCGTAGATTTTACGGTAAATACTGGCAACTGGCTGCCAGTGCCTTTACCGTAAATATTTTTACGGGGGCCCGTAGAACTTTAACAGGAATTTTGTCATAGGATGGGGTAAGGATGAGTAAGCTTAAGGCAGGATGTGGTAGCTCATATCCTTGTTATGTCCTATACGTTACCTACTTTGCCCTACACTGCTCTACCATGCGTAATTTACTGTAAATAATCCACAGGCGCCAGTAAAATGTACGGTACATGTAAAATCTACAAGATTTTTTTACAGTGAAACCGTATTTAAGCGGACAGAGAAGTCTCAGATCAACATGCGCAGATATGCAGGCTGGTCTGGGTCTTCGCTGGCGGCATTGCAATCTTGAGGGGAAACGCTGTGCCCTGGTTTAATTTTAGTAATATTAAAGCTAACAAAGTGTAATGCAAGTACATGAATACTTTTAAGAAACCGATTCTTCGATATATCTGCATTGCTTGCAGTTTGATGATTTGGTGTCAGTTTAAATAGTGAACAGACCGGTCCAGCTTCACAGATGGACGATTCCACTGCTTAATACTAAGCATAAAATTCTTAAAGAGGATTTTGAAAACTGAAAATCGTTACAAAAATGTAAATTTAGCCCAATTCTTTTTTTTTTTTTTTTTTTCAGTTTGCAAATGACACATTTTGTTTTGTAAAAAGAGGAGAAGGAGGGATCGACCTAACTTTCCGATCCTCCTCTTTTTCCGCCACTGTAAATAAACCGTAAATGCTAAGCTTTACGTTTTGATATGGAAATGTATAACAATTTGTGTGATTTGGCTCACCTTTACATGTATAGCCTCTCATAAAAATGATATTGGAAAGCAGCGTAGACCCTGATCAAACGCCGCAGATCGCGGCGTCTGATCAGGGTCTACACTGCCTGCAATAAAATTAGAAAATCTCAATACGATATAAAAACAACGGTGGCAGTTTCTATACATGTATAACGCCCCTTTGAAATGCAATGTACCCTTCCAAAGTTAATGATAAAAGAGTTCATTGAGAATATTTAACTTTAAAGTGAACCTGTCATGAACATTATGTATTAAGATTGTTCGAGCTTTACACTATACAGTACTATTTCCGGGTTAAATGCCTAAGGTCAGCATATACTTCCGGTTAGTCGACATGCAATGGTCTAGATGATTAGGACAGTTCAAGAAAAGCTGAACCTAGTCAAAAGAAAATTACCTTTTGAGTGTTTCACGTTCGTACAATTTACACGCAACCAATCAATGGAATTCAAGTTGGTAAAAATGGCAAAACAGCTTCTCGAAGCTCAGGAAAGACAAAAGGCTAAAAGTATATTAGACGGAATCCAAAGCTGTTTTACAAGTAATGAATTAGATAGAATTGAGTAAGATAAAGAAATATTAGTGCGACTTAAACTAGTTGGGCTCTGCTGAGTAAATATCAGACTTGACCCCAAATATACGCCATACTAAGCCGGATGGCTGGCTTAGTATGGTGTACATTTGGGGTCAACAGTCAGATTTGGTAAAAAAAGACTTTTGACCCCATCCGGCTTAGTATGGTGTACATTTGCGGTCATTAGTCTGAATTTTACTGAGAAGGGCCAAACTAGTTTTAGTCGCACTAACATTTCTGAATCTCGCTTAATCTCACTTAGTCAGATTATAAGAACGATTATCCTTGACTTGGACTTCGTAATGCGTATACAAAGTGCAACTCAAGAAAGTGGCCTTTACACCAGGTACAGTCTGACCAAGACCTGCATTCTCCCTTGCTGACGCGCAGTATGATCACAGTCTTCGCAAGGCACTCTGTGGGTAGCAAAGGATCAAACACGTCTTCACACGGACAACGAAGGCTGATCTGAGTCTTCGCTGGGCACACATGCAGTCTTGTCAGAAATGCTATATCCCGACTCATTTTGATACATCAAACATGACAAATCATGGCTAAGAATCTTAGAAAGGAAAGCCATAGTGTCTTGTGTGTATTCATATTTTTCGTGATTTGTAGCCATATAAGCGAGAACGGAAACAATCATAGAGACGTACAGCAGCTACAATAGCATTACGAAAATACGCCTATTCAAATATATACTGAAAATTTAACCATCAAAAACTGAAAATTTTCTGATAAAAATTCTGATATTTTTTCATATTTCTGCTCAAAACATAGATTATGGGTACTCGTTAGAACCGCCTCGGCGAGGCGGTTCTAACGAGTACCCACAATCTATATTTTTAGCAGAAATAAGAAAAATAATGTATACCCCTGTAAACCCCAGTTTTACTATATAAAAGTGGGGTTTAAGGGGGTCATAATTAGTTAAGTATGTTTTCGTGATGGAAAATATGGACTCAATTCTCCAACAACCATACGTGATCAAAATCAGGGCATTGTTCCTGTCAGGAGAACGGTATCATCAATCATACCGAACTTTTTTTATTATTATTATTCAAATGTACCAAGGGATCTTAGTCTTGACTTCCGTAAATTATGCTAGGCAAGTTATTTGAATTATTTCCCGTTTGAACATGAGTCCAATATTGAACACATTGACCGATTGAGAGAACTAAGCGTAGTGCGGCCGTTGAAAGTGCCACTGCAAATTAGCGTAAAGCTGATTTTTATCAGAACATGGAAGCAAAAGAATATCTTTACAAAATAATGAAATTATATTACTGTAAAGCCAGGCCCAGTCAGTATTAGAACATTTCAGGGATATTATCTTTTGACAAATTTGCATCCAAATTTGGCAAGATGCATGTTTCAGAACAGTTTTAAGTTTTAACCCATTTATGCCGAACGGACTATTCTACCTTTTCTTTTTGGACCAGTCCATTTCCAACAGAAAAGAGGCTGGTTAATTTTTACTACCATGTTTTATAGAAAGTTCTGTATTCAATGCAAACAGTGTAGACCCTAATCAGACACCACATTCTGTGGCGTCTGATCTGAATCTATATTGTTTGCCAATGCCCCTTTTATGGGACGGTAGGAATAACTTGGTTAAACTGGTGACTATGGGGAATATAGGCATTCGATTCAAAAACAGATGGAGGCATTAAGATTAAATTATATCCAGTTGAAATAATTAAAAAAAACAGTTAACAGGAAAATACCCCTCCCTTCTACTCCCACCCCCACCCCCACCCCCCAACACACACACACTAGGTATGAAACACAATAAATATATAATTATTTACTTATTGATTTTCATATAATTCCTGTGGAGTCCGATCTTGGTCTTCACTGCGCCTGATCAGTCTACACTGTTAACATTAAATACAGAAATTTCCGTAAAATATGGTTTAATAAAAACAATAAAAACTAACCAGACACTTATATTGGAAGTGGATCGTTTCGAATAGTACAGGTAGAATAGTCAATTCAGCATAAATTGGATAAAGGTAAAAAGGATGCGAAGGAAACAAATCTGACTTTCCACCACTGAATTTGAACACGCCCACTGCTGCAACATCGGTGCCAGACAACGTCTATAGAACTGAATGGTAAAGAGTGTAGATACATCTACACTGTTTGCAGAGGTACAAGTTTTGGCCTGCAGGGCGGAAAAGATTAGAGGGAAACACTCATTAATTCAGTTTATGCTTGAAAATGTTCAGCTTTAGAAAACAAGAATTTCGATGCAAATTAGGTCAGACTCGATCAAAAAATAAGAAAGGTATTGAAGTTTATTTTTTATAATTGTGAGGATGGATACCGCCATTTTGAATAACCCATTAAGAAACACGCCTATTCAAATATACTGAAAATTTTACCACAATGACAAAAAAAAAAAAAAAAAAAATGAAAATTTTCAGATAAAAATTCTGATATTTTTTCATATTTCTGCTCATAACATTGATTGTGGGTACTCTTTAGAACACACTCTATGTTTTTGAGAAGAAATAAGAAAAATAATGTATACCCCTGTAAACCCCTGTTTTACTATATAAAAGTGGGGTTTAAGGGGGGTCAAAATTTGTTTTCGTGATGTTTACTGCAAAAACAAAAAAATGACCTGGGTTATTAGTTATTAGTATTGTCTTGAACATCTAATGAGATTCCAAAAACTTATGTATTTGTAAAGAAATGGCAAATATATATCTCTATAATAACAAACTTTACTGTAGCACCTGGTTATGACCCTTATCACAGAACAATAAATGATTACATCGCTATAGAATGAATTAAATTTTGGTGTGAATTATATTTTTCTGGGAGAAACGTAAATTTATACCACGATGGGAAGCAAAGTAGCAGTTAAATTCCGCCGAGTGGTTTAGGAGGAGATAGCGTCAAGAACGGACAGGCCGATGGTCGGACTGACGGATGGACGGAGGCGCTTACAATATTACAATCGCTAAAGCATGGGGAGTATAAAGATATGCATAAACATTCTTTTGACTGAAAAAAAAAATCCGAGTGGATCATTTTTTTTTTTCTAAGACCGCTACCCCTCCCTCCTAAGTAAATAAAATACGGACTGAAAGAGGAATGTTTACGATATTTATTAAGGTGGTTATGACGTCAGTAACTCACAAAAATGGCGCCTACTATGAAATCATTTTCTAAAAGTGCAAACCAGAATGATTTTCTTATTTCCTAATCAATTTTAATGAAATGTTCAGCAAGAAGCTCAGCTTAAAAGACCTTTTAACTTTCAGACACGTTTATAAGTCCTTTATACCTTTAAGTGCAATATTTCGTACGCCTACATGATGATTTGTTAGACCGTTTTGTACGACAGTATTATATTTTACGATGTTACAACAGATCAGTAATGGCTGTTTTCTGCAACGCATTTCCATGACAATTTGTGGAATTGCATCTGTCAGTGGAAGCCTCCCAGCGGACATTTCATTGATTGTGTTTCCTATACCACTTACAGACTTGTGAAACACTTTATACCATATAACGTGCAGCACACAAAAAAAGGTCTTTATGCAATTTGCGGACAACGAAGGTCCTGATCAGCCTGCGCAGTCGCGCAGGCTGATCAGGACCTTCGTTGTCCGCTTACACTATCAGGGGATACTGTAGTATATTCCGATGAACAGATATAATACTCAGGTCAGACTGCACAGATGCGCATGTTGATCCAGACCTACGTTGTCAGCAAATTGCAGGAGGACCCTTTTTGATGCGTTGAGCATTATATTATTAAAGCAGCGATAAGCTGCGTCATGTCATCAGAAAATATGCCTTATGTCAAGTGCAGACGGGGATGTCCGCACCAACCTGCGCATCTGGTAAAATAATCCTTTTGTCAACAGCTACAAGTGCGGGCAAGAAAAGGCCCCAGCCATGCCTCTGGGATAAGCAGGCTGGTCTGGATTTTCGCTGTTCGAATATCCCATAAGATAAGCTTTACGGAGACGGGGCTAAGTTCAGAAACACTATTCTTGAATAAACGAAAATGGAAATATTTATGAGTTCCGGAATAAGATATTTTAGGTAATTGTTTCAGACAATTTTTATTGGCCCCCGATGATGAAATCATCCTGAATCATAGTAGAATACTGCAAACTGCTATGAGCAAAAGCTAATTTATTTTCATGAATAACAATTTCAGAAAACAGTGGAACTCTAATGGCTCCAACATTTTTGGGACCATAGAAAGTATTTTCTAAACATGGATAGTTTGAGCCATTGAGGGTTAATCATAGTGCCAAGTCAGAAGGCATTTGGGGACAATATGCCCGTCTATAAAATAATGTTATGTTGAGTATACTTATTAAAACCGCCTCCATGAGGCGATTCTAATGAATATACACAGTATACATTTTCATGATGAATTAAGAAACATTCCCTTAAATATCCCTAAATACATGTATAAATTTTCTTGAGCGACTTGAAGAATCTCCTAGGAACTAAAAACGAGTTCGAATTCGACGATAAATGCGCCATGAGTCTTCGAGTCATTTAAAGTTTCACTGTATTTTCATAATGTTATCAAATGTACATTATGTACATCAAGACGTTTCGTCATCATCTATAATGAAAATCAGTGTGTGTCCGGTCATTATAGAGTATGTGTAACGCTAGGTGAAAATCCAGAGTTTTGCTATTTGAAAACCACTTTAAATTTCTATTTTGGTATTTCTATCAACGCTCTGATCTACATAAATCTGTCTTACTGTGCCTAATAAACAAACCATCCTCATTTCCCTGCATTATAAAGTGAAAACTCCAAAGCATAAATAGCTCCAGATAAAAGGGCAATGCAGGACTTAAGCATTTCTATGAAAGTTAGAATACTAGAGAAGTGAAAATTCCTGTGAAAATTAGACAAAGCAGGGTTTTATTATGTATATATTTTGCTAACACACACACACACACATACACAACGCGAGCGCATGCGCGCGCGCGAACACACACGTTTTTCCACTTAGCCCTTTAAGATCCGAAATCTGGACCATGAATTCTGTTTCCTGTGAACAATTTAAGACGCAGTCATCTTGGAATGACATATACATGAGGTGGACCAGATATTAATCTATATGCACATGCAAATGTAACACAGAAAGCAGAAAATATCCGAATGTTTTCTAATAAAACATCCCAAATGATTTATGGGTTCATGACGAATCCGACAGCTAATGCTGTTGAGGTCAAACACTGTCAGAACAAGCATTGATTTCCCCAATAATGTTCTACAAGTTACCGTCTCTACCCTAAGTATTCGGATACAGAGTCCATAGCAAACAGTGTAGCCCCAGATCAGACGCCGCAGAACGCCATAGTGCCTTCACATACTTAATGGCAAACAGAGCAGATCCAGACCAGTTGACTTCTTCAGAAGCCAACTGATCTGGATCTACACTGTTTGCAAAGGCAGGGTATATCCGGATTCAGCAGGACAAGGGTTAAGCTACCATGCCCACTTCTAATTGTCATCTTATCAGATTACTTAATCCAGAATGTTTATATTAATTCACATACTGAATGACCAAACATTGCAGACCAGGTTAGTGGCAAACCAACTGATCTGGATCTACACTGTTTGCAAAGGCAAGGTATATCCGGATTCAGCAGAACAAGGGTTAAGCTACCATGCCCACTTCTAATTGTCATCTTATCAGATTACTTAATCCAGAATGTTTATATTAATTTACATACTGAATGACCAAACAGTGCAGACCAGGTTAGTGGCAAACCAACTGATCTGGATCTACACTGTTTGCAAAAGTTTGATATATCCGGGTTCAGCAGGACCAGGGTTAAAATTTTGCAATACCAATGTCTCCTTTAATGTGCCCCACGAAATGGCAAGCGAAAAGTTGTCTTCAAGTTCAAGTACACTGTAAAACTCATGTATTTGGCGGTGAATTTATTTTGGCATTATCCGCAACCTAGGCAAAAACCGTCAAATCTACGCCAATATTCATTATTTTTTTTATAAATATATATAGTGGGGCAAACATATACACATGAAAGTATGAATGCGCCAAGATTTATTTGCAGACAACACTTCCTGTCAAACCGCCAAATTTTGATGCCACAGACATCAAGTCTTTCATAATAAATGTACTCTCCCGCACATCTGTACAGTCTCCAAAAGGCCTTTCAATCACTAGATATTTTAGGATGTACGTGTATCAAAGAAGCTCTGTGCCGATATTTTCGACACATAGCATTGAGTCTGCAAGCGGACTACAAAGTTCCAAATCAGATTGCACTTACAATGTATCTTAGCCTTTGTGACACATTTTTGCATGGCAGATAAAAATTAATGCAGTTCGCGTTTGTCACTTGCTAACAATTTTGCAGCTTATGCATTCCGCGTTGTCTGATTATATTAACTCATTTATGCCTAGTGTCCCATAAAAGGAACATTGACAAACAGTGTAGATTTAGCGACGTCTGATCAGAGTCTACACTGTCTGCATTAAGTTCAGGAATTTCTATAAAGCATAGTCATACAATCTAACCAGGCACCCTGCTATTTGAAATAGACCGGTCCCAAAAGTTATGGTAGAAGAGTCCACGCGGCATAAATGGGTTAATAAAACAGAACCCCATCAGACTGTGTAAATTTGAGACGATCCATATCTGTTTACAGGGTCTCAATATTTTTATTTTGAATAGTACGTCCAACTTGAAAAATAAAGCGCATATTAAACATGTATAACAATAAAAATATAAAAGGTTGCTTTAGGAAACAAAGAACACACAAAAGACTACGTTTTATTAAGACTCTTCATATGCAACAAGGTAGTTTGAGTGTTAACATACACCCCTAGCATGGACTGCAGAGGTACTCGATATCCCAAAGGAAATAAAACTATAAACTGCAAGTCTGAATTTTGTTTACCGGCACACGAACAGTTCGAACCAAGATTAAACTCAACGGTTTCGATCAGTGTATCTATTCAAAGGAGTCTTTATAGAAATTGTCTGAGTGTGCACTGTTTATATCATGGCAAATAGAGCTAGCCATGTTCCGAATCCGTGTACTTCGTCTTCTGATCTGAGTGTACACTAGTTGCAAATGCCCATGTTGTGGACTGTAGCCATTTTTGACTCTATGAGGCTAGGTTCTATTTTTTCAGTAACATGTACAGAAATATGGTTAACAACTTTAACAATGGACAAGGAACATTAAATTCTATTTTGAACCAACGTTTTTGTCGTTTTTCCTTAGTATTAAATGCTCCGTGATACGTTTGCTTTCTTGCAAAAGATCTTCGTTATCATGATGATTTTATTTTCTTTTACTAAGTCTGCATAGTAAAAAAAAGTATGCATGCTCTATTAAAGATCGACGTCAGTTCGATACAACAATCCTTACCCGAACTGTACTGGTTTATTTATGGATTTATGGAGCGCAGTAAGTGTCATCAAAGGTCAGATAATGTCAGTATATCCATCGATTTTCCAAATAAGACGGCAATTAATAACACTAGAAAAGCATCTAGGAGCCCTGGCAGATCTCCATAATTGAATTTGTACATGACTGCTAAAGATACTCATCAAGTCGATACCATTAATCTTTCAGATATCGAATCTTCATAGAATATAGCTAATACATGTCATATATGTCATTTAATCATAAAAATGCAGAATGATGCAAACTAAATAGGAACCCCCTTTATAACGTGGTTCATTGTAGCATGATTTCGGATATAACACGGTTTAAAGGTATGCCCAAAAAATGACACATCCAAATAATGTATGGATCATATAGTAATATGACCATTTATGGTAAATGTCATATAATCTAGACATTTTTACTTGAATACCATACTGTGGTTTGTTTTAGAATTCAGCAATAAAGTAAAAATATGACCATTTATTGTAAATTTTATATTATCAATACATTTTTAACTGGATACCATGCGCTGTTTTACTTTAGAATTCAGCAATAAAGTTATAATGAATTTGTAGTATATTTGTTCCCACCACCTATGATTCCAAGCTTTTACTATATAAAGCGATATATTTTTTCCCTATGATTTTGCTTGAAAGATGAGTAGTCTTTTGTTTTTCTGGTCCTTTGTTATCATTGAACCGATACATGAGTTTTTGAAAATTTATATGAGAGTCACTGATGAGGCCAAATTGACCGAAACTAGCTCGTCTGGTCCAGAAAAATTTGATACAAGTCGTTTTCAGCTTTGTGAGTCTGTTCATTGCTCTAAATGGGCATTCCTTTTACATTCTCTTTATACAGCATTTCTCTGTGACGTCACATATTCTTGAACTGCATTAGAGTAGACCTTATATGAGACGTCTCTAACAGCTGACTCTACTAGGACGTATTGGTTCGCAGGTAGGTACGAAAACTAGCCATCGAAAACATACCTATATAATTTTGGCCCCCTGAAACCCCATTTTTATATAGTAAAACTGGGGTTTACATGGGTATACATTATTGTTCTTATTTCTGCTCAAAACATAGATTGTGGGTACTCGTTAGAACCACATAGGCGGTTCTAACGAGTACCCGCAATATCTGAGGCGGTTCAAACGAGTACCCACAATCTATGTTTTGAGCAGAAATATGAAAAATATCAGAGTTTTTATTTTTTTATCTGAAAATGTTCGGTTTTTGGAGGTGAAATTTTCTATATATTTGAATAGTTGTGTTTTCGAAATGACAATTTCATTCCAAACTGACATACCATTTTCCCCAACAGACAGCCATCTTAACGTTTAGCACCTAGATAAAATTTTCAGCAGACGACATATTGAAATATTTGTCTTATTTTTTCTAGAAAACAGGATTTGACATTTCATGCAAATCGTCACCTTGACAATTTGCATAAAATGTCAAATCCTGTTTACTGGAAAAAAAAATAAGAAAAATATCAGATATTTGTCGTCTGCTGAATTACCCCAGAGAGTGGTAAAGGTTAAGCGATATATGTGTCTACTCTATAAAATTGGCATTATGAGGCAAACTATATTCCTGGATCTCATTGCATAATAAATCACGGACTATTTGTCTGCGGACCAGTTTTCATCTGTTATGGCTTGAATTTTCCCAAAATCTCTCACGCCATGTAAGCACACACATACAGCCTTAGAATTAGTTCTTCCTCCTGGGAAGGAAAAATCAATAGCACCAAATATCAGGAATTATAAATACAACTTACAGTCGATGCTCTTTTGAGAACATCTTCCTTACAAAATGTTGAGTCACAACAAATAATGCTACGAAAGCCCAATTCCGCAGCTCAGTGATACGCGCATGCGCAAAACAATATGTACGGTCAAGCATGTCTTAACGCTCTGTATGCTGGGTACAAAATTCAGCAAACGACATTTTAAATTATTATTTTTTTTTTTTTTTTTTCACAACAAAATAGATTTAACATTTCATGCAATTGTCTATAAGGAGACAATTTGAATGAACTGTCAAAGACTATTTTCTGCGAAAAAAATATAAAAGAGAGTGGTAAAGATTTAACTGAACCCGCGCCATCAGTTATCCTCATTAAGAACCCAGTTTTTTTTTTTTTTTGTTTTTTTTTTTTTTTGTTTTTTTTTTTTTTGTTTTGTTATATATTTATCTATGTGTTTATTAACTAATTAAATAATTTATTTATTTATTTTTGTTTTGTTGTGTATTTTGCGGATTCCTTAAGAGTGAAATAAGTGTAATTTCACCTGTGGTACGTGGACTGGATACGCCTGGTAGAGTTCCATCTATTTTCACAAGGGAGACAACTATTGTTACTTCCTCTTTGCGTTCCAGCCCCACAAGTCCCTTCTGAAAAAGGGTCTACTCTGTAAGAAAAGAGTTTGTTCCCTTTTGGGGGAGCAAATTCTTTTCTTGTAGAGTAGATCCCTTTTCAGAAGGGAGGAAAAACTAGAGACTTGACAGAGTTGCTTCACTTGATAGTGCATCATTACTCTTAGGCAAAGGCCTGTTTCGGCCAATCATTTTTTACCCATTTACAGTTACATGCTACTCTAGACAGATTTCTCAATATAAAATGAGCAGCACACAACCTACAATAAGACATGTATGACCAGGAAATACTCAGATAAGCTTGAACATCCACCAAGTATGGCAAGTGTTGTCGTTTATCCGTCTTTGGATAGCTCGGAGGCAGTAGAAAGCACATGCGATTAGCAAAGACCGATCAGACTGCGCGGATGCGCAGGCTGATCTGAGTCTTCGCTGATCGTACAAGTTTTATTATAGGTTTTGTCGAAGGCCGGCTCAAATGCCTTTTTATTACTTTAGTTACTACAAGTAATTTGTTTTAATCTGCTGATAAAACAAATGCACTTCAGAAGGTATTTTCAGGGCCTGCACGGACTATAAAGGCCGAGATCAGGCTACGGTAAAATCAAGGCCTCCTATGTCCCCTTACAGAATGATTGGATAGGGAAGGAGTATACCGACGGACAGCAAACTCCCCAAATCTAACCGCGTATCCAGTATATATACATTATCGTAATATGTCGTTCGAATGTCGTATGACGTCGCAGCGGCATCTGAACAGCGTTTTTTTTTTACGATAGTGCGTGTTTGTTGGGTATGCACTCCAATATGCATGTGCCGCAAATATCTGTTTTCTACATGACGAGGTTTACTATATATTACACGTATTATAATGCTATTTCTGGGTTGCGTAAAGACACGCAATACATGGTCCCAGTCGCATAAAATGAGCCAGTTCACGATGAAACCTGAAATCAGACTTGTGCGACCAGCGAAGACTCAGATCAGCTTGTGCATCCGCACAGTCTGATCAAAGTCTTTGCTGATCACATGTGCCTTCTACCGTCTCCATGCTATCCAAAGAGGGATAAACGAGAACTATACCCGGGCGGAGTACATGCTGATCTGAGTCTTTGCTGATTACACGGGTCTTTTTGTAGGTTTTGGCGAGCGCTGGCTCAAATATGACGCAACTAGATAAAAGAGCCTAGATTTCACAAGTGGTCAAAGAAGACCTATATTAGTTTGCAGATTTGGTAGATCAGATCAACTCGGGAATTTGTTGCTCGCTTACAGATCCAGTATATTTTAAAATGTATCGGTGAACTGCTATTTTCCATAATCCAACCCGGCGTCTGATTTGGGTCGAACATTTATGTCATTCCTACGCCAACATAACTAGTAATATTTCTGGGGAATAAGTTGCTCCTCTAATATCCTACAAACATGGCTAAGAGTTATTCTATTTGAGTTTCGTTCTTTGTTTCAAAGGGCAACTTTTATAGATGTTATTGATATATTTGCTTCGAATCACAACAAACAGACGGCACAAAAACGTGTACCGTCCAGACCAGAATGTCCATCCACAGCCAGACTACGGCCGTCCTTAGGCCTCTTCGCTACATGTTAATGGAGCCTTCCCAGCGGGCACACGACGTTGAAACAATATCGATTCAACATTGATTCAACATCTTGAGGTTGAATTAACGTTGTAGCAAAGTTTGTGTCCGCTGGGTTGGTTCTATAGAATCGTGATCAAGTCTACAACCATTCCTCAGTGTTGAAGTCTACCGAAAATTTAAGATATTGAATAATAAGATATATTTAAATCAATTAAAATAAATAGTTTATGTAACTTTAGTAGACGGTATCGGGCTGTACTTATCAATTTCATCGTTGAAAATCAGCTTTTATATGAAAGCGCAAAATGTGCTTTGCAAATCTCGATCCTAAAAGTTAAAGTCGACCTTAACTTAAAGAACGATTGTAAACTCCTGCACCCAGGCTATACGAATCCGCAGGTTGGTCTAGTTCTTTGCATTTCGCTCATGTATTTGACTCAAGTCAGTTATAGGGTTTCAACATATTTCTCTTAGAAGAACGTAATTTTGTCTCTCCACTGTATGAGTACCGTGAACGACAGCGAAACTGGGGAGTCTTCCTTTAGCCAAATAATCATTATGCTGTTCTTTCCAGTAACACCTAATAGAATTGCATTGGATTGTCTGTGAATTATGCTTGAATATTCTTGTCAGGAGAGGATTACTTTGTTTAATCAGTAGTGTAATGCTTTAGAATTGTAGGTATACATGTTTGTATTTCTTGTTAAATGATAATATTTAATAATAATAATAATAATAATAATAATAATAATAATAAAGTAATAATAATAATAATAATAATACATTCTAAATCTAATACAGTATAATGGCATTTCACTGAATAGGTGCAACAGGGTAGAATATCACATTAATCTAAAGAATTAGTTTAGTCATATCCAAATAAGAACTTTTACTTATAGACTGTGTCTGATACTGGTTATTGATGAGAACCGAAACTGTCACTATAAGTGAACATTTCGATAGCATTTGTTCCCAAAGAGGTTGCTGTTAAAATAAATTTTCTTTCGTAATTAATCATTAATGAGCAGAATGGTGTGTAAGATATGTCTTGTTATATTCTTGTTTCCTTATAGGACATACGTTTTGGATATTTGTTAGAGGCGATTCTAACAAATATCCAAAAATATGTTTCTTGAAGTATATAATACAATATTCATTAATTGTCACCTCTTTAGAAAAGATTTCGTACCAGATAAATTATCATTATAACAAATGTTGTCGTTGTATCGAGTATCGGTATAAAGGAGGTTGACTGTATATTGAAAATCATTTATTATTCTTCCGTTCTTAGTAAGGTGTTGACATTTAGCATGAAAGGTCAAAGCCTATTTCCTAGAAAAAAAAAATAGAAATATCATCAATTAGTTCTCTGCTGAATTTGCTCAAAGAAGGGTTGATTTAGATCATTCCATCGCATTGTTCATATGCTTATCACCGGAGACAATGTAAGAGCCGGAAAAGTGCCAGTGAAAATTACTGCATTTGTTATAAGGGCGATTTGAGATAATTTAGGCAGTCTGCTGTTAGAGGCTCCATATTCCTCAAAAATAGGCATTATTTTTTTTTATCCAAAAAAGGTTTAATTAATTGATAGTGATATTAATACAATCATAAAATGTGGCACCTGACAGCCTGTAAAATTTCTATTTTTGAGGAATATGGAGCCTTTAATTACCAACGTTGAATTAAAAAAAGTCATTTTAGAAGCAATTGTAAGCATCAACCAAACAAGAATCATTTTGCAAATTGTGAAAGGCTATACAGCTTGGACAACTGGATAATAGATTACGTATATAAAATCTGAAAAAAAAGACAAGACAATATTAGAGGTTTGAAAAATTACCCTGTTTGATTGAGTCTGGTTATGAGAGATACCCAGAACTACAACGTCTTTCCCCTATCGCAAACTACAATGTAGTAAAAAGCTAAGTGATGTGATATTTCAGTGAGGCAACGATGTAAAAGTGACCGCTGTCCTCCATCCTTACTGTTGTTTTTGTTGTTCTTGGTGGTGGTGGTGGTGGTGGTGGTGATGGTGGTGTGTGTGTGTGTGTGTGTGTGTGTGTGTGTGTGTGTGTGTGTGTGTGTGTGTGTGTGTGTGTGTGTGTGCGAGAGAGAGAGAGAGAGAGCTATGATCTTCGCAATTTACTGCTTTTCTATGTTTTATAGACTGCTTTAGATGCCGTTTTAGAATGTTAAGGACCAAGAGACTGATTACTTTCCAATAAGCTTCCATTATAGCATTTGGCTCATGTCTGATCCTCACAATATTCCTTGACGTTCAAATATGGCCTCAAATTAACTGCTAGTATAGGACCGACAAAATACAGTCGACTATCGTTATGTCGAATTCCAAGAGGCTCTCTGAAACATATCGAGATATCCGTACTTCGAAATATCAGAGTTACGGAAGTGAGGAAAACAATAAATCGAACAACCACATTTAACATTGAATATGTAATTTGACTCCTGAAGTTAGAGATACATTGAAAATATTGTGGAAAAGAGGAGAAATTGCTCCTTAGGAGCAATTTCTCCTCTTTTCCACAATATTTTGTTACCGTTTCTTAGATTTCCATGTTAAAACAGGGACCAGAATTTCACTTCGAGATAAGCGGTTATTCGAGATAAGCGAGATCGAGATAATGAGAGTCGACTGTACATTACAGGCGTCTTTCAGCACGTAAGGCACGTTTTGACCTTGGACATATGAAACTAACAAAACATACCTTCTAACGAGCGCCCAACGAATTGAGTCGAACTGCGCTTGCGCGCAGTCTGGTCAGGGTATTCGTTGTCCGCATAAAGAAACGTTCATCCTTAGCAATTCAAAATGCGCACAGCGAAGCTTCTGATTAAATGCGCAGTCTGGTCTGAATTTTCGCTTGGCGCATATGTCCGAACGAAATGATAAATCTAGATTAAGTCTGAAATTAAGCAAAATATTCAAACAGTCCCTTCTATTATTGTTTGATCAGAGCTCACCTTTACGAAATATGGCTCTTTTCTTCCATATACCCTCTTTTGCTGGTTCAATCACGAAAACATGCCTATATAATTTTGACCCCCTTAAACTCCACTTTTATAAAGTAAAATTGGGGTTTATAGGGGTATACCTATAAACCTATAAAAGTGGAGTTTATAGGGGTATACCTTTTTTTTCTTATTTCTGATCAAAACATAGATTGTGGGTACCCGTTACCCGTTAGAACCGCCCCGCCGAGGCGGTTCTAACGAGTACCCACAATCTATATTTTGAGCAGAAACGTGAAAAATATCAGAATTTTTTATCTGAAGATTTTCATTTTTTTCTGGTAAAATTTTCAGTATATTTGAATAGGCATGTTTTCGTAATGTAATCGTCACCATCTAATTGGTACTCTGCTACCTTTTAATTTTCGCGTTAAACTTATGTGTTGTATTATTTGCTTTTATTATTATAATTATTAATATTATTATTATTTCTCCTTATCATCTTTTAGCATTTTACTCGATTTTCCCGAACATTCATTAACTATATTGTTTTAGTTTACTGAAAAGATGAAGGTGTCCCATAATTTTGTGGACCGTAAGAGCGGTACATGTATATAGAAGTAAGAATTTGAGTCCATCATGTCTTGGGCGCTTCGTATGAAAGGTGGGGCCCAACCTTTAACTTTTGCTGCCTTACGCCTTTCCCCTAAGGGTACTCATTCACTGCTGGATGAAACATCACGAAAACACACCTATACAATTTTGACACCTTAAACCTCATTTTTATATAGTAAAACTGGGGTTTACAGGGGTATACATTATTTTTCTTATTTCTGCTCAAAAACATAATTTGTGGGTACTCATTAGAACCGCCTCGTTGAGGCGGTTCTAACGAGTACCCACAATATATGTTTTGAGCAGATACATGAAAAAAATATCAGAGTTTTTATATGAAATTCATCAGTTTTTGGAGGTGAACTTTTCTATATATTTGCATAGGCGTGTTTTCGTAATGAGAGAGAGTTTTAGCCGTGGATTTGAATCTGGTTTGAATCCGAAGTCTTCATGACCGCAGTCGAAGGCTCCTACCGCTCGGCTACGCAAACTATCACGTGATTTAGTAATGAAACATACAAAGAAAATCGATGTGCACATTACTTTTTACTTTCTTACTAATCAAAAGCATGAATATAGACTTTTTATTTAGTGGCAAACACAAGATTTTTTTTGCAGATTCCTGGAATGATAATTATAGGCCAGTCGCAAGAAAAAATACACGCGGTCTGTCACTCAGAAAAGAACTTAGCACGAATGCGTACAGCGCTTATCGGGTCGGGTTCCTCTTCTTTTATTGACGAATATAATCGGAATTTCTTAAATAGCCACGCTGGATAAGCAGCGTATATGCAGATAAGATAAACGGCTGTGTCGAAGCACAGCCTGAACATACATGTAGCATGAGCTTCTCGGTTAACCCTTCTCTTTCTGAACACGACATGCCCTGTCTTAACAAACAGTATAGATCCAGATCAGTTGGCTTCTGAAGAAGCCAACTGATTTGGATCTGCACTGTTTGTCATTAGATATGTGAATTTGTATCAAAAACCCGGATCAAGTAATCTGATTGGCTGGAAATTAGGTTGGCATGGCATCTTATTTTATTCAGCATGACAAGGGTTAAAATTTGAGTTATGGCCCGCTTTTGCGTGCTGCACCTGAGATAACATGATCCAGACGCTGGATACCGTTATATGTCAGAAAAATCTTTTCAGTGAATACGATCTTCATCAGGTAGACTGCGAACGCCCGAACAAGAAAAGTATCAAAGTAAAGGAAGAGGCCTTTTGTGGGTCATTCAACAAACTCCATTGTTTGACAGTTACAAATAACGTGTATGTAACTAATGGGGTTGTCTCACGTTGGCGTATGAGTATGCCGAGCGTTTTGAATAAAAAATGGCAAACTCTGAAAACGATTACTAACGCGTTACTTGAGCGTCGCGTACACTTAGTGTAGGTCGCTTTATGCCGGTGTACGTTTAGGCTCTAAAAATGTTTAAGCATGCATAAAGTTTCGTGGACCTCTGGCGTATGCCACATACTGTACTTTACATATAAGTTTAAGTCGAATATGGACGAGTTCAGCGCAAGTTTGAGGCACGTCGTGTACGCTACATGCAAGTTCCGATTCCCTAAGCCTTAGGTCGGACGTTGGCTGGACGCTTCTGCAACGTGCCCCAAGCATGTGTCAGTCGCATCTTTAACGTATGCAACGCACTTGTAACGTGTGTGTAACGTGCCTATGGTGGATCATAAACGTACTCTGACATTTCAGATGCTTGAGTACGATAATAGCTATGCAGATACAATTTCATGTATAGGTATAAAAGGTTTGACGTTTGGCAGTTGAACTTAAACTTTCAAGGTGCAAGACATATATATTTACAGCTACATTACTATAGGCTGCAGGGAGAGGGTTAGGAGGGCCTATGTCTTTGTCATGGCCCTACTGCAGGTCTACATATTCATCAACATCTCCACCGACATATTCGTCAACATCTCCAAGGCAGACGGAGAAGGCGAAGAAGTCAACGGACGACAAACACAAATAGCAAGCTGCGTGTGTGCTGTGTTCCTTTTATATACGCTGGTGAGGTCAGCAACGCCCGACACATGTCCCGAACACAATTTGAACACGACAAATGCTCTCCACAAGCATGCTGGTATGCCCGGTCCATGCTTGGGACACGTTCTAGATACGTCATAGATACGTCTCGACTTTTGGCTATACGTCAGTGTGCGTCATAGTCTACACTACTGGTATGCTCAAAGCGCGCGCCTACATTTGACAAGGCAGGACAAGGCCTATACGGCCAAGAATTCTAACGAGACCAGCGGGTTGGGATTAAGTTATCTTCCCAATGCGTGACAGCCCCATACGGGACCTGGTTGTGTTACACAGATGCTGAAAGAGCAACATCTCCTAACCGTTTGGTGTTTCTCTTCAAGGTGGGCGAGGGGCTGCTTCCTGCTCTGCAGTCTCACAACTATTTGACTCCAGTCCGTGGTAAACGCCAAATCAAATCTAGACACTTTCAGGACTGTATATCTGAAAACATAATTGATAGACAATCTACTAATAATAGCAGATGCTTTAAGACTGTGCAGTGTCACTGATCTCATTTCTTCCCCGAGAACGATTATTGACTGGAACCATCTTGAAGAAAGTGTTGCGCGCGCAGAGACAGTGAATGGTTTTAGAAAAGCCGTCTCTTCATGGGACTAACGTTTATCCTAGCTCTTTCCCCGTCGCATATATGCTGAAAGGTCCTGCGACGTACACATCCAGATCCAGATCCAGAAGGTAGTTTTTCGTCTTGAGAACAGTCAATTGACGATTATATGGTTCCAGCATGATTTCACACGCACTCATGCAACAGACACAATAACATGGACGCGAAATATGAGAAATATCTTGTAGCTACAAAGATCCTTGCATAGAACCAAAAAGGCCCAAAGATGGTCTTCGTAAATAAGAAGTTGCAGTTTTTCTTTGTACTCCGGTGGTTTCAAATGTGGTGCTTGTTTTTGTCATTATTTGTTTCTTATCTCTCCTTCATCTGGTGCCTCGGGAAGGCTGTGCTTCGTGAATGTGGCATTTCCTTGATACAGTCGAATCTCAATAGCTCGAACACCGATGGCTAGTTTACCATGGCTAATTCGAACTCGTTTTTGAGTCCCTACGAAATTCTTCCGATAGATCAAGAAAACAAATATTTAAGGAAGCTTTCTTATTTCATTATGAAATTGTATGTTGTTTGTCGGCGATTCTAATGAGCACACTCAACATAAAATTATTGTGTAGAAGATCGATAGATTTCCCAGAATTATCGATATTTGCTTCTCGACCTGGCGCCTTGATTAACCTGCATTGGCTCGAACTACCCATGGCTCGAACAATTTTCCATGGTCCAAAAGGTATTCGAGCCATTGAAGTTCGACTGTATACTCACTTGATATCTTCACTTATATTGTTTGGTTTGCTGTTTTCGACATGACTAAAAGGAATGGCCACAATTATGAAGCAGAGCATTCCCAAGGCACAAACACAAGAAGAGATGAGGAACAAACAATGATAAGACACAAAGAATGTATGATCAGTCGAACCTCAATAGCTCGAACATCTTTGGGACCATGTAAATTTGTTCTAGACATGGGTAGTTCGAGCCACTGAGGGTTAATCAGGAGGCAAATCGATATAATTTAGGAAAGTCTTTTCGATCCTTTGTATAATACTGGTATGTTGAGTGTACTCATTAGAATCGCCTCGATGAGGCGATTCTAATGAGTACACACTGCGTCCATTTCATTATAAAGTAAGAAACTCCCTAAAATATCCATAGATATTTGCTTTCTTGGACTATCAAGAGAGTTTCCTATGGACTCAAAAACGAGTTCGAATTAGCCATGGTAAACGAGTCATTTGTGTTCGAGTCATTGAGGTTTTACTGTTCAACGAAAGAAAAACTGCAACAGAATAAACCGCAATATTTTATATCAGTCAGATGATTGCACATTTTATTTTGTAATACTTTTCATCTGTACTGCAAATCAGTGATTGCGAATAAGCCATAAGCCATATGCCATTTACCCTTTCACCCTTGAGTTTCTGAAATAGACTCTTCCATCTCTGAATTTGGACACATTTGGACACACCCATTGTTGTAAATAGGGGTCTAAGTAAAAAATCAAAACTGTATGGCAAACAGTGTAGATCCTGATGAGACGGCTCATTATGAGCCGTCTCATCAGGATCTACACTGTTTGCAAAAGTGTTTGTTTCGGTCTGCAGGGCTGAATTGGTTAAGCTCAAATTTCAAGCGGTTTTAATAGAAATAATAAATGGACATATTAAGCAAGTTATACATGATGGATTTTGTCTATTGTTTTATAGATCGCATCTGAAAGCCATGAAGAATGCTAATATCATCAGGGAACATTTGATCCGCAGCGTGAGAAAACGCAACGTCTGACATATGCGCCCAATAAACGAAGACTCAAATCAGCCTGCGCATCCGCGCAGTCTGATCAGAGTCTTCTTTGTCCGCATGAAGAAACTTTGCATCATTGACTATCCAAAATGCGCCAAGTGAAGATTCTGATCAGACTGTGCGGTAATGGTCTTCGCTGGGCGCACATGTCCGAAGGTGCGTTTCCAAACGTTGCGGTTCATTAATCTGTTTGGTTTCAAATGCATTATGCGTTTCAGGTCATTAATCATAGCATGTGTGTTTTTGTTGTTATCGTAATTATGAGTGGTGCTGATAAATGGGAAATATACCAAATGAGACGGATCACAGCATTTCCTACAAGATTGAACGTGCGCCCAGCGAAGACTCAGATCAGTCTTCGCTGTCTGCCTGAAGGCGCTTTGGATGCTTGGCTACCCACAGAGTGCGTTGCGAAGACTCTTATCGGACTGCGCGGATACACAGGCTGATCTGTCTTCGCTGAGCGCTCATGCAATCTTGTAGGAAATGCCCAGCTTCGGTTCAAATGCCAAATCATGACAAAGGGAAGTTCTTGTCCCCTTAAATGTGAAATCCAGTGCTGTCCAGTTATTCTGTATGGTTCAAGGCGTTCCGAGGAGGTTCCTCTGTTGCAGTTCTTCTTTGTTCGTGGGTCGGTGGGTTCATATATATATTTTACTTAAATCTATATGGGATCATTATCGGCCCAACAGCAATCCTGTCGACTCTATAAGGTCCAGTGCGAATTTAAGTAGAATGTTACCTGGATATCTTGAAAACACTTCAGCGGCAAGTATTGTCGGAACAAAGACTGCGGGGCTTTTTTCGTGTTTTGTCCTGTGCGTTGTCTTATTGTGTCTAGTGGATCATGTCAAGCATTGTGATCACCTTGATGAGGAAGGAGGAGCCGGTTGCTTGGCTTTTCTTTGGTTTGTAGCTTGTGTAATGTCTGTCATGGTTAGTGTGTTCTTCCTCTTGTTGTCATTGGTAGGCTATGTTCTGTGACTGGGGTTCTTTCTGAAAATTTTCTATACTGCTTTTATCATAGCACTTGATAAGGCGTTGTTTGTTGTTGTTGTTTTTTGTTGTTGTTTTTTTTTAACCAAAGAGTCTGTATTTTTCTTATTTCTCGACGAAAACATATATTATGGGTACTCAATATATGTTTTCGTTGAGATATAAGAGAACTATTTACCTGATACCCACTTTTATCTGGGCATATTTTATGGCATTTTGATTGATTAATTAATAAAATACGTTTTCTAAACAGTTCATGAAGGTTACTAATAAATTTAGAAAGAATGGTTATAACATGAATGGTGAAAAACTCAGAATGGTTTATTATCCGCCCTGTTACAATTGACTATGTGGCTTCCTTCTTTAATTGCACGACGGTGGGTAAGATTTCGGACTGATGACGGGCCTTCCTAAATCAGTACCCGATGGTTGGTGCCAGATGTATGTTGCTTGATCAGCACACAGTTATCTTACTGGTGATTACCTTGTGTTCTGATTTCGTTTGTTATTGAGTCCTCAGCTATGTTTCCGGAAGAAAATCATTTTTTTTATCTATGTGTTTTATTTTTGTTTTGCATGATCTTTTGTGATAAACCATTGTTGAATCAGAAGATCTTTGTATTTTAAAACTAATATGGCGAGCGGGATTGTGTAAGTCTGTAAAAGTTGAATTCCAGTATTTTTCTTCTGCTTTGTGTGTGTGTGTGTGTGTGTGTGTGTGTGTGTGTGTGTGTGTGTGTGTGTGTGTGTGTGTGTGTGCATTGCACTGGAGCGGACGTAAAACGTCCCCCATATCTTTATAAAGTCCAGTATGTATTTTCTGGTCTTTGCGATCATTGAGCCCAGACCGAAATGTTTGATGAAGCCGAATTTAGCTATTCTGGCCCAGAAAACTTTGACCTTGTTTGAGTGTCCATTGCTCTGAAGGGTCGTCATTACGAAAACATGCATATTCAATTATACTGAAAATTTTACCACCCCAAAACGAATATTTTCAGATAAAAAAAAACATCTGATATGTTTTCATATTTCTGCTCAAAACATAGATTGTTGGTACTCGTTAGAACCGACTCGGCGAGGCGGTTCTAACGAGTACTCACAACCTATGCTTTTAGCAAAAATAAGAAAAATAATGTATACCCCTGTAAACCCCAGTTTTACCATATAAAAGTGGGGTTTAAGGGATTATATAGGTATGTTTTCGTAATGTTACTTTTAGAATTATCTTCACTACAGCTAGTTTTAGTGCTTTAGTGTACTGTGGCGGCCGTAAAACATCTCCATAGTTCAGATTATAGTTTAACATTTTTATGCCCCTGCCATTTTCAATCGGGGTGGGGGGGATATAGTATCACCGCTGTCCGTACGTACGTCCGTCCCGTCCGTCCGTCTCGTACGTCACATAAATGGTTTCCGTTCGATATCTTTTGAAAAGATTAGTGTATTTGGATTCAAATTTTATACACAGGTATATAATCATAAAATGTAGGTCAAGTTCGATTTAGGGCAAAATCTACCAATTATTATGGGAGTTATGGGCCTTTTTCAGCTTGAAAAATGGTTTCCGTTCGATATCTTTTGAAAAGATTAATGTATTGGATTCATATTTTATGCACGGGTATATAATTATAAAATATAGGCCAAGTTCGATTTAGGGTAAAATCAATCAATTATTTTGGGATTTACGGCCCTTTTTCAACGTTGAAAAATAGTTTCCGTTTGATATCTTTTGAAAACATTAGTGTATTGGATTCGTATTTAATACACAGGTATATAATGATAAAATAGAGGTCAAGTTCGGTTTAGGGTAAAATTCACCCATTATTACGGGAGTTATGGCCCTTTTTCATCTTCAAAAAATGTTTTCCTTTCGATATTTTTTTAAAAGATTAGTGTATTTGGATTCGTATTTTATACACAGGTATATAATCATTAAATATAGGTCAAATTCGATTTAGGGTAAAATCCGCCAATTGTTATGAGAGTTATGGCCCTTTTTCAACTGCAGTATTTGCAAAATGCTGTGTGCGGGTGAGGATGGCCCCCTAGGCGGGGGCATCTGTGTCATCTTGACACATTTATAGTTTTATCTATGAGAGCCCATTGCAGGAATTTTAAAAATCTATAAGGAAATAATTGGCCGAAACTAGGTAGCGTGTTTGTTTGCGCATTGTTTAAAGGGTCATTCCTTTCAGAATAAATCTTTACTACAATTTAGCCTATATTTTCTGGAATTTGTGATTTTTGTGCCCATTTCGGGAATTTAGAAGTTTATATGAAGGACACTGATGAAGTCTAATTGACCGAAACTAGCTAGTCTGACAAAGAAAACATGGACATTGCCTGTGTGGCAAATACCCTATAGAGTAATTCCGTTTAGTATTTATTCAATGCAGGATGCTGGCTAAAATAACAAAAGAGTTTAAATTTGGTTTAAAAGCGACGAAATCGCGAAATATCGCCTAATACTGCATAACCTTCCATATCCTTGGTTTCAAATGCATTTATAACTTTACATGAGAGGTCCATCCTGATAAATGTGTTTCTCCACAAAAACATGATAGGGGTACTCATTATAAGCCACAACACATAGCTTCTAATGAGTATGATGACATATGGTTTATGGGTAAAAAATAAGGCAATGTCAATACTTTATCACAGTCGACCTTCGTTATCTCGAAGTCCAAGTGACTCTCTGAAATACTTCGAGATATCCGTACGTCGACGTATCAGATTTGCAGAAGTGAGGAAAAAATAAATCGAATAGCTACATTTCACAAATGAATATGTAAATTGACTCCTGGAGATTGAGATATATAGAAAATATTGTGGAAAAGGGGAGAAATTGCTCCTTAGGAGCAATTTCACCCCTTTTCCACAATATTTTGCCATCTGTTGTTAGCTTTCCATTTAAAACAGGAACTAGATTTTCACTTCGATATAAGCGCTTATTCGAGATAACGAGAGTCGAGTGTATTTATATTAGAAAACTATATGACCCGCAACGTCAGAAAACGTACCTTCCAGGTGTGACCAGCAAAGATTCAGATCAGCCTGCGCATTCGCAGGGTCTGATCAGACACTTCACTGGGCTCAATTTTTACAGACAAGGATGCAAAATTTACGCGAACAACGAAGACTCTGATCAGACTGGGCGGATGCGCAGGCTGATTTGAGTCTCCGTTCGGCGCATACGTCAAATGGTACGTTTTCTTACGTTGTGGTTCATATTTTGTCAAGAAACATGGGGGTGTACATTACATATAATGTTAAAGTAATGTCACATGTGTATCTTCGCATACCCTATTCGCCCTAATTAGCGCACTGTGCGCTTATGTTTTTTTTTTTTTTTTTCTTTTTTTTTTTTTGTTTTTTTTTTTTTCTTTTTTTTTTTTCAAAAACCACTAGAAAAACTGTAATAAAACATCCTACTTCATGAGGGGCGTATTTAATGATACCTACGCAATATTTTTCTGAATTTTTTTATAAAAGCATATTTTGTTGGTACTCATTTGAATTCAAATGAGTATCAGCAATATATGTTTTTATAACAAGTCGAGGCAATTCAAATTAGTACCAACAATATATGATTTTTATAAAGAAGTAGATACATGTACATGGCCTGTAATTTGAAGACTATTAAATTGCTTGACTGTGCGCTTCTAGGGGTATGTGCGGTAATTGGATCGAATACTGTATGTTTAAAGACAATATGTGTACAAGTCTTGCTTAATTTCAAAGATCCCCTTTCACTTGGCAATGCTATAACAAAATCAGGAAACCGTCCAAATAATCAACACCACAAAATGACTTCTCCTGGAATCAAATTGAGAAACCTAATTACTTGCTTAGTGAAATACTGGCAAAATCTACGATGAAATGGATTTTCTGTCATGGTAATACTCGCACTACATATCTCTTCTTGACAAAGCACCCCGGCATGACATTTTACTGAGTCCAGCGGATTTTATCAAGTGTACAAAATTCATATCGTCTTATAAATTTCCGCAGCGAATGCGGCAAGTTCTGCCTAGACAGACTGCAAATATATACCTAAATATAGTAATAGACATGGAAAGCCTAAATATGGTTGCTTAAGACTGATGGTTGCTTAATAAAGATAAATTTGCACTTATTCGCATTTTAAGGGATCTGATATTCAGCCTTTATAAACAGTTGACTGTTTAATACAGGTGACCTTTAACATATGTTTTACTGTGTACATCTAGCTGTACAGGGACAGAAGCATTTTTTTTTCAATCGCAAACAATATATTATTGTTTTCATCACCTGTTCCGTCCAATGAATATTTGAACCTTGAATTACTAAATCGGTGGACGGTAAGATAGATAGATAGATATGTAGGTAGGTAGGTAGGTAGGTAGGCAGGCAGGCAAGTAAGTAGGTTGGTAGGTAGGCAGGCAGGCAGGCAGGCATACATACATACATACATACATACATACATACATACATACATACATACATACATACATACAGTAAGCCCATAAGGCCCATGAGCATATGCAGTCGACTCACGTTATCTCGAATTCCAAGGGACTCTCTGAAATACTTCGAGATATCCGTACTTCGAC
This sequence comes from Anodontia alba, assembly GCA_964016985.1. Lineage (NCBI taxonomy): Eukaryota > Metazoa > Mollusca > Bivalvia > Lucinida > Lucinidae > Anodontia > Anodontia alba. The sequence continues at coordinate 61,298,967 of OZ024832.1, read as the reverse complement.
ATATCAGATTCGCTGAATTGAGGAAAACCTAATTCGATTAACCACATTTAACAAATATATGTGTAACTTGAAGTTAGAGATATATTGAAAATATTGTGGAAAAGAGGAGTTTCCAAAATACTTTTTACATGTTGTTAGATTTTCATGTTTAGGCAGGGACCAGATTTTCACTTCGAGATAAGCGGTTATTCGAGATAAGCGAGGTCGGGATAGCGAGAGTCAACTGTATACTAAAACATGACATAGTTATATGTAGGGTACACTGTAGCAACTATAAAGTATACTCGGGGAAAACAATTGAAAAATATAAACATTCTACGCTATTTATGTCAATTAATAGAATATTTACCAGTTTCAATATACATGCCATTAATAGTGCAGTGTATGAGAAATTGTTGCGAACGTTACATAATGGTTATTGTACAGTACCTCTCCAAATGCCCAGACCCTCTCCTACAAAGGTTTAACAAACAATTAAAATCGTGTTAAACCTAAAACGCAACTTCCTTCCTTGCATGCATCAAACACAGGTTATATCAACATTTCAAGGTCTGTACCATATTATGACGCTCATTTTTCTATTTGTTGTAATGGAATGGCAGCGACGTATACAGGGCAGTCAGTAGGGATGGTCCTCTGTCTGCACATCTGCAACATGGGTGGGTACACTTATTGTGCTACTACCAATTTGTGCGCATGATTGTCGACCTGTATAGTAAAATTGTCAATTCTTCAAAAGATGTATTTACAGTAATATCACAATTGATACAGTTGACTCTCGCTATCTCGATCTCGCTTATCTCGAAAAACCGCTTATCTCGAAGAGAAAATCTGGTCCCTGCCTAAACATGAAAATCTAACATGTAAAAAACATGTAAAAAATATCGTGGAAAAGAGGAAAACATGCTCCTAAGGAGCAATTTCTCCTCTTTTCCACAATATTTTCAATATATCTCTAACTTCAAGAGTCCAATTACACATATATTTGTTAAATGTGGTTAATCGAATTAGTTTTTCCTCAGTTCAGCAAATCTGATATGTCGAAGTACGGATATCTCGAATTATTTCAGAAAGTCCCTTGGAATTCGAAATAACGAGAGTCGACTGTATATTGTAATTAAAGATTATGCTGAGATGTAATCGTGGTCATTATGCCTGCTTGTTCCGCCTGAAGACTGAATTGCTTATTTCTATCTGGAGACTTCAAATTTCAAGTTAGCCCAAAAGTACTCATTTCATGCCCTCGAAGTACTCCCTGTGGCTAGAAATGCAAAGTTTCAGCCGATGTATCCACTTCTTGAAGGCGTCACGGTACGCTGATTTGGGTACAGTAATAAGGTACTGATGAATGGCAGATCCAAGTGCCTGTCGGGACTGGTATTTCCGCCCAGCAAGAAATGCTTTCAATTTCGGAAACAAAAAGAAATCACATGGGGCAAGGTCTGGGGAATACGCGGGGTGAGGCAAAACAGTTACTTTTTCTTTCTTCAAAAACGCCGTAACTATTTGGAGGTATGAGCTGGGGTATTGTCATGTAGAAGACGGACATGTTTAAAACCAGTGGCAGGGCGTCGTTTCTGATAATACTTTTTCAGTTTCTTCAGTACTACGTCTTTGTTGTACTTTCCGGTGATGCTTTTGCCCTTTTTCACTGGCACTTTTATTGCGACTCCTTCACCAGAGAAGAAGATTGCATACAAAACCTTCTTTGTACTCAAAGAACGTTTGGCAATTATTGGGCGTTTGCTGTGTTTAGTGGCCCAGATCTTATTGCTAACCTTTCTGACGGGCTCAAAATAATGGACCCAGGTTTCATCACCTGTGACGACATTGGCAAACTGCTTTTTGTCATATTTGGGAAACATTTGAAGCAGCTTTTTGGCCACTTTAACCCGTTGCCTCTTTTGCTCGTCAATCAACAGATGTGGCACCCATCTAGCAGAAATCTTTCTGACTTTCAAATGCTTCTTCAAAATAAGGTGTACCGTTGATAGTGATATGCCTACCTTTCGTGCAATATCACGAACTGTAAATCTGGCATCTCCTTCAATGATTTCCTTTATTTTGGAAACGATTTCTTTACGAGATGCAGATTTTGGCCTACCTGATTTCGGTGCATTTTTGATGGACTCTACACCAGACTCAAATTTCTTTTTCCAACGCCGAACTGTGTCATAAGACACACAAGAAGGTCCAAAAGCAGTAGAAATTTCAGTCATCAGCTTCTTCAAAGAACAACCAAGTTTTGAGCGAGCTTTGATGTAAGCCCGTATTTCATCTTTTTTGCCGACGCTTCTACTAACCATTTTTACTGCAGTGGTCAATGACTGCGTGTATTCAAATGGCAAATTTTATGTCTTACACTTAGTCTAACATGTACATTTATACACCATTGTGTAGATATTGAATAACCCTATACAGGTATGTATTGGTTTTTATCGTGCCCCACGTGGATATCGAGCTAGAGGACAATAAGCAATTCATTTCGAACATCCCTCGTATATAGGAGATAATCCTTACATAAAGACAATCCTTACATAAAGACATTATTCAAGGATGAGTGCAGGGTTCATTGCAATGGTGTTTGGACTACGACGAAACCGCAACCTGTGTTTGAGATTTTGACTAAAACACCCAGTACTTGGGTTGAAATTAGGCAATTAGCAGTTCGAGTACCACAAGACACGAATTTCCTTGGTAGTGGATCCTGCGAGAAGATCTGAAATAATGTGAACAAATGCCTCCTACTATGTTGCACATGATTGTATGCAAATTAATACCCTCCTATTGAACTGTTTCAAGTTGACATGGTCATCAAACCATGTCCTGCCACATACATTCAGAGCAATAGCAATCGAATTATTGATATGCATGACACCAGCCATACTACTTGTGATATGCCTATTAAGATTGATTTTAAGAGACTGCAAATTTTAAGATAAGTCGACAATTATATCCCCAAAACGTTCGTTATACTATAATTGTATCAACTTGTTTTGCATTGTGCACAGAAAACCTCTCCGATGCATTAGCTCGGATGGTCAGTAGCCAACCTTTTACAAGGAGCAAAAACAGTGGGTGTCAGAATATTGTAACATACCATGAAACCAGCAATCAGTTTTTAAGGCATGCAATCATGCAAAATACGTTTTAATTCAATTTTAATTGTTCGTTAACTTTTGTTGAAGAAGGTCATGACGTTTGGAAAGGCATCATGAAAACATGCCTATATAATTTTGACCCCTCTAAACCCACTTTTATATAGTATAGTAAAACTGGGGTTTACAGTGATATGCATTATTTTTCTTATTTCTGCTCAAAAACATAGATTGTGGGTTCCCAATAGAACCGCCTCGTCGAGGTGGTTCTAACTAATACCCACAATCGATGTTTTGAGCAGAAATATGAAACATATAAGAACTTTTTATCTGAAAATTTTCATTTTTGGTGGTAAACTTGTCAGTATATTTGAATAGGCATGTTTTCGTAATGTATTGTAAAGTAATAACCAGTGAAGTGTGAATTGAACATTCGTTACGTATACCCAGTTCTGTTGAATTCAGGCATATTTGCATTGGTTTATACACTGCTCAAAACAATGAATTGAGCAAACTTATAACCTGTATAACACCATCGCTGGGTAATTTTCACACTCAAGAAAAAGCACGAGTTTAAAGTGACATCTCTTAGTAATGTTCATGCAAACATCAAGAGTCAAGGTTCACGTGCAAATCACGAATAGATACCCCTATAAAACGGCTGAAAGTCGTCTGGGGCGATCTGTTCAGAATTTTGAGTTTGAGTCAGAAATATTTCAGTCCTCCGGTTATGTGTTCTTTTTGCATCATAGTGACGCTATTTGGTGTTAAGCGGTTCGAGGAATATGCTGAGGTCACTCAAGCTGGCATTTGCTTGAAAGTGGGTACAACGGTCACTCAAGCTGTCATTTTGCTTGAAAGTGGGTACACGCAAAGAACAGTCGCTGAAAGCTTTGATGTGCCGAGCAGTGTTGTTGCCAGGCTATGAAGACGCTACTAGGAGACGGCCGAAAAGAACAATGCCAACACCGCATGACGTCACAAAGGGAAGACTGCTATCGTCGAAATATACCGCTACAAAATCGGCAGCACATGACCAGAAGGCTACAAATCGAGTTCCAGCATGCAGTTGGTCAACGAATATCCGATCAAACAATACGTAAATGGTAACATGGAGGTGGCCTGAGCGCCAGACGTCCAGTAAAAGGGCTTGTTCTCGTTAGGCAACATAGTGCACAGTAATATGAGTTTGCCCATTAGCATCGAAACGGGCGATTGCAAGACTGGCGCACAAACCTGATCACGGATGAAAGCAGATTTCACTTGAGTGCTTGTGATTGACGTCTTCGAGTCTAAAGACGACCCGGAGAACGATATGAGGATTGCAACATTGTGGAAACAGAGACATATGGAAGGGGTCAGTATGGAGTACATTTTCTTATGAAGGCCGAACAGACTTGTACGTGATAAATGGAGGTACACTGACTGCAATTCGGTATCGAGATGGAATTCTAGATTCTAGTATGAGGACTTTTGCTGGGAAATCGGCGACTGTTTCATTCTGGTGCAGGATAATGTGCGCCCCCATACTGCTAAAGTGTACATGGATTATCTTAAGTGTGAGACTATTGAAGTAATGGACTGGCCGGCACATTCTCCTGACCTAAATCCAATAGAACATGAGGCATTCTTTACAGACGTATCTCACAGCGTGATCATTCACCAGTGTCTATTCAAGAACTCACGATAAATCCTTAGACACGAGTGGGAAACACTACCTTTACAAACAATTCAAAATTTGATTGTTGTATGCCAAGGCGATGCCAGGCGTGTTGCGCTGCTCGAGGTAGTCATACACATTACTGACAGGAAAAAGTGACTAATTTGCGCATGCTTGTGACATCATAGATCGTCTGACGTAAAGATGTAGATTTTTCAAACATTTATGCAAATTATTCCTTAAAAGGTTACAGGTCGTGATTTGGGAAGAAGTTGCCAATCTTTGCCAAACATGTTACATATTAAGTTGTTCTTCTTTCTGCATCGTCGTTTCATCATTATTATTCAATACTTTTATACTATGAGGAAATGTGTGTTTGCTCTTTTAATTGTTTTGATCAGTGTATTTTCCTGAATGCAATAATTATGATAGAATATTTATATCCTTCAACTGTTCTTGTTAGTACATTTGTATACATACATTAATATAAACACAGAAGCAACATTGGTAGTACTCTTATCCGCCATAATGCAAATTATAAATACACGGTCTTACAGCTAGTAACATGCATCCTGTAAGATATAGTTTGTCGTTACACCAGTGATTGCAAACGTTAACAGTATTATATAAACAAATATTATGAATTTAATAGGTGCTACTTATATCTGTGCGTCCAAATTATCATCATATGCTTCATAGGTGGGGTGGCCAGATCTAAATGAATTTGATTTCAGACCACGCTTGACTTCTAATCCACTGCATTAATTGCGATATAACGTCCATGTCAACAATATTTCAGTAGTTCAGAGACATTGCCTCCAAATTTGTGGGACTTTAACTCGACCCGATCACATTAATTCGAGTCCTGCTTAGTTACTAGCAGCTCTGTCATGGAGGCTTTAGGCAGCCCATCTATATCGCGGGCCCCGATGGGCGGGGCCATGCTTTCCGAATACCGAAAACTAGTGTATGCCGATGACAGGTACAACGACAACGTTCGCTTACCTGTGTCGAAGTTTTTTTACGATTAACACGTGAAAAGAGCGTAAAGTCTATGTGTTATCTAAAAATCTACATCAAAGTGTACCTTATGCACAAAACGAATCATGCTTAGCTTGTAAATAGACGGAGAACGGATAGAAATAAAAATCGAAGTGAGACAAACTTCAAAATGGCGGCGATCGCAAATTTTGTAGGCTGACGTCACAAGTCTCGTGATTCAACCCCTTGCAATTGTAATACTTGGCGTTATTGGCTGTTTTGTGGCTATCATCGGCACGACTGCCGTGTCAAGAGTCTCTGCCAAATCACAGAACGCTTATTGTTTTTCAGAATAAGCACCGAACCACCCAAGCGTTTGTTAGACCATCACATTTTGGTCACACACATCACTGGTCACATCGGTAGTCTATAGTAGTGCGTCTGCACGTCGAACCGCTCGGGGAGCTTCGCAGTTCCCGTTGGACGCACTTATAATACAAGGAAATTCGCACTCCGCGTAAAACAAGTTGTTACATACAATGAATTCCGTTTGAAGGTCGGTTGTCAGAGTAACAATGATTGTTACTTTGTCTAGTTAAAAGACAAAACGCCGTGCCCAGACGGGACCAACCCGAGCAGAATATTGTTCGGTCAGTATCACGTGATACTAACCAGCTTACCCTTAAAGCGCCAATTACAACAGCAGCACACGACAGTTTTATTTATTTATTTTCATTAATACAATGTAACAAATAATGCTCGAAATTTTATATCTAGCAGATGATTCGCATAAGATGTCGTCTTATTTTTCTTTTCGGAAATACAATAAAAAATGAAACACTGTCTGCTACATTTTTTGCTTGTAGATTTAAGAGTAAAATACTTGTTTACATTGTGTATAAGATAATAATGCCAACGGCAGCCGAATGAAATGTCACGCAATGAAGGCACGCACTTATTCGAGTAAAGAAGTCCAATAAACTTTTTTGCTCAGTTTCTAGATATCTTCAATAAATGTTTACATGTACATGTATATATTAGATATGAAGAAGTGTAAACAAACAAGAACTAGATACGTACTATCAAAACCTGGGGACAAGTTGCAGCGTAATAATTTGCATATTGTAAATAGAATAATGCACAGGAAAGCATTGTGTCTGCATTATAAAGAATGATAAAGAATGATTGGCCAGGAAAATTAGTTGTTAAATCTGAATTCGGCACTTCACTTTTGTATCGATTTATTTATTTTTATTGCTTTATTTGCTGTTGTGATGTCTGCTATAAAGGTGACAGTGGTGTCTGGTATCAAGGAGACAACATCCATCACCTCTTGCCTAAGTTTTGAAATACAGCTCACTGTAAGAGAGAACAGTTTCTAACAGAAACACCTCCACATTTGCAAAAAGGTTGACGGTAAAACTTTATTGCAGTTGTATAAATATAGCAATGACAATAAAAATTTACATACATGTTGCGTGTTATTTATAAAATGGGATCCAGATGTAAGTCGACAGACTTTTATAGATCTGCATCCAAAAAAAAAAAAAAAAAAAAAAAAAAAAATCAAAATGGAATTTAAAATATGGAATTCAAACCAATGACATGTATATCTATACAAATATATGTTAAGAAACTGCAATGAAACATATTTTACACGATAGTTAAGTTAACCAAATGAAACAATTGTCAGAGAGAGAGAGACAGACAGACAGACAGAGAGAGAGAGAGAGAGAGAGAGAGAGAGAGAGAGAGAGAGAGAGAGAGAGAGATCCTACAAAGATATCCGAAGGGGTAGGACTCCCATGTCATGTTGTATATGACCGGTTTTGTAGACCGTCATATGAAAATACATGTAATATCTCTTGAATAAAAATACGGATTCAGAGTAGCAGAGGCTTCTATTTCGTAATTAAGTCTCAGTTGTACACAAACTGTGCTATATGTGATAGCTATATCAGGGGAGATCTCGTACACAATTTGTGAGTACATATGGTGGATTTTTAACCTTTTTTGTACAAACCTGTACCAGGAAGAAACATTTTTTTGTAAATTTCTTTTTGCTAACAACACTCCGATCCCCTTCTGGTCACCTACACGAAAAAAGAAAAGACCCATTTTTCTGATTGGAAACACAAAAACTATTTTGGCAAAGTTGCCTTTCCTTTAAGAGTTTCTATTCCCCATCTGAAAGTGGTATAGATATATTGAGAAGGTATAAGCATTTATCGGTAATACAATTTGCGTAAGTCCTAGCAACCTTATCGATCGCCGGTTCCCCTTCATTTGATCCAGATATTAACAATATGCATATCACTTTCGACTTCAGCGACCTGTAAAAGTAATTATTCTGGTTTTTGCCAAAGTAACTTGTTAAATACTCTGCTGATTGATATTCAAGAATAATCGAGCCGCTCATGAGAAAAGGGTCTTTTTCGCATATGCGGACAACGAAAGCACATATCTACTTCTGGGTCGATGCAGTCTGGTCAAAACATTTTTTGGTTTTCAGTATATTCTATAGTATGCAACACCTCTGTGAATGGACTACAGATGAGCCAGGTGAGACTTCGTGGACGCACATGCTGTTCTAGCTCGTTCTTGTTCGCATGTGAGATAAGATCGCTTTTCTCATGACATGGCCCAGGTATATGAGAATGGGTTGGAACATTTTGCTCCCAGAGTAATAATTATCTGACGGAACAGCGATTATGTTCTGAACCGCAACGTTAGGAAACGTACCTTTGGACACGTGTGCCCAACGAAGACTCAGATCAGTCTGATCAGTCTTCATTGTCCACAAAAAGAGACTTTGTATCATTGGCTATCCAAAATGCGCCCAGTGAATACTTTGATCAGACCGCGTGAATGCGCAGGTTGATCCGAATCTTCGCTGGGCGAACATGTCCGAAGATTGTTTCCTGACGTTGCGGTTCTTCTTATGAACGTTCGTATATTTAGAGGTTTTTACATGTACATATACTCTTACGCAAAAGAAAGAGTGCTAGTTGTACTTGTTAATTTCTGAAAATCCACGGATGGACTATTATTATGTGTGCTATCATTTTTAGCTTATTCAATTACCTTTCTAACCAATAAGTTTTGAATTTCTTTAAAATTAACGGCGAGTCAGTATGCAGCAGGGCTACGTCAAAATAAAATAAAAAGAAAATACACAAATAGCCCATGGGCTGTTTTCTTGCTTGGATCACTGTTAGCTGTTGGAAAATGATGTAAATATCTGGCATGAACGCCATTTTGTCTAATAACGTCTAAAATACGTCGCCGCGTGGAATTTACGTAAGGTTGGATGGTGTGATCAGGAAAAAATATTCCATTCCACCTGCAAGGCGTTGCGTAGATCATGTAAATTGTTAACAGCATGCCTTGACCTCACGCTGCTATTGTTAGCTATTAGTTGTTGTTGTTTTTTTTATTTATTTTTTTTTTCTTCACGATAACATGCCTATATAAATTGGACCCCCTTAAACCCCACTTTTCTATAGTAAAACTGGGGTTTACAGTGGTAACTTATTTTTATTGCCGAGGCGGTTCTAACGAGTACCTACAATCTATGTTTTGAGCAGAAATATGAAAAATATCCGAAAATTTATCCGAAATTTTCATTTTTTTTTTTTTTTTTTTTTTTTTTTTTGGTGCTAAAATGTTCAGCGTATTTGAATAGACTTGTTTTCGAAATGTTGACCCCTGCTGCATACTGACACGCCGTAAGTTTAAAGAAACCACATAACCTTGTTGGTTAAAAAGTAATTAAATAAACTGAAAAATGATACAACACATGCTAATATTCCATCCTTGTATTTTCAGAAAATCAATAAGTAAAGAGTGCACACTTTCTTTTGCGTTTGAGTATACGTTTGTGTTGCGGCTCTAAACTTTTCTTGGCATGGTACAATATTGTTTATTGTTTAGTTCCGTTTTAGACAACATTCTTTGGTTTCTTTATGCAGATATAATGTATATCATATTAGACTTTAGACACATAAATATTGAGCGCTATTTCGTCATTTCACATCTTCAAATTCAAAACGATCAGTTGATATAGTACAGAGTAACGATATAGCTAATATCTTTCACTGAGATCCTCATTTTATGACGTGTATTTGCTATTCATGTATAAAATGTATACTGAATGAAGTAGTTTAAAATACTTATGTAGTAATTTTATTATCTATTCAATTTATTTATTATTTATTTATTTATGTATGCACTTAAGATTTGTGTGAGTTTTCATTATGGTTTCAACATCAAAATTAACAACTAACAGGAAATTGTTGTCTTTTATATTGCAGATAAAATGTTGTCAGCAGAATTGCAAGCGACCTTTATACTGCTCATCATTCCGGAAGTGCTTACATTCCAATGCCCGGATGTTGTGTCATGTGATTGTCGACAGAAACAGACAAGCCATGAAATCAGCAATACTGTTGAATGCCATGGTGACATTCAATTAAATACATTAAACAGTACAGATCTTCAAAATAGTCCAATAACTGAATTAATTTTAAACAACGTTACTGTAGACACAAACATACTGGATAAGAATCTTTTCGACGGACTGAATGTAAATAAAATAAAAATTAAGTCTACCAGATTAAAATTTGAACAAGATTCATTTAGTCTTCTGAAACCCAGTTTGCGCCATCTCGCGTTATTTGATGTCGGAATCAAGTTCGCAACTTCGCTCGATTTCCTTCAGGGATTTTCCGCATTAGAAACTTTGGAACTGGATAAAAATGGGGAGTTCCCAGTGCATTTTCCGTCCATTGTGTTCGCTAATTTAAGTTTGGATTCTCTAAAGAAGCTCAGCCTCAGAGATTGCGGAATAGCAAAGATAGAAGATTCCGCATTCGAAGGATTTCCAAATGTAGAAATACTCGACCTATCCTACAACAAATTACCAGCTATTCCTGGTGCCATCTTACTATTAAAGAATCTGCGAAAGCTGACTTTAGCACATAACTCTGTCCTATATTATATTCATGACCAGGCATTTGTATCTCTAAACAAACTCCAGAGAATTGATATGAGCCATACGGCTCTTCACACCATAGGATTGGCTGCGTTTTATGGACTCGAGAGAAGCCTCCGAATACTACAACTGAATCATGGAAAATTGCCATACGGTCCTTTCTCATCCCTAAAAAATTTACAGGAGTTACGCTTATTAGATATCTCCTACAATAATATAGTAGAAATGCATAATACATCTTTTGAAGGATTTCAGTCTCTAGAGGAATTAGATATAAGTGGACAATTTGATGAAGCCAATCTAGAACATAGCTTTACTTTTGTGGATTCAATGTTTCTTGGAGTGGAATCGCAGCTGCAAGTGCTACGAATACGACACCTCGGCCTCGAGTCACTGCCACTAAACGCTTTAAGCAGGCTTCGTGCTCTACGTGAATTGGACGCTTCTGAAAATAAGTTCGTGGAAATATATGAAAGCTTCTTTGATCATATTTCCGCCAGAACGATAAAAATCACAGATATGGGAATTAATGAAATTTCAAAGGATGCATTTGATCACCTCAGGGGTGTAAATATTATATTTGATAGGAACAATATAACAAATATTTCCTTCATTAAGGACGTTGCCCCATGCACTTTTAACAAATTGTCATTCATTGGAAATCCAATATCATGTGACTGTGACGTCGTGGAGATTGTTTTCACCAATCGCGTTGGAGATCTAGTTGGCACATGCGCAAATAAAGCTTACAGAGGACAAAACTTGAAGCACCTTGATAAGTCTAACAAAGCATTAGATACTTGCGACACCAGCAAACTTGAGAAAATTGAGTACTGCAAGTACACGAATGCTGCACCAGCAGTTATATCATTATCAATAGCTATTTTTAAACTTCTACTTTTAATATTTATAACAATGCATTAATTCAGTTAAAATTATTCATAGGTCCCGTTCAAGGTAATTTTCTGACGATAATGTTTGCTATTGTTTGCAGCAAAACCTATCTTGTGGAATCTTTGGAATCACTCGCCGAGGCGATTCCAGAGTATCCAGAAGATAGGTTTTGGTGCAAAAATGATAAATACCCAAAATTATCGCCACAAGCATCGCCTTTTCAGGAGCTAGGATAACCTCCAGCCAAATAAAGAACAATTGTGCCATAAACCTCAGATTTCTTCGAATTGAGTGTAAGGATACATTTGAGCTATTGACAAAAACTGTGTCACATTAGGTGTAAATACGTCTTCGAGCATATGCTTAAAATGCAAATTCAGATCTCACTAGAACCTCCATATTCTACAGTACGGTTTGATTCTGTAAGCGAGTGGCAAACGTCCTGATCAGATTTAAGTAGGTGCGTAGACTGGTTTGGGCCTTGGCTGCACGCATACCCTGAAGACTTTTTTTCGCTGTATAAAAGAAATTTCAGTGAGATAGTGTTTAGAATTCCTTCATAAGAGTTGATACTTCTTAGCAAGACAGTTAATGGTCAACGTTGCGATAGAGAGAGATTGTTGCAAACGGTGAAAAAGTAACTCATGAAGTCATACCAGTGAACACAACTAAAAGTAATTAAATAAATACAAATGCAACGACTGGACACGTGAAAACTTACCAGACACGTGATGTGCAAGAAACGAAAAGGATCTTATGTCATATACAAAAAAAAAAAAAAAAAAAAAACGCTGCCCAGATCAGCCTGCATATCCACGCGATCTGTTTGTAGATATATTCTACTATAGCCATCGTTTCTGTAAGCGATGGCTCTAAGGGGCTGTGCAAAGGTGCAAGATGACCTGGATTTTCTGTCTCGTTGTTTCCGCATATATACAATAATGGTTCTTTTCTCACGTTCTGCATCAATAATAATAATCAAATGGCTCAGACCCGAGCCACTTTATGTGCCAATGACAGGATCAAATAGCGAATAGCAGCCCAGTAAGCATTCTACGTAAATCTATAGCGGGCCAGGGTAGTTGACGGGCCGATAACGGCCCGCTGTAGATTTATAAAGAATGCTAGCTAGTAGTGATGCCGGTTATAATAGTCTGTGAATATGTACAAGTTGGAATGAACAGTCGATTTGTTTCGTACGTATATACAATTTGTATGTGTTTTATTACATGTTGATAAACCAATTAGTTTGAAGAATTTTCGGTTCATGAAAAATAGCCGAGAAAAATAATTAAATACCAGTTGATTTCGTCAAAGAGAAGTTCAACGCAGAAAATGAGTGAATCTAAACTGAATGATCTTATGGAACCAGACACTCATGAGATGACTGATAATGTTTACGAGCGTTTGTTTTTCTTCTTAAGCCTTTTCCTGCTGAATAAATTAAGATGCCACGCCCACTTCTAATTTTCAGCCGATCAGATTACTTCATTACGAAAACATGCCTATTCAAATATACTGAAAATTTTACCTCCAAAAAATGAAAATTTTCAGACAAAAAAATCTGATTTTTTTTTTTAAATTTCTGTCTAAAACATATATTGTGGGTACACGTTAGAACCGCATCGACGAGATGGTTCTAACGAGTACCCACAATCTATGTTTTCGGGCAGAAATAAGAAAAATAATGTATTCCCTTGTAAATCCCAGTTTTACTATATAAAAGTGGGGTTTAATAGGGTCAAAATTATATAGGCATGTTTTCGTGATGTGATCCAGGTTGTTGATACAAATTCAAATACTGAATGGCAAACAGTGCATATCCAGATCAGTTGGCTTCTTCAGAAGCCAACTGATCTGGATCTACACTATTTGTAAAGACAAGACATATTCGGGTTCAGCAGGACTAGAGTTAACCTGTCAAATGCATTTCGGTCATTTCCGGACGATGGTATTAAATAGGATTCTATTATAAGGGCATTGTATATGGGAACACCGTACAATCATGAGAATTTCCGGGTAGGCACGGATCCAGGATGATTTTTGAGGGCTTCGATTTGATCAACTTACTCTACGTGTTCAGAAAAACAGGCCTGAGGAAACGGTGTATACCCAGATAAGACGCCACAGAACGCGGCGTCTGATCTGAGTCTACATTCTTTGCTATTCAGCCAGCAATTTTATACACTTTCATAGGTAATAAAATGGATTTGTTGATGAGAATAAGGTAACGCGTATCTGGTGTAAATATATAGGGTAAATGCGGTATTCCAAATGTATCAAAATCGAAACTTTCCCATGAAAACGAAATTTTGAGTCAAAATCGGGGTCGACTGACCCCCGGACCTCCTCTGAATCCGTCCCTGCCGATCCCCACTAGAACTTCCGCATAATTGCTTATCCTTCCACTGGTATTCCATCTGGGTCGCGTCCAGTGTAAACAAGCACCTCCGAACATGTGCAAAATGTACAGATTCTGAACATCCTGCACATGCGCAAAGTATCATTTGGACCTTTGCTCTCCATCTATATGTTCTGTGGCATCCAATGATTCTGTTAGCGCAAAATGAACTACTTGATCAGAATGCGCATATCCGCAGGCTGCTCTGGGACTTCGTTGTCTGCATATGCCCGAAGAGACGTTTTCGCATGGCGCGGCCCATTTTACTACATGGGCCAGAGCACGACAAAACCTACAATAAGACTTGAGCGACCAGCGAAGACTCAGATCAGCCTGAGCATCCGCGCACTGATCAGTCCGCTTCTTCTGCCTCCGGACTATCCAAAGAAGGATAAACAAGAATCCTTGCCATACCGGGTAGATTTAAAGGCTAATATGAGTCTTTGCTGGTCACACAGATCTTATTGTATGTTTTGTCATGCGCGGGCTCAAATTATTATAAAATGGTTAACTGAGGACGGGGAGATGGGTGCCTAAATTCTGAAAAATGAAGCATTTCTTTTTATGGTTGTGTTTAAAACCTCGGAAGTAATTTATGGAACATTTTTGTTTATTAAATCGCTCACTGAAAATGAGCGGAGCCTAATTGCATGAGCACCTTAGAGAGGTTCTGAAGTGCAAAGCTTAAACTTTAAATTACTGCCTATAAGTAAATACAGACAACGTTAAAACAAATAATTTTCTTAGAAAACAAGTACTTCATTTCATTCACCTTTGCAGACAGTTTAAATAAAATGCCATTTCTTATTTTTCTGTGAAAAAAATACAAGAAGTGTAACTAATGATTTAGCCTAGAGAGTACTGGAGCTTAATAGATATATAAGACGGAATGTAATGCTAGGCTGGGTCGGCATCTAGTGCAATAACAATAGACCAATATTCAGAGAGACATTTTCTCAGCAAACTCGATAAACAATAATTCAGGTAGCGATGCCCCAGCAGGCACACAACTAAAACGACGTCGATTTAACGTTGATTCAATCAACGTTGAATCGACGTTGTTTCACCTTTATGCCTGCTGGGGTCTTATGAAACTGTACCAATATTCAGATAGATACCCCTAATCAAATATTGTAGCCCAGTAATCTGGTAAAAATACCTGATTAATAAACTCTATTACGGATGCTCTTAGAATAGACGACAATCGACAGCATAGTGGTTTCCAGGGCGGCATACACCAAACAGCGTGGAGTTAAGCGGAATTGGACTTTCCAAAATACAAGAAGGGTCTACCAAGGAAATCAAAAAATAAAAACTTCTTCGGGAGACTTTTTTACGGCCGCTACATGACACTTAACACCAGCTGCAGAGATGACGAACAAAATGTATAAATGTTGCCTTTGAAACAAAGAACAAAGACAAAGAATGAAAGAAAATCAGGATCCTGATTTGACTGAAACTTTTCACATGACTGCAGTGTGGTGTGCAGAGCTGCGTATGCATATAGACATACAGGAGTAAATGTGTAGACCAATATTCTGACTGACAGGTCTGAGTAAACACAGTAGACTTAACTCAGCAAAACAGTGTGGGCCTATATGCCTATATTCAGGCAGACATGCCTGGACAAATGATGTACATTGTAGACCAATCTTTAGACAGACATTCCTCGGTAAACAGAGTAGACCAATATCCATATAAAGATGTGAAAGCTAAAGGTATAGACCAATATTCAGATGGACGTCCCTGAGCAAAACGTGCAGATCGATACCAGACAGAGATGTCTAAATATAAGTCGACACTGATTTCCGAGACATGCCTATTTGAATATTGGTCTTCACCATTTGCTTAAACGAGGTTTACCTAAATATTGCTCTACACGGTTTGCTCAGGCAGATTTATAACACACAAAGTCGTTCAGACGTCGCCGCGACATCATGATATCACGGCGACGTCAGAGCGTCCTTGTGTATTTACTGGGTGAATGTTTGACTACACTGGTATCAAGGCATGTCTTTCTAAATATTGGTCTACACTGTATGCTCAGGCAAAACTGTCTGAATATTGATCTACTTTGTTTGCACATGGGGGTGGGGATGTCTTTCTGAATATCACTTTTTCGCTCATGCAGCTTATTCTTCCTGATAATTTATTTGCACTGTTTGCGGTGGTGTGTCGGTTGGAATATTGGTCTACATATTGTACTCGGGCATATATATCTGAATACTCGTCTTAACGATCCAGTCAGATAAGTAATGCTAGTTGTACATCAAGGTGCCTTCAAACTGACTTTGGGCAATGCACCTAATCTGCTCATTTCTGTCATTTCCAGGCATCATGATATAGATACTGACAGCCTTAAAATAACAAAAGAGCCATCATGTCGTATGCAGAAAAGGCCAAATTTAGCTTGGATATCAAGTCTTATCTGGACTTTGTGTGACAATATATTCTATAAGACATAAAAATACTTGAAATGTACTATAATTACCCTAAATATTCAAAAGTGTAACATCTAACCATATTTCTATTGAAATGTAACTAAGCCATTTCAAGGGCGGATTCAGTGGGGTTCGGGGGGGTGGGGGGGGGGGTGGGGGAGGGTTCAGTCGAACCCCCTTTGACTCAAAATTTTGTTTTTCATGGGAAATGTTTTGGATAAATAGGATAAATTTGGGACACTTTTTCCTGTACTTCTTTTCAACATTTACTACATTTGAATATGTTTAAAATTGCTTGATGAGTGGTAAACATTGTAGACCCTGATCAGATGCCGCATTCTGTGGCGTCTGATCTGGGGTCTACACTGTTTTCTCAGGCTTGTCTATCCGAATAAGTATTGTAATATGATTAAATCGAACCCCTCAGAAATTCTCCTGCATTTTGACTAACAAGGGCTTGGTCCAGATTTGAACAGCTGAAATTATCAAAGCATGTCTTTTGAAGAATCAGGAGATAACTGTTTAACCCTTGCCATGCTGAATAAATTAGTATGCCATGCCTACTTCTAATTTTCAGCCAATCAGATTTCTTGATCCAGGTTGTTGATATATATTTTGATATATATTCAAATACTGAATGGCAAACAGTGCAGATCCAACTCAGTTGGCTTCTGAAGAAGCCAAACGATCTGGATCTACACTGTTTGCAAAGGCAGGGCATATCCAGAGTCAGCAGGACAAGGGTTAACAGATTCCACCCAAAATTGATATTTTCTGAGCTCTGATAAATACACACTGTGCAAAATACAAGTGAAGATACCCAGGAAATGTAACAATCACGAAGCACAGCTTTTCCCAAGGCACTAGAAGAAGGAGACAAGTTTGAAGAATGTGAGCCACAACTCCATAAAATGTACCTTCTGATAAGTGGGCCCAGCGAAGATTCAGATCAGCCTGCACATTCAGGCAGCCTGGTCAGAACCTTCATTGGCATATTTTGGGTAGCCACGGAATCAAAGTTTCTTCATGCGGACAACGAAGACTCTGATCAGACTGTGTCCATGTGCAGGTTGATTTGAGTCTGCATTGGGTACATATCAGAAGGTATGTTTTCTAATTACTGACTCCGTGTGTTAACAAGGACATGCAGTCCACTTTCAAAATGCAACTGATCACCTAATTAATTCCAGTTACAATCAAACTCTCAAGCAATTTAACTCGCTTAAGCCTAACATCCCTTAGAAGGGACACTGGCAAACCATGTAGACCCAGATCAGAAGCCGCAAAATGTGGTGGTTGATCAGGGTCTACACTGTTTGCATAAAATGCAGGAATTTCTAAAAACATGGTAATATTGGAAATGGACCAGTCCGAAGAATGATGGTAGCAGAGTCCATTCAGCATAAATGGATTAATGGACATATACTATGTATGCAAGAAGGAAGATCATTAAACCTGCGGCATCAATTGTGTTAAGGCCATGCCGTCAATTTTTAGCATTCAGTAGCAGTGAACTCGAAAAGGACTAGCCCTCCTAAATGCAAACACAGGAGAGTTTTAGACAAGAATGAAGAGGACAGCTTGAAATCTGTGGCCTGTTCACTCAGAAAATTGTTCTACATTCAAAGAGTAGTAGGATATTATAGACCCTTTCTGTCCAAAATCCCATTCCTGAAAGGTTTGGTGCATATAAACAATCTGGGTCAGTCTGAAGATGGCTGCTCAAAATATGTGGCATCTATTACATTAGCAAAGCCTTACCATATTTACCCTAATTATTCTGACATCTTGACTCCTTACCACACGTGTTCTAAAATTTGAACAAGTACAATTTATTACCTGTTGTTGTGTCTAAAAATTGCTTGACAAGTGGCAAACAGTGTAGACCCTGATGAGACACTGCATTCTGCAGTGTCTCATCTGGGTCTACACTGTTTGCTCAGGCCTGTCTGTCCAAATACTTAAGGTAAATATGGTATATTCAATCTTTCTACAAAAGCAAATAACTGAGGATTGTAACACTGATTCCCATCAAAATCGACCGTCTAAAACTTTAAGGATATAATGTGTATAATTTGTGCAAATCTGAAAATGGCTTCACAAGAAATGTAACCTCAATCATTTTAGTATATTCATACTCTCACTTTTTCAATACTGACGGATGCAACTGAGTGATAGCACCAAACTGACACTCTTCTGAGAGTTATAGCTATATACATAGTTTAGATACTTGATGATTGCTAAACAAAACGATTGCCTCTATTGTGTTAAGTCCAATATTCACTTTTTATACATTCGCAAGCTTTTACCCATAGCATTAATAAGTTAATGACAAGCTCTAGTTACAAATGAATCCAAGATTTTATCTGAAATTTACAAACTGCAAAGTTCAATTCCCTCTACCTTAGCAAAATTTCTTGTAAATTACGATTCAAATGCCTTGAGCAGTTTCAAGGAAATATCATTTCAAAGTGTGTTCAGATAAAAGCCAACAAAACGTGATCACAAAAGCCCATCCTGAGATGCACATTGTTGGTGAGGGGTTGGGTATAATGAATCCCATCTTCACGGAATTGTGAACTGCACATGCTCAGATAAAACTGTACAAGCAAACACCCTTTTGGCTTGTGTACAGATCACCTGGGCCCAGTTGTTCAAAGCGTCGTTAGCTTAACGAAGTCGTTAAAGGTCATTTCGTTAACTATTTTAGCGGATTCAATATACAATAATCTGATATTTTTTGCTGAAAAATGTGAGTAGCTTTTGCACTGCAAAAGCTACTCACATTTTTTCAGCAATAAATTTCAGCACATTTGCATATCACTTGATGTAAATTTTAACTAATTGTTAACAAACGACATTGTTAGCTTTGAACAACTGGGTCCTGGAGTATATCTTGACCCTGTAGATTGTAAACGAAACTGCATATAACCAGCTCAAACTGCGCATATCCATAACTAAGAATGCACAATTTGCAAAGGCTCAAAATCTACTATTGAAGTGATTTAATTCATTATGCAGTATATCTTTAAAGACTCAACACTGATGTCCCCTTTACACTGGCTGATTCGAACTAGTTTTTGAGCCATAGAAACTTCTGATAGCCAAAGCAAACAAATGTTTGTGGATATTTTTAGGGAAATTTTCTTATCATGAAAATGTATTTGTGTAAACTCATCAGTATCACCTCATTTAGATGCTTCTAATGAGTACACTCAACATACCATTATTTCACAGAAAATAAAAAACAAAAAAAACAAAAACGTTAAACTATAATACCTCGCCATTATCATGTCGCGGGCAGATAAGAGATGAAATTTGCCCATTGTCAATCCTAAACCAGATCTCCATATTATCAATGCACATACCAAGTTTGGTGAAAAGCCATTAATGTTTACTCAAGTTATCATCCGAAAAGTAAAACGGACAGCGGATGGATGGACGACTGACAGACGGACAGACAGATACAGGGACGTCCAACATGAAACCATAATACCCCACCACTATTGTGTGGTGGGGTACAAAAAGGTATTCTTAAATTATCCCCATATGCCTCCTGACCGGACGCTATGATTAACCCTCATTGGCTTGAACTCTCCGTGTCTAGTACAAATTTCCATGGTCCCATTTAGGTTTGACTGTATATGGATCACCAACTCAAAGCATACCATAAATATTTGGACACCTTAATAACCCATTTATGCTGATTGGACTCTTCTAACATAACTCTTTGGACAAGTTTATTTCAATATCAGGAGTGTCTGATTAGTTTTTTATTGTTACCATGTTTTACAGCAATTCCTGTCCTAAATGCAGCGTCTGATCTGGTTCTATTCTGTTTGCTAATGTCCCTTATATGGGGCGCTAGACACAAATGGGTTAAGTTGTTTCACCCAAAAATTAAAAAAGGGCATTGTACTTTTTTTTTTTTCAAAAAAGGTTAACTCCTTACTATATGTGTCCATGTTACTACTTGTGAATGTGCAAGAAACTGCCAGATGACTTGTAAATAGTCTAGACCCTGATTAGATGTCTCAGAATGTGGCATCTGAACTAGATCTACATTTTCTGCTCAGGCCTGTCTGTCTAAATACTTAGGGTGAATATGATAAATATCCACATCACATTCAATGGCAAAGACCTAATTTAACCTCAAGGTCAGAAAACGTACCTTCAGACATGTGTGCCCAGTGAAGATTAAGATCAGCCACGGCATTCGTGCAGTCTGACCAGGATCTTAACTGGGCACATTTTGGATAACCAAGGATGCAAAGTTTCTACATGTGGTGAACGAAGACTAAAATCAGACTGGACAGGCTGACTTGAAGCTTTGTTCGGTGCGCATGTCAGGAAGTACGTTTTGGCATGTTGCGGCTCAATTAATGAAAACAAGCAAGCTGATTGTGTACAATATTTATTATTCATCACTAGAACTACTACTGGAGGAGTCACTAGACATCAACTCTACTTCTTCATTGTCTTTAGTTTGAACTTTGACCTCTGGCATGGAATGATGCATTGTGTGAGAAGAGTGTGTATCCATGGAGGTGTGTTGCTGTTGCCAGGAAACTGAAGACGAGGACTGCTGGGACTGTGTCAAGTGCATCTGATGATCTGAAAACAAACAACAACACAGGGCCTAGTAGTTCAAAGCATCGTTAGCTTAACAAGTTCATTAGTGGTCAATCTGTTAACTGTTCTAGTAAATACAATATCCGATTCACAAGTATTTTTGCGGAAAAAATGTGAGTAGCTTTTACAAATGCAAAAGCTACTCACATTTCTTTCAACAATAATATTAGTAAATATGCCATATTCAATGATCAAAGTTTAAATATGTTAACTAATGACATCGTTAGTTTTGAACAACTGGGGCCAGACTTTCAAAAAGAATGAAATCCTTTCTTTCATCAAAAGCATGTGGGTAGTCTGGTCAGGATTCACCCTTTGCATAGAAATATTTCAGCTGCACAATGAGAAATGGTAAACAGCAAAGGTTCAGTCAGATAAGACAGGAGATCAAACATCTGATATACATGTACACAATAACCAATGATTCTGTACATGGACAGTAAATGACCTGCCAAGACTGCACAGCTGCACAGGGATTTTGTCTCTCTATGTTCCAGAAAAAACATTCATCTCATGGGACTCTCATTTGAAGTAATATGTAGAATTAAACTAGAAATGTGTCCACAGTACATGGATGCCCCCGCTGTGGGTTACCTGACTATAAAACTGCAAAAATCTACCCGGTACAAATGCCTTTACCTGAGTCTAACACGATCACGTACGTATGTATGTATGTACCTAAGTATGTGCGTACGTATGTACACACATTTGTACAGATGGACGTACATTCATACGCACATACCCACGTACGGAAAACCAAAAAACTATATGACCCACCCCCCACCGCCATCATCTGATGCGGGGGCATAAAAAGTGCTGTGAAGGCTCTTGCCAAATTGTGTGGATGTACACTGATCTGCACTTTTACTATTTGGATAGTATACATGACATATGTCATTATTTAGCTGGTATAAACCCCAATTTATTTGATGATATCATGAAATAACCAAATGTACATATAAAATCTATAAAGAAGCCAGCACACGACAAAACTGCAATAAGACCTGTGTGACCAGTAAAGACTTAAATCAGCCTGTACTACCACCCAGTACAGCTCTTGTTTATCTCTCTGTGGATAGCCTGGAAGCTGTAGAAGGCACATGCCATCAGAAAAGACTCTGATCAGCCTGCCCATCTGCTGGTGGCACGTTTTACTGTATGTTTTGTCATGTGCTGGCTCAAATGTCGCCCTTCGAATACTGAACACCCAGCAGTTTCATTGGGGCTTGCCATATGACAGTACTATAATTTGCACTGCTGAAACTTGTTAAATGATAGATTACAAACTCTTCAGTCTACGAATGCGGATTTGTATCTGTAGCTTTGAAATCAGGTTTTTAAACTGTGCTTCGTGATTATGACATTCATGGGTATCTTCACTTATATTTGTTTTTAAATTTTTCCCTCTTTAATACAATTTATTTTGGCTCTTTCTTTTAACCTACAAAACTGGTCACAGTGAAAATCTTCCTACAACATCTATTCTTGAGCAGGCATAACACCGGCTCTTGCTGGTTAGGTGACTAAATATGTTGAAAAGCAACATTTGTGAAAAATCAAAGAATGCTGTTATGGGGAGATGGCTGCTAATGTCAGGTTAGTTGTCCTTTGATGGAGATTTCACTGTATAACAGAACCAGCTATTTTGTAAGCAAAAATGACTACACAACTGCCTAGACTGGTTGGTATCATTTCTACACAGTCATGTTCCTTCAGATATGATATTTCAAGCGAGAGTTTTGGAAAATTCTTGCAAAGAAATGTATCTGGGTGATTCTACTGAGTACCCTTAAGACAGGTTTATGGTGCAAAAGCTTACTTTTTACAAGTATTAGCTTTCACAAACCGCTTGGTTTACGCATAGCACACTCTGTGTGCTAAGCGTAGACCAAGCTTTTTGTGAAAGCTCATACATGACCAGGGATTATTCTGGCCCCGGATTTTTGTGAGAGAAAAAATCCCACTTGGACAAAAACAGTGAGAGATTTTCAAATTCAGTAAGATTTATTTTTTTGCTCGCTCAGACAAACTGAGTGAGATTTTTTTATTTTTTTTTTCTTGTAAAGGTCAGATTTTGCATCAGAATTGTATGTATAAGTAATTAGTATTATTATTCCTTATTTTGTAATGTACTCTAAATCAGGTTAATAAAATTGTTATATATAGGGTGTTTGATTATTTTAAGTATCATTATTTTCATATTTACTGCAAGTGTTTATATATAAATTTGAAATTTCTGGAAAATCATGTTTACAATAACAAGTTGTTTATATTCTTTTTGGAATTTCCAGATGGAATATTCTAGATTAAGCTATTTTTGGCATGTCACAGAACATTTAAATTATTTCTTGATAAATGCTGGATAATAAGTGATGCCTTTTGTACTGTAATTTTTTTAGACTGTGCTTTGATATTATATAAGGAGAGAAGATTTTCATATGAGCATCTTTGTGCACTTTCATTCTTTACTGGATTACTTCAATGTTTCATTAATTCTGGAATTAAACCCTGAATTCAGGGACTTTAAATTGTGGGATCAGAAACTGCAATTTAAAGGATTTGTTTCAGAAATTCTTCTGGAATATTTCGCAGGGATTTTGTGACATTAGCCAATGATTTTTTACCAGCGAGTTCCGATTCATATACTCTTAATTTTTCTCTGGGACTCACAAATTTCTATATAAGTGAGTCCCTGAGCTCACAAAATAGTAGATCCCTGAGCTCACAAAAACAGTAGATATCTGCTCTAAAATATATTACAGACTCATGATTTTATCATAGGACTCATGGAATTTCAATTATGTGTCTTTGAGACTGGACAGAATTTGTTCTGTCTTGCACATTTTCTTATTTTTTGTTATCAACACATACTGTAAATACTTTTAAAGCTTGATGCTGGTTTCCCTTTCATTTCTTTCTCGTTACGCCTGGCTAGTAACAAAATGCAAACAGCTGAATAAGGGTATTCATCAGGCAGTTCGGTCGTGTTTGATCGTAATCCGAATCAGGGGAGGAGAGCGTGGCCGCTTCAGTCGAGCTGGGTTGTGCTCGAACATGATACTTTAACATGTTGCCATCCCGACTGGACGGCTTCGGGGCGGATAATTTTCTTTCTTTCTTTTTCCGAGTCGGCAGACATTTTTTTTTGGCTGACTCGAGGTAGGGATCAAAAAAGCGCTTACTTAAACCAGAGACCGAGAATGAAATTTTACGTTAAAAGCTTTTTAGTGATACAGATTAATGAATGGTTACCTGCGGTCGTATGCGTAATGAATTTTGGCGCCACAATAATTCAGAAACCGGTCAAACAGAACAGTCCGATAGTCTCGAAATGAGCCGCATGTGCAAAATAGGAACTTAACGGCGCGAAATGAGAAAAATTCAGCGTGCGATTTTTTTTCTCACTCCGGGAATTTTGATGCGATTTCTTGCAAAAAAATGCGAGAATATCGCGAAATCGCACCAGAAAATGATCCCTGCATGACTATAATAATACTTTTTGATAATTGCAATGTAGAGCAGTGCATGGTAAAATAGAATTGGACCAGTTCAGACCTTTCACAGGGCTTCCGTTAAGCGGACGTACGACGTATATTACACCCTGAGATTGCCACCGGACGTCCAAATTGAACTTTAAAGACGTACCGCGGACTTCCGAATTTCTTTTGTCCATCCGAAATCGATACCCGAGACGTCCAAAAATTGTCAAAAGGCCCGCCCATTTTTAACCAGCTGTATGATGTTTGCCCTGCCTACTTACCGGAAATTCGCTACCTGTGTTGACTGAGCTTTAAGGACGTCCCACTTTCCGCTGCGGGAGTTTTATTGACAGCCGTGTCAAGCATCGTGGCACCCTTTTGATGGCTGCGTCATCACTGTGTGTATTTGTCACACGTGCTTTGATTCATTGATGTTTTTATAATTAAATTTTCTACTGCGACCCCGAAAATATTCGTTGAAATTATATGAAGTCATTATTATTTTTTTAATATTCACGTCTTAAAATCTTAAATTATTATTTTGCTACAAACGTGTGTCGTCTGCAACACTTCCGGGAATTGCCGAGTGAAATTCTATAAATAAATAAATAACAATTATGCACAGAACGCAAACTGAAATCTATTCGACTTCAGAAGCTTACGTTTGTCATGACAACAAAAGCAATTTTTCAAATGAAAAGAAAACATATTTTTCGTCAAAATTTTCGGAACCCGTTTCTAAACGCGTAGCCTTGTTCCGGTTGCGCTGTTTACCAGCGTGGAAATGACGCAAAGTAAGTAAATATAGGCGATTTGCGATGGTTTTGCTTGCTTTTCTCCGCGAACGAACATTTTGCTCTTGGTATTTCATCGAGAGCTGCCTTTAATTTGTTTGTTGTTGCACGAGTCGGCGCCGTTTTCCCACAATTTTTGTGAAGTAAGCAACTCGTTCGCTCGTGTTGATCAGCTTCAATCCGAACAAATATTTCATTACATATATTTCTGCAAAATAATTTCAGCATAGTTTATTTTTAAGAAAACATGTTTTGGGTGTTTTCTCTCATGTATTTTCTTTTCTTTTTTCTTTTCTCTGGGCTTTGAAACGAATGCAAAGTTTTACCAATGTTGATGCTTTCTCTAAGGTCCGACATACAAGTACAGGCTTTCCAAAAAGATGCGATCGAATTTTAATAAGCGATAAGGACATTTTTAGAACACATCTAAGAGAAGCGTATATCATGATGATTCTGTGTGACACTGAAATAAGAACCTATGTTCTACTAAAGAAAGGGCAGACCGCCGCAGCACGGAAAAAAGTGGGACTTCCTAGATTTTCCTGTAGGACTTCCAAATTTGAGGGGTAGGAAGTCTGGCTTTCATAAAGTGCTTCTGGAGCAATGACAAACATTATTTTGTGCTGAGGTTTTATGGCCCAGTCAACCTATTAAGGTCATATTGAGTGCGGTCAGTTTACAAAACCACACTTGTTTCAGGGACAGACTAAGTCCTCTAAGCGCTTAACCAATACTTGTGCACATTCTTTTGCCAGAAACAGACAACTGCCCTTCTTGAATCAGCAGAAGAGAGAGAATGAAAATATTTCATGATCAATCTCCACGAAAGAGTATGGCAAACATTAATATTGTAGACAACTACATCCCTCATCTGGGCTCAACTCTGGGAAGTTTCCCGTGTTCCCTCACTTATTGTACACTAACAAAAGAAACTTCCTGTTTCTAACTGTAAGTACCCTACCTGACATCTGTGAGAGTCTGTTTGGTTCCCCGTATGTACCCTGAGCCTGCAAGGTTTGACTGTGCATTGGAAGATCACTCATTTTAGCTAGCCAACCACTTCTCATCTCGAAGTCTGTAGGATATGGTCTTCTGGGATCACCTGAAAAATTTACAAAGCAGCTATAGTAAAGTTTATATTTTCTGGCCCTTTGTTTGTGTTGAGCTTTTACAGCCCAGTTAACCCAATGGGGTCATGTCGAGCGCAGTCAGTTTTCCTAACCACACGTTTACTGGGCAGGCTTAGTCCTCTAAGCAGTTAACCAGTATTGTGCACATTCTTTTGCCAGAAACTGACAACTGCCCTTCTTGAATCAGCGGAAGGGAGAGAATGACTGTAGAAAATATTTCAAGATCAAATCTCCACGAAAGAATGTTGCCGACCCGGCGGGGGTTGAACCCGCAACCTCCTGATCACCAGTCAGACGCGTATACAACTGAGCCACCGAGGCCCTTTGTGATCATTGAACCCTTCCAGGGCCCAGTTGTTCAAAGCATTGTTAGCTTAACAAGGTCGTTAGTGGTCAAAATGTTAACTATTCTAGAAAGTACAATATCTAATTCACAGGTATTTTTGCTGAAAAAATGTGAGTAGCTTAAAAGCAAAAAATCAGCAAAAAATTTAGCGTATATGCCCATTTAATGATCAAAGTTTTAACAATATGTTAACTAAAGATATCCTTAGTTTTGAACAACTGGACCCAAAAGCTTTGAAAATTTATATGAGGGTCACTGATGAGACCTGACTGGCTCAACCTAACTAGACTGGGCCAGAAACCTTGATACTTCAGCTATTTCCATTTTTGTGTGTGTATTCATTGCTGTCAAGGGTCATTCCTTTTAGAAAGTATTTTATCTTCACTACAACAAATGAGACTGATTGCTGTATGGCGTATTGTTGCTGCATCGTAAATAATCGATCACCAGTCTCTTTTACTTTTGTGACAGATGACCTGTAAATTTTTAGTAGTCGCTTAATTGGAAAAACATATTTTTCTCACTTTTTTAGTTTAATAGGTAAGTTGTAAAAAATGAAATACTAAGCTGTCTATTTAGGTCATTTTAGATCTGTGGTTATTAAAAGTGAAGAAAATTGATTAACAGCCTAAAATAAGACACTTTTTTAACTGAAAAGTACTGGTATTTTTGTTAATTTCTCCATGATAACATTTGCTGTGGGAACTCATTAAAACATATGCTGTGAGTACTCACAGAGAGCCTCGGTGGCTCAGTTAGATGTGCATCCGACTGGTGATCAGAAGGTCGCAGGCTTGACCCCCGCTGTGGTGGGAACATTCTTTCATGGAGATTTGATCATGAAATATTTCTCCAGTCATTCTCTCCCATCCCCTATTTCAAGAAGGGCAGTTGTCAGTTTGAGGTAAAAGAACGTGCACAATACTGGTTAACCACTTAGTGCACAATACTTTTTAACCTCTTAGATGACTAAGTCTGCTCAGTAAAAGTGTGGTAAGGTAAACTGACTGCGCTGGACATGACACTATCAGCCTGACTGGATCGTAAAACCTCAACACAAACTCATTAGAAATGTCTCAGTGAGGTGTTTCTAATGAGTACCCACAACATATGTTTTCATGCAGAAATAACTAGACAAAGTGCCCAGTGGGGCACATATACCCCCGACCAGCGCTACCGCCAGTTTTTAACGAGCACAAAATATGTAGCTTTGACTCTGGAGATGGCAGGATGGATGAATTCCATGCTGATAGCTATATCCCCTAAACCTCTCTGTAGGAGGATAACGAAATTCAACAAAAGGTCTTGATGGTATAGCTATATAAACTTAGATGCAATTTTTTTTTACTTTTATATGAAATTTCTAAGTCTGTGACCTTAACCTGAAGGTCATACCCTATATCTACCAACATGTCAAATATAAATGAAATTCCTCAAAGGTTCTTGATGGTATAGCTATATAAACTTAAACACAAAAAACTTTGACTTTTTTATGAAAATTCTAAGTCTATGACCTTGACCCCAAGGTCACCCCTTGGGTGGGGATGGTGCTAATAAAAACTTTAGACCTATATCTACCATCATGCCAAATATGAATGAAATCCATCAAAAGGTCTTCAAAATATGAACAAAGTATGAACAAATAATGCTTCAAAGGATGGACGGACAGACAAAAAGATTTCTTGCTGATAGCTATATCCGCTCAACCTTTCAATTAAGAGATATGAAATTCAATAAAAGGTCTTGATGATATGGCTATATAAACTTAAACGCAAAAATTTTTACTTTTATATGAAAATTCTAAGTTCGTGACCTTGACCTCGGTCACACCCGGGGTGGGGATCATGCGGAGTAAGACACTAGGCCGATATCTACCAACATGTAAAATATAAATGAAATTCCTCAAGGTCTTGATGATACAGCTATATAAACTTAAACACAAAAAACTTTGACTTTTTTATGAAAATTCTAAGTCTGTGACCTTGACCCCAAGGTCACCCCCGGGGAGGGGATGGTGCTGATAATAACTTAAGACCTATATATACCATCATGCCAAATATGAATGAAAACCATCAAAGGGTCTTCAAAATATGAGGTCTTATAAACTTTAACACAAAAACTTTGACCCTAAGACAAAAATAAAGTATGAACGAATAATACTTCAACGGACTGACGGACAGACGAACAGATTCCTTGCTGATAGCTATATCAGCTCAACCTTTCAGTTAGGGGATAATGAAATTTCATAAAAGGTCTTGATGATATGGCTATATAAACTTAAACGCAAAAATTTTTACTTTTATATGAAAATTCTAAGTTCGTGACCTTGACCTCGGTCACATCCAGGGTGGGGATCATGCGGAGTAAGATGCTAGGCCGATATCTACCAACATGTCAAATATAAATGAAATTCCTCAAGGGTCTTGATGATATAGCTATTTAAACTTAAACACAAAAAAACTTTGACTTTTTTAATGAAAATTCTAAGTCCGTGACCTTGACCCAAGGTCACACCCGGGGTGGGGATGGTGCTGATAAAAACTTAAGACCTATATCACCCATCATTACAAATATGAACGAAATCCATTGAAGGGTCTTCAAAATATGAGGTCTTATAAACTTTAACACAAAAACTTTGACCCTGTGACTTTTTTACAAAACTTCTAAATCCGTGACCTTGACCCCAAGGTCACCCCCGGGGTGGGGATGGTGCTAATAAAAATTTTAGACCTATATCTACCATCATGCCAAATATGAACGAAATCCATCAAAGGGTCTTCAAAATATGAGGTCTTATAAACTTTAACACAAAAACTTTGACCCTGTGACTTTTTACAAAACTTCTAAGTCCATGACCTTGACCCCAAGACCACCCCCGGGGTGGGGATGGTTCTTATAAAAATTTTAGACCTATATCTACCATCATGCCAAATATGAACTAAATCCATCAAAGGGTCTTCAAAATATGAGGTCTTATAAACTTTAACGCAAAAACTTTGACCCTGTGATGGAAAGACGAACGAATGAACGAACGAACGTACGAACAAATGTATGTACGAACGAACGAACAGACGAACGGAAAAGCGAAAACTATATACCCCCACATACTTCGTATGTCGGGGGTATAACAAACAAATCTGGATACCCCTCCAATTGATCTGTAGCTATGTATAAGTACTTGAAAGATGGTTAGAATAAGAATGAATATATTTTCTATAAGTTGATTATTAGTCGATGATCAGTCGGTTTTCAAAACCATTGACTGTTTGTGAAATTCTGGCCGATTCCCAACACTAGTGGTGGCAGTAAAACTAAAATTTTCCCCCTTACCCCACTATAGTATATTTTATATATTCTCGTCCTTTGTGATCAATTAGACCAATCCTGGTCTTTTGATATTGCAGTCACTGATGAGGCCTAATAAGTTGAGGCTAGCTAGTTTAATTCAGAATACATTTCGAATTTATGGTTTTGTGTACGGTAAATGTCCTAAAATTTCGAACACTCTAAAATTTCGAACACCTAATATTTTTGCCCAAAATAATTTCTGGAAATGTCCTAAATTCTCGAACAGTAGCAGTTTTGCAAAAAGGGGATTTCTAAAATTTCGAACACAGCTTTCTTCAAGTAATTTTTTATAGGCAGATGCTAATTTTGGTAATGTTTTTTTTCCGTTACGGAACAGGGAACTAAAGTAGTAGTGTTGAAAGCCTCGGCAAAACGTAAATGCTCACAGCAGTGTCATAATGAATTTTTTGTACATAAATGGCATGGGAACCATATTTTAATTTTATACAAGCCCAGGAGATACTAACTGAAAATTCACAAGAAAAAAAAAAAAAAAAAAAAAGGGAGACTTCCATCACAATGTTAGCCATTTCCACGTGACAGTCACGTGGATGTCTGCGTGATAAGGGTTAGATTATGCGCAGGGGATCTAGAATTGTTGTTACCTTGTGGCAGACATGATAAATATTCCGATTGAAAAACTAAGGCCAGGATAAATCTATGGATCCGCGCTGTACGATCTGAGTATTTGCTGTTTGTTCGTGTATCTCACCACTACGTATGTCTTACTGCTTTACCTACGCAGATTTTCATGGGTCTGCTCAGATACGCCACCGGGACAGTCTCATTTCCAGTATAGATTACAAAAATATATGTGAAAATACAGAAAATGCAACAGTCACATTCCCTTGCCCCGCATGAAGAAACCGCGTGCTCGAAGGTAACGTCATGAAAAATCGTGGCGGAAACCCTTAGAATTAAAACACACACTTATGTTCATTAAATTATAGAGCATTTTTTCGTCAGAAATGCAAATGAAACTGGCAGGTATTAAAAATAGAACCTAAGTACTGGGACATATAGGCCTATGCAAACTGTAGACTCAGATCAGACGTCGCAGAGAAAGAGGGAATGAAACTAGTTAGGGGGAACATGGAAATTTGGAAAACACTTTTAGGACAATAAGACGTGCGACCAGTGAAGACGCAGATCATCTTCCGATGCAAGGGCAGGCAGATTTTATCGTATATGTTTGTTGCTCTCTATACTCTCCATGTGATGACGATGATTTGGTGTATTACATCCCTTTCAACATTATTTGTCATACTGAGATGATGTAAAGATGATAATGGAAGGCTCTGTGCAATGAAGTGCTATACAGTTTTGAGTTGAATTCCGCCTCCAGCCGGATTCGAACCCCTGGATCTTGTGTTCCAAAGTTTGGGGTGCTAACCACTCGGCCACTCAGACCCTTCTATGCTCTCTAGGCTTATTCCTTTTGGAATCAAACAGACTAATTCTAGGTCTAGATAAGAATGGGTATCAGGTAAACATTTTTCTTATTTCTCATCATAAACATATGTTGTGGTACTCATTAAAAGCACCTCGCCTACACTACCATTGATTTTTCTTATATGCTTTATCTAGTTTTGCAAATGTTTTACACCCAACAACAATTTTTGTTTTAAATTCAAATGCTTGGTACTTGCCTGATAGCATCCCCTCCAAAATTTCCAAAATTATAAAAAACGGAATGGTGGGTTATGCCTCATATACAAACCTGGTGCCCATGTAGGTGGAGCTGCTACAGCATTACTGGCACTGATTCTGTGGGCAAATTTGATAAGTTCTTCTGATGAGATCTGACGACTGTTAGCCTTACTGATGGAATCTAATTTCTGCTTGGCTTGATAGATTGCTGTGGACTGCAACAAGAAATACTGCTATGTCAAACAACTAGAAACTGTATGAATGAGATACATTATGTAACAGTAACATAACCCTGTCTAACACATTTTCCCCAAATCCTTTTCTTTTTCTCTATGCATTTTTTTTCTTTTTTCATGTAACACAATGTTAACTAAACATTTGCTCCTTCTAGTGGTTTAAAATATATGAGATATAGACTCTGTAACAACGGCCATAAATTAACTCTTTTCCCACCAGTAACGACTTTTATCGTCTGCTGATAACCTTTGCAAACAGTTTGGACCCTGATCAGGCCCGACAAAATGTCGGACCTGATCTGGATCCAAACTGTTTGACACTCTGATGGTAATCCTAAAAGATTTTTTTTTGAAAAAGTTAATTTTAAAAAAAAATCCACAGGCGACAAAAAAAGCATGCAAAATTACCCAGCATGCAAAGAGTTAAATGAGCTGTATCATGGGAAAAAGAGTCATTATTGCATATGCAAACATCAAAGGTTCAGGCAAGCCTGGGCATCTGCTCCCAGAACATATGCTGTTCACTCACATAAGTGATGGGCCACGGGGAAATATCTAATGCAATACATCTTTTGAAGAGAAACCGTCCTTTATCTAGAGCAATGGAAAGTGGTGGCATTTGGTTGTAGGCTAATCATACTGTATTGGGTCACCATAACTCCTTACCATACTTGTCCTATAATTTTTGTAAAAGTCTGTTCCACTACCTGTTGATGTGTTTAAAATATTGCTGGACGAGTGGCAGACAATGTAGACCCTGGGTTTACACTGTCTGCTCAGGCCTGTCAGTCCAAATACATAGGGTTATTACGGTACCCACTGGCAGTCATTACAACTGCCTAATCCAGGTGGTTCCCTCGAGTACCATAGAATGCGACATGCGTTGTGAGTACTAACAGTCATTGCCTCAATGAGTCAATTCCAAGAAGTACTCACAAGATATGCTTTGGTGCATTCATATGTGAACAAAATAAATATATATAGCAATTTTTTTACTCCCTTTTTAAACTTGAGCTATGGATAGACAATGGTACTGAAAGTGTGAATGAGACATGAAAATAACTTGGCAAAGGGAAATGGATACTCTTCAAAGGGATATAACTCTGACATGGAAAACACTGCTCCCCTTCTCTTTGATGGCTACTCTTAAAAGAAAGAATTTGCTCCCTGTGGGAGCGAATTCCTCCCTTATGCTTTGTAAGATTTCAGACACAAAAATCTTGGTAGGAAGACAGCTTCCTGTCTGTGAGAGTTGTCTCCCTATGCAAGATGGTAGCAAAACATTTCAAGTGTATCAATTCATTCTCTTTAAAATAGACACAAACATTTACATATATTATTCCTCTCTAAACAGTGAAAGTTTGCTGAAAGGGCTGAAAAACTATAAAACATCACAGCTACATAGCCTGTGCTCTGTGTAGCCTACTGAGGAAATTAGCCAAAGGTAGAAAACATGTACTGATACAACCAAAAACATATAGACCATCACTGGGGCTCACGTAGAGGAATCACATTTATCAGGTTTTTCTCAATAATTACATCATTTCTCTGCGAATTCTCATAAGGCATAGCTTGGTGAGTGCCTAATTATCAGAACTTTACAATTATATCACTGATATTGCCAGCATTTATGCATTTCTTATTGGCGGGCTCACTAATCGCGCTGGTCTCTTATCTTTGAATTTTTATGTATGGAGAAGTGTTCGATTAGCGCAGAGCACAGTTTGGTAAGTTTGAATATGACCTGCAGTCCATATTTGGTAAGTTTGACTATGACTGTGGGCCATACTTAAAAAGTTCAAACATATTCACATCTGATGCATGCTACAATAAGCATCTAGATATGATCTGGTAACTTATTTAAGTTCTGGCATTTTTTTTTTTCTTTTTTAAATAATAATGTTCAAACTAAATCTCGTGGAGATCCCAATATGATTAGGATTCGCATATTGCTTGATCAAGAAAATTCATAAAGTTTAATAAAAGCATACATTAAAGAATCACATTGTTGTTTTTTTTTTTACCTATTACACTGAAAATTTATTAAACTTTAATATAGCCGTGTCTCGTATTTCTAAGTAAACATGAACAAAATTTGCGCTGGTACTTGGACGTTTACATCTAAATATTTTGTCTTGTTAACCCATTGTAGTCGGGAGACCCCTAAACGGGTAATTGGCAAACAGTGCAGACCCAGATCAGATGCCGCAGAATGCGGCGTCTGATCAGGGTCCCACAGTTTGCAAATAGTTGAGCCTTTTTTTCTATAGGAATATTTAAATCTCATAGCCAGACATACCTAAAAATGAAATTGGACTCTTCCAATATATAGTGTGGGAGATTCTATTCAGTATACAATGGGTTAAGTATCATAGTCCTTCATTACATTCACAAATGAGGATTAAAATAGTATAAAACTTCTGACAATATCAAAGATATTGCAGGAAAATTATACATGTAATAAGATCTGGATCTTCACTTGGAAAATAACTTTGTTTTTCTTACAATCATGTCAATCAGTTTCAGTCATACCAATACTTACAAGTACATTCTCAGCTTCTTTAAGGTTTTTCTGTAATATTCTGATATCTAAATCTCTTTTGTCAACTTCTCTCTTTAGATCATCTATAGTTCTTTGTATTTCTGCTTGCTTTTTAGCTATAAAAGATGAGAACAAATTGTTTCCCTTTCTTCTGGGTGCCTGGTCATTTACAAATATTTTTAAAACATAGGCAAAGCTCTGGATATGAGGGGTATCAGATAAATACCGTATTTGATCAAATTACCACACTGTACACTTCGGTTTTTCAAAAATACTGGGAAAACTTGTGGTAAAATATGTACCTATCTAAAAAAAGATTTGCGAAGGACTTAACAAATGATGCCTATATGATGTTTGTGTGGTTTTTGTTTCTTTTTTTGTTTTTTTTTTATTCCGATTTTCTTTATAAAAGCATATGTTGTAGGTACCCATTTCAATTGCATCGACATGTCCATGCAATACAAATGGGTACTTACAACATATGCCTTTAAAAAGTAGACAAAAAGGTACACTAGTGAAGACAACAGAATAGCTTGACTGTGCGCTTATAGGGATATGTGTGGTAATTAGGTCGAATAAGGTAGCTTTCTTTTTCCTCCATGAAAACAAATGCTGTGGGTACTCATTAGAAGGTGAAGTGCTTCTAATATGTACCCACATGTTTTGTGGAGATGTAAGAAAATTATCAGCACTTTTTGGTGGAAAAAAAAGCGCATTTTGTCTGAAGCTATGCATAGGTCTTCCCAAGCAAAAATGTTATCTTTATGTAAATGCCAACAACCCTGGCACAGAGCAGACCATCAGTCTTTGCCTCTGGCTGATCTGCCCAATTATGGCCTCTGCTGTCTGTTTAAAAAATAATCGGATACTGCAAAGTGTATCAATTGATAACTAGATCGGGCAGTCGATGGCACGCCATGGCAAATCCCCACGCTTGTTAATATTTGACCTTTTGATCCCTCCCCAGGGCCCCTGGGGGCGGGGCCAAAAATAAACGTGCTCTTGCACGCCCCACTTGTGTAACCAAGCCACTCACCAAATTTGGTTGGATTCTGTCCAGCGGTTTGGGAGGAGATAGCATAACGGACAGACGGAGGCGATAACAATATCCCAGACGCAAGCATGGGGATAATGTGAGCCAAGAATGTATATATGCACAGCAAGAGCATAGCATAGCGTTTGCTCAATGAGGTTAACAAAATGAAAGGTTAGTATAAAACAAACAATTTTTTATCACACAAATCCAACTTAGGTATGGTAATTGTCCTAAAATTCCGAAAGATTTAGTCCATATTTTTGGGGTATGCTTTTTATGCAGTTGTTTCTTACAATTCTTAGTGGAATGACAAACAGTGCAGATCCTGATCAGACTACTCCTTCAGGAGGATCTGGGTCTGCATTGTTTGCATTGGTCATTTTGTTACTACATATACATTCAGTCTACAAAATTTTAAGACATTCACCGTATTTTTTTTTTCAACCAGATACAAATAGTACTGCTATTTCGCTTTTTCTTCCACAAAAGTAAAGCCACAGATACCCATTAGAAGTACCTCTAATTAAACTAATATTAACATTTGGTCAAAAAAAAGTGTCGGATCTGGAGCTATGGAGCTTCAGCATTCACTGAAATCACCTCAGCAAGACTATATAGGTTTCTGGGTAAAATGGCAAAAGTATCTTAAATTATCACCTTAATAATGAGCTTATCTGAAGCTATGTTTAATGCCTAATCATACTTCCATAATTTGATGAAGCCCATTTTTTACAACCTCCACAAAAAGTTATATTGTGGATGCTTATTAGAAGCACCTCGGGGAGGCGCTTCTAATGAGTACCCAAAACATATGTTTTCATGGAGAAATAAGAAAACTATTTACCTGATACCAACTCTTATCAAGACCTATGGACCCTGAACAAACCTCTTCAGCATCAGTTTGATCCTAGTCTACATGGTTTTCTCAGGACAGCCTAGCCACACATTTAGGGAAAATACAGTAACGGGTATGTACACTGAAGCGGAAAGTGTGTGTAGGCAGTCTGGTAATGCTATGAGATTATTTAAACCATTCATAGCTTTAGATATGAGGGTTGTCCATATGAATATTTTTTCTTATTACTTCACAAAAACATATGTTCTTGGTACCCATCAGAAGCCAAATCCCAGATGTGAGGGCTATAAGTCACACAAATGTGTTTTTGTGGGCATCGGAAAAGTATAAACAATTCTGGGATGAAAAAAAGTGCTTTATCTAAACCTATGTCATTTATATTTTCAAATCTAAATTGATCACACCTACATGTATATGCACATTCTGATCTTCACAAGTTATTTTGCACACTGCCCCACAACAGTTTTAGTTACGGTGTGACTCTTTTAAAAATAAGCCTTAAATTATGGGCTGTGACATGCGAAAATGTGTCTTTAGGCATATGTGGACAGCGAAGGCCCAGATCAGCCTGCGCAGAAGGCTGATCAGGACCTTCACTGTCTACTGACAGAATCATTGGGTACTATGGAAAACATGGAGAGCAAATGCCTGGATGATACTTTGTGCATGTGTGGGATGGATCCGAATCTGTGTATTTGGCGCATGCTCGAAGACACATTTTCACTTGGCCTGGCCCAGTATACATGTACTTTATCGGTCAGGAGCATAACTTCTACAAGTTAAATTTTCTTTTAACTAAAAAGAGTTAAGATTTTGCTACAGTTTGTGGATTTAACTTTTCAGTTTAATTTGTGCCATTTTTTCACCTTCTGATTGTAGACTTCCAGCAATTTTCTGACTTCCAGCAATTTTCAAGGACAATTTTCATTGGCAACTGATCAATTTTATATGAAAGATCTGTTACGTAACTTTATGATCAAGCAATATAATTTTGTACGCATCATCTAGAAATGTGTACACATTGTCTAGAAAGTGTACGCAGGACCTTTGAAGTTAATGAAAAAAAACAACAACAAAAAAACACTTTTTAACTGAAAGCAGTTATGAGAAATGCTCTTTAAATAAATAAGTCAAAATATTCAGCAAAAGGAAAGTTAACTTATACACTTTAGAAGGGAGGTAACTTTGCTGAATTTTAACTTAACCAAGTTATATATATCTTCTCAAAATTTTAACCTTGAATAGAAGTTATACTCCTGACTGTTTATAAGAGACACAACATGAGAGAATGTACATTCAGACATGTGCAGTCAGCCAAGGATTATATCTGATCAGTATTCTGTAGATGCGGATAAAAGTAAAAGAGGGTGTCAGATAAACATTATTCTTATTTCTGCACAAAAACATTATGTGGGTACTCATTAGTAATGAGTACCCACAATATATGTATTTGTGCAGAAATAAGAAAATATCAATACATGTACTTTTTTGTTACAAAAAAGGGCCTTATCTGGAGCTATGGTATTCTCTGGGCAGTCATCAAAATTCAAATACTTTAAGCCAAGAAGCCAAAGCTTTTTCAAAAGGACAGCAAAGACTGATCAGAGTGTGAATGCCAAGGCTGGATGCACAGGCTTGGACTCTGTGGCTCATTAGCAGCCTTTGAACAGCTGACTCTGGGTACCTGTAACAATACATTCTTTTATTGTTTTATCTTTCTCAATGAGAAGCTGTATGAGTTCTGAAGGCTCTGGTGCATCAGGTCTCTGTTGTCCTTTAGGGGTGCTCATTAACTCAAATAATTCCCTGTACAAATGGAAATAAAAGAGCGTTACTGTGATGCAGGATCACCTGTGAAAGCTTAGAGATTCTAGCTTAAACATTGTAGGAGCAATGGTGTGACATTACAAGGATGTACAGATGGTGGGGTATCACAATATCCCTGCTTTTTTCTTAAAAAAGCATGGGAATAACAAGACCTGTTGTAAGACAGGATAGCTCGTCTGATACTGCACATTTTGTTTGTGGAAAATTCTAAGTCTGTGACCTTGTTTTTGACATGATATGGGGGCTGGGTGTGTGTGTGTGGGGGGGGGGGGGGGGGGATTGTACTGTGCAAACAAAATTTTCATCAAACCAATGATGAATCAAAGCTGTGACAAGGTTAGGAAATAATGACGTCTTAAAAACTTACACAAAAACTTATAAATTCTAAGTCTGTGACTTCGACCTCAAGGTCACGGTCTTGAGTGTTGATAAAAACTTTAGACCAGTATATATCATGAAAACAAATATAAATTAAATCCATCGTTTAGTTTAGAAGTAATGAGGTCCTAAAAACTTTGACGTAAATTTTTAAAATTTTGACATGACAGTGACTTTGTCAAGTTCACCTTAACATGAACTAGGAGGGTGGGGGTGAAACTGGGCAAAATTTTGGACCAATATGTATTGTCATACCAAAGATAAATCAAGTTGGTGATAAAGTTAGGAAATAATGAGGTGTAAAAAAAATTAAAACGAAAACTTTAACAATTAAATTCTAAGTCTGTGACTTCAATCTCAAGGTCACCGTCATGAGTGCTGGTGGTGCTGATAAAAACTTTTGACCAGTATCTATCATGATAACAAACAGGAACTAAATCCATCATTTGGTTTTGAAGGAATGAGATCCTAAAAACTTTGACTTAAATTTTAACATGAAAACTTTAAGTCTGTGACCTTGACCTTGACATTACCTAGGGGGTGGGGATGGTACTGCACATAATTTTGGACCAATACCATCATACCAAAGATGAATCAAATCAGTGATAAGGTTAGGAAATAATAAAGTCTAAAAAACTTCAACAAAAACTTCAACATATATGGATGCTGATGCCAACGCTGCCACCGATGTCGAGGGTAGTACAACAGCTCTCCGTGAATGTTGTTCCTGAAAGAGAGCAAAAAAATGCAGAGAATCATATACCAGTATGCATAATCAATACTGAGGCAGCCCTTTTATGAGTATTATGCACAGGCCTTCCTAGATTAATACCAGTACTAAGCAATATAGATAAAGTATCTTGCTCAAAATCCTGAATCAGATGCTTTACCACTCGTCCATTGTGCCACATTCTATCTATCTAGTTGTACTGCAACACCTCCAGCATTCCCTTTTACCCTCTGTAGTGAGTATTGTACCCTCAAAATTTGTCTTTTACCCCCAAAATTGAAGAGAGTCACTATATCCTGTTATATATAGGGGGTACATAAATAAGAAAATAAAGCAAATTTACCCCCAAATTCAAAATGCAGTGGGTACCCTGACCCCACCCCCCCACCACCTCACGAGGATTAAGTGCAGGTGACTGAGTGTTGTAAGAAAAAAGGAAGTATGAATAGTGAGGATAAAAGTGCAGTAGTGAGATGGATATAACAGATGTAAGGGTTACGGGTTTAATGAGATGAGATTAAAATCAGGTTAAAAAACAGGTCTATTTTTGTGGTAACTGGTCAACTGGTACCGTAGTCAACTCGTACCATAGTCAACTTGTACCCATTTTTGGTCAACTCGTACATGTTGTTTGGTCAACTTGTACATGTACCTAGTTTGGTCAACTCGTACCTAATTTGGTTAACTTGTACCTAGTTTGGTTAACTAAAACCTTGTAAAAATAGACACTGGATGGCCGAACGGATAATCAGACAGACAGGTAGGTAGGTAGGTAGATAGGTTTTGTCACTCATTATTATGATGCACCCATTATTTGACACGTTAATTAAACATGAACCTGTTAATGTGGGTGTGAAAAACAATTGTCGAAACGATTCAAGTAATTTGTTTATCGTTATTTTGATGAATCTTTAATTGATACAGTTAAAGATGTACTGATTAATGTGTGTGTGAAAAACGAAATATTTTGAAGTTGTCATATAAATGTATACATAGAATGTAAAGAATATTTTGTGTGCTACTCATCTAGTATGTGAAATTTTTTCAAGTAGAAATATATATCTAATTTGGAACAGTGCAGACCCCGATTATGCTGCCTGCTGTGCATGGCATGACCTGGACTTGGTCCAGTGTTGACCTTTTGTTTGTTTGTTTGATTTGGGCTTAACGTCGCTTTCAACCTTTTTCAGTCAGTTGACCTATAACGAACGCTGCGGGAAACGGCGTCTGATCAGGGACCACCCTGTTTGCTACTTATCTGGGATGTGAAGTGTTTGCACATAGTAATATTTTATTCTGTATTCGGAACAGTGCAGATCCTGATTGTGCTGCAAGGTGTGCATGGCATGACATGGGTCTGTTCTGTTTGGACGGACCGGTCTTAGCGGGCAGTGTGGACCTAGATCGGACACTGCGGAATAAGGCATCTGATCTGTGTCCGCCTTGTTTGTTACTTGTCTGGGATGTGAAGTATATGCAAGTAATGATATATTTTGTTCTATAATCGGACCATTGCAGACCCTGGTTGTGCTGCATGGTGTGCATGACGTGACCTGGGTCTGTTGAGTTTGGACTGATGGGCCTTTATTTATCATATCTCTGAATTAGTCGGTCACGACCTGAGGACAGTAAATATAGCATGATCTATAGTTAACGAGCTCCCATATTTTGACAACTGCTGCTGGCATATGGCCTTAAAGACTGCCAGATGAGTGGTAAACAATGTAGACCCTGACCAAAATTTTGCAAGTCTCCAAGGAAATGTTTTCTGTATTTTAATACTTTGGCATGCTGGGTAAAAAATTCAGCAGACGAATTTTGAATATTTGTTGTTGTTTTTTTTGTTGTTTTTTTTCATAGAAAATAAGATTTTACACTTCATGCAAACTGTCTCCTTAGTGTGAAGTATTTACCATTACCAAATATACACCTGCTTACTCATCGCAGCAGCAGTCACATGTTTAGATATATTAAAATAGTTTGTGCCTCTCAGATAGCATCATTCGCGCTAGACTTTTTACACTGTATGTTTGTTGCATGTTAGTTCTCATATAGTTGTAGTTAATTAATATAGAACTTGAGTCTGGACTTGTGAGTTATTAAAATATAATAACACAAACATTACATGGTGTCAGAATAAATATGGATAAATATACGACTGGAGCTCTTCCTTCTATGGACTGGGAAAAGCAGGACTTGGAACAAAGCTGGAAAAGTTTCAAACAGCATGTTCAGTTTATGTTCGACGGTCCTCTAAAAAAGAAAGACGAGGAAGAAAAATGCGCTTTCTTAATGTTGTGGGTTGGAGAAAAG
The DNA here is from genome assembly GCA_964016985.1 of Anodontia alba. NCBI lineage: Eukaryota > Metazoa > Mollusca > Bivalvia > Lucinida > Lucinidae > Anodontia > Anodontia alba. Next base: position 61,257,202 of record OZ024832.1, on the reverse strand, counting down.
GGAAGAAGCCTATTTCAGACTTGGAATTTATCTGCAGACCAGAAGAAAAAACTTGAGAACTACTACAATGGATTTGAAGCCTATGTTAAACCTACTTCAAATACCATCTACAACAGATACAAGTTTCAAAGTCGAGTGCAGAATCAGGACGAGACATTTGAGCAATTTGTTACAGAATTGCAACTGCTCGTGAAAGATTGTGATTATGACAAAGCAGATGAAATGGTCCGGGACAGAATTGTGACAGGTGTGAAAAACTCAAAAATCCGAGCGAAGCTGCTTAATGAAGGATCAAAATTAACATTGACCAAAACGCTTGAATTAGCAAGGACACATGAATTGTCACATTCACAATGTAGTGCAATGGAGGACAAATCAGTGAATGCTGTAAAACAGAAACATAAATCAAATTACAGCAAGTATGACAAGCAGAAAACAGTAGCTAAGGTTGAAAAACAATCTTGTGGTAAATGTGGATATGAGCATGGAAAATTGCAATGTCCCGCATACGGAAAACGCTGTTCCAGGTGCAAACGTTTCAATCATTTCCAGAAAATGTGCAAACTCCACTTTCGTCCAGTTCAAAATCAAAGAAAAAACGTGTCAACGCAGTAGAAGATTCGAGTGAAAGCAGTGACAATGAGCTTTATGCCGGAATGATTAATGACCTGCCATTAAATTCCGTAAATCCGTTAAATGATGAATGGACTGTTAATTCTAAAATAAATGACAAATCAGTCAATTTTCAGATAGATACTGGTGCAAGATGCAACGTTATGTCACAGGATACTTTTCGTTCATTTGGAATAAAAACTGCACTGAAACCAACATCTACAAAGCTGACGTCATTCAGTGGACATAAATTAAAACCAGCTGGTATGGTACAGTTGCCGTGCAAAATTCAAGGTAACAATTTTGACATTGATTTTTACATAGTAGATTCATCTGTGCCGTCTGTTCTTGGTGGTTCCACTTGCCGAGAAATTGGACTTATTCAACGATTGTATAATGTTCACATAAATGAAGTACCAAAGGAAAAAGACTTGCCACAAGACATTAATTCGTCATACAGGGATCTGTTTGAGGGTCTGGGTTGCATGCCAGACACTTATTCAATACAAGTAGATCCGTCAGTGAAACCCGTCGTCCATCCACCCAGAAAAGTTCCGATTTCTATGAAAGATAAAGTAAAAAGGGAATTATTACGTATGGAATCCGAGGGTGTAATTAAGAAACAAACCGAACCTACGGACTGGGTAAACAGTATGGTGGTTGTTCCCAAACCTAACGGAAAGGTTCGAATCTGTATAGACCCCCGCAATCTTAACAAAGCTGTGTTAAGAGAACACTATCCAATGAAAACAATAGAGGATATTTTGCTGGAAATACCGGAAGCAAAGGTTTTTTCGAAATTAGATGCCGTTTCCGGATACTGGCAGATTAAACTTAGTCCAGAAAGCCAGAAACTCTGTACGTTTAATACGCCCCTGGGCAGATATTCTCTCACAAGATTACCATACGGATTAAAATCTGCAGGAGAGGTGTATCAAAGATCTGTTTCGAACATGGTCCAGGATATTGAAGGATGCGAGGCAATAGTCGATGATATTTTGATTTGGGGAAAGGACATCGTAGAACACGACAAAAGGCTAAGACTGGTACTTGACCGAATACGTGAATATAACATGAAGTTAAACAGGGACAAATGTAAATTTCGTAAAAGCAGTATTTCCTATGTTGGACACGTTCTGACCGGTTTAGGCTGCAAACCCGATCCAGAAAAAGTTCGAGCTGTCAAGGAAATGCCGCCACCGACGAACGTAAAAGAGCTGCAAACGTTATTGGGTTTTGTCCAATATTTAGCCAAATTTATAGCCAACATGTCAGACATTACAGCACCACTCAGACAATTGCTTGAGAAAGACATCCAGTGGCACTGGGATTTAGAACAACAATCAGCGTTTGATCTGCTGAAGGACAAAGTGACAAATGCTCCTGTATTACGATTTTACGATCCTAAGAAACAGCTGGTATTATCAGTTGATGCAAGTTCAAAAGGTCTTGGAAGTGTGTTACTCCAGGAAGGTCAACCAATAGCGTACGCGTCTCGTGCATTGACAAAGTCTCAACAAAATTATGTGCAACTAGAAAAAGAGACATTAGCGATCACATTTGGATGTAGGAAGTTCCATCAGTATGTTTACGGAAGAGAAGTTATTGTAGAAAGTGACCAGAAACCATTACAGGCTATATTTTCCAAGCCATTATTCAAATCACCTTTAAGATTACAAAGACTATTACTTGATCTTCAGAAATATGATCTAAAAGTGATATATAAACCAGGAAAATCATTATTTTTAGCCGATCATCTCAGTAGAGCTTACTTGAATGAATCAAAGGAAGATTTGATTTCTGACTCTGAGTTAAGCGTAAATTACCTGACATACTTACCTGTATCCAAAGACAATCAACTGAAAATCAAACAAGCGACAAAACAAGACAATGAAATGCAAATTTTGAGAGATACATGTATTGTTCTCAAAGGATGGCCACAGCGAAGAGCCCAAGTTCCGCCAGAAATAAGGCCTTACTGGAATTTTCGCGATGAAATAACTTTCGTAGAAGAAATGTTATTCAAAGGTCAAAAGTTGATAGTACCAAAATCATTAAGGAAAGAAATGCTGGCTATCATTCATGAATCGCATTTGGGAATAAACAAATGTAAGTCGCGTGCCAGAGACTCATTATTTTGGATAGGTATGGTATCTGAGGTTGAACAGACAGTAAGGAACTGTACAGTGTGTGCTCAAAATCAAAGAGCAAATGTAAAAGAACCATTGATACCTGGAATAATTCCAGACAGACCATGGTCACATGTTTCCGCAGATATCATGGAACTGAACAACAGACATTATCTTGTGATAGTTGATAGATATTCGAAGTGGGTAGAATTAAATTTGCTGGAAAACATGACAAGCAAAAATGTTATAAAACATTTGAAAAGTCAATTTTCAAGATACGGAATTCCAGATCAGTTTTACTCCGACAATCAGAGTACATTTGTTAGTTCAGAATTCAAGAACTTCGCGAAAGAATATGGATTTGATTGTGTCACTTCCTCAGCCACCTTTTCGCAAAGTAATGGATTAGCAGAAAGAGCGGTTCAAACAACAAAAAACTTGTTGAAAAAAGCGAAAGACCCATATTTGGCAATGTTGTCATACAGAACAACAGTAATCGATGACATAGGACTATCACCTGCCGAAATGATGTTCTCGCGTAGACTGAAAACAACATTACCTACGTCAGCCCCGCTGCTTCATCAAAAAGGACTACCCCAAAACCTTAAAAAACGTTTCAGAAACCGACAGGAAAAACAAAAGCGATATTATGATCGTGGTAGCAAACCGTTGAAACCACTAAAACCTGGCGATAATATTGTTATGCAGCACGAAAAGTCGTGGAAACCTGCTACTGTAACGGAAGCACACCAAACACCGAGATCGTATGTTGTCAAAAACGAATATGGTCAACAATACAGACGAAATCGCAGACATTTAAGACCAACGTCTGCAAGATTTCCGTCTGATCAGGTACCGGAGAGCAGGTCAGAAACTGAAACAACGTCGGCATCAACACCATTATCACGAGAACCCGGTAACACAATGTTAGATCAGAGCGTTCGGGAAAATCGGGAAAACGGTACGGTAACAGATACACCGACAATAACAACAACAACGTCGTCGTATAAGACAAAATCAGGCCGTTCAGTTAAAATGCCGGAAAAATACAAGGATTATGTGATGTAAATAAGTATGAAAATTTTCTGAATGAAAGTGCTTCTTAATTTGGAGTGCTACAGTGAATTTCTGTTGTTCAAAATATTGGATTAATGTGTTATATACAGGCTGGATTAACGCATAAAGTATTCGAAATTAATATGGATTAATTATTGTTTTAAAATCAAAAGTGTGAAAGTGTTAAAATCATTCATAAAATTCATGCATAAACATTTGGATTATATTTAGTATAACTACGGTAGCTGCATTCTTCACTAATATTGGATTACATTGCCTAGTTTCCTAACTGAGGTTAACCTGGCCACACACACAGACGTTTTGGAGAAAAGCTGACATTGATAATTCCCTAATAATTTTAGATACTGTTAACCTGTTAACACGCAATTACATTTCAAAGACTTGTGACATTAAGTGCTGCTGACAGATACTGTTTATGAACTCCATAAGCTAAACACTGCAGGGCTGGTTCGCTTAATTAGCTCCTCTGTTGATACAAATGACATTTTATCTTGATACTAAATAATGTTATGGGAACGCCTGAACAACAGTTCTTTGAGACATGTAGTCTCGCTGCACTGAAGCAAACATTTTAGTGCATGTTTCTTTTATATTTTCAACTTTATAAAAATGAATTAAAATTTCATTTTTTTTTCTTTGAAAAGGGGGATGTGAAGTATTTACCATTACCAAATATACACCTGCTTACTCATCGCAGCAGCAGTCACATGTTTAGATATATTAAAATAGTTTGTGCCTCTCAGATAGCATCATTCGCGCTAGACTTTTTACACTGTATGTTTGTTGCATGTTAGTTCTCATATAGTCGTAGTTAATAAATATAGAACTTGAGTCTGGACTTGTGAGTTATTAAAATATAATAACACAAACATTACACTTAGGTAGGAGATAATTTGCATGACGTGTGAGATCCTATTTTCTAGGAAAAATATTGCTAGTTTGTCGTCTGCTGAATCTGCCCATAGCATGATAAGTATTCAGTGACTGTAAGCAAGTAATGAACAGAGCTCCAGATGATTTTTTTTCATGAATTTTGGTATTTTGCTTATTTCACCATGAAAATATATGTTGCGGGTATTCATTACATTTGTCTCAGTGAAGCCTTTCTAATGAGTACTCAAAGCACATATTTTTGTGGATAACTCAGGAAAAAGTTTATCTGGATATTTCTTTTATTTGGAGCTATGTAGAATGACTCCTGAAATTAGATAATATGGTACGTCTTACCCCAAAATTTGATAAAGGTGCGAGTTGACTAAGGTACGAGTTGACTCATGTACGAGTTGACCAAAAATGGGTACGAGTTGACTAAGGTACGAGTTGACTAAGGTATGAGTTGACTAAGGTACAAGGTGACCAGAAACCATTTTTGTTATGGTAACTGGTGGTCAAGAGATGTTGTCATTCAGACATTGCTCCACTGTATTGACTGTAATGACAGTCAGTGTCACAAATGCAATGAACTGATTAGATGCTATGTTCCCCTAGGGGCAATGCCTATTTTCATATTACTTGGAATGGTGCTAGAGAATAGGAGAGTTCGTGACACGGCTAATATACTATAAATAGAACAAGTCTTGCGCGTGCGCGGAGCGGTCTTGAAAAAGTAGGACAAGAAAGCAATGGAGAACGAAGAGAATCTACAGACGCCAAAAACGAACATAACCGTTTTGCTGCGATTCAGTCAAACGCGATTTTTTTCTTCACCGAGTTTCTCCGCGAACGTTTTTTTCTCTGAACAATTAATCAGAGAAATTATTGTTAATTTTTTCCGCAACTTTCATAATTTTCCATGCGGTATGAGGCAATACTCAGATAAATTTAAAAGAAATATGTTTGTCATAACTGATTTTTAAATCAACAAAATTGTATTAAATTGTGAATAAAAGTTGCACTGTGTGTGTGTGTGTGTGTGCATGCATGCGCGCGTGCACGCGTGTTCGTGTACATTTATGATGTAAATATGGCGAAGACTCAGGGTAACGAGCGGGTTTTTTATGTTTACTTGGAAAAATCACAAGCTAATCTGCGTCTTCGCTGCTAGCATATGCCTTTTTGTTAACATTTCAAAAAGTCACGCACAAATCAGGGCTGCGATAAGCAGTGCAAAACACCTGCGAACATATTTTCTTTGGGCAGACATCTGTAGATACGGAAATCTAAACACACAGACACACACACACACACACACACACACACACACACACAGAATGATGAGGGTTTTGATGGGGCTTATTGATTACTGACTAATGACCTTATTTTTTTTATTACTGACTACTGAGTTTTTGCCTAAAATTTTAGTGACTACTGATTTTTATGACCTAGAATTTAACTACTAAGCCCCCAAAAAACAAAACCCAAAAAACAAAATACGCTGATTTTTGTGAAAGTAGTTTTACCGATTACTGATAAAAAGGCATTTTAATGGTACCACCTAATCCAGACCCTCATTGATTTGCACTCCTGAACGCGCTGCTGGAACGTAAAGGAAAAACGGCGTCTGTTCGTAGTATGATATTTTCAGTATGAGAAAAATACCCACCCCCCGCATAACGCAATCTGATTTAGTGGTCCCTGTATCATTTTAGACAGCGAAGGTTCAGATCATCCTGCGCATCGGCGTAATCTGAGTAGGACCTTTGCTGTTATGGTGGTGAATGCCTTAATCAGGCTGCGCGGATGTACTAAATAGTCAAGTTTTACTGTGTATGGGTCATTCTTTTAAAGACACAAACACAACAAACAAACAAACGAAGTAGCAAGAGAAAAATTCACGTGCTCAGCGACGTCAGAAAAAAAAAAACAAAAAAAACTAAGTCGCTAGAGAGCGAATATCAAAATGAGCATGCGCATCCGCGCAGTCTGTGTATTGCTGGCTACACGGTGCTTTCTTGGTTCGAAATTGACAGTGTTATATGAGAGGCAGTCTCGTAGCATATTTCTAAGATGGACTCGTCTCGTTAAACATACAGTACAAGTTTCGCGAAGGTTATATCGTTCGCGCTCCACGATAAAAAATTTTGCTCGTTAGCGCGAAACAAGCGTGGGATGAGCGTGGGTTTAGCGCGGGTTTAGCGTGGGTTTTGCGCGACGCGTGAAGAATGGAACGCGAGGTTACGTAATCGTAGCGCGAAACGTATTACTGGCACGAGCGTGACAAGCGTGGAAAGGATTAACGACAATAGTAAAATATTTCTATCACAGGTGAGTCTGTGAATAAAGATCGATTCACGGTACTTTTGCAGTAGATTTTGATCCAGAAGTTCTCATTCTGTTGACAGAAAACCACAGCACAATAAATAAAAATGCACATTATCTACATGTATGTGTGGACTTGCGCAACCTGAGCCGAGTCTTCCTTGTTTTATATCATTTCGCTTATTTGTGATCTCAGTGCCTACGCGACAAATACAAATTGTCCGTCGGGAAATTGAGATTCCCCTTCAACTTAATTTATGTCCAGTCGGGGAAGTATTTCACAATCTTTTTTTTTTTTTTTTTTTTTTGTTAGCGGTTTAGATGAGTTATTGCATATGCGACCAGCATGTACAGCCCGACGTTAACCGGAGTTCCTTGGTGTAATTTGACGAAATACCTGGCCGATTTTTATTTATTTGTTTTTCCATCATATAGTACAGTCAGCGTGGAGGTTATATCGTCCATTCTCATGCGGATGCGTAAGTTGATCTGAGTCTGCACTAGTCGCAAAAGTCTCATTGTACCAAATGAGTTTTCCCAATCGCCGCACTCCGTGTCCCCAAAAATTAGGTTCATTCCCTTGTTCTCTTAAAATATTTTCCAAAGTTGCAATGATACGCCACCAGACGACGACACACAATTCTGGGACGTTCGCATTTCCAGAGAAGATTACAAAAATACAAGTGGAGATACCCGGAAGATGCAACAGTCACATTCCCTTGCCCCGCATGAAGAAACCGCGTGCTCGTAACGGTAACGTCACGAGAAATCGAGGCGGATACAGCTAAGAGAAAAACACACTTATGTGCGTTAAATTATACAGAATTTTTTTCGTCAGAACTGCATATGAAACTTGCTTGTATAAAAAGTAGAACCTAAGTATTGGGACAGAAAGGCCTATGCAAAGTGTAGACACAGGTCAGACGCCGCAGAGAAAATGGGAATGCAACTAGTGAGGGGGAACAGGGAACATGGAAATTTGGAAACACTTTTAGGACATAAGACGTGCGACCAGTGAAGACTCAGATCATCTTCCGATGCAAGGGATGTCAGATTTTGCCGGTTGTGGTGACAAACAGGCATGTACATGTAAACTTGGTCGGCCTAGGTGGCTCAGTTGGATGCGCCGTCCGACTGGAGACCAGGAGGTCGCGGGTTCAACCCCCGCCGAGGTCGGCAACATTCTTTCGTGGAGACTGATCATGAAATATTTTCTACGGTCATTCTCTCCCTTCCGCTGATTCAAGAAGGGCAGTTGTCAGTTTCTGGCGAAAGACTGTGCACAATACTGGTTAACCGCTTAGAGGACTAAGCCTGCCCAGTAAACGTGTGGTTAGGTAAACTGACCGCGCTCGACATGGCCCCATTGGGTTGACTGGGCCGTAAAACCTCAACACAAACAAACATGTAAACTTCAGTTCTTGAAGAGATTACAAATCTCTGGTTAAATACATCACCGTTTCAGTGAAGGTTCAAATACGTTATGTGGCGTCTGATCTGGGTCTACACTGTTTGCTCAGGCATGTCTGTCCGAATACGTAGAGTAAGTACGGAAATTAGATCAAATCGAACCCCTTTCAGAAATAGTCCTGGATCCGCCCCTGATTCATAAAAGAAATGCTGTGTTCGACTCGTAAATTTCATTATCAAGGCATATGCAATTAGCTCCCTTTAAACAGTAAAACCTAGAGTGAGGGCCTTACCCCGCATTTACCAGGGTATAAATAAATATTGTCACTGTTATTCTTTTACATCATCTATATATTGAGAACATTAGGGTTATTAAAATACCCAGAAAATGCAACAGTCACAAAGCAACATTCTTTCCCTTGCCCCGCATGGAAACCACGTGCTCGCAGCGGTAACGTCACGTGAAATCGTGGCGGGAAACCGCTTCGGGAGAAAAACACAACTTAATTTATTGAGCATTTTCTCGTCAGAAATGTACACAAAACTGGCACGTATTAAAAAATAAAGAACCTAAGTATTGGAACAGATTGGCCTATGCCAACAGTGCAGACCCAGATTAGACGCCGCAGAGAACAAGGGAATGAAACTAATTTGGGGGAACAGGAATCATGACAATTTGGAAAACGAGACCTGTGCGACCAGTGAATACTAAGATCAACCTGCGAATCAGTCTTCGCTGTTTGTATGAGCTTCTTTGGCCTCTGTGCTTTTCAAGATCATTCTCCGAGTGTATACTTTTCTTAATTAAAGCCAATATTGGTGTCTTCACCTTCAAGCTAATGACAATTCAGATGAGGGAGTGAGTGTTTTACGTCCAACTAACAGTTAGGTCATGGAGAGATGGGGGCCTTGGTTTAAAGTCTCATATGAAAGACTGAAGAAGCCTGGGATCGAACTCATGACCACTGCATGGGTTACAAGGCGAGCAGCTTTACCACTACACCACCGAGGCACCCTTTCCTAATATGTCATACTGTTAAATATTTTATAAATGGGTCGCAGATATTGCACCATGCACCGCCACTATACTAACATCAAGCAAGTGTCATAACTCTGTTAATAAATTAATAAAGTTTCAAGAAAATACCTTGAATTGTTTTCAAGTTACAGAGCGAACACAAATATATTACAGAAATCACTATGATATTCTCGATGTTCAAAGGGCCATGACTCCAAAAGTAGGCTCACTCATCAACGTATATGAAAGAAAAGAAGGGCAGTTGTCAGTTTCTGCTGAAATGATTAACAGCTAATGTCTGCCTGCCCCGGAAATGTGTGCGGGCTCGACAAGACCGAAATAGTTTTGACTGGGCCGCCTACGTCGGTACAAGGTTATTATGAATGAAGTATAATTTACGATGCCCGCGCCGGACAAAACCTACAATACTACAATGTATGTATGACCAGCAAAGACTCAGGTCAGTCTGTGCATCGACCCACTATATAAAGCAAGCTTCTTGGATAGCCCTGAGTCCACAGACGGTGCATACTGTATGATCATCGAAGGGTCTGATCCTCGGGGGCGGGGGTCCTATATATGGCATAGTACGGATGTGCGTGCCGAATAGCCCCCTTTTTCAGCACTGCCAGGTATATGATTGGCCCCCTTTTTTCAGCAAAAAGTATATGAATGGCCCAATTTTTCTGGTTTCCTATGTGAAAGGGCCCATTTTTCTAACATCCTGGTATATGCACATGTTTTTCGCTCAGAGATTTTTCGAGGCTGCTTATCCTCTTGGTATTACATGAATTGACTGTGATATTTGTGATATTTGTGTAACAACCAGCAAAAAAGTGGATACAAAAAAATCAAAGAATAGGTCAACATTTTAGATGATCAAATATATGAATCGGTCCGTTTTTTTTTTTTTTCAAAGGCGGGTATATGAATAGGGTAGGTTTTGAAATACTGGCTCGCACACCCGTACCAAAATTACCCCAAAGTTACCGCCCCCTCCCCCACCCCAAGGTCTGATCAGATTGTGCTATTGCAAGTCGCACTGTTGATCCCGCTTTGGACAGTCCGGCTATCGAAGGTTAATACGATCAGGAATGCTCTGAACAGAATGTGCAGTTGCGCAGACTCACCCGAGTATTCGCTTGTCGCACAAGACGTTTTGTTACATCCAGAGATTACAGGAGGTACATCTGATTAGCGAAGGCTCTGATCAGACTACTGATGTGCAGGTTCAGAGTGTGCATGCTGACCTGACTCTTTATACAAATTTTATTGTTGGTTTTGCCATACACACACTCGTGCGCGTAGTGTTTGTGCAAACCTTTACGCAGCACTCTGAGTAAAATTTTCAACAGGCATTTTGAAATATTTTTCTCATTCTTCAATTTGACATTTCATGCAAATTGTCTCCATTGCATGAAATGTCAAATCCTGTTTTCTATTGCATGAAATGTCAAATCTGCTGTTTTCTGGGAAATAAAAAAAAATAACCGTTTATTTGTCGTCTACTGAATTAGCCCTGAGTGGTAATCCAGAAATTTCGTGTTCGATACCCGGGAGCACAAAGTGTTGTGTCCTTGAGCAAGACACCTTATCTTCATAACTTAGCATTGGTTTCTACCCAGGAAGACTCTGCCTAGAATGTCCGCAAGGGTATGTAATATATATCATTTTGAAGACGCTTCCCCGCCGATGCTAGATTTACATGTGCGTCTGTTTTATTCGTTAAATAAATTGAGGTCTTGGTTTTGCATATCGGATGCTGAAGTCACAAAAACAGAACACTTTACTTGAGAACGAAAGTTCTGAAGAATACTCAGTAAGTCTTTAAATATAATGTTTTAAATCTATATACTGGAAGCAAATAACATAACATAATATTTATTTGTACCGTGATAAATGCCGGGCAAAGTCCTCACACTGCAGGTTTTACTGTTTTAAGGGAGCTAACTGCAATTGACTAAAGGGAGCGGGAGCTAACTGCAATTGCTTTACGAGTCGGGACCCTTCCGAAATGGGATGAAGAGGGGGCAGGCTTATTACATTAGCGGTTAACCAGTTTACTGAACACCCTTCCGTCAGAAACTTGTAACTGCCGATCTCGAAGCAGCAGAAGGAGCGAATGACCATAGCAAATACATTTGTGTTTACTAATAAACCGCACAATCTGTAGGGATCAAGAATCAAATCCGCGATCAGGTCTCGCGTTCCATTCCAGCCGGTGCGATAACATTCTTTCAAATAAAGTCAGTGCTAACAACTTATAGTTCGAAAGGAGGCATATCATATTTGCGAGAGCGAGAGAGAGAGATAGAGAGAGAGAGAGTCCACCCATTTTAGGAGCATCCGGCTATTAGATTTAGGTATTGCTAGAGATGGCTAAACTGTTTTTTTTTTGTTTGTTTTTTTTTTTTTTTGTTTTTTTGCAAATAGTGAAGACCCTGATCAGACGCCGCGTTCTATAATCTCGGTTTGACTTAAATAATTTATGTTGAAAGAGACATAAGACATCAAATCACCAGCATCATTAAGTGGTGATTTAAATGGACAGCCCTAACCCTGGTCCAGTCATCATGAGAAACCGCCGAGGCCTCGATCCGAGAAGTGTAGATACCTTTCAGCCTGTCCGTTTCTGCCTCCCATGGCAAATGAAATGTATCCATACTCCTTAAGGCCTCCCTTAATACTTGAAGCGCTCAGCACATTCAGCAGACGGCATTTTCATATTTTTTTTCTTTATTTTCCAGTGCAAATAACGGGGCAAATAAGGCGTGACATTACATATGGACCGTTTGCTGGGCAGACGATTCACATGAAAAGTTCAGCCTTCTTGCTGTAAAATACTGAAAACAGATCGGCATCTGCTCTTAAAATTTTAAGCAGCGCTCCAGAGGTTCAAGCAGTTTTCTGGGCAGCAGCAGCAGTGCTAACCTTGAAAATAATGGGTGAAAGGCGGGAATTTCCGACTCAGGAAGGAAAGCATGATAAATTGGTAAACAAACAATTAGATGGTTTGAAAAGGGACATTTCCGCTGCTAAAGTGATAGGGGAAAAAATGAGCCAGTCTGAATATAGAATTTGTCAGGTTTAGGGGAAAACGTGATTGTCGGCATCTGTACATTCTGCTAAGATTCTTCTAGGGACCGTGTAGAATACGTAAGGCGAACAACGAAGACCCTGACCAGATTGTGCAGATTGTTTTGGGGCTTCGCTGTTGGGAAGAATAAAATTACAACTAAAACACTACAAAATCACACATTACTTTGTAGTTTATTTGTGTTCTGACTAAACATAATAAGTCAATTATAAATCATTATTCTATTTTGTTGTACATGTATGTTAGGAAAAATGTGCACATACTTTTTTTATATTCAAAATTTTACGTTCAGATAACTCGAGCATTTTTACCTGAGACTGCATAAGGTGAGCCTGGATAAGAGTGGAAGCTAGCGCGAGCGTGATCGTTTTCACGCTGCATGATATCCCAGCGCGAGCTGAGCGCTGATTTAGCGTGGGTTTAGCGTGGGATAAGCGCGGGAATAGCGTGGGATTTAATCTTTTCCGCGATCGCGCATCAGAGCGAACGATATAACCATCGTGAAAGCTGTACTGTAGAATCGCCCCGATAGTTGAATGAATGGAGTTTTTCTTTTAAAGAGACACCGAATATTTCGGGTTCTTTAAAATCCAAAATATTTGGCAACGGTATGAATGATAGACACTGTAGGCAATATGAACTGCATCTACTGTTCTGTTGATTTGATCTAGGTGTACACGGTTCAGGCACATCTGCCCAAATAATAGGGAAATATGGTCTTGTGTGACGTCTACATGTATATTTTTATTAAGTTATTTATTTATTTTTTTTTATTATTATTATCATTGTTATCCAAAGATAATTTTCTGTGTGATGACATGAAAGTGAAACTCGTTCAAAATTTTAGATGCAGTTTGATCTGGATATATCATGTTTGCACATTATTTTAAAATATTTATAGGTGTTATCAACGTATTTAGCGAGAAAGAATGTCCTACTTTTGGTTTTATGTGTACTGCGTAGTGCGCAACACATAAACTCGTGACGTCACCAACGAACGCTCCTATAATAAAACAAAACAAAACGAACTCGACGTTTCGTCCGAATTTACATAATTTCACAATATCAAAAGAAATTGTTTGAAGTAAAGTGTTTTCATTCAATTTGTTTCAACTGATAAAATTTGTAAATAAATGTCAAATGAATTAATATACGGAAGTACATGTACCATTACCTTGATATAATCTCAACGTCTTCTATAAATGACAAAAGTTTTTGTTTTGTGCTTGATTGTGTCCCCGCGGTCGCCATCTTTATTTTTTTTTTTTTTATTTATTTTTTTTTTCCATTGCGACTAGTCTCATAAAGACCGTACATGCGGTCCATCGAATTACCCACAAACCACCCTAAACTATCCCAAATCACCCCAAAACACACCAAATACCCCAAATCACTTTTCTTTTAAATGTATTTTTTTTACTTTGCTGCTCTTGTATTATTGATTTACATCCAATTTAAGACATTTAAAGCTCATTCGTAGGGATTAGAAGGTTGCATAGGCCAGAGTTTTGTAAGATTACTCCCACTTTATCAGCCAAGTTGGGAGACACCTAACACCATTTTACTGTCATTATTCCTTGAAGGGACAGGAAACTTCACTGTGATTATTTTTAGGTATATAAGAATCAAATAAATATGATTTGATCAGAATTTGCCAAGAAACAAGGAAAATATTGATGCTCAAAGTACATTAAAATTCTGTCCATCACGAAAACATGCCTATATAATTTTGACCCTCTTAAACCCCACTTTTATATGGTAAAACTGGGGTTTACAGGGGTATACATTATTTTTCTTCTGAAAACTTTCATTTTTTTGGTGGTAAAATTTTCAGTATATTTGAATAGGCTTGTTCTTATAATGGAAAATATGCCTTGGCGTCCCCAGCAAGAAAGATAACTCTTGGTCTGTGACGTCATCAGCAACCTCTCAATTGCGTGGTGCCAGCTGGAAAACAAGGGTAAAATTTTATCCTTGGGCTAACGTGACAGGGCGAACACATACTACTATTAAACAGTACAGTATGCCAGAAAACGTTATGCAGATTAGGTCATAAATTTAGAAACAAACTACATCAATACAAGTGAGCAAATAGACCTATATATACACCAAAAATGCATCAATATATGTCTTTTTGTATGTATATACATATACAATATATGTCTAAATAGACCTATATTGTGTATTTTATTTCACCAATGGTGGGTTGGCGTGTTTGGTGTGATTTGGGGTAGTTTAGGATGGTTTGGGGTAATTCGATGGACCCAATGCGGTATGTTTTTTCGCTAATAAGTAAGTACAGGAATAATAAATACGCGTCAAAAATGTAAGTAAATAGTAAAAGGGTGGTGATTAGACCGGAAAAGTCTTGAGAGATCGTGAATCATTGAAGTATTGTATCATGAAAATGATTGGAAAATAAATGATCGGAAAACGTTTGAAATGTAAAAATGAATAATATATGAGTAAGGATGTGAAAACTATATGATATTGACCTAAGCTGTTCACATAAACCATGAATTCCTAACATCTAAACCGTGAAATAACCTAATCAGTAAATGGCAAAGACCATGATCAGTCTTCATATTTTCTGCACATTGTTTCTAGACAAAAATGCTTTTGTTAAAGGTTTTCATGGGTTTTATCAAGAGAAGCAGCCAGGTCTTGGACCATACTTTAGTAATGCACATTAATCATAGACTGCACGTAACGTGTGCATACTACATGATTCTTTTAATGTTAAATTAAGTTAGACCTTATCAGACTGCGTTTTTAACAAATGCTCTAGAACATATTTAGTCCAGCTTAGCTCGAAGTTTTTTCAAGCTAAAAGATTAAAAAAAAAATACAACAAACAAACAACCTTTCACATACTGTGCTTAGGAAAAGTGAAACGTTACTTATTGCCATTTTGCAAGTTGTCCTGTGCTAGAAGGCTGCAGCATAATCACACACCACGTAAGCCTTCATCTTTTTTTTTATCTCACCCAAAGCCCTGATTCCCACTTTTTTACAATATAAAAAGCTATTGGAAATCATTTGATTTACCGGAATTCAGAATAAATGAAGCATTTTTATGGTTGTGTGTATCATGTGTATGAAACCATGGCGGAATTTAAGTTTCATTAAACAAAACACCAGCACTAAGAACTCAAAGGTCGACAAACTGCTTATAATGCATGTACCTTCATCCGCCCCAATATTGGAGTATGCCTCCCATGTCGGGGAATCCACGCTAAGGAGAAAATATTCAAGCTGGAAGACGGTTCAACGAATGGCAGCACACTGGACCACCAGCAATTATGACTACCATTCAAGTGTAACCCCCTGGTAGATAGATATCTTTGGGTGGAGGACCCTAGAACAGAGCCTGTCTTTGTCTTTATTTATTTATTTTCGTTTATGGTCTTGTACCCAGCGGGGAGGGAGTGGGGTACTCTAAATTTTGTCTGCTTCACAAGCTGAGTCTTAGCATCTAGTATTTATATACCCCAAAATGTATACTATATATCAGCCATCCAAAAAAAAAAAAAAGTTAGCATACTTAAATATATATTCCCCTTGTTTTATATATATATATATATATATATATATATATATATATATATATATATATATATATATATATATATATATATATATATATATATATATATATATATATATATATATATATATATATATATATATATATATATATATATATAACCTTCTAGCACAGGTTGGGCCCATTTGCATTACGTAGTGGTAAAAAAACACTCAGGTTGGTGTATATCCCTTTCGGTGTAAGGTTTATGTGCATTATATACATTGCGTATATGGCCACAGTAGTGTTGATAGTAAAGTAGTGACGTCATGGTACCAAAGCCGTAATCCAAAATCATAAATCCATAAACGAATGACGAATCAGAATGTTCAGACCAACAGACATGGACCCCAGAACAAAGGGTAAGCTTTATACGCTTTGCACATTGTGTTGATAGTGAAGATAAGCTTTATACTTTTTGCACGTTGTGTTTACGCGTATTGTTTACATTTCACATATATCTAAACACAATCAGTTATCAAGTCGCAGCGGACCAGATAACATGGGCCCGAAAAGGGCATAATCTTTTACTCGTAAATTTTACATTTTTATGTTATTTTCTTAAAACTGAAAACCTCTGAAAAGGCGAAAGCCGAAAGGCCTCAGGTAAACAAATGATTGCACTGTTAATGATTAACTGTCAATATATATATATATTGTTTTTGTTTTGTTTATTTTTATAAAAGTGTAGCTTTCATTTCTTTTTCCTGTATAATGATTGTAATAGTAATATAAGTGCTTTAAACAGTTTCCAACAGTAACGGAGTTTGTTTTAATGACTGAATTGATGCACAGCAGAAATGGAGCTGTTAAAACTTAAGTAAAACAACTATCAGTTCAAAAGAAGGTTCTAGCCCCGATTCTTATCATACCTCCAAAACATACCGAGAATTTTATAGACCCCCCAAAAATACCCAGTTTTGACAGTGAGGCCCGCCCCCTCCCCATCCCCCCCCCCCGAAAAAAAAACCCTGCAAATGGCCAATGCCACTCACCGCCCCCACCCCCCCCCCACCCCCACCTCCCCCCCCCCCCCCCACCAAAAAAAAAAAAAAAACACAAAAAAAAAAAACACTGGCCACTCTCAAAATAAAAAAAAACACTAGCCACTCTCCCCTTTACCCTCCCCCGCTCCCCCCCCCCCCCCACCCCAACAACAACAAAAAAAAAAAAAAAAAAAAGAAAGAAAGAAAAAGTCTTTGCCTATGTAGCAGCGAAAATTCTGACTACCCACCCCGCCTCCCCACCCCGCGGGGGTCTTAATTGTGGCAGCGCCTCTCCATATCCATGAATATATACTACCAGTTGCTAAAGACAAACAAAGTGTGATCGACCCTCATCGGAATCAGTTTGATCTCTCAAATGGCTTCTGATAAGCGATAAAAACTGCACTGCCGGTCTTTTATGGCATGACTGTCCGAAAATATGGGATAAATACGAAAATTATAGAGCAAATAGGGAAAATGAAGCGTTGTGTCAACAAAAAAAATTGTTCACAAATGACTGAAATGATTTAATCGATTGCGTTTAAACCGTTACCAGGATCTTTTACATGTGTGAAGTAATACCTTAACATATATAGCATATCATAAAAAAATGATCAAGCATTTTTTTTTTTTTATATATATATATATATATATATATAAACAGCACATCAAATAATCTTTTATATAAGTCGTAAAAAGAGCATCAAATAATCTTTCTATTGGTTCTCCGTCTTGAGTGTTCTTGTCGGTAAATAGAAAAGGCCAGTCCCTGGACGCAAACCAACTTGACAACAATAAAAGAACACGACCGTCGTACAGCTAGTTGTCTAGGAATAGAAGCAAATGATTAATAAGACGTGTGATAAAATGAACAATAAGTTTGATGCGTAAGTGTTTAGCCGTTGTTATTAGTCAGTTAGAGCCAATTAGATAAATGTCAGTAAATTTATTTTATCGAAAAATATTCGCTTTGCCTATATTGTCCAGGGTTCTCGACGTTTGTGTGACAAGTTGTTGTTTTGTATTGAAAGACCGGACAGTACTAATTTTCGTAAATACTACAAAAAAATGCCTGTGCATCGTGAGTTGGTGTTTTCAGCACCAGTTTGGAAATCTTATACCAAATATTTAAATTGTGTCAAAATAAGATGAGCCTGCTGGACCTGCAGGAGTTGTGGAAAGGAAGTGTCTCAGGATCTGGACAGCTGTGGCTAGCGACCCTTACCAGAAGTTTTGTTTTACCTAAAGCATGGTTAGCATTTGCAGTTATGTAGTCTATGTGAGTGCTCCATGATGGACCATTGGAGATATCAACCCCCAAGTAATTTGCACTGGTGACAAACTCCAGAACCTGACCATGTAATATAGACACTGTCTTTAATATGTGCCTAACTGTCATACCTCTGTTTCGATACTGGTGGAGCTTCCAAAGAAGTTTGGATTTCTCCAAGACCTTCAAAAAATTAAATCAGTTTGCTTACGTGCACTCTCATTTCTTGCAATGTCCTCGACCAACATGGTACATTGGTAGGTAAGCTGTGTCTCGCATGACCCTTTTCCCCTAAAACCATGTTTTTAAGGTCTTACAGAAGGTCATGCTTTAACTTTTAACCCATTAAGGACTGAATAAACTCTCCCACACTATATATTGGAAGGAGTCCATTTTCTATTTTAGGTATGTAATATATAATAGATATTCCTAAAGAAAAATGGTTGAACTATTTGCAAACAGTGGATATCCTGATTGGACGTGGCATTCTGCGGCATCTGATCTAGGCCTGCACTGTTTGCCAGTTGCCCGTTTAGGGTCTCCAATCTTCAGCGGGTTAAAACCAAGTGTGAAGCCTGTATATATGCTTGGGCGCTTTGCAAAGTATGCAAGTTAGGGAGATAAGTCTGTAATTGTGAGCAATGACTTGTCACCCTTTTTGAAGACTGGGGTTACTTGGGCTTTTCACCAGTCAGCTGGGAGCTTACCTTTCTTAATTGATTGCTCAAATATTACAAGAAAGATTGGTGCAATTTCCTCTCTCAGTTCTTTCAACAAAAGGGGCTTAAGTCAGTTTGGTCCATTCAATGTAAACAGCAACTTTCTCACAGGCATCAGTGACTATAGTAAACCTTTAACTCTTTTACTGTCATGGGCAATAATATAATAGGCTTTTGCAAACAGCACAGATCCAGATGAGATGGCTCATAATGAGCCGTCTCATCTGGAGCAACACTGTTTGACGTTCAGTCTTTCACTTTTACATATAAACTTCTTTCCAAGCAATTAGTTTGTTTAAAAGAAAAGCAGATGACAAATGTTGTCTGAAATTTGGCAGCGAAATAGTCAATAGCTCAAACACCAATGGCTCCTTTACTGTTGCTGATTTGAGCTCATTTTCAAGTCCCTAGGAAATTCTCAAAAAAAAAAAAAAAAAAAAAAAAATGTTATGTTTTTGAACGGCAGGTAAAGGGCCCAATTCACATAGACCTTTTGTGGTGACTAAGGCCAGGCCAGCAACCAACCTCGGCCACAAGGATGGGATTTATGGTCAAGAACAAGTCCAGGGTGTTTTCGAATCTAGTAGGTTAGGTTACCATTTGTGAAAAGCCAAAATCCCTGAGCAGGTCTAATAAAATGTCAGTTGGTTTGTCTGTGAGTATAATCAGGTTTCAAAGTGTGTATATCATCTGTCCAGGTCAGTTTAGGTAGACTGGTCCCCGAGTATCTAGATGCTGCCCTGATCATGCTTTGTAACCTTTTCTCCTGGCACCAGTCTAGCAAGCTCTCCTGACCATCCCCCCAGAGGTTTGTAGTATGCACAGATGTGCAATAGTTGCATGTTTATTTGGAGTTCTTTGTGTTGGTTTTCTGTTTCTTTGGTGCGGAAGTCTTTGGCGGCAGAGTGTTGTCTAGAACACCGTAACTGTTGGATGAACAGTCAGATATGGAGGTCTGTTAGAGTTGTGCTAAAGTTTGCCAGGCCACACTTCAAAGAAGACCAGGAGTAAACTATACATGAATTAAGTGGTACCTGGTGGAAGCAGTTTGTCTGGGGGACAACCCTTTAGCTAAAATCAACTTGTCCGCACATGCCTTTGACACACACACAGAAAGGGTAAGCCACTCTACGTGTTTACCAACAAAGTGGCATTTCAATTGGCGAAGACAGCATTTAGAGACTGTATTTAGCTCAATATATAGATTGATAGATAGACAGACAAAGACCCATAGAAGGCTGATGTGAACTGAGAAGGCTCTAACCTGACTGTGCATATTTTTTTGTTGGAAATCCCATGATGTGGATGTTGTCATCAGTCAACTCTACTTGTATTACATGTACTTTACTGATGTACAGTCGACTCCCATTATCTCAAAGTCCAAGGGACCCTCTGAAATCCTTTGAGATATCCGTACCTCAACATATCAGATTTGCAGAATTGAGAAAAAAATACAGTCGACTCGTTATCTCGAATTCCAAGGGACTCTCTGAAATAATTCGAGATATCCGTACCTCGACATATCAGATTTGCAGAATTGAGGAAAAAGTAATTCGAACAACAACATTTAACAAATATATATGAAATTGGACTCTTGAAGTTAGGGATATTTTGAAAATATTGTGGAAAAGAGGAGAAATTGCTCCTTAGGAGCAATTTCTCCTCTTTTCCACAATATTTTTTTATCTGTTTCATGTTTAGGCAGGGACCAGATTTTCACTTCAAGATAAGCGGTTATTCGAGATAAGCGAGGTCGAGATAATGAGAGTCAACTGTAAATCGAACAACCACATTTCATAAATCAGTAAATACATTGTAATTTGACTCCTGAAGTTAGAGATATATTGAAACTATTGTGGAAAAGAAGAGAAATTTCTCCTCTTTTCCACAATATTGTGTTACCTGTTGTTAGATTTTCATGTTTAAAGGGACCAGATTTTCACTTCAAGATAAGCGAAGTCGAGATAATGAGAGTCGACTGTATTTTAAACCTGATCATGTGTGGCAGTCTGATCTGGGTCTTAACTATTTGCTCAGGCCTATGTTAACACTTAGTATAAGACACTTTTTCAACCCAAAAGAATTTTTTTTTCTTATTTCTCCATGAAAAAATATGTTGTGGATACTCATTAGAAGCACCTCACTGAGGCGCTTCTAATGGGTAACCACAACATGTTTTTGTAGAGAAATAAGAAAAAATATCTGTCACTGATACCCACTCTTATATGTCTATGCTTAGCAAAAATGCAGTATGTCAGGATGTATGGAATAAGTAAAGGCAGGAGGTTAGACTAGAAATGTCTTTACCATAATAAACCTAAGTATTGGGACAGAAAGGCTGGAGCAGCAGTGTAGACCCAGATCAGATGCCACAGATTGATTGGGGTCTACACTGTTTTCCATCCATCTAGCATTTTTGGGTACATTGACACATAGTTAAATGGACTTGTTCAATTTCAAAGTTTTAATAGGACAAGTATAATAAGTTTGAAGTCCTGCTGAAACCGGATATGTCCTGCCATTGCAAACAGTGTAGATCAAGATCAGTTGGCATCTGAAGAAGCCATCTGATCTGGATCTGCACTGTTTGCCATTAAGTATGTGAATGTAGAGCAATAATCCAGATCAAGTAATCTGATTGGTTGAAAATTAGAAGTGGGCATGTCATCTTAATTTACTCAGCAGGACAAGGGTTAACGGTAAATGATGGTACAATGTACTACACATCATTTTGCCTAATACTCTGTCTTATCAGTGCTCCAGCTAGAATTTGAGGGCAAAGGGGTGCTGGATAGGGCACTTTTTGCATGGTCATACTAGAAAGAGGGCACTTAGTATCAAGACATGTTACAAAATATAATCCCATTTCACAATAAATACCTAAAAATAGAGTACAAATAAACTGACCTTTAAACATTGATAACTTTTTTAATTTTGGTCCGATTTTCATGAAATTTTCATCAAAAGGTAGGGTTTTATGTCTGGAGTTGAAATCAGACAGAGAGCAGCTTAAAAAGTGCAGAGGGGTGGCAGATGCTGGCAAGAGGGGTGTCCCATCCCTCCATGTAGGGCTAGCTGGAGCACTGCTTATTTTTTGTTTTCATAGGTTGAAAGCAGATGACAGCAGTGGTTCTGGGGAAGAAGAAACAAACGAAAACAGACTGGAAGAAAGAGATAGCTCACCCAGGCCACCACCAGTAAGTTACTGATTAATTCATATTGTTTATCCTCTTTACCCTAAGGAGGGTTGTAGAATTACGAAATTTTATTACTTGTCCACAATCAAGTAAATAGTTAGAATCCACTTGTCCAACCACAATTTATTTGCCTGAAAATTGACATTTAAAAACAAACACATGTTGTAGACACTCATTAAAGCATCTTGGTGATGTACATAATCTGGATAACTGTCTTAGCTAGGGCTATGAAATTTTTGTGACAGGACAAGTAAATTACAATTGCCTACTTGTCCTCTTGAAAATGGGGCAAGACTAGTGTCGTCAGGGAAATGGGACGTTGGATAAGTCGGGCATGTTATTTCCACACAAATAAGAGGGGCCTGGGGGTATCTTGGTATAAATGCACCCTGAGTTTAAAATACAGGAAATATTTCCTGAGAGATTTACAAATCTGATAAACAAATGAGTGCATAGCACAAGTTTGTTTATAAGATTTGCAAGTCTCGATGGAAATATTTCCTGTATTTAAAACTCAGTGTATATTAATTTATATATTACATGTACATGTCATAAAAATGATCTTTTTTCTTCGGATTCTGTTTTAAGCTCTTTCAAATAATGTAAAAAAAGTTTGCGACATTACATCATCTACACTCATCGCGAAATGTGATAACTTCTAAAGGAAATATTTCCTCCTAGGAATTATGTTATATTTCCTGCAGAAATTACTAAAAATAGCTTCAGATATGTAATATACATTTTGTTTTACCACAAGTACATACATTGTGGGAACACATTATGATAAGACGCACCTTGCTGAGGTTGCTCCTAATGTGTATCCTCAACATTTTTTCATGGAGTCTGCAAGTTTGGGTATACATGGTAGTTTTATTCAGAGAATTTTCAACCTCATATAATACATAGCGAAAGCTTGGGTATTTGGAGGGAAAACATAAATAGGTTGATTTTCACTGTTTTTCAGTTTTTAAAACTGTATTATTGCATAAAAAGCAGTGTCGCACGTTATTAACGGCCGTGCATTAACCGGCAAAGCCGTGTATTAACAAGGCAATTCATGCGGTGTTATTGCACGGCCACGCAACTTTCAATATGCTCGTACCGTGTCCACAGAATTGCTGCCGTCATGAGATGTGTAGTACCCGGCCCTAGAATGAGCATTGTCCGTGGAAATTGCATTCACGAGACATCGGTGAAAAGGCGAAACAAAATAGAGCAAGAAATAACGCAAAATATAGCAAATGTTTTCAGCTTTTATGCTATAATA
Organism: Anodontia alba; assembly: GCA_964016985.1. Taxonomy (NCBI): domain Eukaryota; kingdom Metazoa; phylum Mollusca; class Bivalvia; order Lucinida; family Lucinidae; genus Anodontia; species Anodontia alba. The sequence continues at coordinate 61,233,636 of OZ024832.1, read as the reverse complement.
GTGATCAAACATGGTTTTTTAATGCATTAACATTCGCCAGGTCCCTTGGGAGATGTTGAAAACCGCGGCCTTGGGCCTCGGTTTTCAACACCTCCCACCAGACCTGGCGAATGTTAATGCATGGAAAACCATGTTTGATCCCTATATTCAGTTTGTGTCAGCCGTTTGCGCTGCATAAATTTATCATATTTGGTGGCTTAGTCAGATGCACGTCAGACTGGTGATCAGGAGGGTGCAGGTTGGATCCCTGCCTGGTCTGGCAGTAGTCTTTCGTTGAGATTGATCATGAAATATTTTCTGTGGTCATTCTCTCCTTTCTGCTGATTCAAGAATCAAGAAGGACAGTTGTCAGTTTCTGGCAAAAATATGTGTACAGGTATTTGTTGATCACTTAGAGGACTATGTCTGCCCAGGAAAAGTGTAAGGTTCAACATGACCCTTACAGTGCTGACTGGGCCATTAAACTCAAAATGAACCAAACAATCTATCACATATCAAACTTCTAGTGTCCACAAGGTTTGGCAGAAATATCATCATAATACACCACAACCTCTTTATAACACTATTGTTGGGGTCCATAGCATAAACTGTGTTAGTTAAACAACCGTGTTATATCCAAACAAAACTGTATAGATTATATTGAAAAATGACCATTTATGGGATCCATCTTAGAACCGTGTTATATCCAAAACCGTGTTATAACGAACCATGTTATAAAGAGGTTGAAGTGTATTGTTGTTAATAATTTGTTATTGTTTCAATAGAAACCTGGGCCAGGGGAACATCCTCTACAGTTCAACTATGGCTTCTGGTATTCTAGAAAATCCACGGGTAAACAGAATGCAAGTTATGATCAGAATCTCAAGCTGATTGGGACTTTTGCCTCTGTAAGTATGTTTTAAGTTCAGCTACAGCAAAGCTTTAAAATACAAGTCCTAGTTGTTCAAAGCATCGTTAGCTTAACAAGGTCGTTAGTGGTCAAAATGTTAACTGCTCTAGTAAGTACAATATCTAATTTACAGGTATTTTTGCTGAAAAAAATGTGAGTAGCTTTTGCAAATGCAAAAGCTACTCACATTTTTTCAGCAAAAATATTAGCATACATGTATATGCCATATTTAATGATTAAAGTTTTAACGATACGTTAACTAACAATATCTTTACTTTTGAACAACTGGGCCCAAAATGGCAGCCATGACTAGACAAACAAAGGATGAACCTGTTCACGTTGAACGCAGTCTTACCAGGTTGCTTGAAAAATATTCAGAGTGTATCCAGAGTGAACTGTCAGACTTGATACATTTCCTCATACATGGAAATGTTTGCCGCAATGTTTATTTTTGCTTCCTCTTATGGGAAAGAATTTGCCCTAATTTTAACCCATTTTTGTCTGGAGACCCCAAAAGGGTAATTGACAAATGGTGCAGACCTAGATCAGATGCAGCCTCATGCCCCATTCTGTAGAGTCTGATCAGGGTCTCTACTGTTTGTAAATAGTTTAGCTATTTTTCTCTAGGAATATCTAAGTCACTTAGCCTGACATACCTAAAATTGAAATTTGGCTCGTACAATATATAGTTTTGGGAGAATTTGCTCCATCTAAAATGGGTTAAGTATTACTCCAGTCAAGAGGGTATCCACATAATTACTTATTTCTCCAAGAAGTCATATGCTGTGGGTACTCATTAGAAGTGCCTCAGCAAGGCACTTCTAATGAGTACCCACAACATGTTTTCTTGTAAAAATAAGAAAAGAAATTATTATCAATACTTTTCGGTTGAAAATGTGCTTTAAAATCTGACGCTATGGTTGAAGATAAGCATGGTTTACTGGTACTTAGAGAAAATGTGGTAGGTTGGTCAGCATATAAACTGTTGGCATATGGCATTATAGAGACAGTTTTCCATTAAACTGGCACATTAAACAGATTTAAAAGCCGATGATGGAATAAAGTTGTTCAGATTTTGGTAGACCAGTATTGGGACACTTTTAACCCTTGTCATGCTGAATAAATTAAGATCCGGGTCCAGCAGGACAAGGGTTAACTTGTTACGATATTACTGTTAGGACTAAAATTTGAACAAGTCTCTTTTACTGCATGTTTTGGATAAATAGCAATCAATGTAGACCCTGATCAGACACCATGTTCTTTGACATCTGATTAGGTTCTACACTCATTGCTCAGGCCTTTCTGTTCCATTACTTATGGTTATTTTGTTAATTATTAATTTATGTCGCTCCAACTTACATACATGTAGTAAACCATGTTGACTGGTGCAGTTTGTAAATGACTTAAGAGCTTCATATACTAAACAGATAAAAAAAAAAATCATCATGTTAATGCCCAGCCACAAAAAGTGGCGAGGGTATTATGTTATACTGTCTGAAATTTTGAGTATCCGTCCGTTCATCCATCAGTGCTTCCATCATTCATGTCCGCTCCATAATTCTGATATTGTCTGTGATATTTTCACCAAACTTCACACAAATGTAAACGATGTGCAGAACACATGAACCCTAACTCTGGTTTGCTTACTTTTGGAGTATTTGCCCTTTGAACATTGAACATAGCCATTTCTGCTACTTGTGTACTCGTGTCCGCTCTGTAAGTTGAAAACCATATGAGAGATTTTCACGACACTTCAAACAAATGTTAAGCACTATGACACAACATGCAGAACATATGAATTGTAACTCTGGTTGCCTACGTTTGGAGTCATTGTGCTTTGAATATTGAACATGATCATTTCTACCATGTGCTCGTGTCAGCTCTGGAAGTTGAAAACTGTTTCAGATATTTTGATAAAATTTCTCACAAATCTAAAGCACCATGAGACAAGCACCATGCAGAACACAAAAAATGTAACTGTGGTTAACCTACTTTTGGAGTTGCAGTCCTTTGAACATAGAAGATATTGAAAATAACCATTTCTACTTTGTATTCGTGTCCGCTCTGTAAGTTTAAAACGGTTCCAGATATTTTAATGAAACAAATGTAAAGCATCATGAATTGAGGTACAAAACACAAGAAACGTAAACTACCTTTTGAGTTATGGCCCTTTGAACTTTGAAAATAGTGATTTCTGTAATATACATACATGCCATAACCTCAGTTGGTCAATCTGTGAGATCTGAGAAAAATTTAAGTGAGATTTCAAAAAATTCTGTGAGATTTTTTCTCGGCACTGTATTTTGTCATACGAAGTAATTTTCGAAATTTAAAGCTTATTTATTTGAAAGGCATGACTTCTGCAGGAGTCTTTAAAGTGTTTAAATAATGAGGGCCAGCAAACTTTATCAGACCATGCAGGGTTGAAATGGACAGAATAGGCCTTTTTCTTGGATGCTGGAGATGCTTTTGCATCAGGAGAAGCAGGGCGCTTGGGCATGATACTGGCAGTACTTCAAATTTAAGAATGATTTATGACTAAAATTATCTGCATTTTATATAAAGATATCAAGATCTGCTTGAGCAACCCTAATTCTAATCTTTATGTGACAATTATTGCAAACAAAACAAAAAAATATACAACATAAAAGGGGCCGCTAATTATCACAAATACTTACCCTAAGACCAGACACAATACGCCAACCCCATTTTTCTTCAAGCCAGATCATTGGCGCATGCCATTATCTCGTCCACTAGCGTAACTGATCATCTTTAGTTGACCCAGAAAGCGTGTCCGATTGACCAATCTGTCATTTAACACCTTCTTAATCATTTAATTACTATTGTTTATCATGTTTATTGCGGAATCAACACCGTCCACCATCACAGGTCATGCGGATACCTTTGCACTTATTTTGACACTTGTTATCGGCTTTCGATTCAACGTAATAGAATACACTTCTATTGATCCGGAAACCAATACTACAGTGACTGTCTACAAAAAAGGTGCCTTAAGATTTTTTTTCGATGGGGTTTTTTCGATTCCGTGAGTTTTACCGCTCACGGCGTGAGCCCGTGAGAAACGTCAGAATTACGTGAGGTTTTTCCTCACGGCGTGAGACTTGGCATGTATGAATATATTTGTGTCCACTCTGTAACTTATAAACTGTTTGAGATATTTTCTTGAAACTTTTTACAACTGTGTATCACCATGATACAATTTGCAAAACACAAGAATCATAACTCTGAATTACCTGCTTTTGGAGTTTCCACCCTTTGAACATTGTCAATAAAGATCCAAGTCATATACACTTGCCCTCTATAACTTGAAAATGGTTCCAGAGAATATCTTGAAGCCTTGCAAAAATGTAAAGGGACATAACATGTAGAACAAATTTTATTTTTGACAGAGTTATGGCACTTGCTTGATGTAAGTGCAGTGGCAGGGCATTGTGCACTGCTTGCAGTGCTTTTGTTTTTAATATGTTTGTTTTGTAGGTAGAACAGTTTTGGAAATATTACAGCCATATCGTACGACCAAGTGATTTAACAGGGCATACAGATTATCATTTGTTCAAGGAAGGAATTCGACCTATGTGGGAGGTACTTATGTCAGTCAGTCTTCTTTCTCTATTCTGTTTGTATACCCTGACATAATTGTATGCTGATGGGTATATAGTTTCACTTTTCAGTCCTTTCATATATTTGTCTTTCCTTGCATAGTATTAGTGTACATCTGCACCAAAGTTTTTGCGTCAAACTTTTTAAGGTATTATATTATTGGGCCCTGTTAATGGATCTAGTTTTATGTTTTGCCAAGTTTCCAAATTTTATTTAATAGGGTATACAGTGTTACCCTGTAAGTGTTACCTAAAATTAAAGATCAAGATAATGGGGAATAGTCTGATACTGTTATATACACGCAGAACGGGGATAAAGGTGTCCCAGAGGTCACTTTGCTGATTATTGATATGTGCATTAACCAGAATTCTAGATGTTTTTCTTTGATTGTCTTGGGTTTTTAAAATCATTTAATATACATATTTCACTAATTTCTACACACATACTCTTACACAGTTTTATGATCACAAAACATTGCTGCTGGACTCGGCGGGGATCGAAGTTTTAACATTCGACTGGTGATCAGGAGGTTGCAGGTTCGATCCCCTGCGTCTGGCTGCATTCTTTCATGGAGTTTGATTATGAAATACATGTATTTTCTATGGTCATTCTCTCTTCCACTCATTCAAGGGCAGTTGTCAGTTTCTGGCAAAAGAATGTGCATAAGACCTGGTTAACCGCTTACAGGACTAAGCCTGTCCAGGTAAAGTAGGCATAGGAGAAGGGACACTTGCAAATAGTGAAGACCCAGATCTTATGCCACAGAATGCAGCATCTGATCTGGGTCTACACTGTTTCCATTAAGAATAGGAATTTCTTTATTAAGTAATAATTCTAAAAACAAACTAGACACCCCTAAAATTGGATATGGACCATTCCAAAGAGTTAAGTAGAAGATCCATTCAGCATAAATGGGTTAACAGTGTTTACTGGTTTAAACTGCAAACCAACCAACCACACACACAAAAGAAAAACAAAAACAACATATTATGAATAATCATTAGAGGCGACATGACGTACTAGTTTAACTTTTATATCCACAAAACATGTATTTTTGATAAGCATTAGAATAAATGGTTAGTGCCCACCCACATTTTCTGCCTTTGCAGTGAAGTAAGAAAAATGTCCATGTGAATGTCAGGGTCTATACTGCTTGCCACTCCTCCAGCACAACTTTACACATCAACAGGTAGTAAAATGGACTATTTCAAATTTTAGGACAAGTATGGTGAGGAGTTAAAATGTCCCCATACTTAGGCTTACATGTATGTTGTGGTTGTTAACTTATATTTCAAAATCTAATGATTTTTCCTGCCACATGACCTGAAGGTCAAGGTCACAGACCTAGAATATTTATGTTAAAGTTTTGCATTAAAGGTTTTAAGATCACATTATTTCCAAACCAGTGGATAGATTTTGTTCATATATAAATATGATAGATATTGGTCCAACATTTAATGCAGTACCATCCCCAACCCCTATATATGACATCAAGGTCAAGGTCACTGACTTAGAATATTTATGTTAAAGTTTTGTGTTAAAGGTTTTAGAGCCTCATTATTTCCAAAACCTTTGATGGACTTTATTCATGTATGTTATGATGATAGATCATTCAACATTTAATGCAGTACCATCCCCAACCCCTATATATGACCTCAGGGTCAAGGTCACTGACTTAGAATTTTTATGTTAAAGTTTTGTGTCAAAGGGTTTAGAGCCTCATTATTTCCAAAACCCTTTGATGGACTTTATTCATGTATGTTATGATGATAGCTACCCCCCCCCCCTCCCCCCGCACCCGACCCCTCCCTCCCTACATTACAACCACCACCATGATCTGTCTGATCTGGACTTTAAGGTCGTAGTCCTTTTTTTTTTATTTGATTGACAAGCGCAAGTACAGGCGAGTTATCCTGTCTGGCAACAGGTCTTGTTATGTTAAAGGTTTACGCTAAAGTGTTTAGGATCACATTATTTACAAATCTAGATGATGAATTTGGTTTGTATATGGTGTTGTATATGGTATCTTTAGAACACTGTCACAGACTTACAATTTTTTTTTTTTTTTTTTTTTGTACTCAGTCCGGTGACAGGTCTTTAATGTCAGCCTAATGTCCATGTCTAATTAACCCCAAGATTACAATCATCAGTAGTTTCAAACAGGTATTTCTTATGAGAGCAATGACTGTGCAGTATCATGTTATTATCTTGCTATATTTCTCTGTTAAAGTGTTTCATGGCTTCATCATTTTTTTTATGTCAGCCATAATGTTGAGATGCATTATAAGACTGACATACCCTGTGTATAGTTTGTTTTATGTTTACATCAAAACTTATGTTTGAACAGGACAATGCCAACAAGAATGGAGGGAAATGGATCATTAGACTGAAGAAAGGCCTTGCATCCCGGTGTTGGGAGAACCTTATCTTAGCAATGTTGGGAGAACAGTTTATGGTGGGAGAGGAAATTTGTGGGGCCGTGATCTCTATCAGATATGCTGTAAGTTGAGGATATTGTTATAGTGCTAGATTTGTAATTATGTTTTGCCTGACATAGATGAGGATTATTTTTGCATGAAAGCATAGCTCCAGATAAGAGAAATGTCTTGGTTTATATTTTCTTTATCTTTCCACAAAAAGAAATGAATTAGAAGTGCCTAACCAAAGTTCTCCTAATAAGTATTACAAAGTGTGCTTTCATAGAGAATAAGAAAAATAACAACACAGTTTGAAGACAGTACCTTACTGGAATAATGAAAAGCATGTTGCAGGTACTCAACAGGGTTGCCTGTGAGGCCTTTGAAGGGATAAACCTTAAGGAAAGTAGGTGACAAGAGAAGCCTTGTCTCCAAATTTAATAAAAATAAGAATTTTAAGATTCAGTCTCATTTGAATTGTTACTACCTTCAGTGTCCTTACAGAACATGACAGAAACTATTTTATAATGCTTTAATAATGTGCTTGCTAACTAAAACTTATTTATACACAATCTTGGCTATTTTTATTTTTAGGTTTCTTTTTAGGTAATTCCCTTGCAAACATACAAATTAAAAAAAAAAAAAAAAAAGTGGGAGCTCATTTATCACCATTCCCTATAGTTTGTATTACGGAGCAACTGCCAACCAACAGACCTAGATGATGATACCTACAATTGCCGTCTTAAACTTTGTTTAAAGGGGTAAAAAGAGGGCATGCTACATGTTGCATATAACAATTACTACATGCACATAAATGTACAAAACTTGGAATCTGTCAAGGACAAAATAGGACAAAATGAATTAAAAAAATAATGTTCCTGACAATAACTTGAGTTACCCTGTACTGTATTTACCCTAAGTATGGGGACACCTTAACTCCTCACCATACTTGTCCTAAAATTTGAAATAGTCCATTTTACTACCTGTTGATGTGTAAAGTTGTGCTGGAGGAGTGGCAAGCAGTATAGACCCTGATTAGATGCCGCAATCTGCGGCATCTGATCTGGGTCTCAACTGTTTGCTCAGGCCTGTCTATCCCAATATTTGGAGTTATTATGGTAAATGATTATCTTCACCAGGGACTAGTTAAGGAGGAGTATTTGGTGATTATTCTGGGATAACATTTTCTCCAGTTCTCCATACAGATATATGTTGTGGGTACTTATTAGAAGTGCACTTCTAATAGGTACTTACAAGTGGGACACTTATAATAAGTACCTACAACAAATGAACCAAGAAACAAGAAAAATGACCCAGAATTATCAAACACTCCTCCTTAACAAGTTCTATCATATTTTTCCACAAAAACGTGTGTTGTGGGTACTCATTGGGAGTGAGTAATGAGTACTCGCAATGTTTTCTTTTTCAGAAAAATAAGAAAAAATATCTCAGATTTATCATCAGATTCTCTTCCTCATAACTATTTTCTTTCAACAGGAAGACATTTTGTCATTATGGAACCGCACAGCCAGTGATGGGGTCACCACGTCAAGGATCCGTGATACTCTGAAGAGAGTTTTGAACCTTCCTCCTAACACAATTATGGAATATAAGACACACACAGATAGTATCAAGTTAGTGATTTTGTTTTCTTAGTGTTTTATTTTTGTTTTTATAGAACCTCATACCTCTTTATAACACTATTCCTCAGATCCAAAGCAAAAAGGGTGTTATCTAAACAACGATGTCATAGCCAAACAAAAAATGCATAGATTATACAGAAAAATGACCATAAAATGGTCATTTTTCTATATAACCTATATATTTCCATATTGTCTATTAATTTTGGTTTGGATTTATGGTCGTGTCTCTATATAATCTATACAATTTTGTTTGGATATAACACTTTTGGGTCTTCCTTTAAACCATCTTAAACCATCTTATAATGAATTGTCTTATAAAGAGTTCCACTGTTTCCATTCTAAGAGATCATTATTTTGTCTATGATGTGGAGAGAATCGATGCATCATGATGAGAACATAGATTTTAACCCATGTCATGCTGAAAAAATTAAGATGCCATGCCCACTTCTAATTTCCAGCCAATCAGATTACTTGATCCAGGTATTTGATAGAAATTCCCATATTTAATGACAAACAGTGTAGATCCAGATCAGTTGGCTTCTTCAGAAGTCAACTGATCTGGATCTACACTGTTTGCTAAGACAGGGCATGTCGTGTTCAGCAAGAAAGTACAGTTGACTCTCATTATCTGGAATTCCAAGGGACTCTCTGAAATACTTCGATATATCCGTACCTCAACATACCAGATTTGCAGAATTGAGGAAAAAAAGTTCGCACAACCACATTTAACAAATTGTAATTGGACTCTTGAATTTAGAGATTTATTGAAAATATTGTGGAAAAGAGGAGAAATTGCTCCTTAGGAGCAATTTCTCCTCATTTCTACAATATTTTTTTACGTGTTGTTAGATTTTCATGTTTATACAGAGACTGGATTTTCACTTCGAGATAAGCGGTTATTCGAGATAAGTTAGGTCGAGATAATGAGAGTCATCTGTACTTTAAACTGGGAACCAAAAACATCCTTACGAGTTTCACCTTCATTACCAGGGAGCCTGGATCCATAGAGCAGCTAGGACTGCATCTGACTGGAGATCCAGGGCTCGCAAGTTCAAAACATCATTGCTGTGCCACATGATTGATATAAAATCATTTCTATGGTCATTCTCCCCTTCTGCTGATTCTAGAAAGCCAGTTGTCAGTTCATATTGTGTTGTTTTCTTAGAGAATTTGACCCCCATCTTCCTGACTAATACTATATCAAAGTGGGTTAGTGGGGTATCACATTTTTAAATGGTTCGTTTGACTGAGACTATGAAACTCTGCTGGGATGCCAGTTAAATGATGCTCAGTTACGCAATTAGTTAAGTAATACCGATAAGACAATTAACTGGAAACCCGCAGAAAAAAATCTTAAATATAAAACACAATGAAGGAGCTAAAAAGCGATTCAAAAATGTACGTCTGCATAAAAAAAATAATCAAATTACATCTTTTAAATGTTTTTTTTTTTTTTGTTGTTGTTTTTTTTTTTGTGTTAAAACAATAAAGATTTGAAGATTCTATAGTCCAGTGCAGGGAACCAGTTTTATCAGAGTAAAGTAGTCCTCCAGGTAAATCTGGTAATGCCACCTGTTGTGAACAACAATTAGTGTAGGGGGAGTTGAATATAGTAGCCATAAAACATCTGGTTAAATTATCAGTTGAGCAGGGTTTTGTTTTTGCTGTTTTTTTTCTAAGAGAAAAACTTATCATGTACTGGTATGTACACAAATACTGGGTAGCTGCTCAGAGGACTAAGCCTGCCCATTAAAATGTGAATAGGTTAATTGACCTTTACAATGTTGCTGGGCTATAAAACTCCTCAAACAATACCATACTAGTCCTAAAATTTGAAAAAATGCCATTTATTGCCTGATGATGTGTCAGAACTGAGTTTCAAACTTCAGGTGTTGATCTGGGTCTACACATTTTGCTCAGGCCTTTCTGTCCCAATGTGTAAGGAAAATATGGTATATCACATAGGTCTATACAAGACACATTTTTCCACCAAAAAGTACTGATATTTTTCTTATTTTTTCATGAAAACATACAGTGTGGGTACTCAATAGAAGCACCTCAATGAGGCGCTTCTAATGAGTACCCACAATGTGTTTTTTTGGAGATAAATATAGTTTGCAGATACCCCTCATATTACTATTAATTTCAAAGAATTAGTGAACAATCATAGCTACTAGTTTGTTATAGGTGTCTCATTATTGACCATTTTTCTTACTAACTGGTACTGTGTTACCAGGTCAGGTACATGTATATATAACACTTGTACTGCCTTGCAGTACAAGCCAACTTTTATAGTAACAATGTACATTTGACTGTCATGCAAGCAGCCTGCATTTGATTCTCCATTAGGCCAAATGTGAGATTTTTGTTCTTTTCCTGTTACATTTTGCACCTGTTGTGTTTGACACCATCACGAAAACATGCCTATATGATATTGACCCTCTTAAACCCCACTTTTATATAGTAAAACTGGGGTTTGCAGGGGTATACATTATTTTTCTTATTTCTGCTCTAAAACAGATTGTGGGTACTTGTTAGAACTGCCTCGCCGAGGCAGTTCTAATGAGTACCTACAATCTATGTTTTGAGCAGAAATCTGAAAAATATCAGAGTTTTTTTATCTGATTTTTGTTTTCAGTTTTTTGAAGGAGAAACTTTCTATATATTTGAATAAGCGTGTTTTCGTAATAAATAGAAATATGTTCGAACTGCTAGGAATAAACATTAATACTACAAAATATACTTCAGAGGGACGAAACAAAAAGCGAGTATCTCCTACTACAAGATACACACTCAAGAAATAATGAGTCTTACTGATACATGTTATAGATTATTGCTTGCAGAGTGAATGTCCTTGGAAATATACACAGAACAGTTGTGGAATATCATTCATAACAGCATCTGGTGTAACACATGAAGAAAAAGTTTCATGTCCACCCCTGTCTGGAATTGAACCCAGGATCCTTGCATGACAATTGAACACTGCCATGTTGAAATAAAAACTGGCTTGCCCTGCAATGCAGGCAGTACAATTGTTGTACATACCTAAAGAAGTGACATTCTCCCCTAATAAATTGAACTTCATCCCTGAAGTTCCAGGCTATATAGAATCATAAGGAAATGAGACTCAGGAAATTATTGCACAAGGCTTAGGATCATTTTACATTAGGTGCCAAATGTAACAGACAAAGAAAATATTTTCACATCCGGCCTGGTCACTAATCAAACACTCTACCACATTGCTATAAAGGCAGTACAAGTGTTTATTTGACATCACATGATCAGAATTTTATTACATGTAGTTTCTTCTTACAAACTCATACCGCATAATCAGAATTTTGATACATAGTTTACCTTTATTTACAGGGACAACTCAAGCTTCAGAAATACAGATGTCTTTATGAGATAGCACAGAGTTTACCTTTAAGCTACAAGGCTTCTTGTAGTGAAACTATCTTTCCCCAGTTTTGAACAGCAAAAGTCAATACAGGCTGTGAACTGAACAGCCTGTAGATTTGCAGTTACATCAGGATCTCAACAAATGGCGAAGGAATGTGAAGATCACTAGGCTGTCATAAGTCATTATTAAGGAAATGGATGCACCTCCAAGGGAAATAACTCTTAAATGTCTATATATTTGCCTCTTTGTGAATTAGGGACTACTTTTTAAGGAAATGGTGGCAATTCTTAAAGAAAGAATTTGCTCCCTCTGGGAGCAAATTCTTTCTTTAGCCACCATTTTAAAGAAAAATTTCAAATGCTTAGTGTTAGCTGCCTGTCTGCAACAGTTGTTTGCAAGGTGGCAGCAAAATTGTTCAAGGTATTCATTCACTTTTCCCATTTATACCAAATAGACTCTTCTGCCTCAACTCTTTGGACAGGTCCATTTCCAATAGAAGGGGTGTCTTGTTAGTTTTATTATTACAATGTTTTAAAGAAATTCCTGTATTTAATGCAAACAGTGTAGGCCCTGATCAGACATTGCATTCTGCTGTGTCTGATCTGGGTCTGCATTGTCATTATCTCTTTTTATGGAATGCTAGGCATAAATGGTTTATTTGTATCAGCATGTCAGGATTCTGGTTTTCCCATTCCATTCTGGTTTACAGAAAAGACTAATTTTATCTGGTAAAGCAAAGACGGTTTTAATTTATTTATGCATACATCACTCAAGTTTCTATTAAAGGTTAAAATTTAAAATAGAAGAACTGCACAAAGTAAACTGTAAGCAAGGAACACAAAAAAGATGCAACATGTATACCTTAGGGATGGTTCTCTGATTTTTGTTTAATCTGCTACAATGGCTTATTTTTATTCCCTTAAAATACAGAATGGACACACATGCACACACACACACACATACACTGGTAAAAGGTCTAATTAGATCCTAAATGTGGAGGCAAAAATCAGGAGTCCTGCAGCTACGTAGGGCTGTACATACATGTACATTTATGTATGTTTAAATGATGTTATTTGTGGTGATTCTTTCATTTGAACCACACCTAAAAATAGGTCTTATAGTAAAAGAAGATTGTATAGTCCCAATATCATAATTCATTTATAGTGTGATCATGGTCCTAAATACTACTTGTTCCATGCTACTGAAGACTATGGTGATAGTCATGGCTGTCTCGCACAACGTCATGGCCTAGTGCTGTCAAGAGTGTTGATATACTTTTGAGTATTCAGGTTACCATTCAAACCCAAAGTATTGGGACACCTCAATTCCTTACCATGTGTGTCCTAAAATTTGAAAAATTCATTTTCTTACCTGTTTGTGTGTCCAAAATATTGCTGGATGAGAAGCAAACAGTGTAAACCTGATCAGACACCACATTCTGCAGCGTCTGATCTGAGTCTGCACTGTTTGCACTGGTTGGTCTGTCCCAGTACTTAGGGTTATTACAGTATTCCAAGTTACATATATGTAGATTAATATAGGAAGGTTCCCGGGGCCCAGTTGTTCATAGTATCGTTAGCTTAATGAGCTTGTTAGTGGTAAAAATGTTAGCTAATACACAGGTGTTTTTGCTGAAAAATGTGAGTAGCTTTTGTAATTGCAAAAGCTTCTCACATGTTTTTCATCAAAAATATCAGCATATATCCCATATTTAATGATTAAAGTTTTAACAATACATTAACTTACGCTATCATTAGCTTTGAACAGCTGGGCCCAGAAAAATGGTGTCTTTACTTATGCATAAATGTGACACTCAGTAGAATGACATTGGTATCAGAGGTGAGTCAAATGTGTGTCAACAGTATATATTCATTCTGATAAATGCAAAACAAAAAAATATATGAGTACTTCCTGGTTGAAGTTGTTTTTAAACAAAACTTGTTTCTTTTATGTCCATTTTAACCCATTTTAATCTGGAAACCCCAAAAAGAGTAATTGGCAAACAGTGCAGACCCAGATCAGACGCTGCAGAATGCAGCTCTGATTAAGTTCTCAACTGTTTACAAATAGGTAAGCCACTTTTCTTAAGGACTATCTCATACCTAAAATTGAACTTTGACTCTTCAAATATATACTGCGGGGGTCCCGGAGTTTTTCAGTCTAAAATGGGTTATTTCATTTACTTCATTTTTAGCATTTTTCTGATTTGAGCTGTCTGCAAAGTGAGATCATAACTATTATAAATAAATTATAATTTTAAAGTTAAATAAATAAAGAATAAACACAAATGCTCAATTAATCTACAGTTATTTTCCCTCGTCCTTTTAATACAAACATGTGAGTCCCGAAAGATACAAGTTGGCAGCTTCGCTAACTGCTTAATTGTATATGAAGAGATTTAATGAAATTGAGTCTCTGATTTTCAGTCTTTTTTGTGTTCTTTGTTTCCAAAGACAACCTTTCATATGTTTATTGGCTTTGAGGAGCAGCAAAGATCTATACAATGTATTCATCCAAGCAGTCTGCTCACATCCTTTTCTACTCACCTATAGGCTCCAAAGGTCTTGTAGAGCTTAAATTATTATTTTGATTCTTGAAGGGGAACATGGGATCACATTCCCTGCCTAAGAGTGATATTTGACCAAGCTTAGTTTGATTCTTGATGGAGAACATTGGATCACATTTCCTGCCTGAGAGAGATACTTGCCAGAGCCTAACGGTTTGGGCAGATATCGCTCTCAGGCGGGGAATGTGTTCCCATGTTCCCCGTCAAGAATCAAAATCCCTCTCAGACAGGGAATGTGATCCCACATTCCCCGTCAGGAATCAAAACAAATTTGTTATACTGCAAAGCGTTTTCATGACAATTTGTACATTCATGCAATGTTTTCCAAAGAATTATTTTAAAGCGGATGTCGTGAGAAGTAGCTGTTTATATGCGATGTCATCAAACATGCCCTTTTGCACGCACTACATTGATGACGTGAATTATTGGAGTTTGATCATGGTGACGTTTCAATTAGGCTAAACAGGAAAATATTTTGTTAGAATGAGAGTTTAATAATGGAAAACAATGAAAAATAGTACCCAATGGGTGAAAACAATTAAGATTTGGTTTTAGATATTTATTAGCTGAAAATTATTGTGGTGCATGGGCTTTTCTCCTTTTATTTCTCATTAACTTTGCAGCAAATCCAAAATGGCGGACATCCCTTTTCAGCGAAGGCGATTGCGAGAGGGCAACATTTTGCTTGGGGGATACATGGAAAATAATTGCCCTTGCGCTATCCAATCAAAAGCCTACAAATTTCTTTGCAGTATACCAAAGCAAGAATGTAGATCTTGAACCACCCAGCTAGCATTCTACGTATATCTACATCGGGCCGTCATCGGCCCGTCAGCTACCCTGACGGGCCGATGACGGCCCGATATAGATTTACGTAGAATGCTGACTGGGCATCTGCTTAGGTGCAGAAGCTGTAATAGATGCACTAGAACCTCTTTACAAGACAGTTTTTTATAAGACCATTCATGATAAGACAATTCATAAAAATCATATAACCACACGTGTAATAACACCTGCAAGGCTTCCCATTGGTTAGCCTAATCACCCTCATTAATATTCGTATTACTCCTTCTGTTGATAGCAACCAAGATGATGTCCATGTTCGCCGATACCTTTCACTTTTGAAACAGATCCTGCCTTCAATTTTGAGATAATTTTGAGATGAACGATAAATGTCAGACCGATGAAAGGGGAAGACACAACACAATCACACTGTGAATAGCACGGCCACTAGAAATATTCATGGTGGTTAAAATTCGATGTTTTCCGGCAACATATTTGGAGCTTTCAACATCGATGTCGTCAAACAGTCAATGAAAAAAATGTTCACTTCTCCAAAAAAAGCATAGGAGGATATCATGAATTCGACAGTCAATGTCAAATTAAAATCCAAACTACAGTTAAAATGTTTTATATTCTTGAAATATGTCATTTACTTGGGTGTATCAGCCTGAGGTATCAGCAACCGTATAAACTGATCAAGGTCAATGACCTTTAAATACGACAACTGACTTCGGGGGATTTCCCTACTGATTCTCAGTGACGTATTGACTCGCTGAATGACGTTGAAGAAAATATTTATTTTTCATTGATTCAAATATTATTCATTGATTCAAATGAAATATTTATTAGCTCAAATAAAAAATCATAATTAACTCCTACAGTTTAATGAAGTAATAAATGGTATTTTTTATCTTGTTTCTACTTATTGTCGGTATTTATCAAATAATATAGCTATTTTTCGCGTAGTACTATTGAACCTTAGGTAGTGCGTTGTTCCGTTTAGGTATGGAAAGCCGTTATCAATATATTTTGTGCATTTTTGTCATCGCAAGTGTCATGTGATAAACAGAATCTTACATACGTGGTCATTTAAAAAGAAATTTATGAAACTGCTTGGGTAATTTCGGTATTTTGCTCGCTTAAGCTCGCAAAATACCGAAATTACCCAAACTCGTTTCATAAATGTCATATTAAATGGCCACTCATATAAGATCCTCAATTTATGATATAAGACGATTTATGGCCATTTTTCTACATAATCTGTACATTTTTTCTTGGGATACAACTTAGTTTTTGTTTTGGATTCCAGTAATAATGTTATAAAGAGGTTGTGGTGTATTTGAAGACTTGAATGCCGAGTCCCATGCTTCTGTTTGCAATATTTTTGTGGGTGTGAATTTTTAGCTCACCTGAGCTTTTAGGCTAAAAGGTGAGGTTATAGTATAGGCAGGCTCCGTCGTCCGTCTGTACGTACGTAGTTGTCAGTTCGTTGTCCATTCATTGTCGTCTTCTCAGAAAGCCAGCCTCAGTGGCTCAGTTGCATACACGTCCGACTGGTGGTCAGGTGGTTGCTGGTTCATTCCCGCCATGTTGGCAAACATTCTTTCATGATTTATATGAAATATTTTCTATGGTCATTGTCTCCCTTCTGCTGATTCAAGAAGGGCAGTTGTCAGTCTATTGGCAAAATTATGAAAATCTTTCTTTGAAAGTAGAAGGCCCAGGCATTTGATATTTGGTATGTAGCATTACCTTGTGGACCTCTACCAAGATTGTACAAATTATAGCCCTGGGGTCAAAAACTGGCCCCGCCACAGGGGTCAGTTGTTTTACATAGACTCATAAGGGAAAACTCTTCAAACGTCTTCCCAATGAATAAATGGAATGGGTTTGTTCACTGCAGCTGGGTCACATGACCAAGATGGCCACAACGCCTATATATGGTAAACACCTTAAAAATCTTCCCCGGAACCAAAGGGTCACTGGCCGTGGGGTTTTGTATGCAGCATTTACGACTTGGGGGCCCAAGAAGGCTAGAAAAAAATGATAACCTTAGTTTGACCTTGATCTTTTTTACAGAAAGGTCATTTTTTTCTATAGACTCCAAAAGGCAAAAATTTAAAAATCTTCTCATCTGAAACTAGAAGGCCCAGACCTTTGATATTATGAATTTGGCTTTATCTTAAGGACTTCTACCAAGATTTCTAAAATTATAGCCCTAGGGTGAAAAATGGCCCACCAAAGGGGACACTTGTTTTATATACTTGTGTAGGGGAAATATATAAATCTTCTTTGAAACTAGAAGGCACAGGCCTTTGATATTTGGTATTTAAATCATCTAATGTGCCAAGATTGTTCAAAGTATAGCCCTGGGGTCAAAAATGGCCCTGTCCCCGGTTTCATTTGTTTTACATAGACTCATTTGGGAAAAAACTTTAAAAATCTTCTTGTCTGAAATATTAAGGCCGAGGCCTTTGATAATTGGAATGTAGCTTCATCTGGTTGGCCTTTACCAGGAGTGTTCAAATTATAGCCCCAGGGTCTCAAATGGCCTCACCCCGGGGTCACTTGTTTTACATAGACACATAGGGAAAAACTTTAAAAATCTTATTGCGTGAAACTGGAAGGCACAGGCCTTTAACATTTGGTATGTCACTTTATCAAAGCCATATTTTATGTGAAGTTTCTGTTCACCAAAATAATATAAGCTAAATGCCTTACCAAGTTACTGTAGGATACAGAGACGAAAGGTTTTTCAAACTGTACTGGCTACTATACCCATATGTTTCTTTCATTAAAATAGTTAACATAAGTTTGCTAGATCAAATATAGTCGACTCTCGTTATCTTGAATTCCAAGGGACCCTCTGAAATACTTCGAGATATCCGTGCTTCGACATATCAGATTTTCAGAATTGAGGAAAAAATAATTCAAACAACCACATTTAACAAATTTATATGCTCTAGACGTTAGAGATACATTGAAAATATTGTGGAAAAGAGGAGAAATTCTCCTCTTTTCCACAATATTTTTTACTTGTTGTTAGATTTTCATGTTTAGGAAGGAACAAGATTTTCACTTCGAGATAAGCGTTATTCGAGATAAGTGAGTTCGACATAACGGGAGTCAACTGTAGTCTCAGGTGAGCTACAGGCCCATCGGTCCTCTGGTTCTCTGTCTTAACAGGGATTTCTTAAAACAAAAATAACATTTTCTATACTTTTAGCTATTCACTATTTTATTGAATATTTTTTTCTTATTAGTGAAATCATTAGGAAAACATGCCTATTCAAACATTGAAAATTTCACCACCAAAAACTGAAAGTTTTCAGATAAAAATTCTGATATTTTTTCATATTTCTGTTCAAAACATAGATTGTGGGTACTCATTAGAACCGCCTCGCTGAGACGGTTCTAACGAGTTCCCACAATCTATGATTTTGAGCAGAAATAAGAAAAATAATGTATACCCCTGTAAACCCCAGTTTTACTATATAAAAAGTCGGGTTTAAGGGGATCACCATAATATAGGCGTGTTTTCGTGATGATATTCTGAACTTCTTATAAATTTTCTTAAAAGGATCTCGGATACCGTTGTTTTATAGAAGATTTAAAAGACATCCTTGAAGTATAGATATTTGCATCCTGATCTGGCACTACGCTTAACCCTCAGTGACTCGAACTATCCAGGTCTAGAACACATTTCCGTTGTCCCAAAATATTTGAACCATTGCAGTACGACTCTAGTCATTAAATTATCATCAAACTGAATACTAATGGTGTCATCTGAATACCAGTATTTGACAGCTGACTTTTGTCCAGGTATGATTATTATATACAAAATAATTAAAAATACATTACGAAAACACGCCTATTCAAATATATAGAAAATTTCACCTCCAAAAACTGAACATTTTCAGATAATAAAACTCAGATATTTTTCATATTTCTGCTCAAAACATAGATTGTGGGTACTCGTTAGAACCGCCTCGGCGAAGCGGTTCTAACGAGTAGCCAAGGCGGTTCTAACGAGTACCCACAATCTATGTATTTGAGCAGAAGTAAGAAAAATAATGTATACCCCAGTAAACCCCAGTTTTACTATATAAAAGGGGTTTAAGGGGGTCAAAATTATATAGGCATGTTTTCGTGATGTTTGATTGATGTCACAAAGGAGCATGAAAGATTACTCTATAAAGTAAAAAGTTCACCGGGAACGAGTGCTGTAGTTAGGAAAAGAAACCAGTTACTTCAGACAAGTAACTTGTAAAGTGTAGAGAGTCTGCCATAAAGGAGCATAGTAATTCGGAAAAGAAACGAGTTACTTCGGACAAGTAACTCTGTATAATGAAAGTCAAAAAGGATTGCCTTTGGAAACGAAGAACACAAAAATCACGAAAATCGGAAACTCGGTTTGATTGAGTCTCTTCATATGCAACACTGTAGTTTGCGAGCTGCATACGCCCCTTAGCGCCGGCTTAAGCGGTATTCGATTTTCAGAATAACCAGGATGGGCTTAATGATCCAGAAGGATATAAAATATAACCTGCGGTATGATGATGTATTGGGAGACTTTTTACGGCCGCCACACGGAACACCAGCTACAGTTGAGTAAAATTTAAGTCAAAAAGGATTGCCTTTGGAAACGAAGAACACACAAAGTCACGAAAATCGGAGACTCGGTTTGATTGAGTCTGTTCATATGCAACACTGTAGTTTGCGAGCTGCATACGCCCCTTAGCGCCGGCTTAAGCGGTATTCGATTTTCAGAATAACCAGGATGGGCCCAATGATCCCAAAGGTAATACAATATAACCTGCACTATGATGATATACGGGGAGACTTTTCACGGCCGCCACACGGCACACCAGCTACAGTAGAGTAAAATAAAAAGTGAAAAAGGTTTGCCTTTGGAAACAGAACACACAAAATCTCGAAATTCGGAGATTCGGTTTGATTGTGTCTCTTCATATACGACTGTAGTTTGCGAGGCTGCATACGCCGCCCTCCCCCCCTCTCCCCCCGCCCCCCCCCCCCACCCCCTTAGCGCTGGCTGTAGCTATATTCGGTTTTCAAAATAACCAGGATGGGCTCAACGATCCCAAAGGAAATAAAATATAACTTGTACTATGATGACGGCTGCCACATGGCACAACACCAGCTACAGTAGAGTAAAATAAGTCAAAAAGGATTGTAAATCATAGTGAAGGCCCGTCAGGAAGGAGCGTGGTAGTTACCATGCTAATTCATGACTATTTCATATAAAAAGCACTGTGTATTAATCTGTTGGTTGTATTACTACCAAAAAGTACGGTTTTCTCGAAAGCATTACAAAGTCATTCTCCGCTTTAGCGTAAGAACACTAAACAACACGAAAATGATGTTCAGTCTTCGCATTTGCAAAGTCGACGTCATCTTCATGGCGTAACGATAATGACTTTCAAGTGCCACTTGTGAACGAACGCTGTCAAAAAAGAAACACTTTTAGGGAAAAGCATTTTATAAAACAGTTCCGACACTGTTAAAAAATCGCTTTTACTTATATATGTATCATCACTGGGTATATAATAAATAACAGAGAAGTTTATTGTACTTAATCTCCGCTTAGTCTTGGCTCATCAGACCATGACATCATCTTTCATGAGATCTCTATTCCCGTTGGTCGCCCAATCCAGTCCAAAAGAAAAATAAAACGTTTTGGAAAAGCAGACTGGAAGAAGTTCAAATCAGACATCAGTTCTTTCCATGAATCCTTTCAGCTGGAAGCTGAATCCGACCCAAACGTACTCTGGAATGCTCAAAGCAGAAATGGACCCCCTCTCAAACATCCACTTACCATAAAAAATGACAAGAACATGTGATCTCCCTTGGATTGCAACCTAAATTAGAAGAAAAATCCACATGCGTGATAAACTATACCACACAGTCATATGTTCAAAAGAAAAACAAAATTACGAAAAATTGAAAAGGAAACTGTCAAATTTCAAGTATTCTATAGGAAATAAACAAATCTTACTGGCAATACCTCGAACCAGTTAGTTTCAGTAATGACACAGCTATATGTAACCACGAGGAACTGTAAACCTTTGTCAAGCACAGATGCACAGAAAATTATCGAATAGTTCTACTTAGTAGATAGAATGACTTACACCGGCCCAACAAAGCAAGCACTAGCTCTAAACGCGAGTCAGTTTGTTTGTGTTGAGGTTTTACGGCCCAGTCAACCCAATGGGGTCATGTCGAGCGCGGTCAGTTTACCTAACCACACGTTTACTGGGCAGGCTTAGTCCTCTAAGCGGTTAATCAGTATTGTGCACATTCTTTCGCCAGAAACTGACAACTGCCCTTCTTGAATCAGTGGAAGGGAGAGAATGACCGTAGAAAATATTTCATGATCAATCTCCACGAAAAAATGTTGCCGACCTCGGCGGGGATTGAACCCGCGACCTCCTGGTCTCCAGTCGGACGGCGCATCCAACTGAGCCATCGAGGCCGGCCAACGCGAGTCCGATTTCTCAAAACCAAAAACACTGAGCCTGAAAATCATTGAAGAGCTAAAACTTTGATTCTTATTGTCTCA
Source organism: Anodontia alba (assembly GCA_964016985.1). Lineage (NCBI taxonomy): Eukaryota > Metazoa > Mollusca > Bivalvia > Lucinida > Lucinidae > Anodontia > Anodontia alba. The sequence continues at coordinate 61,211,737 of OZ024832.1, read as the reverse complement.
ATCCAAAACTCCTCCTCACCTCCCCCCACCCCACCCCACGCCCCCCCCCCCCCACCAACAAAAAAACAAACAAACAACAACAATAAAAAAACAACAACAAAAAACGAGCAAGTCGATGGCGCGCCATCGCATATTCCCGCACAAGCGCCATCGCATAACCCAGCGCACATCAAAATTCCAAATGCGTTCCTCCAGTCCTCATCCACAGGGCTATTACATGTGACAGTTTCAAGGTTCTAGCTCAAATGACCCCTGATGACCCCCAGACATGCCCCACGGCGCAAAAGTGTTGCACAGCTGTATTTTACTATTCATTACCTATGACCATGTTTGTACAAAATGGATTTTGGACCCTTCGGGGCCACATACCCCTGGCCCTGCCCCGTGGGGTCACATCAAATTCCGAATGTGTGCTTCCAGTCCTCATGTATAGGGCTGTGTGAAAGTTTTGAGATTCTAACTTAAATGGTCTACGAGCAATGGTGTGACATTACAGATGGACGGACGGACGAGGGGTATCACAATATTCCCGTTTTTTCTTCGAAAAGCGCGGGGATAAAGAAAACAAAAACCAAAAAAAAGAAACATCAAGCAAATGCTTCACTGTTATTGAAACACTTCTGAAAAACATAAACCCAAATAAAGCATTAGGCCTAGGGCTGGCTAATCAGGGCTAAAAAGATAACCGATTATCAGCCCTGCCATTCTTATCGATAATCGAGTAATAATCAGTGCAGATTTGGTCATAATCTTACCTTTATGGCTTACTCTCTGAGTATGACTCTTACCATATGTTATACTATACCGTATGTATTCGGACCGACATGCCTGAGCAAACAGTGTAGATCCAGATGAGAAGCCGCAGAAAGCGGCGTCTAATCAGGGTCTACACTGTTTGTCACTCATCAGTCTACTTTTAGACACAATTTTGGATAAAAATTCGTACTTGCTCAAATTTTAAAACACGTATGGTAAACAATTGAGGTTGTCGAATCCTTAGGATAAATATGATAATAAAACGGACACAGAAATCAAATAATCGATAAATAGCAAATCAGTAACGATAATCATTTTTGTGGAATCTATCGATCGATTACCCGATTAATTTGTCAGCCTTAATCAGGCCCGAATGAATTTCTCATAGATTACTTTAAGGGCTGCATTATGAAATCACACCGATGTTTACTCAAATGATCAAATTTTTTTTAGACTAGTATAGTTCCTGAATACTGTAAATAAGCCCTTATAGCACTGGTAAATAAAAAGGATCCAAAATGCAAACCAAGTATCCCTTGCATGTATAGCTTCTAAATCGATGGAGCATATATAATATCTGATACCATGGACCACTTACTCAAATGACCAGAATCCCTTCTAACACGGTTTTCGACTCACTCGATGGTTTAACTCAGCTCTTATCAGTTTCACACAGGCAAGTTTTGACAATCTAGAATCTGGCAAAAAGACAGACCAAATAGTCATGTATTTTAGTAAGGCTTTTGACAAAGTCAGCAACAATTTTGCTATCTACAATCTCACAATATATGCATAAACGTAAAAACAATTTCTTGAATCAAGTCTTTTCTCCAAAACAGAAACCAGACGGTTATTATTGGAGGGAAACAATCTCCGTCAGTACCTGTTCTGTCAGGTGTTCCCCAAGGCTCAGTGCTGTGGCCTTGTCTCTTATTGGCTTACATAAACGGGCTTACCTGACTCCATGAAAAGCAGCCCGTCTATTTGCGGAAGGACTCCTTTGTCTTTTTAACCATAAACACTCTTTCAGACCTTGAAATGCGTCAAACGCTTGCAGATACTTGAGCAGTGGGAATCAAACAGCTCAACAGAATTTAACCCAGACACATATGAAGTGATCCGAGTATCTACAAAGAAAAACACTCTATCAGCTTTCCTTATAAATTAGACAAACGCTGTTCTAAATACTACTGAAAATGCAATACATTTAGGGATTTTAGTCATTCATGATTTCAGATTGAAAACTAATATAGAGAATGTTTCCACCAAGGCTAATAACACCCTCAAATTCATAAAAATGAAATATTCAGACCCCAAACCAGAAAATCAAAGTAACTGCATTCAACACATATGTTCGACCTCAAATAGAATACAGGTTTCCAGTCTAGCATCCATGGCAAAAAAATAAAAACAAAAAAAAAAAAAACATAAAAAAAACAAAAAAACATAAGACTGAAAGAGTTCGCAGAGAAGCAACAAGATATGTCTTAGATGATTACGATTTTACTCAGAGTGTAACTGAAAAGCTCAGTTTCCTGAATTGGCAACCCTTGAACATAGTAAAATTCAAAATTTTCATCTTTCTTTACAAAATCAGTAACCACCTTGTAGCTGTTGAGCATCATCTCATTGAAGCTAGAAATTCAAAGTTTCTTGTCCCTAATTCCAGGACTCTATATCATCCAAACTCATTTTCCCAGAGCCATCAATGATTGGAACAATTTCCATTTCGGTATTAAGGTAGTACCTGCTTCAACGAGTTCAAGGCTGGGCTGGCCACAATCAGATCATTTTAAATACGGATACGCTTTTATGTTTTAACCCCAGCCTTGTAGTTCTTTAATAAAAGTCAAAAAGGATTGCCTTTGGAAACAAAGAACACACAAAGTCACGAACAAAGGGAGACTCGGTTTGATTCAGTCTCTTCATATGCAACACTGTAGTTCCCCCACATCCACCCCCACCCCCCACTAACATTTTATAATATTGTCTTTGCTTGCCTCTCAATCATATTCAGAAATTGGTGTTAGTATGATGTAGAAGAAGAAGATAAACATCTATACCGTATTTACTCTAAATTTAGGACACCTTAACGCCACCTTAACGCCTTACTATACTTGTCCTATAATTTGTAAAAGTCTGTTCCACTACTTGTTGATGTGTTTAAATATTGCTGGCAAACAGTGTAGAACGCGGCGTCTCGTCTGGGTCTTCTCTGTTTTCTCAGGCCTGTCTATCCCTAGACTTATGGTTATTGCGGTAATTCACTTTGATTTCTTACTACAGAAATAGGACAATGTTCCCAAAAGATCGATAGCAATCACAAATCCGCCGGAAACAACTAAAAGAGTAGCTCCAATTAAGCCCACACTTTGAGCAGAGGTTCTTGAATCATCCATACACCTTTTCTTGTTGATTGCCAGATTCGTACTGTCGTCATTAATCATTATATCACGGGTGAGTTGTTCGATTATTTCGTCCTGTGTCATGTTAGCGAAAGTATGATTTGAGCATAGACATGGCCATATGAAGACCGGTTTTGGTTTGGAAGGTTGAGGTGAAGTGCTGCTGCTTTGTGTTTGGTTTGTTGTTAGTAAGGCTGTTGGAGTTGTTTGCACAGTAGCCCCTGTAGTTGTAGCTGAAACGGGATTTCCTGTAGACATGCTCCAGCTGGTGTTTACCGGAGATGTGAGTACCGAACCCGTTGGGGTCGTAGTTGATGTGGATATCCCTGCAGATGTTGTTAGTATCGTACCCGCTTGAGTTGTGGTTAAAACTGACGTCCCTGAAGATGTTAAAACGGTGGTACCTGAAGATCCAGTTACGTCGCTCGTCACCTGAGGTGTCGTAGTCTCTGGTGTTGCAGTTTGTGTCGAGGAGATAGTCAGTAAAGTAGGAGCAATTGTTGGCACTTGTGTTCCTAGACCTCCTGTAAAATATATCCATACTTCATGTTCAATAGAATTGTGGCTCGCTTTAGGAAAAATAGCCATCAGAGGAGATGGCAAATCGCCGACCAAACCGCCATTTCTAAATTTAGTGTATTTCAATCGATATCGGGTATATATTGAACGAGAACAGAGTAAAAAGATGCAAAGACAGTATGAAATGTGACAAAAAATAATAAATGAAAACAAAAATAGGTGTACTGTGAATGATTTTATTTTTGCATATTCTTTTATTTATTTTTTTTTTTATTTTATTTTTTATTTTTGTCAAAATCATCTTATAATTACTGTGATAATTTGTACAGGATACACAATATTTGCAAATATTTTGAATTTGTGGGTGTACATATTCAGAAATAATAGCAAAAAATAAATGCCTTGTAAAGGTAAAGGAACTTGCTGTATATTTACTGGGGTAAAAAATCAACAGAGTAAAAGTTCTTCTTGCATGCTACACACCTTCTTGACCTGATATATGTCCCTACCAAAAATTATCAAGTTATCTCAAACAATGTGGGAGTTATGGCCTGCACAAGATTTTGGCATCAGGGGAGATAATAATGGAGAAAGTGAGAGTACGTTTGAACATGACATGCCTACTGGTCCTTATCTGTGCCTCTACCAAATATTATCAAAATATTTCAAACCACATACTCAAGGATTTAGCTTAGAAATTCATTCAGGGGAGGTAACTAGAAAATAACCACAGCAGAGGTTGTCTCTCTTGCATGTGACACACCTACTATTCGATACCAATGCCTCTACCAAATATTATCAAAATATGTCTAAGGGTTATCGAAGTTACTGAACGCCAGATTTTGGCTTCAGGGGAGATAATTACATACCAAATATTATCATACTATCTTAAACAGTATGGGAGTTATGGCCTGCACGAAATTTCGGCTTCAGGGAAGATAACTACATCAGGAAGAACGTGAGAGTTGTCTCTCTTGCATGGTACATGCCTCCTTATCATTTCTACCAAACAATATCAAAATATGTCTAAGAATATCAAAGTTATGGAGTGCACAAGATTTTGGCTTCAGGGGAGGTAACTACATAATAAAGAAAGTGAGAGTTGTCCCTCTGGCATGTGACATGCCTACTGGTCCTCCTCTTCATTTCTACAAAACATTATCAAATATATCTTAGGGTATCAAAGTTATAGAGTGCACAAGATTTTGGCTTCAGGGGAGATAAGTACATAACAAAGAAAAAAGTGAGAGTTGTCTCTCTTCCATGTGACAAGCCTGCTGGACCTCCTCTTAATCTCTACCAAATATTATCATATTATCTCAAACAGTATGGGAGTAATGGCCTGCACAAGAGTTCTGCTTCAGGGGAGACAACTACGTAACGAAGAAAGTGAGCTGTCTCTCTTGCAGGCGACACGCCTACTGGTCCTCCTCTTCATCCCTACCAAATATTATCAAATTATCTCAAACAGTGTGAGAGTTATAGCCTGCATGAGATTTCAGATTCAGGGGAGATAACTATATAACTTCTTCATTTCTACCAAACATTATCAAAATATGTTTTAGGGTATCCAAGTTATGGCCTGCACAAGATTTTTGCGTCAGGGAAGATAACTACAAAACGAATAAAGTGAGAGTTGTCTCTCTTACACGCAACACGCCTACTGGTCCTCCTCTTCATCCCTACCAAACATTATCAAATTATCTCAAACAGTATGGGAGTTATGGCCTGCACAAGATATCGGCTTCAGGGTAGATAACTATATAAGGAAGACAGTGAGAGTTGTCTCTCTTGCGCGCGACACACCTACTGGTCCTCCCCTTCATTCCTACCAAACATTACCAAAATACGTCTTAGGGTATCAAATTTATGGAGCGCACAAAGATGAGTACAATTTCTGCTTCAGGAGAGATAACGAATAAAGTATGAGTTGTCTCTCTTGCATGAGACACGCCTACTGGTCCTCCTCTTCATCCCTACCAAATAAGATCAAATTATCTCAAACAGTATGGGAGTAATGTCCTGCAGAAGACCAGCTTCAGGAGAGATAACTATATAATGGAGACAGTGGGAGTTGTCTCTCTTGCAAGCGACACGCCTACTTGTTCTCCTCTACATTACTACCAAATATTATCAAAGTATGTCTAAGGGTATCAAAGTTATGGAGCGCACAAGGACACAAGGACGAGGCTACAATATTTCTGCTTCAGGGGAGATAACTACATAACGAATAAAGTGAGAGTTGTCTCTCTTGCACGGGACACGCCTACTGGTCCTCCTCTTCATCCCTACCAAATATCAAATTATCTCAAACAGTATGGGATTTATGGCCTGCACAAGACTTTGGCTTCAGGGGGAGATGACTACATAATGAAGACAATGAGAGTTGTCTCTCTTGCATGCGACGCGCCTACTGGTCCTCCTCTACATTCCTACCAAATATTATCAAAATATGTCCAAGGGTATCGAAGTTGTGAAGCGCAAAAGGATGCCTCTACGGACAGACTGACGGACAGATGCCATGCTGATCGCTATATCCCCGAACCTATCGGTCGCGGGATAAAAACTAATACTTTCAGAGCAGCCATCTCTGTCGAAATTAATGTTATCTTCCCGCTAAACGGGTTTATTCTAAAAGGTGATGATTCACTCCAGCTTCATTTTCATTAGACCCCTATTTAGAAGGGCCTTGATGTGCACGAAACAAACTGAAAATAACAAAACCTGTCTCCAGTATCAAAAAACGGCGGATAAACCCAAGTGTATCCAGTCCCCTAAGGGGATAGGAGCCTTTTAAGAGGACAGGATATACTTGGTAGATGTTTTGCTACGTATATCAGTCAAGAGAGACATTTTTTACTTACTGTTTGCTTAACTGCACGCAAAGCCCCTCTGAAAAAAAAATTAAAAAAAAAAAGGTCCTTTCTTACGAAAACCCTTCGGACAACTGCGCCCAGCGACGATTCAGATTAGCCTGTGCTTTCATATAGTCTGACCAGAATCTTCAATGTGCGCATATTGGATACCTAAGGATGCAACGGACAACGAATGCTGATCAGAATGCGCAGATGTGCAGGCTGATTTGAATCTTCATTTGGCGCACATGTCAAAAGATACATTTCCGAAGGCTGTGTTTCTGTACCCTGGCTGCATGATTATATACGCTTTAATTTTGACACACATAAATGAACGAAAACATCACTTGTGGTTCTGATGTAATGTGGATTTTGTCTACCTGTATGCAGTTCCAGGACAGGGGCAGAAAACATCCAAGGAACAAAATGTAGAAAGTAACAGAAAGCTATGGTCCGGTATTTTTTTAATGTTGCAGAAGAAAAGAAACAATTTCAAAGTTTAACGTATTTTGTTCACAGTTTTAAAATGATTTTGTTCCTAATTATAGCTCGGTGACAGCGACAGCCAAACAACCCTTAGGAAACAATTCTTCGCATAGCAAGGCTTTATACTTCCAATTATTTGTAAATTTAAATCTTCTTTTAACACCGCTTTTATGTGGATTGTTTTCATTACAGTCGACTCTCGTTATCTCGACTTCGCTCATCTCGAATAACCACTTATCTTGAAGTGAAAATCTGGTCCCTGTTTTAACATGAAAATCTAACAATAGGTAATAAAATATTGTGGAAAAGAGGAGAAATTGCTCCTAAGGAGCAATTTCTCCTCTTGGCCACAATATTTTTAATATATCTCTAACTTCAGGAGTCAAATTACATATTAATTTAAGAATTGTGGTTGTTCAATTTATTTTTTTTTCATCAATTCTGCAAATCTGATATGTAGAAGTACGGATATCTCGAAGTACTTAAGAGAGTCCTTTGGACTTCGAGATAACGAGAGTCGATTGTATTTGTAGGGACAGACGACACCCGATTGAAAAAAGTTTTACAAGTAACTAGAAATGTATTTGTAAAATACTATGACCAAAACTATATGCTTGTCCATTCTAAATTCCAAGGGTGGAGCACAACTTTGATAAAAATCATTCCAATTTTTGCTTTTCAAAAGTTTATCAGGTGAACTACTCCTCAGCCCTAATAAACTCACGTTTAAAAGCCCTAGCTCTAATACAATAGAACCTCGATAATTCAAACTCCAGTAATTCAAAATTCTCAATAAGTCCAAATCATTTTGATGTCCCAATATAAGTGTATGTATGCATTTTAACCCTTTTTTATTCAAAGTCTCAATACTTCAAACAAAAGTGTTTGGTCTCTTGGACTTTGAATTATCGAGGTTCCACTGTAGATATCAAGTAATCTTGTTCGCAACGGTGGCAAAAGAGCGAGCGGACGGTCGGACGAACGACCAAAAAGCAATATGCCCCTATGCAACTGCTTCGAAATCGGGGTCATACCAAAGAACTTCTGTCATTTTGATCATTTTATGTACTTTTCAGCAAAACGCCTATCAAATGTAACTTTTACAGATTCATAACAAAAACACCTATTCAAATATATTGAAAATTTCACCACCAAAAAATGAAAATTTTCAGATAAAAATTCTGATATTTTTCACATTTCTGCTCAAAACATAGATTGTGGGTACTCGTTAGAACCGCCTGCCGAGGCGGTCCTAACGAGTACCCATAATCTATGTTTTTGAGCAGAAATAAGAAAAATAATATCTACCCATGTAAACCCTAGTTTTACTATATAAAAGTAGGGTTTAGGGGGTCAAAATTATATAGGTATGTTTTCGTGATGTTTTCGTATTTAACATGTATATAATCGAAGGAGCGACAGTCCCCAAGGAATTAAAGATGATCCATCTGATGGCTTGCGCTGTATTGATCAAACGTTTTGAGTTTCTTTTGTATTCAACTGCATTTTGGGGAAACAGTTCTTCATAAAACAGTTCAGAAACAACTTTGCCGCAAAAAGGTCAAAGTTAGCCTACATCACGAAAACACGCCTATATGATGTTGACCCCATTAAATCCCACTTTTATATAGTAAAACTGGGGTTTACAGGGGTATACATTATTTTTCTCTTGCAGAGTCGGTTCTTACAGAATCTATCTTTTGAGCAGAGATACGAAAAATATCAGGGTTTTTTATCTATAAATTTTCAGTTTTTGGAGGTGAAATTTTCTATATATTTGAATAGGCGTGTTTTCGTAAAGTAGGACCACACATTAAGCAAAGACGGTTGGCCTCGAATCCCGAAGCCTCGCATCCCCGATACTATTTGAGGTGGGTCACACTATTTCCTGCGAGTTTGCATGTACGACCAGCGAAGACCATTACAAAAACACGCCTGTTCAAATTTATTGAAAATTGTACCACCAAAAACTGAAAGTTGTCAGATAAAAATTCTGATATTTTACATATTTCTGCTCAAAACATACATTGTGGGTACTCGTTAGAATCGCCTCGGCGAGGCGGTTCTAACGAGTACCCACAATCTATGTTTTTGAGCAGAAGTAAGAAAAATAATGTCTACCCCTCTAAACCCCAGTTTTACTATATAAAATTGGGGTTTAACTTTAAGGGGGTCAGACTTATACAGGTATGTTTTCGTGATGACAGATTGGTCTAAGCATCCACCCGGTCTGATCGGCCTTCGCAGAGCGTAAGTAGACAAGGATCCAAATGTCTTCAGATGGAGAGTGAAGACTCTAAACAATCTGTGCAGATGCGTAGGCTGATCTGAGTCTTCGCTGAGCGCACATGCCATACGGTAGGAAATGCTATGTCCAGCTCATATATAAGATTCGGTACCACGTCATTCTTGGTTTTGGAGAAGAGTTTATAAATGCTTTACCAAATATCGGCAAAGCGGCCATCTTGGCTGATGAACCACGACATTTTGCTATATATCTTTCCGAGGTTCACAAAGAGGCTGCACAATAAACTTAATAAAATTGGCACAGTGTCTTTTAAAGGGCAGCCATTTGAAAATGCTTAATGGAAAGACGAAGAACGGAAAATGGTCACTATGGTTCATTCTAGGTCATAGGTTCAGGTAGGCCAAAAAGTAAGAAAACAGTCCGTAGGCATTACCAACTGGTTCACAGGTAGGGTCTGTGTTAGTCCATGCTCCGGAGGCATTGCATTCTCTGGTAGAGTTGCCTTGAAGAATGTACCCGATATTACATGTGTAGTTTACTGTATCACCATACACAGTCCCAGTATAAGTAAAATTGCCATTTGATGGTGTGGTTATATTACCGCAGTCTGAATAACAAAGACACGGATACTGTATGATCATAAAATCAAAGCTGTTTACCCATCATTTATTTCTAGCGTTCCATAAAAGGGATACTGGCAAACAGTATAGACCAAGATCAGACGCCACAAAAATCTGAGCACGGTCTACACTACTTGCACTGAGTACAGGAATTTCTATAAAAAAGGTAGTAATAAAATTAACAAGCTCCCTTTCTGGCTCGGCATAATTGGGTAAAGTGCAAACGATTGTAAGCATTTTATTTAACTCTAGTAGATCTAGGGGACTGGATGCACTTGGATATAATTTTTTGCCATTTAATCTATGCAAAACGGTAGAGTTGCCTTTAAAATGTATCCTCTATTTCACGTATAGTTACTGTATAACCATACACAGTTCTGGTATAAGTGAAGTTGTCATTTAATGGTGTGGTTACATTACCGCAGTCTGAATAACTGTATACACACTATTTAACCCAAATACAGTATAACCTCAATGGCTCGAACACGGATGGCTCGTTTACCCTGGATGATTCGAACTCATTTTTCAGTCCCTATAAAATCCTTCCAATAGCTCAAGAAAACAAAAAAATAGAGATTTTTTCTTATTTTATCATGGAATTGTATGTTGTGTATAATTAGAATCGCCTCATCGAGGCGATTCTAATGAGTACACTCAACATACAATCATTGTGTAGAAAATCGAAAAGATTTCCCTAAATTATCGCTATTTACCTCCTGAACTGGTGCCATGATTAACCCTAAAATGGCTCGAACTACCCATGTCTCGAACGATTTTCCATGGTCCCAAAGATGTTCGAGCCATTGAAGTTCGACTGTATATCCAAAACTGTCCGCAATAAAGCATCAGTAAAACATGCCTATATAATATTGACCCCCTTAAACTGCACTTTTATATTGAAATTTCTGCTCAAAAACATAGATTGTAGGTACTCGTTAGAACCGCCTTGTCGAGGCGGTTCTAACGAGTACCCACAATATATGTTTCGAGCAGTAATATGAAATATATCAGATTTTTTATCTGAAAATTTTTCACTTTTAGTAGCACATTTTCAGTATATTTGAATAGGCTTGTTTTCATAAAGGGCTCTGGATGCATTTGGTAGATTATTCGCCAATGACTGCCTCTGTAAAATCTACATCTTTTAGCCAGTCTATATTCTTCAATTTTGTAACCAAGAATATTGATATTTTTTTTCTGATTTCGGCACAGGAGCATATGTTATACGTACTCATTAGAAGCACCTTGGCGGGTCGCTTCTAATGCGTATGACAATATATGCTCCATGGCAGAAATCAGAAAAAATATTATCTTGGTACCCCTCTTATTCTGAGTTATGTAAGCGATTGCAGTTTCATGGTATGATAAAGGAATGAGGAATATTTTGGTTATTAAACAAAGTGAGACAGGTTTATTCAGTAAACTGTTGCTAGAATTAAACACAAATTGAATAACTGAATTAAAACTGCAATATTCCGAGAATCTGCCTAATAATATAAGCCTCTGCTTTCATTTTATATTGTAGTTGAACACTAGGGTACACTTCACATAGACTTGTTAACGTAATTGGCTGGGTAGACGCGCAAGTTTCATTGTTAAATGCTTATAAAACAGAGATAACGTTACACCTTAATCGATGTACAGTATAACCTCAATGGCTCGAACACGGATGGCTCGTTTACCCTGGATGATTCGAACTCTTTTTTCAGTCCCTATAAAATCCTTCCAATAGCTAAAGAAAAAAAAATTGGGGATTTTTTCTTATTTTATCATGGAATTTTGTGTTGTTGTACTCATTAGAATCGCCTCATCGAGGCGATTCTAATGAGTACACTCAACATACTCGTACAATCATTGTGTAGAAAATCGAAAAGATTTCCCTAAATTATCGCTATTTGCTTCCTGAACTGATGTCATGATTAACCATCAGTGGCTCGAACTACCCATTTCTTGAATGATTTTCCATGGTCCCAAAGATGTTCGAGCCATTGAGGTTCGACTGTATGTAGAAATAAAAAGAAAGTAACAAACATACCAACTACTTCACATGTAGGAGCTGTGTTACTCCAGGCTCCGGAAGCGTTGCATTCTCTGGTAGAGTTGCCTTGAAGAACATACCCAGTGTTACACGTGTAGTTTACTGTATCACCATACACAGTTCCGTTATAAGTAAAGTTTCCATTTGTTGGTTTGGTTATAGTAGTATTACCACAGTCTGAATGACAAAGGCATGAATATTGTATGGTAAAACCGTAGTTACATGTGTTTAGTGCAAAAAGGACAACAGGATTGTAAGTACACCACTAAAAAGGTAAGAGAAAAGTCCAGGGAGTGCCACAATCACGAGCTGCAGCCCTTCCCAAACACCAAGATGAAGAGAAAACAGACAAAACCAAACAAGCGCTAATCGGACAAACGTACGAAAAGCACTAAGATTATCTCTCTTTTCCCCAAGCGATGTAATCGCAATGCTAAAAGGACTGAAAACACAAGACTAAATAACACAAGGCAAGACTTAAAACAAATCGCCTCGTAGAATAAACCACAAAGCAACAAAGAGTAAGACTAACATCGGGGCCACCGCATTAGAATGGTCAGTAGAATAAACCATCGGGGAGCTTAAAGCAGCACTAAATTCTACATAAGTCAAAGCAGTCAGCGATAAGGGGGCTGGATACACAGGGTAGATTTTTTCATCTTGCCGTTTCTTTTCAAAGGGACGGCGTTTGTGATTTCCTGATTGCTTTCTTGCGCATCAAGGCCCTTGGGAAAAAGTGTCAACTCAAAAACCTAAGAATTGCTTCCCTGTGGGAACAGATTATTTCCTTTTATAGTATACCCATTTTCAGACGGAAGACACTGACAAAAATGTTCCGCTTAAAGCTGCTGGGCACATGAAGGATGGTGCTTTTTTTATTATAACTCGCATGAACAGACTCAATCAAACCGAGGATACCTTCTTCAGAACATATGAGCTGGGCGCACAGCATTTCCTACATGATTGCATGTGCGCTCAGCGAAGACTAAGATCCGCGCAGTCTGATCAGAGTTCGCCGGCTTTTCTTTGTGTAGCCATGGGTCCAAAGTGTCTTCCCGCGGACTGGGAAGACTCTGATCAAATTACACGAATGCACAAGCTGATCATTGTCTTTGCTGGTCAATCTTGTAGGAAGTTCTATGCCCCGATTCGTATTATGATATGTCTAAAGTTTCTTCTTGAATAGAAGTGACCTAAAGAATCAGGACTCAGGCGTTTGCAAGCATGGTTTGTATTTACAAAGTTTAAACTTTTAGACTTTTACAAAATCTGAACCTAGGGTCAAGATTTGATACAGTAAAATTGATTTCAACCGCCCGGTAATTTTATCTGTTGACCATTCTAAGACGGTGGTTATGGTGTTTGCGATTTGTGTGGCCATGCGGCTACCCGTTCCAGGGATTTTTCGTGTTTTGTCCTGTTCGTTGTATTATTGTTGTTTTAAGTCTATCATGTTAAGTGCATCATGTCTTTCCATCCGATTAAATCGGACGGAAAGATATCTGATGTTACATAAGTATGTAATAATGACAGTTGCGCATCTACTGAGCCCATTACATTGCCAAGTTTATCATAGGACTCACATAACTCATATTACTGGAACACAATAGAATTAAAAAACAAAAGTACACCACAACCTCTTTATAACACTATTCTTGGGGTCCATAGCATAAACCTTGTTAGTTAAACAACCGTGCTATATCCAAACAAAAATGTATAGATTATATTGAAAAAATGACCATTTATGGTCATTTTTCAATATAATCTGTACATTTTTGGGATCCATCTTTGAACCGTGTTATATCCAAAACCGTGTTATAACAAACCGTGTTATAAAGAGGTTGTAGTGTAGTGTTTACCAGCTGCTTCACAGGTAGGAGCTGTGTCACTCCATTCTCCAGAGGCGGTGCATTCTCTAATAAAGTTGCCTTGAATAACGTATCCGGTGTTACAACCGTAGTACATTAGGTCACCAAACATAGTGTCGTAAAAAGTAAAGTAGCCATTTACTGGTTCGGTTACAACTCCGCAGTCTGAATGGCAAATGAATGAACATCTTATGACTTGATCAGCATCGTCAGAAAACGTACCTTCGAGCACATGTGCGAGAGAAGATTCAGATCAGCCTGTGCAATCGCGCAGTATGTTCGGAATCTTCACTGGAAGCACTTTGGATAGTTAAGGATGCAACGTTTCTTCAGGCGAATCATGAAGACTCTGTTAGACTGCATGGATTCGTATGCTGATCTGAGTTTTCGAGGGAAGCACATGTCAGAAGGTACGTTTTCTCTCGTTGATGCTCATCTTATCATTAGATACTGTCAACCCTCTTTATACCGATACTAGATACAACGACCAAATTCGTTATAAGGATTATTTGACTGGCACAAAACCTTCGTTCAAGAGGTAACAGTTAATCAATAATTACATGTATGTGAGAATTTCAAGGACTATACATTTTATATATTTGTTAGAATCGCCTCAGTGAGGCGATTCTAACAAATATCCAAAACATATGTTTTATAAGAATAAAAATAAAACAGGATCTCTCTTGCATATCTTTTATCATTAAGCATTCTTCATAACATCGAATTCCATTGCGAAAACACGCCTATTCAAATATATTGAAAGTTTCACCACCAAAAACTGAAAATTTTCAGATAAAAATTCTGATATTTTTCATATTTCCGCTCAAAACATAGATTGTAGGTACTCGTTAGAACCGCCTCGCCGAGACTCGACGAGGTGTTTCTAACTAGTACCCACAATCTTTGTTTTTGAGCAGAAATAAGACAAATAATGTATACTCCTGTAAACCCCAGTTTTACTATATAAAAGTGGGGTTAAGGGGGTCAAATTTATATAGCTGTTTTCGTGATGTTTTTGATGGCAATAGCTTTTGGCACAAATGCTGTCGTTGAAATGAGGGTTCACTGTAACAGCTATCACTTAAAGATTGATACCGGAGCTAATTTTGATATAACCTTACTTTTTTTTGTTTGAAAATACTATTTCTAAACTAAATTCTGCTCGTAAGCTGCCCCGGGTTTGCTATAAGATTCTTCTGAGTACTGTGCAATAAAGTATCATAGGAGAAAATATTGTCTAAGAACGTAGTTTTCTAAGTAGTCTACGTAGCCAAGTTAGGTTAAGAGAGGTAATAATGTTATCAATTAAATAGTGATTGTAACCTTATTAATTAAAATGATTTTCAGTATAAAAGGGTAATCTAACGTGCTGAAAATTAGAAGTGGGTGTGGCATATTAATTTATTTAAAGACAAGAGTTACCATATAAGTGAAGTTACGACAACACTTTTTGGACTGGAAGAGTCAACCACAACCCAGGTCAACAATAACGCTGCATAAGGAGAAATGATCAGCTTTCAAGGATGACTTGCTGATCGAATGAAAATTGCATTCTCTAACATTTTTGAACACTAATTAAACAGAGGAACTGTTAAGGAAGAGTATTTAGTGATAATGTTCGGATATTTTTTCTTATTTCTCCATAAAAGCAAAAGTTGAGGCACTTCTTATGAGTACCCCACAACATATGTTTTTATGGAGAACTGGGAAAAAGTATCCCATAATTACGTATCACCAAATACTCGTCCGTATTCTGACATGTGCGCCAACGAAGACTCAAAAACATGTAGCCTACACATCCGCTCAATCTGATCAGAGTTTTCGTTATCCTCATGAAGGGCTTTTTCATCGTTGGCTATCAGAAATGCGCCCAGTGAAGATTCTAATCAGACTGCACGATTGCGCAGGCTGGTCTGAATCTTCGCTGGGCGCACATGTCTGACGGTACCTCTGTCTGACGTTGCGGCTCTGACGTTGTTGAAGGAACATTATTGTATAGAAAGCAGTGTCGCACGTTATTAATAGCCGTGCATTAACCGGCGAAAAGCCATGTATTAACAAGGCAATCCACGCGCTGTTAATGCACGGCTACGCAACTTTCAATATGATCGTACCGGGGCCACAGATTTGCTGCCGTTACGAGATGTGTACTGCCCGGCCCTAGAACATTCATAGTCTGTGGAAATTACGTTCGCGAGACATCGGTGAAAAGGCCAAACAAAATAGTGCAAGAAATAACGCGAAATGTAGCAAATGTTTTCAGTTTTTATGCAATTATAGCGATCAAACATGGTTTTTCAATGCATTAACATTCGCCAGGTCCCTTGGGAGGTGTTGAAAACCGCGGCCTTCGGCCTCGGTTTTCAACACCTCCCACGGGACCTGGCGAGTGTTAATGCATGAAAAACTATGTTTGATCCCTATAATAGTTAACAGACAATTCAACGGTATTCCCTATATAGGTTTAACACAGTAATATGTCCACATGGCATTCATTCGTTATAGTCTCCATAGCAGTGAAGTCCCTCACCAGACAACAATATGTTATTGCATTAAAATAGATTATCAAAAAAATGACCCTTGCGAACAATGAACACAATCAATTAAAATGTCGAAAATACGGAAGAATCAAGCTCTCTGGACCAGACCAACTAGTTTCAATCAATTAGGCCTCATCAATGGCCCTAATTTCAAAAATCCCGGTATGGGCTTAATGATCGTAAAGGACCAGAATTTATAAACTGCACTATAGTGAAGTACATGAAGTGGGTTTACGGCCGCCACAGCTGTAATGAAGATAAAATAGATTATAAAGGAAATGGCTCTTAAGAGCAATGAACACAATCACACAGAATACCGAAAATACGGCTATAAGTAATGGCAAGCTGTTTATATATCATGTCTTAATTATCCCCACTTTTCCGCGCATACATCCACACTTTTCCGCATATATATATTCCACTTCTCCGCATACATATTCCCGCTTTTCCGCGGAAATATCCCCACACTTCCGCAGGTATGGAACGATTGTAGCGCTTTGTCAATAATTTCTTATTGTTTTACGTTGTCTGTTGTATTCAATACTTGTCAAAAATACATACCAACTGGGTTGCATTCAGGAACACTCGTCCACGATGCGTTTGCCTGGCAAATCGGTTTTGAAGATCCTGCGATTAGGAATCCATCCTCGCATGTGTAAGTTGCTACGGAATCTAAAGTGGTGGTCGAATATACAACGTTTCCATGCTGAATAACGACGGGATTTCCACAGTCTACTAAATATATTATCAACGTCATGTTAAAATGCGACTTCGGGGCAGATGTGGCCTGCACGTATGCAAGAGGCCACGGATATCTGCACAAGAGGTCACGGATATCTGCACAAGAGGCCACGCATATCTGCACAAAAGGTCACGGAAATCTCCTAACACAAAAGGAAAAACTACTAAAGACACAATATAAGAAATGCAAACATCACGAAAACACGCCTATATAATTTTGAACCCCTTAAACTCCACTTTTATGTAGTAAAACTGGGGTTTATAGGCGTATAAATTATTTTTCTTATTTTGGCTCAAAACATAGATTGTGGGTACTCGTTGGAACCGCCTCGTCTAACGACTATCCACAATCTATGTATTGAGCAGAAATATGAAAAATATCAGTTTTTATCTGAAAATTTTCAGTTTTTGAGGTGAAATTTTCAATACATATTTTTAATAGGCGTGTGTTTGTAATTTAAGAATCTAAACGGTAGCAAGAACACATTTTGACTGGGACAGTATTCAGCAGCTTAACTCAGCCACAGAACGTACTACCCAAAGGTGAATAGATGTGCTTCGAAAGAAGACCACACAGACCGGAAAACATTTGCACTCCTTCTCAACGAAGTGGAAAGGACCTTAACTACAAAGAGAGAACTTGAAAAATGAACTGACATGTCTCAGTAAGTTCTCAGAGATGTACCTGTCACTTTGATACACTCATGTCAGAACACGTATTTCAAAATTTATCTGAACACAAATAGTCGGGTTTCTCAATTCCTGTATCGTACAGAAAACGTAAACCTACAATGGGAAAGATATACAGCTGAGTTTTCGAATATATAAAGCTTGAATATTGGTTCATGCAAAACCGCTTTATAGCAATGAGAAACTAATTGCATTTTGGAGAAACGCAATGCATTTTCCATGATACTGGTTTAGAGTTTTGCCAAGTAACTGTAAGTTCTAGTAAGCGTAAAGTACACATGTATATAATAACAGGTAAAACACACCCAATATACGCCCTAATATGTGCAGTTTTCTTTTTTAAATTCTTTTCGCATTTTGTATAACGGCGTCTATATTATGGAATTTTGATGAACTTTTAGTTTGCGGAGATTACGTCAGTTATTATGTTTGGTCTTCATACATTCTTACCCAGTATAGTTCGTCAATAAAGATTTTGAAATTATGGCCATGAAGAAATAAGTGGCGATTCCCCTCAACATGCATGTTTAAGACGTACTACAATGCAGTGTTCTATACGATATTTTTATTGAAAAAAAAAGCGCGAACGCCCAAAAGATGTCTGGTAAAATTATATAAGTGTCATTCAAAATGGTGTCATAAAATTTGAAACGTTTTACTTACAGGTTTATTGTAGCGGCCATATTGGACGAAAAATCGAACATTTATTGGTGTTAAACTATTTTTTTATACATTCTCATAAAGACTATAGAAAACGATAGAAAGTTTATTTGAAATGCAGTTTGCATGCGAAATTTAAAAATTGCTGTCAGACAAGAAAACCGATTACTCTACCTTAAATGCGGAAACCAACCAGGGTATCACTAAAGATATCATGTTTGCATACGTTCATGAGAAAATAAACATTCTGCTTTCTGTTTTGAGCATTTTATGATTCTTTTTTATGATTTTAACCTGAATACACAAGGTTTTGTATACTTAGAACTAGACCTCCATTGAAATGTGCAAGTTTTCGCGAAATGCAATGTATGCCTATCTGCTATACAGTTGTTTTATATATAGACATGTCTAGGCTTTCTTCCTATATCAATTTGAATCGTCTATCTTTCCGATGCTAGGGTTAGCAAACATTGAGTACTGGAGTCCGTGCTAAAAGAGTGACAATAACCTGCTTAACACTTTTATCCCAACAGACCAATACAGATACCTTTGCAAAGAGTACAGATTCAGATGAAACGGCTCATGACGACCCGTCTCATCAGGATCTACAGTTTGCCATTGTGTTATTGATTTTTGACTGAAACCCCTATTTCCAAATTCAGAGATGGAAAAGTCCATGTCAGGAACCTAGAGGTGACAGGTTTAACTAGATATTATTGCAAACGGACTGTCTGGAACTAGAAAAAAAGTAAGTAAATATGCAAATTTAGATCATCCTGCACATGGGCAATGTGTCATCCGGACCTTTGCTCCATGCATAATTTTGTAGAATCCAGTGATTATGTTAGCGTACAGTAAAGGCCCCGATCAGACTGCGCGGATGCGCAGGCTGTTCTGGGCCTTCATAGTCTGTATATGCCCGAAGGCAAGTTTTGGCAAGGGGCTGGCCCAAGTGAAGATACCGTGGAAATGCCACAATCACGAAACACAACCTTTCCGAGGCACCAAAAGAACAAGAGACGAGGAGCAAACGATGACAATGAAGAATGGAAGTGTCACGCTCTCTGGGCCAGATAAGCTGATTTCGGCCACTAAGGCCTCATCAGTGATCCTAAATTGTTTTTAAAAAAACCCAAGAATTAGCTCACTGATCGCAAAGGCTCAGAAAATATAAACTACACTATATTGAAGTACGGGGAGACTTTTACGGTTGCCACATAGCACTAACACCAGCTGTAGTGAAGATAACATAATTATTCCCTATAAGGGCTTAATATAATGATTGTCCACTTTACATTCGTAATAGTCTCTGCAGCAGTGAAGTCCTTCACCAGAGTGTGTTATGTTATAGCATTAAAATAGATTCTAAAAGAAATGACCACCGAGTGCAATGAACAGAATCACATAAAATCTCGAAAATACAGAAGTGAAATCTCTCATTACGAAAACACGCCTATTCAAATACGAGCGTATATAGAAAATTACCCCTCCAAAACTGAAAACTTTCAGATAAAAAACTGATATTTTTCATATTTCTGCTCAAAACATAGATTCTGTTAGAACCGCCTCTGCAAGACGGTTCTAACAAGTACCCACAATCTAAGTTTTTGAGCAGAAATGAGAAAAGTCATTTATACCATGTAAACCCCAGTTTTACTACATTAAAGTGGGGTTTAAGGGGGTTAAAATTATATAGGCATGTTTTCATGATGCGAGTTTACATTAACTAGTTTGGCCCACTTAGGCATCATCAGTGACCCTAAAACAATTAAAAAAGAGAATAGGCTTACTAATCGCAAAGGACTAGAAAATATAAACTTGACTATATTGAAGTACGTGGAGACTATTCACGTCCGCCAGACGGCACTACAACGAGCTGTAATGAAGATATAAGTATTCCCTATAAGGGCTTAACATGATGATTGTCCACATGGCATCCGTTACAGTCTCTACAGCAGTGACGTCATGTTATTACATTAAAATAGATGCTCGAAGAAATAGCTGTACAATTAATATACAATACACTGGTATTCCCTATAGGAGCTTAACATCCGTAATAGTTCCTGTAGCATCGAAGTCGTTATATTGTGGCACTAAAATTAATTTTGAAAGAAATGACCATTGAGAGCAATGAACACAATCATACAAAATGTCTATAAAATACAGAAGAGTCAAGATCTCTGGGTCAGACTGGCTAGGTTCGACCAATTAGGCCTCATCAATGGCCATAATATTTTTTAAAAAATCCCGGAATCAGTTCAGTGATTGCAAAGGACCAGTAAACATAAACTACACACCATTGTCCTGCTGAATAAGTTAAGAAGCCACAACTATTTCTAATTTTCAGCCAATCAGATTACTTGATCAATGTTGTTGATATAGATTCACATACTTAATGACAAACACTGCAGATCCAGTTCAGAAGCCAACATCTGGATCTACACTGTTTGCAAAGGCAGTGTATATTCGGGTTCAGCAGGACAAGGGTTAAGGGAAATTCGGGGAGACAGGTCGCCTCACGACACTATCGTCATCTGTTATGAAGATAAAGTTTAACGGGAATGAACACGACCACACAGAATGTCGAATATACTGCTATACGTCATGTTGGTTGGTTAGTTTAACAGCCCAGTCAACTCTATTAAGATCATGTCGAGCCGATCAGTTTACCTTACCACATTTTTCCTGGGCAGGCTTAGTCCTCTAAGCAGTTAACCAGTATTAACATTCTTTCTCCAGAAACTGACAACTGTCCTTCTCGAATCAGTGGATGGGGGAGAATGACCGTTGAAAATATTTCATGAGCAGTCTCTACGAAAGAATGTTGTTGAACCCGATGGGGATTGAACCCGCGACCTCTTGATCTCCAGTCGGACGCGCATTCGACTGAGCCACCATACGTCATGTCAAGCTGCTTATATATCACTTGTCTTGATATTCCTGAAGTTCCCGTAGATAAATTCCCATTTTCCGCGGATAAATCCCAACTTTTCCCCATATATATTCCCTCTTTGAGGTCCTCCCAGGGGCTCTGGGAAACAGGGGAATGATGTCATTTATTTCAGGGGAACAGGGGAACACAAGTCTAAAAATGAAATGAACAAGGGAACAAAGGTAATTTTGGGGAGCAGGGAACATAGAAAATTAAGATTCTGATTAAGGGGATCAAGGGAAAATGCTGAAATATTTCAGGAGAACAAGGGAACAGGTACCCTCCGCCCCTGGGTGGACCTCCTCTATTCCACGGATATATCCCAATTCTTCCACAGAACTTCCTAAATTGCTTCTCATTG
This sequence comes from Anodontia alba, assembly GCA_964016985.1. Taxonomy (NCBI): domain Eukaryota; kingdom Metazoa; phylum Mollusca; class Bivalvia; order Lucinida; family Lucinidae; genus Anodontia; species Anodontia alba. The sequence goes on along the minus strand of OZ024832.1, from coordinate 61,190,018 downwards.
TTTTATGCTGTCTGTTGTTTACAAGACCTGACAATAATACATACCAACTTGGATGCATTCAGGAGCGTTAGTCCACGATCCGTCCGCCTGACAAATCGCTTTTGAAGATCCATTGATCCTGTATTCATCCTCGCATGTGTAAGTTGCTTCGGATTCAAAAGTAGTGGTTGAATAGCCGACGATTCCATACTGAATAACGACGGGAGTGCCACAGTCTGTTAAATATATTAGCAGTGTCATGTTAAAATGCGATTTCGGGGCAGATGTGGACAGCGAAGGCCCAGATCAGCCTGCACACCCGCAAGAGGCCTCGTATATCTGCACAAGAGGCCATGAATATCTTTTGCTAACACTAAAGGACAAATGATAATGACACAATACAAGAAATAAAAGAAATCTAAAAGCTTGCCTTACAAGAACATATTTTCACTGGGACTGTACATCACAGCTTAATTCAACCACATATTTACTACGCAAAGGTAAATAGACACGCTTCCAAGGGAGGTGTGTGTGGGGAGGGGGGGGGGGAGGGGGCGGTGGAGGTGTCCAGACTGACCGGAAAATTTTGCACTCCTTCTCAAATATGTCGAAAGGATCTTAACTAGAAAGAAAGGACTTGAAAAAAAAAATGAATTGAAATGTTTCAGCGTAAAAGTAAGTTCTCTGCTTGAGCTGTACCTTTCACTTTGATACATTCATGCCAGAACACAAATTTTATAATCTATCTAAACACAAAGCAGTGACAATAACCTGCTTAACTCTTTCATTCCTACAGACCAATACAGATACCTTTGCAAACAGAGCAGGTCCAGATGAGACGGATCGTAATGACTGAAACCCATATCTTCAAAATGGATGTGTCCGAATTCAGAGATGGAAGAGTCCATGTCAAGAACTTTGGGGTGAAAGTTTTTATTAGATATAACAAACGGTTTATCTGTAAGTAGAGGCAAGTGAGAAAATGTGCAGATTCAGATCATCCTGCGCATGCGCAATGTATCATCCGGTACATTCATAATTCTGTAGAATACAATGATTCTTTTAGCGGACAGTGAAGGCCCTGATCAGACTACGCTGATGCATAGGCTGTTCTGGGCCTTCGTAATCTGCATATGCCCGAAGATGCTTTTTGGCATGGAGCCGGGCCAACTGAAGATACCCAGGAGAGGCCACAATCACCATCACGAAAACATGCCTATAAAATTTTGACCCCCTAAAACCCCACTTTTATATTGTAAAACTGGGGTTTACAGGGATATACATTAGTTATCTTATTTCTGCTCAAAAACATAAATTGTGGGTACTCGTTAGAACCGCCTCTTCGAGGCGGTTCTAACGAGTACCCACAATCTGTGTTTTGAAGCGGTTCTAACGAGTACCCACAATCTAGGTTTTTGAGCAGAAATATGAAAAATATCAGAATTTTTTTATCTGAAAATTTTCACCTTTTGGTGGTAAAATTTTCAGTACATTTGAATAGGCATGTTTTCGTGATGCGAAACATAATCTTCCCGAAGCGCCCGTATGTAGCTATCTATAGTTTAGTAAAAAGCTATCCCATGATGCATTATTCTGTGATGTCATTGTTGCTTTTATTCAATTTCACCTTGAAATTTAAATTTTATTTAAATCCCCATAATTTTATTCCAGACTGCTAATTTTTGATTGAAAAGGTAGATAGTTTTTATTATCACTGAATATGAAGACTGTAAAACTCGGTCTAGCATTTTTTTTTAATTTTAAATAATGAAAACCAATTTAATTAAAAACAAAAAAAAACACACACACACACACAACATAATGCAAGCTACAGGTCACAATGTTAGTAAAAAGCTTACCAAGAATAAATAAATGGTTGAACATTACATTCTGAAAGACTTTTAAATAAAATTTCAATAAAATAACTTCCGAAAATGAAATTTTGGTTACATCAATGAGCAGTTAGAGTTTACCAAAGATTGATATTTAGCATCCGAAATAAAGGAGCATTCAGTGTGGACCCACATGTCACACCGGTCACACTGGACTGCTTTATGGCTATCTGGAACAGCACCACTGCACAAGCCACAGAGAGCTTTACAATTCCAGATTCAAGTTCCAACAATTGGTCAGTCATCCTAGGATGATCGTTTGAACAAACTCGGTAGGCTTGAGTACCGAATGCTATATACCAAGATCCAGTCTCAAAGCTTTCTTGGTTCTAGAGAAGAAGATTTGTATGGGCATGGCGGCCATCTTGTTCAGTGATGTGAAACCATTTGAACAAATCTTCAATACCCTTTCGACAGAAGGCCCCAGTTGAAATCTGGTAAAAACTGATCAAACGGCCTCAAAGAAGAAGACAAAAATGACAGTTAAAGATTACAGAATTTTATACACAATATATAGCCTAAGGACAAGGGCAGATAATCCCTAGGGGACAAACATTTAATTATAACTGAAACAGTTTACTACTTTAATCATACTTGGTAAGTTTCAGCCAATAGTCTTTAACTCATTTTGAGAAAATGATTTTTCAACATTTCCCCTTTCCAAAAGTATAGGGTAGCAAATTGGACGTGCCGTAAAAAGACCAAAGGTCATCCTTTGACCATCATTTGAACGACATTTGTAAACCTTGAGTCCCAAATGCCATGTGTCAAGACTCAGCCTTAAAGCTTTCTCGGTTCTGGAGAAAGAAGAATTTTACCATGTATAGACATGACGGCCATCTTAATTGACGGCCCGTGACCATTTGTTCAAATTTTCAATTCTCGTTTTAAATGAAGGCTCCACATGAAATTTGAAGAAATTTGGCCAAGGGGCTTCAGAGGAGAAGTCGTTCACAGGTGTGAATGGACGGACGGACAGATGACGGAAGACGGACGGGAAGTGATCACAATGGCTCATCCTGAGCCTTCGGCTCAGGTGAGCTAATAAAAACAAATGAAACTGACCCAAGAAGCAAACATGTATTTGCATATAAAAATAAATAAGTGCAAACTTTGAACACTGACAATAAACTAAATTACTAATTACAAAATTATTATTAATATTATCATTGTTATTATCACAGTGTTTGTGATTATAGGTGTTTTGTTGTGATGTTTCACAGATGCTGTAGAGGACAACAGTTGGTAAGGAGCTGTATCAGAATTAAGGGTGGGGTCCCCCAGCAAAACTGGTTTAAGCACCCCGTCCCCGCCCCACCCCCCCCCCCACCCCCTGCCCCCACCGCCACGGTAGTTTTTCTACTGATCATTCCAAGAGATTACTCTGTCGCAGCTTTTCTTTGTTTGTGCGTCAGTGGTTTCGTACATGTATGTGGCGTTTGCTTTGTCATTGGTTGTTCTCCTACCTCTTCTTCTTTGGTTCCTCGGGAGGGCTGTTCTTCGTGATTATAGCATTTCTTGGGTACATTCTCTTACATTGTTGTCCTTCAATTTCAACAGCTTCATGTCTTATAATTCTTTAACTAATGGATGAGTAACAAGCAGTATGGATCCCAATAAGACACCTCCGAACCCCGCCTCTGATCGGGTTCAACCCTGTTTGTTCAGGCCTATCTGCCCCAAAACTTAGATTAGATAAACTACAGTCAACCCTCTTTATACCGACACTCGATTCAACGACAAAATTCGCTATAATGACAATTTGAATGACACGGAACTTTTCTCAAGAGGTGACAGTTAATAAGAAATTATGCAAGAATATTGCATTAAAACTTTAAGCAACATATGCTTTGGATATTTGTTAGAATCGCCTCACTGAGGCGATTCTAACAAATATCCAAAACATATGTTCTATGAGTAAATAGGAATAAAAACAAGGTCTTTTTTACATATCATTCTGTCCATAAGGAGTCTTTACAACAGCAAATTCATTTTACTGGCAACCTCTTTGGGAACAAATGTTGTCGTTGTAACGAGGGTTCACTGTACATACCAACTGGCCTGCATTCGGTACCACCATAAAACCACGATCCGCCTGACTGGCAAGTTATCACTGACGCTCCATATAAGCTGTATCCATTGTGGCAATAGTATTGTGCTACGGCTCCTACTGCGGTGTCTGTAGACGTAAAACTGACGACACCATTTGAAATATAAGGGGGAATGCCGCACTCTGAAACAAAAAAGGTATCCATTCATCATTAGCGCAGCGTGAAGACTGTACAATGCCGCCAGTAGAGCTGAGCCTTTATTGTTCACAAACAGGCGAACTTCAATGGCTCGAACATCTTAGGGACATTGAAATCTTTTATAGACAAGGGTAGTTCGAGCCACGGAGGTGATCATAGCACCAGGTGAAGAGGCATATAGGGACACTTTAGGGGTGTCTTTTCGATATTCTATAAAATTATGGTATTTAGTGTGTACGCATTAGAATCGCATTGGCGAGGTGAATCTAAAGAGTACGCACAGCATACATGTTCATCATTAAATAAGGAAAATTCTCCTAAATACCTCTGAATACGTTCTCGAGCTATCGGAAGAATTTTCTAGGGACTCAAAATAAATCTCAAATCAGCCACGGTAAACGAGCCTTCAATAAGTTTTTTTTTTTTTTCAATTTGCTTTTATATTTTTGCGTGGTATGGTCAATATACAAATGTTTGGAAGTAGTGTGTCCTTCTAGTCGGGTTTCTCAATTCCTGAACCTTGCAAAAAAACGTAACCCTAGCATCGGAAAGAATTACGGCTGAATTTTTGTGTGCTCAACGAAGGCTCAAATTAGTTTACGTATTCACCATGTCTGATCAGTGTCTTCTTTGTCCGCATGAAGAAACGAAAATTTGCATCCTTTGGGCTGTCCAAAATGCGGCCATTGAAGATTCTGATCAGACTGCGCGAATGGGATGCTTCTACCAAGTTTCGAGTCAATTGGTCTTTCGCTTCAGGAGAATAAGCGAAAAATAGATTTTCAAAATGGCCGCCATGGCGACCATCTTTGATTTCCCATCAGAAAGATTTTAGCATTTTTTTTATCTATAAGTCAACTGTGGGAGGCATCTTGTATTTCTAATCGGAGCGACTTTAGCTTTTTTTATCTACAAGTCACCTTGATGATTCCTACCAAGTTTCGAATCGATTGGCTGTTTATATTTAGGAGAAGACGCGAAAAATAGACTTGCAAGATGGCCGCCATGGCAGACATCTTGGAATTCCAATAGAGACAATTTTGGCTATTCTTGATCTACTAGTCACCCCGATGCTTCCTATCGAGTCATTTGGCATTTCGGTTCAGAAGAAGAAGCGAAAAATATATTTTCAAGATGGCTGTCATGGCGGCCATCTTGGATTTCTGATCAGAACGATTTTAGCTATTTTTGATCTACAGGTCACCCCGATGCTTACTACCTAGTTTAAAGTCAATGAACCTTTCGGTTCAGGAGAAGTGAAAAATAGAGTTTCAAGATGACCACCTATGGCGGCCATCTTGGAGTTCCAATCGGAACGATCTTAGATATTTTTTGATCTATAAGTCAACCCGATGCTTCCAACCAAGTTTCAAGTCAACTGGCTTTTGGGTTTAGGAAAAGAAGCGAAAAATAGATTTTCAAGATGGCCGTTATGGTGGCCATCCTTGATTTCCGATCAGCACGATTTTAACTGTATTTAATCTAAAAGTCACCCCGATGCTTCCTACCAAGTTTGGAGTCATTGGTCATTAGCCTTTCGGCTCAGGAGAAGAAGCGAAAAATAGATGTTCAAGATGGCGGCCATGGCGGCCAGCTTGGATTTCCGACACAATTTTAGCTATCTTTGCTCTACAAGTCACCCCGATGCTTTCTTCCAAGTTCTGAGTCAATTGACTTTTGGGTTAGGGAAAAGAAGCAAAAAATAGATTTTCAAGACGGCCGCCATCTTGAAAATCTATTTTTCGCTTCGGCCATCTAGGAATTTCGATCTGCACGATTTTAGCTATTTTCGATCTACAAGTCACCCCGATGCTTCCTACCAAGTTTCGAGTCAATTTGCTTTTGGGTTAGGAGAAGAAGCGAAAAATAGATTTTCAGAATGGCCGCCATGACGGCCATCTTGGATTTTCGATCGGAACAATTTTAGCTATTTTTGATCTACTAGTCACCCCTATGCTTCCTACCAAGTTTGGAGTCAATTGGTCTTTTGGCTCTGGAGAAGCAAAAAATAGATTTTCAAGATGGCGGCAATGGCAGCCATCTTGGAGTTCCGATCGGAACAATTTTAGCTAATGTTTGATCTACAAGTCACCCCGATGCTCCTTACCAAGTATCGAGTCAATTGACCCAGGGTTGTAGGAGGAATAGGCTCTTAAAACAATTGTTGACGCCGCACGGCGAACGACGGACGACGCACGACGGACGACGGACATTGGCTGGCCACAATAGCCCACCTTCAGCTAAAGGAAATAGAACTGAAATGTCATTTTCACCATTATTTCAATAATTTCAATGTCATTGTTTTTCTTTTTGTATTGAAAGAAGCTTAGCCCACAATTTCGTAATCATGTGGACCACGCCGTTCGAAAACGTATCTGATCAGGGTCCTTCCTGTCCATTGCTAAAATATTTGATACTACAGAATGTATCAGTGGAGAGCAAAGGCCCTGATGATATTTTGCGCATGCGCAAAGTGACCTGAATCCTTGCGTTCTGCAAGCATTTTTTCGCTAGACGCGGCCTTTGTCATATAGCAGTACATATCAGAAAAGACCATACCAATTGGCAAACACGTTGGAGCTGAACCAGACCAGAAGCCATCAGAACCACAGGTACGATTGGCGGTTCCCTGTATTTGATAACCCGCATTGCAGGAATACACCGCCATTTTGCCTTCAAAAGTTCCGTTGCCCGTCCACACATCGCCGTTCCCTGGATCTGGTAAATACCCACATTCTGAAAAAAAAAAAAAAAGAAAAAAAGAAAAAAAAAAAAAGATCAATTACGTACTGACCTTAAATATTTAGACACCTTAATCCATTTATGCCGAGCGGACTCTTCTACAAATGTACAAGACTCAACTCTTTGGAATTGTCCAATTCTAATAGGAGGGGTGTCTGGTTAGCGTTTAGTCTTACCATGTTTTATATAAAAATACCTGCGTTCTGCGGCTTGGACTACACTGTTTGCCACTGTCCTTTTTATGATCGCTTGCCATATATGGGTTACCTCCATACATACTCACCCGCAAATTTGAACATGTCCATTTAACCCTTAAAACGTCAAGAAAACCTACATCTGAAAATGTCGTCTGTTTATGTCGTCTGCTGAATATTCTTGCAAACTTTTCAAACCTATTTTATGCATACAGAGTGGACCCAGTTCTAAAGTTCAAAAAGAGCAGTCTGATTTGGGTCCACATTAGTTGCGAAAATGACTTTTAAATTCACAAGCAGATGACAAAGCAGACGTCAATTGTTGTGACTGGCAGTTTAAGGGTTAACAGCCTGTTGATGTGTCTAAAACAACTGGGCTGAGTAGCAAACAGTGTTATGAAAAATCTAAAGAGTTACTTTTCGAAACACACACACACACACACAGAGAGAGAGAGAGAGAGAGAGAGAGAGAGAGAGAGAGAGAGAGAGAGAGAGAGAGAGAGAGAGAGAGAGAGAAAAGAGAGAGGAACGAAAATCGGAGACTCGGTTTAATAAGGTCTCTTCGTATACAACAGTGTAATTTACAAGGTTGTTTGCGCCCCCAGCATCGATTTTGTAAGTAATTCGATGGTCCAAAAGGAAATAAAAATTCAAAGGAAATAGAATAAAATCTCCATTAAACATGATTAGATGGTCTATGACGTCTGATCTGGATCTTCAATGCTTAACTAGGACCTTCTTTCGTAATATTTCGTTTTTTCGGTACATTATCATGTCGTCAGCTGACTACCACACATCTAAACAACGATTTCATATGGGAAGCGCCAAGGCAAACTATTTCCGTCATCCTGCGAATGCGCAACGTCTCATCTGGACATTTGCTCTTCATTGATACTTTCTATCGGATCCAATGACTTTGGCAGCGGACAGTGAAGGCCCAGATCAGACTGTGTCACCGCGCAATCTAATCTGAGCCCTCGCTGTCCGCGCATGCCCCGAAGGAACATTTTTGCTTGGCCCGGCTCACGTTACATGTAAATTCTCAGGGTAGACTGCTTTCGCGTAGCGCTTGATAAGATGTTTTCAGCTGCAACGTCTGAAAACGTGCTTTTGGATAGGCATCACAAAAACATGCCTATATAATTTTGACCCCCTTAAACCCAACTTTTATATAGTAAAACTGGGGTTTGCAGGGGTATAAGTTATTTTTCCCATTTCTGCTCAAAAACATAGATTGTGGGTACTCGTTAGAACCGCCTCGCCGAGGCGGTTCTAACGAGTACCCACAATCTAAGTTTTGAGCAGAAATATGAAAAATATCACAGTTTTTAACCTGAAAATTTTAAAGTTTTGGAAGAGAAATTTTCTTTTTATTTGAATAGGCGTGTTTTCGTAATGTGCGCCAAGCGAATATTCAGATCAGCCTGCTCATTCGCGCAGTCTTATCAGAATCTACACTTGGCGCGTTTTAGATAGCCAAGGATGCAGAGTTTCTTCATGTGTACAACGAATGATTTGATTAGACATCCGCGGATGCCCAGGCTGATTTGTGTCTTCGTTGGGCGCATATGCCAGAGGGAACGTTTTCTCATCATCACGAAAACACGCCCATATAATTTTGACCCCTAAAACCTCACTTTTATGTAGTAAAAGGTATACATTATTTTTCTTATTTCTGCTCAAAAACATAGATTGCGGGTACTCGTTAGGACCGCCACGCCGAGTGTTCTAACGAGTACCCACAATCTATGCTTTGAGCAGAAAAATTAAAAGTATCAGTTTTTATATGAAAATTTTCAGTGTTAGGAGGTGAAATTTTCTATATATTTGAATAGGCGTTTTCGTAACGTCTCATATCGGGGTTCTTTTGTTGTTGTTGTTGGCGGTGGTGTTTGTATGTTTTGTTTGTTTCCATTGTTCAAACTGGTACTTTTCTAAATTTTACACGAAAACTTATGCATCTAAATAGACTTTTAATGTAATGTCTTTTATTACGTTATTTAGGTATAACTATAACCTAGTCCGGGGGTTTCAGATTTCTACTTGATGCAGTGCAGTCGGGAGCCAGAAGCCTCAGGTCATCGGATAAAGTTATATATTAGATCTTTATCATGTACATTTTTATTATATTTGTATACTAGTATACTAGATGTACTCCTGTTACGCGTAACTGGTTTATTTATTTATTCATTTTATGATATTTTATCATGTTTTATTTAGCTTGTTTTTGCTACTCTCGAAACACAAAATATTGTTATTCAGAAATAAAAACAATAGATATTCACAATAAACATATATCAGGCATACGCCGATTATTATTGATCAAAATATAACCTTCTCTGATGACCTGGGCCTTCTGGTTGCCAGTTGTATTACATCAAATATTGAAATCGGAAGTCACAGGTCACCGGACAAGCTTCTATTTATACCTACAACAGGTTTAGAATCGCCGGGAACAGCAATTCCTACAAGAGTGGATGTTCACCCGGCAAAGACTAGGATTATCCTGCACATCCGCCCAGGCTGATCTATCCTCCTAAAGACGCTGTGGATCTTTGGCAACCCATAGTGCACTGCGAAGACTCTGATCAGACTGCGCGGATGCGCAGGCTGAGCTGAGTCTTCGCTGGGCGCAGATGCAATCTTGTACGTAATTCTGTGCAACGGCTTAATTTTACGTCTTACTCACCGGCTGTACACCTGAAGTTATACAACTCAAAGGAATTATCTGAAACTTCTGTACACATGCTACAGTTGTCGAAGATAAAACAATCTGTCCAAAGTTCCTTGTAAGACACATCGAAACACCCATCTCTGGTAAAGCACTCACTCAAACAGTGTGGGAGAGTTGAAGGGTCGACTTCGTAAACCAGTCTGGACATCTCGAATGATTTGTGCATCTTTTTCTCCACCGTCAACAGTGAACAGTCTGTAAAGAATACATTCAATTTGATTATTTGAGTTGAGGTTTTACGACCCAGTCAACCCATTAGGAGCATGTCAAGCGCGGTCAGTTTACCTAGCACTTTTCCTGGACCGGCTTAGTCCTCTAAGCGGTTAACCACTACTTGTACACATTCTTTCACCAGAATGAATGTAAAAGGTATAATCGAACTTTAATGGCTCGAATATCTTATTTATTCTAGACATGGGTAGTCAGAGTCACTGAGGGTTAATAAATGCACCAGGATGGGAAGCAAGAGGAGATAATCAAATAAGGGATGCATATTCGATCTTCTTTGAAATAATGGTAAATGTACTCATTAGAATTGCCTCGATGAAGTGAGCACTAAGTACATATAACATTCTTTTTCAGGATACAATAAGAAATTGTCCCTAAAATATTCCAAAATAACTGTTATATTGAGCTATCAGAAAAGTGGTATTAGAAACTCAAAAACGAGCTCGAATCAGCTACGGTGGACGAGCCATCGGTGCTCGATTCATTGTAGACTGGTTCCCGTCTCCAGTGACATTTTCTTATAATCCTGTTAAATAATCCACTAAAATAAAACCAAAATAATATCATGACTATAAAGGTTGGTCACTAGATGACCAGCCTTTATAGTTATGATATTTGTTTTTTTTTCTTTATTTCAGTGGATTATCAAACATCATTATTGAGTCACTGGAGACTGGAGCCAGTCCAAAGTTATTGCAGTTTTATTGTATATTAAAATAAGTATTCGAACAGATAGATCTGAAAAACAGCGTAGATGCGATCAGACGCCGCACAACGTCTGGCCCCGTTGAGAAGCAGCAGAGTATGGAAGTTATCCCGCTTACAAATCTCAAATAATTAAAAATTGCAAACTAATTCTTGCCAGACGTAGCTGAGCATGAAAATTTCTCGACTATTCTAACACTTCTCGCCTATATAACCGATGGTTAAATCAAGTAATTTATTCTGCAACAAATCACTGGGCGGAAGCGCGCAACGCTATCTGGCACCGTTCCGACGTCATTTAGACACTTTGCAAACGTCAGTCTTCGTTTCTACGACGTTAGACGTAACGTCGTTTTCTTGTGTGAACAAAGTAAGAAATGCATGTCAACGTCAGCGTTACAGTCAAAACTGTTGGTAGGATTTCTTTATTCAATGGCGAAAAGTTGGGAGAATCTGAAGGACACAATTACCTTTTCGTTGTTTTCTGTGTGTTAGAATCGAAACAGATCAGCTCTTGCACGTGATTTGTTGAGTAATAGATCACAGTTTGTCAGTCAGTTGTGAGAAGATACATCACTAGCGCTCCGCGCTCGTGCTTTTATCTACTTTACAACTGACCGCCAAACGGTGATTTATTACTCAACAACTCACTGCCAGAGCTTATCTATTTCTTACATATATGTGAAAATGCCAACTGTTGTTGGCATGTTCATACTTATTTATTAGCAAAGAAAATTTCAGCTGAGTTGAGCATAAAAACGTATTATAACCCTCGGGGCCTGATATGATATTTGGCTCTCATGCTGCAGTAGATTTTAGATACATTTACTGGGTACTAGTATCAGCGGGCACACAACGTTGAAACAACGTCTGTTTAACATTGACTCTACATCTAATACAGGGATCACCCATGCATTAACATTTGCCGGGTCCCGAGAAAGCTGTTTGTACTCGAGGTCACTAGGCCGAGTGTTTAAAATTCCGAGGGACTCGGCAAATGTTATTGCAATGAAATAACCATAGATGATCGTTGTTCTTGTATAACTTACGGGGCAAAGCTCCATTTAAATTCCATATACAAATGCGACGGCAAACCAACATGGCGGCTAGTTGAGAATGTTGTTTATAACGACGCCAGTCGCGCAATGACCCTCTGACGTCATTATAAAATTCTAAAATGCTACGTTCAGGGCGAAAACGTTACGTCTCTTAAAGTAAGGTAAACAAAACATTTTCATGCTCAGCTATGTTTAGCAATTTGCAATTATTTTATGTCAGCGGTGAAATCAGTGTATATTTGATGAAAATAAAAGTGGTATCAATCACTAGTGAAATGATATCGCATCATTTCACTAGTGACTGATACGATTTATATTTTCACACCTCGCTTTGGACGACTTCGGTTTTCATTGTTTCAGAAGCGGATGTTACTTCAACTTCAGATTTTTGAACACCTCTAACTTCTTTGTTTCTGAACTAAACTATCAAGTGTTCGTATGCATTTTCTTAGCTAGAATGTAAGGAACATTTTGGTATCAAAATTATTGTGATTCGCCGAAACTTTTTGTTTTTGTCTTTCCAGTGGTTCACATGTTAAGCACTGAGCGTCGACGCCATGACGTTCATGTTTTGTTTGGTGACGTTACTTATGACGTCCGAAACGCGCATTGACGTGTAAACAATAAAATAAAAAGAAAATTTACTCTTTTTTCAGTGAATACCATAAAAATTTTCATCTCGTGTAATGAAAACATTCAAATTTTCACTCGTGCTTCGCACTCGTGAAAATACTGATGTTTTCATTACATCGATGACAATATTTATGGTATTCACAGTAAAAGAACAAATATCCTCTATTTATTGGTAATTTGAGATTTATTAACAGAGAAAATTTCATGCTTAGTTAAGTTGAGCATAATAAAAGTTTTATAACCACGGGGCCAGGTTTGGTAAGGAGGTATGGTGTCCGAATACTTAGGGTAAATTCGACATTCTTTTTTTCTGTTTTTTTTTTTTTTTTTTTTTTCTGCTGAATTTAGCGTGTGCTAAAACCAGCACCAAATATACACGATTTTAAACTATAGATTTTGCTAATATCTACTGCAGAATTGCCTGAATTATAAGTTTTGATAAATTATGGCATAAATACGCCGGCCTCGGTGGCTCAGTTGGATGCGCCGTCCGACTGGAAACCTTCTGGGTTCATCCCCCGCCGAGGTCAGCAACATTCTTTCGTGGAGATCTAATCATGAAATATTTTCTACGGTCATTCTCTCCCTTCCGCTGATTCAAGAAGGGCAGTTGTCAGTTTCTGGCGAAAGAATGTGCACAATACTGGTTAACCACTTAGAGGACTAAGCCTGCCCACTAAACGTGTGGTTAGGTAAACTGACCGTGCTCGACATGACCCAATTGGGTTGACTGGGCCGTAAAACCTCAACATAAACAATGGCATAAATACAGATTGTAATGTACATGTCTAGCAAACACACAACGGCGTTATAACGTCGCTGCAACGTCACGACGTTGCAGCGACGTTGTAACGACGTTGATGCGACGTTGCGTACTTGCTGGGATGTAGTATGAATAATGAATGACATAACGAAATGAATGCATTAACATTGAATATCATATTTACCTCGAGTATTCGGACATTGCAAACTGTGTAAACGCAGAAAAGACTCCACAGCCGTTTGATCTGTGTATACACTGTTTGTCACTCATCCAGCGGTGCTTTGACACATCAGCAGCTATCTTGATTTCGACATATTTCAAAAGGCCGTATTTTGTCTGGCGCTTTACTCAGAAGATGTACATTTGCTGACTTTTGTCGTAATTTAATATAAAATCTTTTGTCGTACAAAAGTTTTTATTCTGCTCTCATCGGTTTTAAAACATGAATATTTCGTATTTCCTCGTGTAAAATTGGCTGCACATTTTACAAAAAAAAAAAAAAAAAAAAAAAAAAAAAAGGTAGCGTAGATAAATTAAAGGCATGTTTTCAACAAGCTCCTCTTGTTGATTTTCGAAAAATGTCATGACACATCAATAATCAAAATCCGGTAAACGAATACAAACATCTCTCAGATAAAAATCCCAAAACAAAACCACTTTACTATTTCTTTACTATTTAAATGGAACTTGCACAGTCAGACCCATTTTAGCCGTATATTTAATTTAAGGGGTTAGTACATTGTCGCATATATGCCATATATCACACTGTGAGATACAATCTCACAGAATGTGGCCCATCTGGAAGATAATTTCCATAAAAAATTCCAATCTCACAGAATTTTCAGACCATTTTACAACAGTTTTTATGAAGAAATGAACACAAATTATTCACTGTTGTGGTTTTCACAAGCTTCTTACATGAGGAAAAAAAAACTTTCGACTATACTGGGGGGAACTCCAAAGTGAATTTGAGAAAATCTCATAGAATTTTGTCAAATGTCTCTTCAAATTTTGCCTTATCTCACAGATTTTAGTACAAAGCTTATGGCACGTATGTTGTAGGTAAATCACAGAAAAAAAATCTGATAAGATATGGTTAATTAAAACAAAACATTTTCATTTAAAACAAAGCGCAAATCAAACAACGTCCATGCGAGTGATGTCGAAAGCATGGTAGAAAAATGGACTTGCTCATAACTTATGATAAGTACGGCAAGGAGATATAGAGTCTAAGTATTTTAGTTGCTGCAGAAATACTGTGCAAACCATTACGAAAACACGCCTATTCAAATATATAGAAAATTTTACCACCAAAAAACTGAACATTTTCAGAAAAAAAAGACATAATTCTTATTTCTGCTCAAAAACATAGATTGTGGGTACGCGTAAGAACCGCCTCGCTGAGGCGGTTCTACCAAGTACCAACTATCGATGTTTTTGAGCAGAAATAAGAAAAATAATTTATACCCATGTAAATAAAAGTTTTATCGAATAAAAAAGAGGTTTAAGCGGGTCAAAACTATAAAGGCGTGTTTTCGTGATGACCTCCAAAAACTGAAAATTTTCAGATAAAAATCTGATATTTTCTTATTTCTGCTAAAAACATAGATTGTGGGTACACGCCGAGGCGGTTCTAACAAGTACCCACAATATATATTTCTGAGCAGAAATAAGAAAAGTAATTTATACCCCTGTAAACCCCAGTTTTACTATATAGGCCATTAAGAAAACACACCTATTCGAATATATAGAAAATTTTACCTCCAAAAACTGAAAATTTTCAGATAAAAAAATGATATTTTCTTATTTCTGCTCTAAAACGTAGATTATGGGTACTCGTTAGAACCGCTTGAGGACGAGGCGGTTTTAATGAGTAGCCAAAATCTATGTTTTTCAGCAGAAATAAGAAACTAATTCATACCCCTATAAACCCCAGTTTTACTATATAAAAGTGGGGTTTAAGGGGGTCAAAATTATGTAGGCATGTTTTCGTGATGCTAAAGTCGAACCATAACTGCTCGAACATTTTGGGACCATGGAAATTTGTTATTGAAATTGGTAGTTCGAGCCACTGAGGTTTATTTATACCGCCAGACCAGGGATGTCTTTTTGCTCTAAAAATAATCTCATGTTGCGTGCACTCATTAAAATCGCAGCTGATGGCACGCCGTCGCAAAACAAAACGCTTTCATCACTCTGCAGCGAGAAGTGAAAATTAATGTTGCTCTCGCATACCTCTACCATGCGGGGAAGTCATGTAGCAAGTTTGATAAAATTCCGCTTTGTGATTTAGGCGTAGATAGCGTGAATGCCGGACAGACAGACGGACGGATGCGTTTACAGTATCCCCATTGCTTTTGTTTTAAAAAAAAAGCGTGGGGACAATAAGAAACTTTTCCTAAAATATCCCTAAAGATTTGTTTTTATGCTATCGGAAGATTTTCTAAAGACTCAAAAACGAGTTCGAATCGGCTATCTCTAAATTACCTCCATCGGCAGCCTGGCCTGGTGCAACGATTAACCCTCAGTGGCTCGAACTAACCATGTCTAGAACACAGCTCCATCGTCCCGAAAATGATCGAGCCATAGAAATTCGACTATATGTACATTACCTGATCTAACCCCTTTTTGATATACTATGACTTCCTGCTCAGCATTTAGTAAACCCCTGCAGTCATCACCGGACACTTCCGATTGGTAAAACTTATGGCACAGGCGTCCAGAAATATCATACTGTATTCCTAGGCAGCCAGAATCCCACTCACAATGATTATTGAAGCACGCGGTCGCATTACTTTCAGTGCCTTCGTTGTGTAAGATGCATGCGTTTTGATCAACCCGGCAGTGGTAACATCCTATCGTATCCACCGTACACGTCAGCTCTAAAACGATAGAAAATACATGTCTTGCTGAATGTGCTTGGTACTAATGTCAAACCTGTCTTAAAGGTCACTTGTATTAAACATTCACCTGTCTTTAAAGACCATTTTAATGATTCCATATAAAGCAAAGAAGAAGAAATTTACCTGTATTAAGCAAGCACCTGCTCTAGCAACCACTTTCATCCCGTAGATGCTTGCTTAACACAGGTACTTGTTAACCCATTTAACCCATTGTAGACTGAATGAACCCACCCACGCTATATATTGGAATATTCTAATTTTGATTTTAGGTCTGTCAGGCTATGTGATTTAGATATTCTTCGAGAAAAATGGCTGAACTATTTGCTAACATTGGAGACCCTGATCAGGTGCCGCATTTTGCCGCGTCTAATTTAGGTCTGAACTGTTTGCCAATTACTCTTATAGGGGCTCCAGAATACAATGGGCTGACCCAAGCATCCCATAAAAGGGACATTGGCAAACAGTGTAACCCCAAATCAGACTCCCAGAACGCGGTTCTGATCAGGGTCTACACCGTTTGCAATAAGTACAGGAATTTCTATGATAAGCCATCATCCTAAAATCAAACCAGACACCCTTTCAATTGGAAATGGACCGGTCCAAAGAGTTATAGTAGAACAGTCCATCGGACCATCCAATAAATCGGTTAAATTAATGTGTGGACAGCGGATACACAGATCAGCCGGTACTGCGGGCTGGACTTTGCTGTGTATTGGCAGACATGTTTTGTGTGTGTGTGTGTGTGTGTGTGTGTGTGTGTGTGTGTGTGTGTGTGTGTGTGTGTGTGTGTTTTTGTAGCGAAGCCTTTTTCAATCGAACTACATTGACATTCTTCTTGTCTTTCAACAACAACATATGCTACATGTGCTCATTAAAAGCTCCTCGCGTGTTTTTGCAAAGAAGTATCAAAAGTAGAACAGTCAGAGGAAAACATATGTTCCTCACTAGTTTAATAGACATATTGTTGAAATAGATCTTTTTTTTTTTTTTTTTTTTTTTTTTACTTTCTCTTTTTTGTGTGTGTACATGTATGTGGTTGATGGGGAGAGGAGAAGGCGATGCAGTAATAATTTTTGTATTTTTGTAGGATTTGGCCTTTCATTAAATGCTTCTTTTGAGAAGAAATAAAAATATCTGTGACATACCCTAATTACATATGGCAATATGGTACAGATAATTAAGTCATTTATTAACATTCTAAGACCTTTTATGGCCTTGAAAAGGGGTAATGGTCATCCAAATCAAATCAGTCCATGTTCCAACAATATATCTGTGCTAAGATCTTCTATGACCTTATGTGATCTTGAAAATAAGGTCAGAATCATAACAATATAGCTGTGCATGTTAGATCAAAATTCATGCATTCCTACATGAGACAGGGTGCAGACAAGCCATTTTCCAAAATCTAAACCCTTGTATGACCTTAAATATGAAGTCAAGGTCATCAATATCTAATCAGTTCTTGTCCCTGTTTCAACAATATAACTGTGAAAGTTTGGTTAAAATACACCCATTCCTTCATGAGATAGGGTGCTGCCAAGTTTTTTCCCCCAACAGTCTAAGCTCTTGTGTGACCTTGAAAATTGGTTCAGTGTCACCAAAATCTAACCAGTGTTTTTCCATGTCACAACAATATAGCTGTACGTTTAGTCAAATCCATCCAATCCTTCAGGAGATAGGGTGCAGAAAAGCCATTTTCCAACAATCTAAGCCCTCCCATTACCTTGGAAATGGGGTCAAAATCATCAAAATATGATATTCTTTTGCATGTCTTAAGAATATAGCTGTGCAAGTTTGTTGAAAATCTACCTATGCCTTCAGGAGACAGGCAACAGACAAGCCATTTTCAATCAATCTAAGCCTTAGAGTGACCTTGAAAATGGGGTCTAGCCCACTAAAATCTAATCAGTTCTTTTCCATGCCTCAACAATATAGATGTACAAGTTGTTAAAATCCATGTATTTATTCAGGAGATAGGGTACAAACAAGGCATTTTCCAACAATCTGAGCCCTCATGTGACCTTGAAATGGGGTCATGGTCACCAAAATCTAATCAGTTATTTTACATGTCACAGCAATATAGATGAGTAAATTTGGTCAAAAACTATTTATTTCTTCAGGAGAAACGGTGCATACAAGCCATTTTCCAGTTATTTTCCAACAATCTAAGTCCTCATGTGACCTTGAAAATGGAGCCAAAGTCACCAAAGATCTAATCTGCATTTTTCCTCCACCCAATAATAAATTTTTGTAAGTTCGGCCAAACTCCATCCATACAGTAGTAATGGTATAGGAGATAGAGTGCAGACAAGAGGCTACTCCGAAAATGACGCCGACGCCAACAGGATCCGTACTAAAAACATGCCCCCCACCCGACACACACACACACACACACACACACACACACACACACACACACACACACACACACACACACACACACACACTATGGTTCGGGGACATAAATACATTTACTGGAAAACACATATTATCTGTTGCGTCAAATCTGGCGGTTTGACGAGAAGGACTTGTGTGCTTGTTTGCCTATTTTAATCAAAATCTGGCGGTTTGATGGGAAGAACTTTTTTTGCGCATTTTATTTTGTGTATTCATGTATTTGCCACTTTATATGCATTTATTGAAAATTGAATATTGGCGGACTTGTATTTTGACGATTTTTCCTAGATCGCCAATAGCGCCAAAATAAAGTGACCGCCGAAAATAAGTGTTTTACAGTATCTAGATACATGTATGACAACATTTATTACGGGATTATAAGGAAGTTACTTATATGACCCGCAATGACAGTAATCGGACCTTCAGACGTGCATTAATGAGCCACAACGTGAGAAAACGTACCTTCTGAGAATAAATAGAGCTTAAACATCAAAATAATCTTTTTTAACAGTTCTAATGAGATCTCGTTCCAGATAACCAGGGCCCAGTTGTTCAAAGCTGACGATGTCGTTAGTTAACGATTCGTTAAAATTTACATCGAGTGATACGCAAATATGCTGAAATTTTTTGCTGAAAAAATGTGAGTAGCTTTTGCAGTGCAAAAGCTACTCACATTATTTTAGCAAAAAATATCAGAATATTGTGTATTGAATCCGCTAAAACAGTTAACGAAATGACCCTTAACGAGCTGGTTAAGCTAACGACGCTTTGAACAACCGGGCCTAGCTTAATTGTCGAAGTCAGAGGAGCCGACTGTGAAATTATGACCACATTGCCTGGTGTGGGCACAAAAAAAAAAATGGCACTTCCTATTTCGCCTACCATATGAGCCGTCATGTCAGAAAAGTACATTTTGACATGTGCGCCCAACGAAGACTCAAATCAGCGGGCGCATCCGCGCAGTCTGATTAGAGTCTTCGTTGCCCGCATGAAGAATTTTTGCATCTTTAGCTACCCTGCCAAAAAAAAAAAACAAAAAACAAGCCCAGTAAAATTCTGATCAGACTGCGCGAATGCGCAGGCTGATCTGAATCTTCGCTGGAATCTCATTTCCGAAGGTACATTTTCTGACGCTGTAGCTCGTTGAATGACGAAATAGGAAGTGCCAGTTTTGTCTGACCGTACTTGGCAATGTGGTCATGCTTTCACCATCATTTTTTTTTCTGACTTGAGTAGTTCAGTTTAGACGAGACAGTCATAATCACGAAAACATTAGAACTGCCGAAGGATGTCCTGAAGGCGAAGGACTTTCCATTCTTAAGATTTATATAAGTAAACAACATGTGTTTGATAACAGCGATGCATGCCGCCATATTGACACATAACAGCTCACTGTATATATTTGGAAATACATTCTGCATAAACGCTACTTCAAATCAAACGGAGTTTTTTTTAAATGATCAACTAAATTAAGTTTGTATGACTGTAAAAAATAAAGTGATGTCAGCAAGAGTAGTAGTAGTAGTAGTAGCAGCAACAGCAGCAACAGTAGCAGTTACTGTAGTAGCAGCAACAGTAGTAGTAGTAGTAAAAGTAGTAGTAGTAGTAGTAGCAGCATTAGTAGCAGTTATTGTAGTAGTAGTAGTAGCAGTAGTGGTTGTAGTAGTAGTAGTAGCAGCAGCATTAGCAGCAGTTTCTGTTATAGCAGCAACAGAACAGTAGTATTGGTAGTAGTAGTAGTAGTAGTAGTAGTAGTAGTAGCAGTAGTTTATGTTGATGTTTTACGGTCCAGTCAACCCAATAGGTTCATGTCGAGCGCGGTCGGTTTACCTAACCAAACTTTTACTGGGCATGATTAGTCCTCCAAGTGATTAACCAGTATTGTGCACAATCTCTCGCAAGAAACTGACGACTGCCCATTTTGAACCAGCGGAAATGAGAGAACGACCGCAGAAAATATTTCTTGATCAATCTCGGTGCCGACCCGGCGGGGATCGATCCCGCAGCCTCTGATCACCAATCGGACGCGCATCCAACGGAGTCTCCGAGGCCGGCTGGAGTACTAGTAGCAGTAGTGGTATTGGTAGTAGTAGTAGTAGTAGTAGTAGTAGTAATAGTAGAAGTAGTAATAGTAGTAGTAGTAGTAGTAGTAGCGTAGTAGTAGAAGTAGTTGTTAGAGAAATTGTGGTAGAACAGTCCGTCAGTATGTCTTGTCATTGTCATTCCTCCTTTCTTTTTCTTTAGCTGCTACTGGAAGGCTGTGCGTCTAATTGTGATCATTCAAGTTTTTGTTTGGTAGTAATGACAGCTGTGATGTAAGCAGCAGCAGCAGCTGTAGCAGTAGTAGTAGTAGTAGTAGTAATGGTAGAGGAAGCAGTAGAACTCGTACTGTTGATGAAATACAGTTAACTCTCGCTATCTCGACCTCGCTTATCTAGAATAACCGCTTATCTCGAAGTGAAAATCTGGTCCCTGCTTAAACATGAAAATCTAACAACATGTAAAAATATTGTGGAAAAGAGGAGAAATTACTCCTAAGGAGCATTTTCTCCTCTTTCCCACAATATTTTCAATAGATCTCTAACTCCAGGAGTCAAATTACACATATATTTGTTAATCGATATTAGTTTTTCCTCAGTTCTGCAAATCTGATATGTCGAAGTACAGATATCTCGAAGTATTTCAGAGAGTCCCTTGGAATTCGAGATAACAAGAGTCGACTGTAGTAGTGATAGCGGTTGTGGTATGCTTATTAATACTAGCAGAGGTGTTGAAAGCAGCGGTTAGCTAATTGCACTTACCTAATACAGAAAAAAAGACCAGTGTCAAAAATAAGCGCTTGTAGTACGACATTGTGAACCTGTAGATAAATGCTGTTTGGCAACAACCTTCCGCTGTTTATAGGAACCTGAATCAGAAATTAAGATTTCATAGATTTACTGCAAAAGAATACACATATATATATATATATATATATATATATATATATATATATATATATATATATATATATATATATATATATATATATATATATATAAATATATATATATATATATATATATATATATATATATATATATATATATATATATATATATATATTGCTTAACTGTAATAAGGAAGACATTTGGCATAAAATACCAGCGTATCTTCGGACGTATGCGCTCGACAAACGTTTAGATCAGGCTTACGCATTCGCATTCACTAGGCACATATATACGTACGTACGTACGTGCGTGCGAGCATTCATGCACACACACACACACACACACACACACACACACACACACACACACACACACACACACACACACACACACACATTTCTTTCAGAGATGGCTTACCTTATTTTCTAACAGCGCCGAAATATATCAATAATTATTTTTCATACACATTAACAACAATACCAATATTCGCCCCTTTAAGGTGTACTGTCGTAGAAGCCATCTGCACTTGGTGACATGTTCGATATTCTTGGTGCCTTTAAAGATAAACGGTTTTTAATGGCTTGTTAGAGGAGCAGAAGCTCAGATCAGCTGCAAAAGCTACTCACATTTTTTCAGCAAAAAATATCAGAATATTGTATATTGAATCCGCTAAAACAGTTAACGAAATGACCCTTAACGAGCTCGTTAAGCTAACGACGCTTTGAACAACTGGGCCCTGAGGTAGAAAGCAGGAAACAGAAAGTCAGAAGATGGAGTCGGAAGCCGGAAGTAACAAAAAATGAGATATCGGACGTAGCAGAATGGATAATGACGTGATTTCAGCTGTCAGCCTGAACTCTAGATATCCTTGGTTACACCAGAGTTGCCTGCGCGAATGCAAGGCAGAGCTGAGGCTTCGCTTGGTGCACATGCCATTTTGTAGTAAATGCTGTACCCCGACTCACATATGAACATTTGTCTCATCACGAAAACATACCTATATAATTTTGAACCCCTTAAACCCCACTTTTATATAGTAAAACTCGGGTTTACAGGGGTATACATTATTTTTCTTATTTCTGCTCAAAAACATAGACTGTGGGTACTCGTTAGAACCGCCTCGTTGAGGCGGTACTAACGAGTACCCACAATCTATGTTTCGAGCAGAAATAATATGAAAACTATCAGAATTTTTGTATTTGAAAATTTTCATTTGTTGATAGTAAAATTTTCAGTATATTTTAATAGGCGTGTTTTCGTAGTGCATAGAAACGCTATCAAAACCGTGTGAGAGCTTGTCGTACAAAATACGTGATTATCACCGTGAGTAGGAAGTCAGAAGAAGGAAATGGAAATTCAAAAGTAGGAGCGTTCATCTCCTTCAATATTCACATATGTACGTTTGTACATGAGCAAAGGTATGTAAGCTTTGCAGCTTGCATTTTACTTAAGTCTTCATTGGACAGTTATCGATTTGACCGGAATTCCTATCGGATGGATAACGGTCCGATTTAGACTTGGGACTGCAGTGTCTGAAAAACAATGATAATATCCCAAACCAGACAGTGTGTACTTGCAGGCTGATCAGTGCACTACCTGGCATATCATCAGCTGATGGAAAATCTGCTCATTACAAAACATTTTTTTTTTATTTTACTTCATTGCAGCTGGTGTGAAGTACCGTGAGGTGGCTGTTAAATGTTTCCCCATACTTCACGATAGGGCAGATTATACAGATAACCCTTTATACGACACCTGATACAATGACAATAATTCGTTATGATGATAATTAGGCTGGCAGTAAACCTTCGCTCAAGAGGTGCCAGTTAATCAGAAAACGCAAAAGCATTGTATTCGAAGACTCCATATTCCTAAAAAAATTTTCTTTCTTTTTTTTATCCAAGAAAGATTTAATAAATTGATATTTGGTATTAATAAGATCATAAAGTGTGACTTCTGACAGCCTGTAAAATTTCACTTGGCAACATTAAATCAGAGATGGGATAAAAATCATTTCGCTTTTGATCCAGTCCAAGAACGAGAGACTAACTGAAATTTTACAGGCTGTCGGGTCCACATTTTGTTATACAAGACAAAATATTTGACGTAAACGTCTAAGTACCGGCGCAAATTTTGTTCATGTTTACATAGAGATATGAGACAAGAGTATACTAAAGTTTGATACATTTTCAGTGTAAAAGGTAAAAAAGAACAAAAATGTGATTCTTTAATGTTTGCATTAAGTAAGCTTTATGGAATTTCTTGATTGAAATGAAAATACAATAAGACATTAATCTGCTTATAACACAGTTTGTTTTAAGATTTGTTTTTATATTTGCCGGGATCGTCACAAACCGACTCCCCGGCAAATATAAAACGTCCTTATTGAGCTAATCGAATAGTCTACCGTATGTAAAAATCCAAAGCTATATTAAGAGATCGGTGCAATTCGCGCGGCGGTCAATCAATTTAAGAAACATCTCTTGTGTAATAAAACGTCTATTTCTTAAGAATATGGAGCCTTTAATACATCAAGAAATACAAGTTTTGAATATTTGTTCGAATCGCCTCACCGAGGTGATTCTAACAAATATCTAAAACATATGTTTTTGTCGTGAAATAAGAATTCTTTTCTTACATATCATACGGCATTGAGGATTCTTTAAAACAGCAAATTCATTTTAATGGTAACATCTTTGGGAACTAATGCTGTCGTTGTAAGATTCACTGCATTTTCATTTCTCTTGGATCATTGAACCCATTCTGGTTTCTTTGAAAATCGAATAGTGTTTAAGCCGGTGATAATAGGCATGTGCACATTTGCAAACAACATTGCTGTTTATGATAAGATTTAATAAAACCGAGTATCCGAGTTTCGTTCTTTTGTAAGTTTCTTGTTTCCAGAGGCTACCATTTTGATTTTACGGCGTAGCTGTATAAGCTGGCTTTTGATATACTTATTGGTATTAGTCTCGAATGAATAGATAATAATTTGCGATTGGTTAAAAATGTGTAAACTTCTGTAAATAAGTAGGGGTAAGTATAGAATTTACCGATGTTTGACGAATATATTCGTGACTGAACAATCACTTAATTATGACATTTATCTATTTAAAGTTGTACAGTATGGCAATACAGATGTCAAACAATGGACAAAAATACCCATAATTTAAATAATACCAATAAAATAGTTGCAATGAAATAAATGATTATATACGAGCTTTTAATTCTGTACAGTGTAAACTAAATGTTTGATATAAGCGGCCCAAACGCTAAGCGAACAAGAGACATTCAAGTTTACTTCTCTCCACTGTGTCCATAATATACAGAATTATCATGTGCCTTGTATTATGTGCAAAAGGGATGTAAAATTGCATGGTTTAATTTTATATAATAAATAAACAGGAACTACGCCTTAAGCTTGGTAGAAATATTGGCAACATAAATAATATTGTTCATTCTTAACTAGGTAATAGGTTTGTTGAACACCCCTTTTATTTATTCACGATGTAAGCGGCTTATTGCGTCGGAGCGTAAACGGCACGAAGAAGAAATATTACTATTTTTAGCCTCCGCTTCAGGTAGGATTTTTTTTAGAATATCTCTTCTCATATCGAATGGAATTTGTTCAAATAAAGCGCAGAGTACGCGGAAAATCAAGGTCTTTCTGGTGGTGTAAGCACTATTCTGCGATCTGGTCTAATTCTCGAGAACATTCGAAGAATGTTTTTGCTGTCAATCTGGGTCACCGGAACAATGTACATGAATTTTGACGAAAAACATTCTCCGAATGTTCTCGAGAATCAGACCAGATTGCAGAATAGCACTGACACCATGATTTTCCGCGAACTCTGTGCTTTATTTGAAAACAATTAATCAGGTATAAATCGAGATATTCTAAAATATCCTACCTGAAGCGGAGCTAAAAATAGTAACAAACTCTGCGCACCTAATCATTTGGTCACGTGTTTCCCACGTCTGTTGAAGGGCCGAATGATTGTTCAAAGTTTATGAATAGAGACCGTGATTTTTCGGCTATTTAAAGTATGGTGCGTTCGGTCACCATGAAATTAAGCTAGATCACTATTGTTGTTTAACCAATTCATCTTTACAATTAGATAATCCATTCCAATTAATTATGCAATAGTATTGCAAACAGTTAGTTAAACGATCAAAGAGAGAGAGAGAGAGAGAGCGATGTTGTTTGCTGAAGTTTTCTTGTCCTGAATTCACTTTCTCCGTTTTCTGACGGATGCAGAATTTTCCAAGTTATTACCCTTGAATAGTAATACAGAGGCTCAACTATTATGAGATTTAATTCCAAGTTTAATACTAAGTCTTGAACATCAGAGAGAAAAGATAATAATAACCATTTAATAAATTACATAAAAAAGGTAGAAATGTAATATTTAATGTGATTATCTGTTTAGATTAGAGCACTTGGTAGGAAGAGGATCTACAACTCGATAAAAATTGAAATTTAATTGATACAATAATATATTGTGTGACTAAATGGTCATTCTATATGAACCAGTTGCTTGTAGCTTAAAATATCCGAAAAGTCAGTCATCCGAATATTGACACACTCTAACTATTCTACGCCAAACTATTCACGTGAAATGTCGACATTTTACAAAGGAAAAAAATAAGTGTCTGCTGCTATGATGATACACAGAATTTTCTCTCATTGAAGAGAGGTAATCCCAAAGTTCAGTCCTAAATAAAAAATATAAATTGTAAGACCCCATTTAATTTATTTCTCTGTTACCCTTACTGTTTTTTAGATTAAAAATAAAGTAATAGATCTGTTACATGAGGCTGAATTGCACAGTACACTATAGATCATAATGGTACTGACAATTGACCATTTCAAAGAAAAAAAAAAGTGCCCTATTTTTTTGCCCGCACGCGCAAAAGTGCCCTACCCAGCACCCCTCTGTCCTAAAATCCTAGCTACAGCACGGAAAGTTATCCCTCTTGTTGCTATAGCAATTAAACCTAGTACGGGCTGGTTGGATTTTTTTTTCACAGAAATGTTTCTTCAGTAGAAGGTCTTTAAATCTTGTTAAAAGAATTCTGTTCTGTCTCAAAATATGCTTCAAGTTGGCGTGGTTACTTTTCATTATATATGGAATTATGTAGAGTAAACTTGACAGTTCTTCTTCTCCACAACCTATGGTCCAATTTCAAAAATTTTGTACAAATGTTCCATAGGTGAATGGCTATCAAATTTGTTCAAATTATTTTGGTTGGTTCCTCGTATGTCTGTCGAGAATACTTCGAACATTTTGTAATCAGCAACTAATTAGATTTCAATAATACTCACAAACATTACTGGATTAACCATCCATCAAAATTTTTCAAGTTAATTTGTATCACCAAAAGAAAAAAAAAATAAATCACCAACAAAGGGCAGGGTCTGATATATATATATATATATATATGCAGAAAACTTTGAAAATATCCTTCCGCCAGGCTATAAAAAAATATGCTTCTCACGTGAGCAATCCAGGGCCATCATGACCCTCTTATTACAAATTGAATACATAATGTATGTTTTTTCCAGTTTTTGCCAGTCTTCATGGTCAGTGTTACACTTTGCTTACTCTTTATCAAAAAGGTGCATGTTTGGCAAGGATATTTCTAATACTAGTAAAGTATACAAATTAACACATAAAATTATATGCTGTACATTTATATGCTAAATTGCTTTTCATTATTTAGCACAGATGTTTACACTCTCTCTCCTGTCAACCCTTGCAATATATACAATGTTATACAGCATTAAAACTTTCTTGATTCTGTTTGAATTTGTAATAAAGTTTATATTTTACATTTTATATTTAACAAAGTTGTTTCAATATTCATATTCCAGTACCTCTTACGCCGTTTATCTTTTTTAAAGATATTTCTTGTTATTTATTGAACCGGTCGTTCTGTCTAGAGTACCTCATGTTTGAGCCAGCCACTTTAAGAAGGCTTAGGTAAGAAACGTGTCGTAATTGTGTACCCACTAGCCTAAGAAATTAATAAGTAATGGCGATTTTTCAATGTCTTTGTTTATTTTACTAAATTTCTTATCGGTTATTATTGAGAACTAAAAGAAGCCGCTTGTGTCAATCAATCTTATTTCTTCGTTTGTCGATGAGGTCAAACAAAATGTCCACTGGATACGAATGCGAACAGCGAACGATCGATTCAGCCTGCGCATCCGCACAGTTTGTTGGAAAAAATCTGGACATTTAACCTTTACCACTGTCTTTGCTAATTTAACAGACGACAAATTGATGATATATTTCTTTTTATTATCAGAAAACGGGATTTGACATTTCATTACGAAAACATGCCTATTGAAATATACTGAAAATTTTACCACCAAAAAATGAAAAATTTTCAGATAAAAATTCGGATATTTTTCATATTTCTGCTCAAACCATAGATTATGGGTACTCGTTAGAACCGCCTCGACTCTCGGCGAGGCGGTTCTAACGAGTACCCACAATCTATGTTATTGAGCAAAAATAAGTAAAATAATGTATATCCCTGTAAACCCCAGTTTTACTATATAAAAGTGGGGCTTAATGGGGTCAACATTATACAGGCATGTTTTCATGATGTCATGCAAATTGTCTCCAATTTTCATGAAAATGGAAACAATATGCATGAAATGTCAAAACCAGATATCTGGGGAAAAGAAAAAGAAATATCACCACTTTGTTGTCTGCTGATTATTTTACTCTGAGTGCTTATCGTTAATTCTTCGGTTACATTATAAGCATTGCAGTTTGTGTGTTTGTATAGCATTTGAGGGAAAGTCTCCTTTCTACCCAAAAAGTCAAGATAGGATAATGACCCCTTCTTACCCCAAAACTCGATTACGTTAACTTTTTATCATTCTTACTCAAGAGTTTGAACAAGCCCATTTTGCAAAGTATTGATCATTACGAAAACACGCCTATTCAAATATATAGAAAATTTCACCTCCAAAAACTGATAATTTTCAGATAAAAAACTCTAATAATTTTCACATTTCTACTCAAAACATAGATTGAGGGTACTCGTTAGAACCGCCTCAGCGAGGCGGTTCTAACGAGTACCCACAATCTATGTTTTTGAGCAGAAATAAGAAAAATAATGTATACCCCTGTAAACCCCAATTTTACTATATAAAAGTGGGGTTTAAGGGGGTCAGTATTGTATAGGCAGGCATGTTTTCGTGATGGTATCTAAAATTGATGAAAGAGTGGCAGATGGAGTCTGATCCAGGTATTTACTGTTTGTTCAAGCCTCTGTCCGAATACTTAAGTAATAAGGCAAACAATATAAGCGCTTGTACCGAACGATAAGACTAACCGTATTCGACCTTATTACCGCACATACCCCTTCAAGCGCGCAGTCCAGCAATTCTGTAGTCTTCAGATTACAGTCAGTGTATTTTTTGTCTATTGTTTTTTTTTTGTAAAGGCATATGTTGAGTATGACTAAGTCGATGCAATTCATACGATTACCCGCAACATATGCTATTATAAAGAAAATCAGAAAAATAAAATCGCATAAATAATATCAATTATATCTTTGCTTATCTTTTTTAACGTGTACCTTTAGTAGGTAGATACATATTTTACCACAAGTTTTTCCAGTAATTTTGAAAACCCTAAGTGCATAGTGCCGTAATTAGGTCGAATATGGTAATACTGTCATTGTTTGTATAAACATACATGTAATTAATATAGCGTGTTAATGTTAACTCTGACGGTCGATTACTAAACGGCACTGTTATTTAAGGGGAATATATAAACTTTCAAGGGAGACAACTTTGTCAAAATTGTTTTGCTTCCCTTCTGAAAATGTAATTCTAACTGTTCCAAGGCGGCATTTCTGATGTTGTTTGTTCTTTGTGTGGCCTTGTGGCTGCTCGCTGCTGAGCTTTTTTTACTTGCACACCAGATAAGAAAATCCTGGATTTAACCCTGGGATAGAAATTCCTACCTTTACCCAGTTATCCTACCCAGGGTAAGATAAAAATTGAGAATTATCACGTATTTGATACGCACAGGTTGTAATGGACGCCATCGTTAAAGTTTACGTCACTGCACATAATGACGTCATTAAACGCCACGGTAACGTCATCACATCTTCGAAGTGACTGCATTATTAAACAAGACCTGTCGCCAGACAGGATAGCTCGCCTGATATTGAACATTTTGTTTCCGGAAAATTCTGTGTCTGTGGCCTTGATTTTGACATGACCTTCGGGTGGGGGGAGGGGGGGGGGGGGTGGGGTATTGCACTGTGCAAAATTTCTTCATACCAAAGATGAATCAAACTGGTGCTAAGGTAGGAAATAATGAGGTCTTAAAAACTAACTAAAACTTTTAAGTTACAAGTCTGTGACCTCGACCTCAAGGTCACGGTCATGAGTGCTGATGGTGCTGATAAAAATTTTGGACCAGTATATATCATGATACCAAATGTAGAAGTGGTGAGGTCATAAAAAAATTGACATAGAATTTTAATATGAAAAATTTTGACATGACTGTGACCTTGACCTTAACATGTACTAAGTGGTGGAGGATCTGGGCTAAATTTCTGACAAAAATGTATCATCATACCAAAGATGAATCAAATCGGTGATAAGGTTAGAAATGAATGAGGTTATAAAACTTTAACAAAAACTTTAACATATAAATTCTAAGTCTGTGACCTGGACCACAAGGTCACGGTCATGAGTGTTGATAGTGCTGATAAAAACTTTTTTACCAGTACCTATCATGATACCAAATAGAAACTAAATCCATCATTTGGTCAAGCAGTAATGAGATCCTAAAAACTTTGAAAATTCTGTCCGTGATCTTGACCTTGACCTGACCTAGTGGGGTGGGATAGTACTTCAGAAAAGTTTGGACCAATATGTATCATCATACAAAAGATGAATCTAATCGGTGATTAGGTTAGGAAATAATGAGGTCTTAAAAACTTTAACGAAAACTTTAACATATAAATTCTAAGTCTGTGACCTCGACCTCAAGGTCACGGTCATTAGCGCTGATGGTGCTGATAAAACTTTTGACCAGTATCTATCATGATAAAAAATAGGAACTAAATCCATCATTTGGTTTAGAAGTAATGAGATCCTAAAAACTTTGGCGTAGAATTTTAACATGAAAATTCTACGTCCTTGACCTTGACCTGACCTAGCGGGTGGGGATGGTACTGTGCAAATATTTGGACCAATATGTATCATCATACCAAAGATGAATCAAATCAGTGATAAAGTTAGGAAATAATGTCTTAAAAACTTAAACGAAAACATTTTTGGACGCCGAAGCCGACACCAACGCCAACGCCGACGCCGACGCTGAGGATAGTACAATAGCTCTTCGTGAAGTTGTTCAGGCGAGCTAAAAAATCTACGTTCAGAAATGAAAAAGAATTTGTCATTGGTGTGAAGGATAGATAGAAAAATCCTTCCCTTGCGATTACAGTCTGAAATCACTCGACAAGCCTCGCGAAACCAGACAGTCACCCTCGGGACAGATTTTTCTATCTTCCCCTCACATCAATGATAGATCCTTATATTCTTTTGGTTTAGCCTGTTCATTGTCTTATCATTGCATAAAAGGAATGTCGCACGTTATTAACAACCGAAAAGCTGTGTATTAACAAGGCAATTCACGGCTACGCAACTTTCAATATGACCGTACTGGGGCCACAGATTTGCTGCCGTTACGAGATGTGTACTGCCCGGCCCTAGAACGAGCATATTCAGTGAAAATTACGTTCGCGAGGCATCGGTGAAAAGGCGAGACAAAATAGTGCAAGAAATAACGCGAAATGTAGCAAATGTTTTCAGTTTTTATGCAATAATAGCGATCAAACATGGTTTTTCAATGCATTAACATTTCTCAGGTCCCTAGGGAGGTGTTGAAAACCGCGGCCTCCGGCCACGGTTTTCAACACCTCCCTCGGGACCTGGCGAATGTTAATGCATGAAAAACCATATTTGATCCCTATATAGTTGTTTTGAACAGATCCTGTCTAGCATTGTTCAGGAAGACGGAGCTAAATAGGTTTTTTTTCCTTTATGGTATTAGTGCTGTCTGTCATTGTTTGCATGCTCTTCCTTTTAGTGTCGTGAGTATGTTGTGTTCTTTGAGTGTAATTCTTCCCGGCCATCTCCTATATTATTTGACACATTTCGTTTTACTCTAATAAACCGGATTTATATATAGGCACCCAGGACCTCCATATTAGGAAATACGTTTACAATGCAGCTGATAATGCCACAAACAATGTTGTCAATTGTGTGACGTTTGCAATATATCAATACAAGAGTTCCTAGTTACAACGATAGCATTTATTCTCAAACATGTTGCCGTAAAAATGAATTTGCCGCTGTAAAGTATCTTCACACGTACGAGTAGCAGAACGATATGTAAAAAACTGTAGATTTTATTCTTATTTCCTCACAGAACATTGGTTCTGATATTTGTTAGAATCGCCTAACAAATATCTAAAACGTAGTATATGTTTCTTTAAGTATTTAATACAATATTCTTGTATAATATTTTCTGCTTAATTGGTACCTTTTTAGCGAAGGTTCTGTGCCAGTCAGTTGATCATTATAGTGGATATTGTCGCCGTATCGACTTTATAAAAGGAACTTGGCAGTATCGAGTGGTATCTGCACGTTTGCTCGTCGGATTTTATCACACAGTTCTAACCCATCTATGCCTACCCACGGCTGCTTAAAGCCACACGCGCAACGCAGTGTTGTGAAAAGAAAATCGTAAGATATCTTCCGGATGTGGTTGCGAAGAGTCAGTTTAGGTAGCATTGAAGGTGGGTGTCATTTGAAAAAAGGCTGAAATTTTGGCACGATCGCCGATATCCAAAATAGGACGATGTAATTCAATCTCTTATTTAGTCTCCCATATAATCAGACCGGAATTGTAGTCCTTTAAGTGAATACGGAGCAAAAATCCTTTTTCTCCCGATACAAGGGTGGTCAGATTTTGCCGTTTTGGTGACAGACAGGCATGTAAAACTTCAGTTCTTGGAGAGATTATAAATCTCTGGCTAAATACATCACCATTTCACTGAACGTTTAACATGTAACTGTGAAGTTCAAAAGAAAATATATCGCATTATTTTGCCTTTGCACAGAAACTTGGCATTTTAAGAAGACCATGAATGACAAAAAAATGGTAATAATGGCACTAGGATTGAGAAATAGGCTTCATGAAAACTTTTGCCGTAAATAGATCAGAAACAAAACGTAAAACGCGACCGGTAGTACATGTATGAAATACGATGTTGAAAAACCATGGTCTTCTCAATCATCACCTATCCCTTTACTCGCCACCGCTCTCTGACGCACCATCCGTCAATAAAATGCCTAGTTTCTGTACAATGGCAAAAGAATGCGATATATTTTCGTTTGAACTACACAGTAATATAATAAACCGCCATTGCCGCGCTGATGTACTTAACCAGAGATTTGTAATTTCTCCAAGAACTGGAGTTTTACATGCCTGTCTGTTAACAGTCAAAATCTGACCACCCTTGCATCGGGAGAAAAAGGACTTTTATTCCGTATTCGCTCAAAGGACTACAATTCCGGTCTGAGTATATGGAAGACTGGATAACAGGTTGAATTACGTCGCTCGATTTTGGATATCGGAAATCGTGCAAAATGTCAGGCTTATTTCAACTGACACCCAAATTCAGTGCTACCTAAACTGACTCTCCTCAGTCACCTTCGGAAGATCTCCTTACGATTTTCTTTTCACAACACAGTGCTGCGCGTGTGGAGATAAGCAGCCGTGTAGCGTCCCTTAAAGACACATTTTTTTCCTTCTTTGGCTAGACCCCCACCCCTTCATGATCACCCCCAATATACAGTCCTGATAACAGAGCGCACATCAAAGGCTTATCTTATCTACAGTTACAGTTTACAGATTTTTAACGCTGCCAGGCAACTGAGTCACATAGAGGCAGCGCCAGATAAATCTGGATTAGTTTTACTGGACTACTGGGTTGGCTTGAAACGGTGCCTAGTTATAATTCATAACTAGGTCACCTCGCCCAGACACGGGGTGCGTGCACGTCCAGACATCGTGCGTGTCCAGACCTCGTGCGAGAGTAGTAGTCCAGCCTGTAAGTTGCAGAATTTTGACGATCGGCCGAAAAGTTTGAGCTTTTAATCTCGTACCTAATGCGTGTCAATTCCGACTGCATGGTGCATTAGGTACTCAGCTCGAGTCGTGCTAAGGTTTCAGTCACTAGCCTAGGAAGGGAGTCGCCGGAGGGGTGTCCTCACCCAGGCTGCCGAGAGGGTGTCCTCACCCAGAGCGCTGATAGGGTGTCCTCACCCATGTTAATGAAGAAAGTAGGGTGTCCTCACCCATGATCCAGAAGGGTGTCCTCACCCGAGTCTCTAGCGTGGTTACTCTCTAACGAACTGGTATTTCCCCCTTGGGTCGCCGCAGGAACGCTCTAGGAAGCCAAACCAGGATATGATGTTCGTCTGTGGCTTTCCTGATTTGGCTAGTTCTTCCATCTTGGTGTAGAACTCTTCGTGGTGGTAGTTTGACGTCGGTCCCTTGATGAACAGCCAATCTTTCTTCCATGTTCTGTGTAGGAAGTATGCTGGTAGGTCGATGTTCATCTCCTCATCTTCTTCAGGGATTCTTTGAGCCTTGATTATCGCGACGTCGTGACCATCTAGCTTGTTACTTAGAGCGACCTGTAGGTCGTACTTCTCGTGGATAGGGTACTCTTCCTCGTGGTGGTACGAACAGTATTGGATCGGGCGTTCTGGTGCTAGAGACACTTTCCTGGCTTTCTTCGGATGCGGTGTCACGGGAGACGCTGGTGCTGGTGCTGGTGCTGGTCTGGAGATAGTCGGCGATGCGGTGATGGTAGCTGTATTCTTGTAGCGTGGTCTGATGATCTGATGCGGCGTCTGTACTGTAGTCTGTGGTGGTGGTGGTAGCGTCTCCCTCTCCATCTGCGTCGGTTCTCGGCGTGGCGATCTTCTAGCAGGAGCGGGCTGGCGAGGCCACTCGCCAGCAGGGGGTGCAGGCTGCCTCCTGCTTTCAGCCCCCTTCTTGTAGACTCGAGGCGTTGGTAGCTTCTTATGAAAGGTTAGTTCAACCCGAACTAAATCCTTTCCGTCGGACATCCTCCAGAGTGGGGAGCCGACAAAATTGTACTCGCTCAGAGCCCTGAGGAGTACACCAGGCATAACTGAATCAGACATGGTTACATGTATTCGTTATTTAGCGATGTTCACACTTCGAAGGTCGAAAGTGGAATGTGTGTCCTTATCTTATCAAAGTGATTATGGAGTCTTCATAAGGCTGTTAAGTCTCCTTAGGTGGGGCCCTATAAGGGTTAATTCACAAAATTGAGCAGTATTCAATATGTTACTTTAGAACTAAATTAATTCATTTGCAAATTTTGCATTTAATTTTTTCATTTTATTTGTTGATTTGTATTGTATCACTTTATTTTTTTATTTTTTTTTATTTTTTTTATTTTTTCCTAAATAAAAAAATGTTGTTGTTTTTTTTTCTTGCATTGTGAAAAAAGTACAAAGAAACTGAAATAGAAATATAAGATAGAAAATATTTATTTATTTATTTATTTATTTATTTATTTTCTTAAGTAAATAAGAACACTGCACAATCATTCCATTTCCATTTCGGTAAAACAATATATTATGGAATATGTCAAAAAAGTTCTTAGACAATTTAGAATGTGTATTTTATGCCAAAAAGCTTCTCTTTTTCAATGAATACATAAATAACTTAATAAAATACTATCTATCTTCCTAATTTTCTGTATTTGATCCAAAGAAACAGATAAAGAGGGCATTTGGTGATAAATTAGCATATAGGCTCAAATATCTATATTTCTCCATAAAATATGTTGTGGGTTTCATTAGAACTGCCTGGGAGAGGTAATTCTAATGAATAAAAACCAGGTATATTTTATTGAATAAACAGAAGAAAAAAATAATATCAAATTATCACCAAATTACCCATCTTATCTATTTCTCTGTCTTCATCATAAACTGTGCAGATATAAAATCTATTTTCCCCTTATCAGGCCCCTACCTGTAAGGGTGGCCAAAGTCACCAAGAATTTCTTATCTTAATCTCCTTTTAGTCATTAGGGTGTTATGCAATCCGAAATGTGTCTTTAAAAGGGACAATGACAAACTGTGGAAACCTAGATCAGACGCCGCTGAACGCATTACACCTAGAAATTTATATAAAGCATACTTATCATAAAAACTAGCCAGGCACCCTCTATTTGGAAACAGACCGGTCCAAATAGGTATAGTAGAAGAGTCCACCTGGCATAAATGGGTTAATCATTCTATATTCATGGCTATATTAGCCGCAATGTGAGAAAACGTACCTTCTGACACGTGCGCCCGACCAACTCGAATCAGCGTGCGCATTCGAGCAGTCTTCGTTGTGTGCTTGAGGAAACTTTGCACCCATTGGCTATCCATAATGCGCCCCATGAATATTCTGATCAGACTGCCTGAATGCGTAGGGCTGACCTGAATCTTCGCTGGACCCACATGTACGAATGTACGTTTTCTGACGGTGTGTTCCATATGATAAATAGATCTTCCTACAGCATTCATTCTTCTTGACCAATTCGAAAGTCTTTGTAAAGTTTCCGGGAAGTATCATATGTAATTGCTTGTTCCGTAAACACACGTTACGATAGCTGATATGTTAAAGATCTTCCAACACTGTAACCTTATTCGCACCAGGATTACTTTCTTTCTTTCTTTCTTTTGTGCGAGGGACAGGAGAAAAGATCAAATACTATGTGACGAAATAAAAACTGAAATGAAACCTTGCTATGTACAAATGTATATTTATTACAGATAAGGCACAAACAAAAACAGAAAAGTCATTATTAGTACAACAATTTATTAAACAACATTCAAATATACATGCATTACTGATTATTGTTTGTAAACAAGCCTGGCTGAGATATTAATAAAAAATGGGACGTTTAAAATACGTAATATAACAAT
Source organism: Anodontia alba (assembly GCA_964016985.1). Taxonomy (NCBI): domain Eukaryota; kingdom Metazoa; phylum Mollusca; class Bivalvia; order Lucinida; family Lucinidae; genus Anodontia; species Anodontia alba. Next base: position 61,153,544 of record OZ024832.1, on the reverse strand, counting down.
AAAGTAGTATAATAATACTTTTAACATATAATAAAACTATGCAAGTTCATCACGAAAACATACCTATATAATTTTGACCCCCTCAAACCCCATTTTTATATAGTAAAACTGGGGTTTATAGGGGTATACATTATTTTTCTTATTTCTGCTCAAAACATAGATTGTTTGTAGTCGTTAGAACCGCCTCGACGAGGCGGTTCTAATGAGTATCCACAACCTATGTTTTGAGCAGAAATAAGAAAAATATCAGATTTTTTTATCTGAAAATCTTCATTTTTTGGTGGTAGAATTTTCAGTATATTTGAATAGGCGTGTTTTCGTAATGTTGAGTTTACATCGCACGTAGACATATCATTATTCAGTAATTTATATCATATACAGTTAACGATATGTCAGCAAAACTTATATTCTCGTAAATGTATTTTGTTGGCTAAGAGTTCCGTGTATCTCATAGAGCAAATCTTATGGTTCGTCAATTGTGTAACATAATGGAAACTAATGTGGAAAAATCATTACGAAAACAAGCCTATTCGAATATACTGAAAATTTTACCACCAAACAATCAAAATTTTCAGATAAAAAAAAATCTAATATTTTTCATATTTCTACTCAAAAAATAGATTGTGGGTACTCGTTAGAACCGCCTCGACGAGGCGGTTCTGAGTGCCCACAATCTATGTTTTTGAACAGAAATAAGAAATATAATGAATACCCCTGTAAACCCCAGTTTTACTAAATAAAAGTGGGGTTTAAGGGGGTCAAAATTATATAGGCATGTTTTCGTGATGTGAATTGACAATTTTTCTAGTGAGAACATGGACACTTCGGCGACGCCGATGAAACGTTGTTTGCCTATTGGATTCTTAGATCAAAAGCGATCGAAATCTATGTAAACTGTAGAACACAGTAATGCTATATATTCCATGCAGAATCGTTTGACATTAGCAATAATTAAATGCTTTAATTTCCAAAACAATATTTCAGAAATAGCTGAATTTGACTGGCATCAGGGTGGGACGGGTTCATAAGATTGAAAGGGAACTTAAGTCATGATAATGCATAACATAGTTATGTTACTGGTTCTACAAATGTCTCATGTTTTAATTTGATTTGTAAGGATATCAAAAATTAAATGTAACAGTGAAAGATGCATCTGGATAAATACATTTCTGCGTTTTACAGGTATCACAAATCATGCAAAAAAGCATAAAAGCCACCTTTGGTTTGAAAGCCATAATGAGTGCAAAAATGCATTTGAATTACCTTACTTGTGCTACAGATTCCTCATGAAATAATTCCCCAAATGGCCCTGGTGACGTTTTTGTTCTCCATTTCTTTACATGTACATCCCCAGAGTTTTAGTTGCACAGACTGTACCCAGAGCTTTAGTTGCATCGACTGTCCCTAGAGGTTTATTTGCACAGACTGTACCCAGAGGTTTAGTTGTACAGACTGTATGCAGAGGTTTAGTTGCACATGCTGTCCCAAGAAGTTTAGTTGCAAAGTCTGTTTCAAAAGGTTCAGTTGCACATACTGTCCCAAAAGGTTTAGTTGCACAGACTGTCTCCAGAGGTTAAGTTGCACAACTTGTACCCGGATGTTTAGTTGCACAGACTGTCCCCATAGGTTTAGTTGTACATATTGTCCCCAGACGTTTAGCTGCAACGACTGTCCCAAGAGGTTTAGTTGCACAACCTGTCCCCAGGTTCGGTTGTATAGACTGTCCACAGAGGTTTAACTGTACAGAATGTCCCCAGAGGTTTACTTGCACAGACTGTTCCAATAGGTTTAGTTGTACAGGATGTTCCAAGAGGTTTAGTTTCACAGACTGTCCCCAGAGGTTACGTTGCATAGACTGCTCCAAGCGGTATAGTTGCACTGACAGTTCCAAGAGGTTTAGCTGCTTAGCTGTACAGACTGTCCCCAGAGGATATATTACACTGATTGTTCCCAGAGGTTTAGTTGCATAGACTATCCCAGAGGTTTAGTTGCACAAATAGTTCCAAGAAGTTTGGCTGCACAAACTGTTCCCAGAGATTAAACTACACAGACTGTCCCCAGAGGTTTAGTTGCAAAGACTGTTCCCAGAAGTGTAATTACACAGACTGTCCCCAGAGGTTTAGTTGCACAGACGGTCCCCAGATATTGTTTTATAGACTGTACCCAGACGTTTAGTTGCGCAGACTGTCCCAAGAGGTTTAGTGGCACAGACTGTCCCCAGAGATTTAATTGCAAAGGCAGTCCCCAGAGGTTAAGCTGCACAGTGTCTCCAGAGATTTAGTTGCAGAGACTGTCCGAATAGGTTAAGTTGCACAGACAGTTGCAAATGGTTTAGTTGCACAGACTGTCCCAAGAAATTTGGTTGCATAGATTGTTCCAAAAGGTTTAGTTGCACAGACTGTCGCCTGAGCTTTGGTTGCATAGACTGTTCCCAGAGGTTTAATTGCTCAGACTGTTCCAAGAGGTTTAGTTGCACAGAGTGTCCCAAGAGGTTTACTTACAAAGACTGTCCCCAGATATTTAATTGCAGAGACTATCCCCAGAGTTTAAGTGGCAAAGACTGTCCCCAGATATTAGGTTGCACAGCCTGTACCAAGAGATATTTGTTGCACATACTGTCCCAAGAGATTTAGCTGCACAGACTGTCCCAAGAGGTTTAGCTACACAGACTGTCCGCAGAGATTTAGTTGCAGAGACTATCCCTATAGTTTTAGTTGCACAGTCTGTCCCCAGAGGTTAATTTGCACAGACTGTACCCAGAGGTTTAGTTGCACAGCCTGTACCCAGAGTGTTTTGTTGCACATACTGTCCCAAGAGGTTTAGTTGCACAGACTGTCCCAAGAGGCTTACTTGCACAGACTGTCCCCGGAGGTTAAGTTGCACAGACTGTGCCCTGAGGTTTGGTTGCATATACTGTTCCCAGAAGTTTAGTTACACAGACTGTCACCAGAGGTTTAGTTGCATTGAATGTCCTCAGAGGTTTAGTTGCTCAGACTGCCCCTAGAGGTTATGCTGCACATTGTCCCCAGCGGTTTAGTTGCACAGACTGTCCCCAGAGGCTACGTTGCACAGACTGTGCCTTAAGGTTTGGTTTCATAGTCTGTTCCTAGAGGGGTATTTACAAAGACTGTCCCTAGATGTTTAGTTGAACAGACTATCCCAAGAGGTTTAGTTGCACAGACTATCCCCAGACGTTTAGTTGCACATACTGTTCCCAGACGTTTAGTTACACAGACTGTCCCCAGAGGTTTAGTTGCACATCCTCAAAGATTTAGTGGCAGAGACTATCCCCAGAGGTTATGTGGCATAGACTGTCCCCAAGTGTTAAGCTGCACAGCCTGTACCAAGAGGTTTTGTTGCACATACTGTCCCAAGAGGTTTAACTGCACAGAATGTCCCCAGAGGTTAAGTTGCAAAGACTGTCCCAAGAAACGTAGTGCTAAGTTGCACAGACTGTGCCCTAAGGTTTGGTTTCATAGTCTGTTCCTAGAGGGGTATTTACAAAGACTGTCCCTAGATGTTTAATTGCACAGACTATCCCAAGAGGTTTAGTTGCACAGACTATCCCCAGACGTTTAGTTGCACATACTGTTCCCAGACGTTTAGTTGCACAGACTGTGCCCTAAGGTTTGGTTTCATAGTCTGTTCCTAGAGGGGTATTTACAAAGACTGTCCCTAGATGTTTAGTTGCACAGACTATCCCAAGAGGTTTAGTTGCACAGACTATCCCTAGACGTTTAGTTGCACATACTGTTTCCAGACGTTTAGTTAAACAGACTGTCCCCAGAGGTTTAGTTGCACATCCTGTCCCCTGAGGTTTGGTTGCATAGATAGTTCCCTGAGGGTTAATTGCACAAAATGTCTCCAGAGGTTTAATTACACAGATTGTCCCCAGAGATTTAGTGGCAGAGACTATCCCCAGAGGTTATGTGGCATAGACTGTCCCAAAGTATTAAGCTGCACAGCCTGTACCAAGAAGTTTTGTTGCACATACTGTCCCAAGAGGTTTAACTGCACAGACTGTCCCCAGAGGTTAAGTTGCAAAGCCTGTCCCAAGAAACTTAGTTGCACAGACTGTCCCAGAAGTTCAGTTGCAAAGACTGTTCCAAGAAATTTAGGTACACAGACTTTCCCCACAGGTTAAGTTGCATAGACTATTCCAAGAAGTTTAGTTACACAGACTGTCCTCAGAGGGTTAGTTGCACAGACTGTCCCCAGAGTTTTAGTTGCACAGACTGTCCCCAGAGGTTTAGTTGCAAAGACTATTCCCAGAGGTTTAGTTGCACAGACTGTCCCCAGAGATTTAGTTGCACAGACTGTCACCTAAGGTTTAGTTTCACAGACTGTTCCCAGAGGTTTAGTCTCACAGACTGTCCCCAGATGTTTTGTTGCACAGACTGTCCAAAGAGGTTTACTAGTTGCATATACTGTCCCCAGACGTTTAGTTGCACAGACTTTCCACAAATGTTTAGTTGCACAGCCTACCCCTAGAGGTTAAGTAGCACAGATTCTTTCCAGAGGTTTAGTTGCACAGACTGTATCCAGGCGTTAAGTAGCACAGTCTGTCCCCATAGGTTTAGTTGAACAGACTTTCCCCAGAGGTTTCGTTGCACAGAGTGTTCCCAGCGGTTTAGTTGCACAGACTGTACGCAGACGTTAAGTAGCACATATTGTTCCATGAGGTTTAGTTGCACAGACTCTTCCAAGAGGTTTAGTTGCACAGAATGGTCATGTTTTTTGCTCCGGGTTTTAAGATTGCAGTAGGATATATTGAGCCAGTCGGACATAGTCTGAAGTATGACATAGCCGTGATGATATTCTTGCGACATTGTAAATAAATGCCGCAAATACCTCTTTTCTAATTGTATATTATTTAACTGGATGGACAAAATTGTATAAAAGCGTGTCTGTAACAATGTCTCATATTAGTGAAAAAAAAAGTAAAGTAAGATATAGCTGTTCTTATAGAAAATTCTAAATCAGTCAAGCGTAAAGCATACGCTCATACAAATGAAGCCGCCGCTTTCTCTCAAAATAGATTTTGAGAAATACCTTAACCCCTTAATTGCCATTGAAACAGCAGTAAACAGGTTTCTAAATATATGAGAATTTTGTTTTTATTTTTAGAGAATTTTTAGATCGAAACAATTGATCATTTCATGTGAACATTCTGAAACCGTCTGAAACGCCATGATTTCTCTAATACAAAAGAAAAATACATTAGACTGTATGTAACCTTTTTGCAAAGCGGTTTAAGGATTAGTGTGTATATACCCTTCAGAGAGAGAGAGACAGAGAGAGAGACAGACAGACAGACACAGAGAGAGCAATCTAAGATACAAATTCGTGAGCTACCTGTCCTTTTAAAAGGAGACACAAAAAGTTCTGGTTCGGAGTGGTTTGCCGTGGAATATATGGATCACCTTTATAAAACAAATGTCCCGTGTTTAACGTACGCACACTAGAATCGGGAAGTCAAGTTAGAACATACGCACTAACTCTTAATCCGCGCCATTTAAGCGGGATGAATACACTTGGTACATGTAGACTTTCCGCCCTGTTTTAAGTGGGAGACAATTTTTGTATTCCTGTTTGCTTCATGCACATAAAGCCCAGATTAAGCTAGATAGAAAGAAGTGTATCCATTCCTTTTAAGATGGTATCCAGCTAACACACAACGTCGTAACGACGTCGCTCCGACGCCGCCGCGACGTCATGACGTCGTGGCGACGACGGGACGACGTAGTTACGACTTTGTGTGTTTGCTTGGTAGCGACAAAACACATATAGAAGCATAATCGTCAGTTTTTGTTGAAATATGTTATGCATAAGCTCAGAGAAGCCAGAAAATAAAACAATCTACTGGTAGATTGACTGGAAGTGCTCCCGCTTGTATCATCAGAACAATCAGAGATCTTTATCTTGTTTGCATTGAAATCGCATTCTGAAACAAAACAAAAATGACATAATATATGAGACGCAACGTGATGTGAGAAAATGGCTCTTGCGACACATGCGAACAGCAAAGGATAGAGTTAACGTGTATATTCTGATCTATGTCTATGTCCGTCAAGCTCACTATGTTAATAAGTCTATGTAAACAGTACCCGAACAACATATGGTGAAAATAGTAGTGTACAATAATAACCATTATTAGGCAGTTTGCACTATTTTTCGTTTTTAAACCGGCTTCTATACATGGGTTGTTTGACTCTACTTACATTTTACTGCATAAATTTGTCTGAATATGCTTAATAAATAGATCTTCTTTATTTGTTTGTGTTGAGGTTTTACGGCCCAGTCAACCCAATGGGGTCCTGTCGAGCGCGATCACTTTACCTAACCACACTTCTACTGGACAGGCTTAGTCCTCTAAGCGGTTAACCAGTATTGTGCACATTCTTTCGCCAGAAACTGACTACTGCCCTTCTTGAATCAGCGAAGGGAGATCTTCCATATGATATGGTGAACATTCAACAGATTACATATTTCTGGATAGGATAGGTATTATATCCACAAGATCATGTGTTGTGGTGCAGTAGCCATAATATGCCTTTGTTTTACTTCTTACCTTTTTTTTTTTTTTTTTGGCTTTTTGTGGTTTTGAGCATCTGGAAAATGTCAATGCTTTTGATAAAAGATAGTTGCCTTAGTTAGAGTTATACCTAAGATGTTTAAATTTCATATTCCGTAATAACCCAACGTATTGGGACAAAACAGGCTTGAGCAAAAAGTGTAGACCCAGATCAGACGCCGCAGAACGCGGCATCTGATCAGAGTCTACATTGTTTACCACTCGTCCAGCAAAATTTTAAATACATCAACAGGTTGTTGAACAGACTTTTACAAATCATAGGATAAATTTGGTAAGAAATTAAGGTGTCTAAATATTTAAAGTAAATACGGTAGGAATAATTTACTTTATCATACATTTACTAGAAAATATGTTCATTTTTGCATATGTGATACTAACATTGCTTTCAAGTACATATCACTCTTGTGGAGCGGAAAAGGTGTGATAATGGGTCACGTGGGTGATGCGGCTTTTTTGCCCGGGCAAAAAAAAAAACAAAACATATCACCCGGTCACGTGGGTGATACGGCTTTTTTGCCCGTGCAAAAATCCAGTATCACCACATTCGGAGCACCAGGCGGTCTTGCCTTTGACTCCGCATACGATATCAATAGGCAAACTTGTCAGAAGAAAAATGTATGATAAATAGATTATGATATGGTAATTTTCATATCATACACCATATCAACTCGAGACACACATATCAGCCCGAGGGCCTCTTCGGCCCTCGGGCTGATACCGGTGTCTCGGGTTTATATGGGGTATGATATGAAAATTGCCATATAATAATCTCTATGTACAGTGTGATAGAATTGACGCGATATCATCAATGCGTCGAAATATTGCGATCTTGTTTTCACCGACGATACAGTTTCTCGATACTCTCAGCTCGAATCGAACTAAAAGGTAAACCGTTTTACTATTCAATTTCATCTTAAACATATACTGCACGTGATATTTTGTAATGGTTTGACATTTTTCTATAGTGCAGCAACAAACGCTTAATCCGTTGTGTGTCTAGAAAGTTAATGACGTCGAAAGAGTACACTTTCGACAACTTCGCACAGTGACATATGCCAGCAGTGACTGTCTAGACGGGACTGTGCGTCCATGCAGAGTTAGTACGGCCATCGCTCTTAGCAAACACAACCTTTCATCTTTGCTGCATCAAAACTCCGAAACGAGAAGGTCTTAACCAGACTCCAATACATAGAATTATATGTACAAACAATCCTCTTTATATCGACAAACGATCCAACGATAAAAATTCACTATAATGACGATTTGATTGTCACGAAATCTTCACTTAAGAGGTAACAATTATTCAAAATATTGTGCAAGAATATTGTATTTATACTTAAAAGAAACATTTGTTTTGGATATCTGTTAGGATCGCCACACTGTGGAGATTCTAACAAATAACCAAAACGTATGTTCTATGAGAAAATAAGAACGAAACAAGACCTTTCTTACAGATCAATCTGCTCATTAAATATTCTGTACAACAGCAACTTTATTTTAAGGGCAACGTCTTTGGGAACCAATGCTGTCGTTGTAACGAGAGTTTACTATATTTCTTTCGACATGAAAGGCTGTTAGATTCATATGAAAATAGAATATAGTTCAATCGTGGGCTAAGAGACGTTTATTTTCTCACTTACCAGTTCCTAGCCAGTTATATCTAAGCCGCAGGTTGTCGAAGTTGACAGTGTTATCGATGGAATGAAGGTCGGCCATAATGTCTTCCAGCGCGAGACCAGTCATATCAGCTTCTCTATTGTATATCAGACGAGAGGTGGGAACCATAAGAACGACAATGAGGTCGGGACAGTTACCGTCCACAATATCTTCACGGTTGAAACAAATCACCCACCAAAAGTAGCTACTTGCATTTGTTGATACAAATCGAATTTGTCGTTTGAAGGTAGAGTTTACTGGAAAAAAAAAAAAAAAGAAAAAAAGAACAAGAAATAAAACAACTGAGGAGGAACTTCGGTATATTATGATTAAGATACTGTATTTATCCTAGGTACTCAACAGGCATGAGCAAGAATATACAGTGACTTTAATGGCCCGAGCATCTTTGGGACCATGGAAATGTGTTCTAGACATGAGAAGTTCGTGTCACCAAAGGGTAACTATAGCGTCAAATAAGAAGGGAGACGAGGATAATATAGATGTGTCTTTTCAATCTTCTATAAAGGAACTGGTATGTTGAGTGTACTTGTTAGAATCGCCTCAACAAGGCGATTCTAATGAGTACACATAACATACATTGCCATAAACAAATAAGACCACTTCCCTAGAGCATCCCTAAATATTTGTTTTCTTGAGATTTCAGAAGAATTTCCTAGACTTAAATACGAGTTGGAATCAGTCACACTAAACGAGCTATCGGTTTTCGAGTCGTTAAAATTTTACTGTATTTCTGGGCCCAGTTGTTCAAAGCGTCGTTAGCTTAACGAGCTCGTTAGCGGTCATTGTTAACTGTTCTAGTAAGTACAATATCTAATTCATAGGTATTTTAGTTGAAAAAAAAATGTGAGTAGATTTGCAAAAGCTACGAGGGGAGTTCAATAAGTTCGTAGAACTCGGGGTTTAACTCACAGATTGGAAGATGGTTTCAACATTATTTTTCAATATAATCCCCCTTTACTTCAATGCATTTGGCCCACTTTTCTTTTAAGCAGTCTATGCCTTTGAAATAAAAGTCGTCCATTTGGTCCTCAAACCAAGCCTCTGTAGCAGCCTTAAGCTCATCATCGTCCCGAAATCTCGTTCCACGCAAGTGGGACTTCAAATTTCGAAACAGATAATAATCACTTGGGGCCAGGTCTGGACTGTATGGCGGGTGATTTAATTGCTCGAACTTGCGCTCACGAATAGCCGCTTGTGCACAGGGGCATTATCATGCAAAAGAAGGCCACCAGCAGCTAGCTTTCCCCTTCGTTTTTCTTTAATAGCAACCCTTAATTGTTTAATGCCATTGGCATAGTATTCTCCTGTAATTGAAGTACCAACAGGCGTGTAATCTATCAATATAATCCCTTGGGAGTCCCAAAATACTGTGGCAATTACCACGATATTTCTTCGGTGGGGGTGAGCCAGGGTGCTTCCATTGCATGGACTCTTTTTTAGTATCTGGGTCCCAGTGGTGAAGCCAAGTTTCATCTCCTGTTACAAGACGAGTGTGAAAGTCTTCTGGATTGGCATTGTACACTTCCAGAAGTTCTTGACGTGACCACCCTTTGCTGACGATCTTGCATGTTCAGGTTTCTGGGTACCCACCTGGCAGATACTTTTGACATGACTAAATGTTCATGGATTATAGTGTAAATACTTCCATTAGAAATACCAGATTCTGAAGCAAGTTCGGCAACTTTGATTCGGCGATTGTTTAGCACAAGTCTCTCAACACGGTCGATCATCTCCTGGCTGATGATATCAACAGGGCGACCTGGCCTTGGGTCATCTTCTAAGGAGTCTCGCCCACGTTTAAATTCTACTGACCACTTTGCCACTGTGGAATACTTTGGGCTACTATCACCATACACATCAGCCATGCGCCGATGGATTTCTTTGGCCTCTGCATCCTCCTTATTGAGGAACTTTATGACTGCTCTGAACTCAATATTCTGACTTTCCATTTTTGCCTATGGGTATAGGTTTTCAAACAAAAAGTAAGAGCAAAAAATGTACGTGCTGACTGAACGGTTGTTATCATTCAACTGACAAAGGTTTACACTGCACAAAAATGAAAAAAAGAAATCTTGAATTGTATAGAAAAATACCGAGTTATACGAACTTATTGAACTACCCTCGTATGACATATTTAATGGTCAAAGTTTTAATGATACGTAAAGTAACGACATCGTTAACGTTCGTTTTGAACAACTGGACCCTGATAGATAGATAGATTTCTTTCTAAAGAAATCTATCTATCAGTGGGCCAACACGAAAGTTTATATAAAATAATAATTCAAAAGTTTGAGGAAACATACATGATTATTGGACCTTAGGCTGTAAGGCAGAACAATTATAAGAAAACCACAAATGAACTACCATTGTCCCAAAAAAAACAGACTAGAATTATTCACGAAACGTCAGACAGGTTTAAAGCCGAAGTAGATATACAGGTATAGAGAACACATTAGTGATCATTTCATATGAAAATTATTGAAAGAACCTTTAGGCTTTCATTTAGAGCAATCTTTCAGTGTCGCTGAAGTGTCCCCTTTGTCGTAGCGTTAAAGTGAGCGAACAGCTTAGGTTCTGGCGAGAGTGCGTGGAGAAGTTAATTCGGGAAATCATGTTCAGGGAATAACGATAACATTAACTTAAATAAATCAGAAGTAAAAAGGGCTGTTATGAAGAAAATGACATAGAAGTTGACAATGACTCTCACCCTGTTTCAGAACGACACCTCCTTGGCCCCACGAGTCTGTTTCATCTGGTTCCGACTTTACTTCCACCAAACCACATCTGTCGTTATCTGGGCGCCTGTATCAAGGAACATACATTTCTCATACATTTAATACTGATTGCTTTCTCTATATGTCTAATGAAATATACACAGATTAACATATATACATATTAACATACACAGATAACATATATATTCATGTATACAAGCAGCGTTAAGTGGTGCACCTTACTGGTTTACGCTTTTGCAATGTTCACTGAAACAACCAAACCGCAACCTCAAACAATTGTGCTGCAGCGTCAGAACTTCAAACATATGCGCCCGGCGAAGATTCAGATCAGCCTGCGCATTCGCACAGTCTGATCAGACTTTCCATTGGGCGAATATTGGCCAGCCAAAGTTGCAAAGTTTCTCAGTGTGGACAACGAAGACTCTTATCTATTGAACTTTTCTGATAAATACTGATCATATATAAAAGGCTTGACGAAGTCATTATAAGTCAACGGTTGCTGTATTATGACATCTAATGATTGCAGGATGTCTTCAACAGCCACAGAGGTTGCATTCTGGAAACACAAAATTCAGACAACCGAACCGATGCAGAAATGAGCTTTTAATTATAATTACAAACCCAATAACGTACATACAGCATGACTGCCGTCTGAGAGTAAGACCGGTTAGTTACAGAGAGGTAATAGTTACCATGCAACCGTGTTTCTCAGGACTGTGTTGTTGTCAGCACCCGTCATTTGCCATTTTGCTTTAATCTTCCGACGGATTCTTTCTGTAGGCTGTCCAATCTCAATCCTATATAGTGATATCCATTCCTCGGAAGTTGCAATCTACCAAACAATGAGAAAACATATATAACCCATTTACGCTTAGAGGACTCTTCTACCATAACTACTTGGACCAGTCTATTTCCTATTGTAGGGTGTCTGGATAGTTTTTTATTATTAGTATGTTTGAAAGAGGTTCCGAGATTTAATGCAAACAGTGCATAACCTGATCAGACGCCGCGTCTGATCTGGGTCTACACTGTTTGTCATTAATCCCTTTTAGGAGACGCTGGGCATAAATGGGTAAAGGGGAACCGATACCTTTTCAGGGGCGGAAACTCTGTCAAAATTGCTTTGCCTCCCTTCTGAAAAGGGGTCTTTTCATTAGAGTAGACCGTGTTGAGAAAGAGTTGGCTATGCAGTAAATCACATATGAAGTTACATTAGTTGTTTTCTTTTAAAATGATGGAAACTCATCCAAGCATATTCAGCCCACTTAAGATATACTAAATTTCATTCTGCTAATGAGAGATAGCAGTAGTTTTTCTATTATTTCCATTGTAAGATAAAGCGATAAAGCGCAAGGTAGCCCGGATACTAATTTGGAATTCCCCCTTTTTTATCTCCTGAGTGGAATATAAGTGATTTTTAACTAAAAAATACGTTTACAGTATGTATTTTATTACAGAGAACATGTTTCTTTTTTATATTTTGTAAACTTATTGAGATATGAACTAATACAACTCAAAGGGGGATTATTGTGGCCTGAAAATATGTGTCTGTCTTCCTCGGGGGAGGGGCGGGGGGTAACTCAGAAAATATTTGGGCGGGGTGTGCCGCAGGAACTTTGAATACACCCCCTATTCATATAATATCCAGACTGACAAAACATACCTATTCATATAATTTGAATGTAAAAAGATACCCCATTCATATAATAGAAGAATATTAGTAAACACTAGTAGAACCAAAACAGACAACTTACTTGGGAATTATATGCAAAACATATGTGCATTTTGCCTCTTGTTTTGATTATGAAAGTGGTCAGATAATATAAGTTGTCTGCCAAAATTGGAAATCAATGGGCTATTGATGTAATGCTGCTTTAGAAATGGGGGCTATCGATATAATTTGGTGTTAAAATTGATACCTTATCATATACTCTCAGGCATGAAAAGTATACCTATACCAGCGGCAAAAGGGACGGCTCTTAGAGGAAAGACAGGGAAAAATTTGCTCCCTATGAGAAATTATTTTCCTGTAGAGTAGTCCATTTCCTTAGCCACATTTACAACTAGCGTTCCCGCCCCTCTTCCCGAGAACAAATACCTCCACACCGAGTAGCGCGCTTTATGGGTAGCTCTCCACCGGGAACTAATTCTTTCTTTTTTACGAGCTGCGCTATGAGGAACGTTTCATATACATGTACTTGAAATTTCTGCTGGAGTGATCTCATATTGGAATTGTTGACACACACTCTCAACATAGCCCATTTTAGACTGATTAAATTTCCTGCTCACTATATATTGGAAGAGTCCAACTTCAATTTTAGGTATGCCAGTCTAAGTGAATCGCCTCCATGGAGTGATTCTAAAGGGTTCACAAATTACAGTTACATGATAAAATAAGAAAATTCCCCTAAAATATAGCTATTGCTAGATATTTGTTTTGTTTTTTATAATTACCTATGTTACATGTAGATAAGGGAGCAAACAAGCTTGACAAACATAATTGTTAAGATTTTTAGCAAAGCTATTGGCATATAAGTGGGTAATCTCCCTTTAACAAAATAGAGTAGAAGAAATTATATGAATATGTACCATTTTTTTTTTTTTTCAAACGGAGACAAACAAATTACTCCCCTTTGCAATATACATTTTGTTGTACCAGGATTGATTAAGGGTGATAACTGACTTTTGTCGCACATTTGACAGGTATTCTATCTTACCTTTGTTTACATTTTATTACCTCAAAACATACAACCTCATCATTTTAACCCATTTAAGCGTAGCGTCCCATAAAAGGGACATTGACAAACAGTGAAGACCCTGCGGCGTCTGATCAGAGTCTACACTGATTACATTAAATACATGAATTTCTGTAAAACATGGTATTATAAAAACTAACTAGACACTCCTTATATTGGAAGTGGACCGGATCGAAGAGTCGGTTCGAAGAGTACATACAGAAATGTCCATTTGCCATAAAAGGGTTAGTGCTTTGAACAATGACCCGTAACGTTAGAAAACGTACCTTTGGACATGTGCGCCCAGCGAAGATTCAAATCAACTTGCGCGTTCCCGCAGTCTGATCAGATTTGGGTGTATTTTGGATAGCCAAGGATGCAAAGTGTTTCATACGTACAACGAAGACTCTGATCAGACTGCGGAAGGAGTTGGGCGCACATGTCAGAAGGTACGTTTCCTCACGTTTCGGCCAAAATGTATTGCCGTAACTCTAGAGTAACGTTGAAACAAACAAAAAATCTAGTTTCTCCATAAAACATTAGTTGTGGGTACTCATTAGTTTTAGTTTTCAGGGAGATATGTACACCATTTTTATTCAAGGGAACGCAACCTTAAAAGGTATTGGGCTTTAAAGTAAAGAACTTTGCAAACAATGAATTTTGACACAAATGTGATAAAAATCAGTTGAAAATTAAGTAAGAGACAACTGAATACTTTAACATTGGTGGAATGGGCGCCACCATTTTCAATATTTAATGAGTTTTCATAAAAATTAAAATTCGTTTATAAAAGTAGTTATTCTCATAAAGTTGGTTATTATTTAGGGAAATGATTGTTTGTCACTAGAATTCAAAGATTTTAAAAATATGTAGCAAAATTATTCTTTAAAACCCTGTATATTTTAGTTTTGCATATTTAATTTGGGCTTTGTGACGTCACAAAGCCTATAATACGGCGGCATCCATGACAGCCATTTTAAATATATTCAAACCACCATAACTTCCTTATTTCTTGGCCGATTTTGAAAACTCTTGCATCAAAATAAATGGCTTGCTAAGCGCTTCACTCCAAGATATACTTACTACTTATATTGCGTCTATTATTATCGACTGTGGCAGTGAAAGAGTTAAGCAGTACAAAAAGGATACTAGAAGTGACAATCAATTTGAATAGCTGGTTTAAAAACTGCGAAAAAGCCGGCTAATAATGATGATCCGTCGATACCTGTTGTCACCATAATAGTGAATTTAGAGAATATTTTTCACTGACTACCGTAATAATCCTATGTATTGGGACAAAGCAGGCTTATCAAAAGGCGGATCATCAGGAAAACATGCCTATATAATTTTGACCCCCTCAAACCCCACTTTTATATAGTAAAACGGGGGTATACATTATTTGTCTTATTTCTGCTCCTAAAATAGATAGTGGGTACTCATTAGAACCGCCTCGTCGAGGCGGTTCTAACGAGTACCCACAATCTATGCTTTGAGCAGAAATATGAAAAATATCAGAATTTTTTATCTGAAAATTTTCATTTTTTGGTGATAAAATTTTCAGTATATTTGAATAGGTAAGTTTTCGTAATGACCCAGATCAGACTCTGCAGACGCACGTCTGATCAGGGTATACATTGTTTGCCACACATCTAACAGTTTTAAAGCATGTCCACTGGGAGTAAAATTTAACTTGTATAGATGTATAAATTTTCAGACAAGTATTGTAAGAACTTAAGGTGTCCCAATATTTATGGTATATTCGGTAATCATGAATGTGGACAAACTAAAGTTTGTGTTAAAGCACAGTCCCTACCCCTCCCACTTCGGAAAACCTAGAATTAAGGGATAAGCCTCCTGTCTGGAGATCCTTGTATGCCTCAAGAATGCTTACACCAACCAAGCCTCCAAAAGTACAAAGATAATCGAATCGTTCTCGAAATGGGTAGTTCGAGTCACTGAGGATTAATAATAGCATCAAGTGAGGAGACAAATTGGGGCTATTCTATATAATAATGAAATGTTGAGTGTGCTCATTAGAAAACCCTCGAAAAGACGATTCTAATGAGTACACACAACATACAGCTCCTTGATAAAGTAAGAGAAAAACCCTAACTTATCGCTAAATATTTGTTTTCTTGGGCTATTGAAAAAGTTTCCTAGGGAGTCAAAAATGAGTTCGAATCAGCCCCGTAAACGAGCCATCGATGTTCGAGTCATTGACGGTTTACTGTATTCTAAACAGAATAGACAAACGAGATATCCTTATAAAATAACATTTAATATACTTAGAATCAAAACGGACAATTTCAGTTATTTAAGACATGAGTCTGCATTTTCATCCGCACAATTATTCGATGAAAATCAGCACCCTCGTACTACGGAGCCCAGTAAGGGACATGCTAGTTTTATTTTTAAGTTGTCCGAACAAGATGATTTTATCATGTTTGCATCGCACCAGATAAATTCTTGTCTGGACAACTTGTTATCTTATCAGCACAACTGATTATCTTGTCCAGACGACGTATTATCTTGTTTGTACAAATTAATCAGACACCCTGATTGGATATTGCAATAAATAGAAATCAGCCAATCAGGTTGTCTGATAAAGTCGTTCGAACAAGATAATAAGCTGTTCGGACAACTCAATATCTTGTTCGCACACGATAATATCTTGTCCGCAAAACTTATTTTATGTTGTTCGCACAACTTAAAATTTTCGCACAAGTTAATCAGACACCTTAATTGGCTGATTCTATGGCGGATAGACTGCAATCTAACTTCTGCTGACAAAATATTATCTTGTGCAGACAAGATAATAAGCTGTCCGAACAAAATTTTGTTTTGTGCGGACAAGATGATAAGTTGTCCGAAAATATATTCAGCTATGTGGACAAGATACTACTTTGTTACAACTTAACAAATAAAACTAGCACATCACCTTTCCGGGTTCCGTTGAACAAGATATTTATATAATCTTGTTCGGACAACCTAAACAATAAAATTAACATGTCCCTTCCCGGGTTCCGGGCACCCGATAAGATGTTTTGCCAGAAAATATATTTGCTGGAGTCATTGCGTTTCGCTTAATTTAACTAAATTAACTACTGTGAAAGTCATTTATTCATTGTATAGCTTAGTACTGAAGTACATATGAGCCATAGACCGGGTCCAGTCTCCAGTGACTAAATATTTTATTTTATAATCCTGTTTAATAATCCACTAAAATGAAACCACAAATAATATCATTATAGAGGCTGGTCACTGGTGACCAGCCTCTATAGTCATGATATTATTTTTGATTTCATTTTAGTGGATTATTAAACATGATTATGAGAAAAATATTAGTCACTGGAGACTGGAGCCAGTCTAATATGAGCCACAGTGTCGAAAAAAGATACCTTCAGACATGTGCGCCCAGCGAAAATTAAGATCAGACTGCGCATTTGTGCAATCTGATCAGAATCTTTACTGGGCGCACTCTTAACATCCTTGGCGATATCAAGTTTCTTCATGCGGACAACGAAGACTCTGATCAGACTGTGCGGATGCGCAGGCTGATTTGAGTCTTTGTTTGGCGCTGATGTCGGGAGGTTTGTTCTCTCAAGCTGCGGCGAATTTACGGACATGGAATTTTACTGACATGCATTTAGTTCTTACCTTTGACTTAAACTCACTCAATTCCACGGTTCTGCTTTCTACACCAATTCCTTTGCCCTGCAGTATACAGTACAGCATAAATACAAATGTAGCGACTTTCAGTTCTTCCATTTCCGCAGTTACTTTGACAAATGACGATTGTCCAAGCAGTATCGAGCACAGAACAAAAATACCTTAAATATTGAAAAAAGATTCACCTGATTACGGTTCACCGAGAATAGGATCATGAACATAAAACGAAAAACATCTGATATTATTTTTTAAGCCGAGTATGTGGGGCGATAAAAAAGTAATGAAAGAGAATCAAACCATGTGCAACGTTGTTTTGGGTATATGTGCAGTGGCGTAGCCAGAATGGAATTATTATTACGCACACCCAGGAAAATTTTGAAAAAAAACAACAAACAAACAAACTTTCCCTAGTCTCGCTTCCAAAATAGGGGCTACTCTTAAAGGAAAGAATTTGCTCCCAGTTGCTCCCAGAGGGAGCAAATTCTTTCCTTTAAGAGCAGTCCCTATTATGGAAGCGATTCTGGGAGCAAATTCTTTCCTTTAAGAGTAGCCCCTATTATGGAAGCGATAAAATATTTCCTTCAAGAGCAATGCATATGGTAAAGAATCAAAGTATTTTATTTAGGGCAATGTCTATTACAATATTATTATTTTTCGTACGCATGTTACGCAGATGCGTAATGTACGCACTGAGCGCTACGTAAATAGAATTTCAAGACCCAAATCAGCCTGTCTAACTACTGTCTAATTCAGAACCATTATTTACACAAACTATAAGTGCTCTATCTATCTTGAGGCCCTCCCAGGGGAACAGGGGAATAATGTCATTTACTTCAGGGGAACAGGGGAACACGAGTCTAAAAATGAAGGGAATAGGGGAACAAATGTTATTTTGGGGAACAGGGAACATAGAAATTTAAGATTTTGATTTTGGGGAACAAGGGAAAATGCTGAACTATTTCAGGGGAACAAGGGAAGAGGTAACCCCCCACACACACACACACACACACACCTGGGAGGGCCTCTATCTTAAACAAAACAATGTGTCTACATTTATTTCGATATTATTATTATTACGGGCATGGACAACGTTTCCGCGCCGGCGAAGCCGTCGTCAACGGCAGCAGGCAACGTTAACCTGCTCGCCTATAGTTAACACGCATGAAACTCATCACTGTATCCTGCCCATGTCTCTCAGCTGATCCGTGCCAAAGTTATTCGGTGGGGTAACTTCCTATATATGGCATAGTACGGATGTGCGTGCCCAATGGTCACCATTTTCAGCGCTGCCAGGTATATGATTAGCCCCCTTTTTTCAACAAAAAGTATATGACTGACCCGATTTTTTTCTTGATTTGTATGTGAAAGGCCCCACTTTTCTGACATACCAGTATATGCGTATATTTTAGCTCAGAGATTTTTGGAGGCGGCTTATTCTCTTTGTATTCAGATAACTGACTGCGATATTTGTCTAACTACCAGCAACAAGTGGGTATAAAATCAAATTTAAAGGGTAGTATATGAATATGTTAACATTTTGACCTTATATGGATGGATGGATATTTTGTTTATAGACGCTCAACCCTAAAAGGGCATATAGCGTCTAATAAGTTTTATGTTATATGATGATTTTATTTAATGAGAAATTTAAAAATATCTAGGATTGATGTGTTTATTTTAAAGAGATAAAGTATCAATGATTTTAAGTGATTAAAAATACTGATCATATTTTATTAAAAAGTCCGATCTCTTTAAGAAAGTCGAGTATTTTCTGAGTTGGCATATCAAAAAGTTCCTTTATAGTTTTTATATTAAAATACTTTGTGCGAATGTGATTAAATTCAGCACAAGTGATAAGAAAATGTTTGACTGTGAAAGGTTCATTACAAGGAATGCAGAATGGAGCTTGTTCATTGTTTAAAATATAAGAATGAGTAATTCTAGTGTGTCCAAGTCAACATCTCGTGATTTTTGTTTGTTCTTTTCTACTGAGATTAGAGAATGTGCATTTGCTGTTAAAATTTGGTTTGATTTCATTTAATTTATTATAAGTTTGTGTTTCCCAAACAGACTGACATTTGGTGTTGATGTATTGACAGACGTTTGATTTAAAGTCGGAGTGAGGAATTTTGAAATTGGTTATTACTAAGGATAATGCAGATTTGGCTTCTGAATCTGCTAATTCATTTCCACGAATATTAACGTGGCTGGGAAGCCAACAAAATACAATTTCTTTTGAAGCGGAAAGATAATAATATTTTTTAAGAATTTGCTGAATTAATGGGTTTCTATGATGTAAATCTTTAAGAGATTTTAATACAGAAAGAGAATCTGAATAAATGATAAACTGTTTTTCAGACTGATCTCTGATATGGTAAAGTGCAATATCAATTGCCTTGGCTTCGGCGGTAAAAATGGAGCTATTATCAGGTAATCTGATACTGTCAGTAAAATTTGGACTAATACCAGAACAAGCAACTTTCTCATCTTGTTTCGAACCATCTGTATAAATTGACAGGTAATGTTTATAATTTGATTTGATTTCTAAAAATTCATTCTTAAAAATATGCGACTCGACTTCTGTTTTTTTATTTTTATGAAGGTCTAAAATAATCTTTGGAGGGTTTAACGTCCATGGCTCTTTTGATGGAAAAGAAAAATGCTGAACATTTTTAATATTGATATTGGCCTCTTCAAGTAACGGTTGTATTCTCAGGCCAAGGGGTTTAATAGCCGTTGGTTTGTTATTGTAAAATCTTTCATATTTAGGATTAAAAACACAATCATAGGCTGAATTACGTGGATTGGCGGCTAATTTAGTAACATATTGAAGAGATAATTTCTCTCTTCTTATATACAGTGATGGTTCATTTGATTCAGCGTATAAACTTTCGACGGGGGAAGTACGAAAAGCCCCTAGAGCCAGACGTAAACCTTGGTGATGAATAGTATCCAAAGATTTCAAATAAGATTTTCTAGCGGATCCATAAACTATGGATCCATAATCCAGTTTAGATCGAATTAAAGATCTATAAAGATTTAAAAGAACAGTACGATCTCCTCCCCAGTCGGAACTGGAGAGAACTTTAAGAATATCAAGTGCTTTAAGACATTTAGCTTTTAAAGCTTTGATGTGTGGTATAAAAGATAATTTGTTATCGAACAAAAGACCTAGGAATTTTGCTTCACTGACGACTGGAATGGGACTACCGTATATGGTGAGATGAGGATCTAAATGTAGCTGACGTATCTGACAAAAATGAACGCACTGAGTTTTTGTTTTTGAAAATTTGAAACCATTTTCTGTTGCCCAATCTTCTATATTGTTTAAACATCGTTGTAGTTTGAATTCAATGGTTTCCATATTTTTCGATCTAATAAATATTCCAAAATCGTCAACAAAAAGTGAACAATCAAGGTCTTTCACACATTTAACAATATCGTTAATTTTAATACCAAACAAGGTAGGTGATAAAATGCTTCCCTGTGGTACACCTTGTTCTTGTTTAAATATGTCCGATAACGTATTATCTATTCGAACATTAAATGTCCGATCTGATAAAAAATTTTGAATAAAAAGTGGTAATCGGCCTTTAAGGCCTAATTTATGTAAATCTTTCATGATGCCATGTTTCCATGTAGTATCGTAAGCTTTTTCAAGATCAAAAAATACAGCTACGACATGTTCTTTTTTAATAAAGGCATCACGAATAAAGGATTTCAAACGAATCAAATGATCGTTTGTACAGTTATTTTTTCTGAATCCAGCTTGATATTTTGTTATAAGCTGGTTTGATTCCAAGAACCAAACCAGTCTATCATTAATCATTCTCTCCATTGTTTTACACAAACAACTTGTCAAAGCAATAGGTCTATAGTTAGTAGCTTCAGTATGATCTTTATTTGGTTTTGGTATAGGTATAATCGTTGCTTTACTCCAGTCTTTTGGAAATTTTCCAGTGATCCAAATATCATTTAAAATATTTAATAAAGTTTTTAAAGCGTTATCGGGTAGATGTTTAAGAATTTGATAATGAATGTCATCAGGACCAGCAGCTGTATTGTGAGATTTATGAAGAGCATCTAATAATTCTGAAGCTGTGAATGGTACATTATATTTTTCATGATTTAGTGACGTAAAATTTAGATGCTCTTTCTCTCGTTCCTGTTTTATGTTTTGAAAAGTTTCGGAATAATTTGCACTAGAAGTGTTTTTCTGAAAATTCTCTCCTAGTGCATTGGAAATATCTTTAGTCGTTGAGCATATATTTCCATTTGATTTAATATGGACATGCTTGTTATTTTTATTTTTGCCAGTAATTTTTCGAATCATGTCCCATATCTTTTTTGCTGGAGTTCTAGAATTAAGTTTGGAGACGTATTGCTGCCAAGATGTTCTTTTAGCCGTTTTTATTGTCTTGCGAGCTTTTGCTCGCATTTGTTTGGCATGGATTAGATTTTCTTTTGTTGGCTGCCTATTGAACTTTCGTAAGGCAGATTTTCTTTTATTTATTGAATTTTTAACATCTTTATTAAACCAAGGTCTATTTCTTTTTGAACGTGTCGAGGACTTTGGAATACATTTTTCGGCTACATGAATTAATGTATCAGTAAAAGCTTGTATATCATCTGCTGTTTTAAACATTTCAGGATTTAATTTTTCATTACATAGCTCCATAAAATTATCCCAGTTTGCTTTATTGAAATTCCATCGGGAATGATGGTCTTCATTTGTCGATGTAATTTCTTCAATTTTAACTGGAAAATGATCGCTCCCATGAAGGTCATCTAAAACTGACCAATCAAAATCTAAGTAAATATTTGGAGAGCATATAGACAAATCTAAAGCAAAATAATTTCTTGTAGGAGAATGAAGATAAGTTGGTTGTTTATCGTTAAATAAACATAAATCATTTTCTGCAATAAAATTTTCTATTATTTCTCCTTTGTCATTTGTATCCAGACAACCCCATAGTTTGCTGTGACTATTAAAGTGGAGGAAGATATAGAGAACAAATTGTTATGGATTTAGACAGAGTGACATTTACAGCAACAGCTTGTAAATTACTATTTATATCTATCTGTCTATGTGACCTTATATGGAGCATTAGCACCCTTGTTAAACTCAATAGATTAGGCATAAATAGAAATACATGTATGCTTAACTGGATCCAACACTTCCTAAAAGGTCGCAAAACACAAGTAAGACTGGGAGATAACATTACGAAAACATGCCTATTCAAATATATAGAAAATTGTACCTCTAAAAACAGAAAATTTTCAGATAAAAAACGCAGATATATTTTTCATATTTCTGCTCAAAACATAGATTGTGGGTACTCGATAGAACCGCCTCGGCGAGGCGGTTCTAAAGAGTACCCACAATCTATGGTTTTGAGCAGAAATAAGGAAAATAATCTATAGTCCTGTAAACCCCAGTTTTACTATATAAAAGTGGGGTTTGAGGGAGTCAAAATTATATAGGTATGTTTTCGTGATGAAATGTTCGAATTATTTGATTTAGAAAACGCACCCCCCTCTCCACAGGTGTGTGAGTGGTGTGGGGCGCGGGGGGTGGTGGTGATGGGGGCGTACATGTACTTAGCCCGACATTGTTTAATGTGTTATCATGGACACTTTATCTGATGCTCTGAATTATTTAGAAGGTATATCCTTATCCCAATTCGCAGACGATGGTGTAATTTGGACGAAACATACTTCCGCTGAATTGGCAGTTAAAAAATTACAAAAAGCCCTTGACATAGTAGAGGACTGGTCCACTTTTTGGGGATTTAAGGTATCTCCAGACAAGACCAAGGCAATAATTTTCAGCAGAAAAAAAAAAAAAAAAAAAAAAAACAGAAAAAAAAAAAAAACGAAAAAAAAAAAAAAAACATTAAAACTGATAGCTTCAATTAACACTAAATGGCAAAAACCTTGATTTTGTTGATAAAGTCACATTTCATCACGAAAACACGGCTATATAATGTTGACCCCATTAAACCCCATTTTTATATAGTAAAACTGGGGTTTATAGGGTTATATATTACTTTTCATATTTCTGCTCAAAGCATAGATTGTGGGTACTCGTTAGAACCGCCTCGCCGATGCGGTTCTAACGAGTACCTACAATATATGTTTTGAGTAGAAATATGAAAAATATCAGAATTTTTTTGAAAATTTTCGTTTTTGGTGGTAAAATTTTCAGTATATTTGAATAGGCATGTTTTCGTAATGTTAAGCCTAACTATGGACAGAAAACTTACATGGAAGCATCATATTGATAATCTCATTGTAAGGTGTATTCAAGATTTCAACCTTATGTGAACGGTATCGGGGACAAAATATGGAGCCGATAAAAATGCCTGGTCAATCTTTATAAGGCCTTAATACTAAGTAAAATACGGGGTACAGGCTCTCAATTCTGCCCCCAAGAGCCAACTGGGAGGGCTCATTGTTATACAAAATTAAGCTCTGAGAATCGCAACCAGCGCCTATAAAACTACACCAGCACTGGATGTTTAGTCAAACTCATTTCACTCAGACGAGAGGAGCTAATACTAAAATACTGAGCCAGGTCCTCCCCTCTGGGTGATAATCTCCCTGTTAATCAGCTGATAACTGACTTCGGCTGACAAAAAGAGCAAAAAATGGTATGAAAGAAGTAAAAAATGATTACATGTATATTAATAATTCTATTATTTTGCAGAGATGGCGGTATTAATTATATATATTTCGATCTCATGCAGATAACGACCTTTTGCTGCTCTCTAAACGCATACAGTTTTGCACTTGAACTGGGATTGAAATCGTAGGTCTAGGGACCAATCAGAAAGAGCCTTTCTGAAGCAGTTCGGGTAGGATGTCTTCCCTCACCCGAATCTAAGACATCCAAATTTCAGTCCTCTTTTGGTGAGAAGCTTAAGCAATATTCCCAGAGTAGCGAGGGACTATTAGAATATGTTTTCCAAACCACGTTTTAGTAATTAAACTACGAAGAAAGAAAGTATTATTTTTTTATACACAAAAGCATAACAAAGCAAAGCTTTCAAGTATATGTAGTTAAAATAACAGTATAAATGATAGCAGAGCGGAGAGGCCAAAAAAGGAACATGTGGATAATATATGTTCGTCTATTCCTTTTTGACAATTAAACCTAATAAATGTATATTTTTCATCCATTTACTGTTGTTTTTTATTCTTTCTATCTTGCAAAATTTATCAAAAGGCTAATCAGATTTATTTTGCGAGCTAGGAAGGATAAACGGATTGAAATCTCATGAGATGATTGAAATAAACTTTTTTTTTTTTAACCAGTCAGAAGCCTCCTATCAAAATTTCTAATTCAATCAGAGGTAGGCTTCTGACGGTACTTCGGCTTGGATGCCCAAGTACGATCTAAGCAGAGATTCTTTCAATCCAATTCTTGGACTTAGCACAAAATATTATAACATATTATTGCATAAAAAGCAGTGTCGCACGTTATTAACAGCCGTGCATTAACCGGCGAAAAGCCGTGTATTAACAAGGCAATTCACGCGCTGTTAATGCACGGCTACGCAACTTTCAATATGACCGTACCGGGGCCACAGATTTGCTGCAGTTACGAGATGTGTACGGCTCGGCCCTAGAACGAGCATAGTCCATGGAAATTATTTTCTCCCTCACTTGGTTCGCCCGAAAAATAAATATTGTCTTTCCTAACACTCTTAAGACTAGAAATTGTATGGCTGATACAGAAACTTGTCTTAAGAGATAAGAAGCTAAAACAAGAATGATATAGAAATGTCGCTGTTCGCTACAGGTCGACCTTTATTTCTTTGATAACCAGAACAAATTACCACATGCACTATGACTAAACTACTACAATATAATAAACATCTGTAAACAAGTATTAAACTCCTTGTCTATATTCTGCGGTTCTATTAACCTTAACTTTGAATGTCACAATTAATTTATTTATTAAACTGTGAATGATTGTTCCGCGTATCTTAGTCATCTAAAGCTCAAACGGGTAACAAAGTGTATTGATACCTAAAGCTCAAACGGGTAACAAAGTGTATTAATACCTAAAACGTGTTTAGTTCGTTCACTCTGAAACCTGCTGGTAATTGAAATTACTGAAACTGAATTACTTACGAGATAATTAATAGCTTAACGAACAATACATATTTACAATTTTTTCGAAGAGTTTCACTCTGAAAAAACTGAAGTAAAAATAGAGAGAACAACCAAATGTTCCCTATATGCAACGATTCTGTGTAATTACTCAAGAATAGCAGAAAATGACAAAGATCTGAAGAAACTGTAGATACTTGAAAAAAACTCGTATCCGATCGTTTTTCGATCAGAAATTTTATGTACAAAGTATCCTGCAGCTCTTCTGTAGCGAAAGCGATCGACTGAAGACAAATAAAATGTTAAATCTTTAAATAACCCAAAATCTCGTGATTTTCATGATTCTCTTTATTCTCAATAAACTCAGAAAGCATGGTGAAATGAAACATTGCGAGTTTCTTAAGATGCATTACTAAATTAAATCTCTTTAAACCAGATATATTACTTTGAAAGAGTGACCGAAAAGAAATGGATTTATGTTCGCGAGACATCGGTGAAAAGGCGAAACGAAATATTGCAAGAAATAACGCGAAATGTAGCAAATGTTTTCAGTTTTTTATGCAATAATAGCGATCGAACATGTTTTTTCAATGCATTAACATTCGCCAGGTCCCTTGGGAGGTGTTGAAAACCGCGGCCTTCGGCCTCGGTTTTCAACACCTCCCACGGGACCCGGCGAATGTTAATTCATGAAAAACCATGTTTGATCCCTGTATTGTAGTTTCAATTAAAAGTTATAAATTATAAATATATTAACCTCTCTCAGTTCTTTAAGTATTTTTCAGGGAAGAAGTTTTGGGAAGAGAGAGACAACAAGATTCACTCTATGAAAAACACAGCCAAGTAAGCCCCACACAGTGTCAACAACTAACAATCTGGCATCACAAGCACAACAAACCCATCGTTTTTCCTGGGGGAGGCCGCAAATACCTATTAAACCTTGCGGACTCCTCTGAGACGGAAGCTTGGGTCTTGGTTCCGCACGAACATGTGTAAATACTTATAGAACCAAGATCCTAAGCCTTTGTCACTTGGACCACACCAATACAACGTTCAGAGGCGGGACAGCTGGTGAATTACCTTCTCTTACATGATTCGGCCTAGGAATTCCCTTAAAGATGCTTCTCTCCGACAGTCCGGAAAAATCATTGCAACTGTAACTTAGCAGGTTTGTGTGTGTGTGTGTGTGTGTGTGTGTGTGTGTGTGTGTGTGTGTGTGTTTCCAGTTTTTACAAAGTTTAGCTTTCGACTACGCGTTCTTTTTCTTATCTTTTTTGGTTTTGACTACCCGGAGTTTTAGACTACGTGAATAAATAAAATCAAATTCAATACCCTCCATACCCCTTTAGCTTTCGACTACGCGCTTATTTAGACTACGAGATTGAGCTGAGTTCCGGAATGCCCCTCAATGCTCGCCTCTCCAGCCTCCTCCTTCTCCATTCTTCCGCGGACTCCGGGTCCACCTCCACCTAGTGTTGTTAATTCAGCACGAAACGTGGCATGGTGACAGACAGAGAATAACACATGGACAAAAAAAGTAAGAGAAAAGTCCAGGGAGTGCCACAATCACAAACCGCAGCCCTTCCCAAACCCCAAGAGGAAGAGGAAACCGACAAATCTAAACAAGCACAAACCGAACAAACGTACGAAAAGCACTAAGATTAGCTCTCTCTTCCCCAAGCGAGGTATTCGCAATACTAAAAGGACTAAAAAAACACAAGAACAAAATGACACACGGAAAGACATGCAACAAATCGCCTCGTAGAATAAACCACAAAGCAACAAGGAGTAAGACTAACACCGGGACCACGGCCTTAGAACGGTCGGTAGAGCAAACCACCGGGGGGTTTAAAGCACTTTTACAGCTAACTAACTTCACCCTGGGTCCCGATGCTACTCTTAATACATAAATAAAACACCATAATGTTAGGATTAAACTCGATCCCTTTAGGCCAGCGTTCAAAATTCTGCAACTTACAGACTGGACGACAATTTACATGCACGGTGTCTGGGCGAGGTAACCTAGTTAGAAATTATAACTAGGCCCGTTTCAAACCAAACCATGTGTCCAGTGTTGTTGTTTTGTGCGGATTTTTAAAGTTATCAGGCGCCCGAGGCACATAGAGGCAGCGGCGATTGTTATTATGTACATGTATTTGTACAGCCTTGCTTTCATGGATCACCCATGCACACTTGGTGCCGCTGTTTGTCACGTCGAGTATGAGCTAGGCGTACTAATGGTCTGAAAATTGTTTCGACCCAAGCGGGATTCCAGTACTGACTGACTGATCAGATTTTAACGCTACCAGGCAACTGAGTGTGGCAGCGCCAAATATATCTGGATTAGTTTTACTGGACTACTGGGTTGGCTTGAAACGGTGCCTAGTTATAATTCATAACTACATATCTAGGTCACCTCGCCCGAACACGGAATGCGTGCACGTCCAGACACGGTGCGGGCGTGTCCAGACCTCGTGCGTGAGTTGTAGTCCAGCCTGTAAGTCGCAGAATTTTGAACATCGGTCAAAAAGATTCAGCTTTTAATCTCGTATCTAAAGCGTGCCAATTCCGACTGCATGATGTATTTATAATAGGTACTCAGCTCGAGTCGTGTGTAAGCTTCAGAAACTAGCCACATGTCGGGTGATCGGAGCCGGAAAGGGAGCGTGTCCTCACCCAGAAGCCGAAAAGGTGTCCTCACCCAGGAACAGAGAGGGTGTCCTCACCCAGGAGCCGAGAGGGTGTCCTCACCCAGAAGCCGATAGGGTGTCCTCACTCTCACCTTAGGGTGTCCTCACCCTAAGTAGGCCAGTGCCGAATGATGTCTTCTCTAAAGGACGCGTCGATCTAGTCCTTGGTGGCCAGCCGGAAGAGTCGTATCTGTCCTCCAGGGTCCGCGCAGGCTTGTTATAGGTAGTTGTACCAAGAAATGATGTTCTCCTGCTGTGTATTTTTTTCCAGCTT
This sequence comes from Anodontia alba, assembly GCA_964016985.1. Taxonomy (NCBI): domain Eukaryota; kingdom Metazoa; phylum Mollusca; class Bivalvia; order Lucinida; family Lucinidae; genus Anodontia; species Anodontia alba. The sequence goes on along the minus strand of OZ024832.1, from coordinate 61,125,051 downwards.
CTTCTTTATGTGCTCGTAGATGTTCTCGACGTGGAACTTGCTGGTGGGTCCTTTCACCATGACCCATTTCTTGTCGTTGGCGTTGAGCTTGTACATGAAGAAAGCTCTATGTTGATCGTCTCATCTGGGCGTTGGAGACGTTGGGCCTTGACGATCACAGTGTCGGAGTGCATCATGCGGACGTTGTAAACTTCCTGGAGGTCATACTTCTCATGTAGAGGATATGAGAAGTTGAAGCTGTCGTAGCGGATACGGTTCTTCTTGTTGGCTGGCGCTGGTGGAGGCTGCGTCCTTGACTTCTTCGGTAGGCTGACTGGAGAAGTAGCTGTTGTTGGTGGTGGTCTGGTGATGATCGGCGTTGTTTTGATGGTTGCTGTCTTCTGTGTGCGATCATGTGTGATGTGTTGTCTTGGAGTGTCTGGAAGAGTCTGCGTTGACGGTGGTGGCATCTCCTTCTCCATAGTCGGCCGTCGGCGAGCAGGCGTCGACCTGGCCATCGGTGTTGTAGCAGCAGCGGGCTGGCGAGGCCGCCAGCAGAGGGAGCAGGCTGCCTCCTGCTTTCAGCCATTAATAAGGCTTAGTTGGTAGAGCCTTATGGAAGGTTAGTTCAACGCGAACTAGGTCCTTCCCGTCGGACATCCTCCAAAGGGGAGTGCCGACGAACTTGTACTCGCTCAGGGCCCTGAAGAGTACACCAGGCATAACGGACTCAGACATGGTTATTCGTTAGTTATGAGATGTCAACACTTATGGATGTTATATATGTTTTGATGATGAATGTGATGGTTGATTCCAGTAAAACTATTCCGGATTTTAAATAGCCACGTGGCGCTTAACAGTTTATATTTCATGTGTATTTAGGGATATACGAAATAATAATATTGCTAATTACTGAAAAAACGCTATTAGCCACCTTAAAGTCCTATCGTGCTGAAATTTGAGCAAGTCCGTTTGGCTACCTGTTGACATAGCTTATACCTGCTATTTGTGAGGCAAACAGTGTAGACCTAAATAAGATTCTCTGTGATGTAATGTTTTATCAGGGTCACTGCTGTTTGTTAAGGTGTGTCTCATTTTCATTTTTCAGATTTATAACGCTACCAGGCACCTGAGGCACATAGAGGCAGCGCCAGAGAAATCTGGATTAGTTTAACCCTGACCTTGGCTTAAAACGGTGTGCACGCATAATTCATGCGTGTACTACCTCGCCTGATCGTACGATATCGAACGATATGCATGAAGGTCAAGGTCAGTAAGTTACACAATTTAGAGTACACGGTCAAAAGAAAAGGGCTTTAATACGTGTGTATTACTTATGCACAATGTAATACTACACTCGCCCTACATGTCAGGGGCTCTGAAAAGAGCCGGAAAATACCTGGGGTCCCAGCCTCGCTAACCTCTTGGGGTGGTCTGTACCGGCACAACATCTTTCTAGGTCGTCGTACCAGAGCATGTTGTTGTCGACTGGAGTGGCCCTTGTGAACTTCTCCTGGATGTCATCGAAGAACCTCTTCGAATAGTACTTCGAAGAGGGGCCCTTCAAAAAGTACCAATAGGGCTGACCCTCGATGTCTGTGAAGTACACAGGAGCCTCTTCGGTGGATCTTCCATCTTCATCTGGGAGCCGGTACGCCCTATTGATGGTTCCTCGTCTGCCGTTTGCCATACGAAGTGTCCTCACTTCGTCCAGGTCATACTTTTCATGGATAGGGTATGACCTGCCACAGCCTGAGAGAAAACACTCGGCTTTTTCTTGTGACTTTGGCAGCGGCGTGGAGGCTGGAACAGGAGCCGGAGCTGGAGCAGGTGGTGGAGAGGTTCTTGGCGCCATCGTCCTCTGTATCTTTCGTGGTTGCTCCATAGGAGTTCTTCTCCTCGGTGGTGCAGGTGGTTCTTCTTTCGGGGTGGACGCTCGTAGAATCTTCTTCTTCTTCTTTGAGACTACTTCCTTCCACTCCCCCGGAGGAGAGCGGTCAGTTGTAGTCTCTAGGTCGGCGGCGGAAGTCGGAGTACTAGGTCTCTCTTCTTGTTGTGGCGCCCTCCTTGCCTCCATCGTCGGCGACGGTGTCAAGCACACCGCGTCGTTGAAGGAGGCGGCCAATCTCGGTGGCGTGGGCGCCGCCATCTTGGGTCCCGCCATCTTGACACGTGCGTCGTCTTGTTTTGCAGCAGATGTCTTGTTGGTTGGTTTCCTCTGAGGTGATGTTCGGGGAAGCTGCCAAGTTATCTCTAACTTGACAATGTGCTTCCCCTCCGTCAGCCGCCAGATAGGTCTGTCGACGATAGGCAACCTGCCTATCGCCAGCGCGCAAACTTCTGGAACTAGAATATTTTCCATCGTCTTCGAAGTTAAGTTGAGACTTGTGTGAGGTGTGTCTATCAGAATACTTAGGTTAAATACTGTTAACCACTTTCTTCTCTAACCGCCATCTGCCAGATTCAATAAATTGTTCACACCTTTTCTAACATTAGCCTTGGGATACTAGAGGATTAGCACCTATGGCGTTGCCCCTATGTGACTCAGGTGCCTGGCTACATTAAAAATCAGAAGTAGACTTGCCCTTTCTTTTTAACTAGGCCATTATAGTACCTACTAATTTGTCTTAACATTGATGGATAAGTGTAAAACACTTTAGACCCTGATCACACAATGTATTATGTGACATCTGATCTGGGTCTACACTGTTTGCACAAGCCTCTCTGTCTAAAATCCTAAGGTAGTAATAATCCTAGGAAAACGACACTTTATCAATATTTGCTAACAACCCAACACAGAAACAACACGAGTCTCTCCAAATAAAAGCAGGATTTAATATGATGTGCAACCATTGTAATTACAGATCAGCATGCGCATATATTTTTACGCTGATAGAATGTGTAATCTATTCAACATGCAGTGTAGACTCTGATCATAAAGCGGACGCGCAGACTAATCTGGGTCTACGTTGGTCGCATAATTCATAAGGTCCATTTTTATTTGAAGACTCAGTCATCATTGTTTCTTACTTGAAAGTTGTTCTACCAAAGGTCAACATTTTATTATATTATATTATTATATTATTATATTTATTTTATTATATGTTATTAATAGTTAAAATACTGATCAGAATGTACAGATGAAAACAAACAAACAAACGGCGTAAGAGCCATTTTCTCAAAATGTGTATCATGCATAATTAACACCTTAAGCACACTGCAAATTAGAACCATTCCTTACAATAGCCATCTACCGACAGTTAGGATTAATTTGCAACACATACGTCAATCAGTCCCCGGTGTTTGCTGTTTTTTTGTTGCAAGTTTATTTCACAGAACAAAGAGTTGATTGCTCCCCAATTATTCTATATTTGCACAGCACTTAACGGGCTAACACCTGTCGTCACATCCAATCAACTCTTTCTCAGCTAGTTGCAACTTTTGTCGTCTGCTGATAACCTTTGCAAATAGTTTGGACCCAGATCAGGCCCGTGATTTGGATCCAAACTGTTTGACACTGATTGTATTTCTGAAAGAATTTTTTTGTAAAAGTTAATTGTAAAAGATAATCCACAGACGATAAAAAAGCATGCAAAATTAACCGAATGCAAATAGCTAGTTAACAGAACTGAAAATGCGCTCCCTACTTTTCTACTTAAGTGGACTACTTCACAATCGTCAGACATAGTTATACTTTTTCTGTTTTTTATTTCTTTGGAATTACCACATTTCCATGACTAACAGAGATTCATGGCCCTTCAGTTGTTATTTTTTTTCTACTAACGTTCCAAGGCGCATCACGAAAACACGCCTATATAATTTTGACCCCCTTAAATCCCACTTTTATATAGTAAAACTGGGGTTTACAGGGGTATATATTATAGCAACATAGATTGTGAGTACCCGTTAGAACCGCCTCGCCCATAATCTATGTTTTGAGCAGGAATATCAAAAATATCAGAATTTTTTATTTGAACATTTTCCCATTTTTGGTTGTAAAATTTTCAACATATTTGAATAGGCGTGTTTTCGTAATGAGTTTGTTATTGTCCGTGTGTCGATTGTTTCATATGTGCCGTTTGTTTTATCATAATTTGTTCCTCATTTCTCCTTCTTGTGATGCCTCGGGAAGGCTGTGCTTCTTGATTCTGGCATTTTCTGGTTGATTTCACTTATTTATTTACAGTCAGAACTCAATTTGGCCGTGCCATGAGAAGAAAGGTACTACACATCACATCAGGGAATAACTAAGGCAAAGACCAACCTGTGCATCAATGCACAGAGTTATTGGATACTGTTGCATGATCAATAGACAACAAAGCCCCTGATTTGAATGCGGCTGTGCATAAGGTTCTGTAAATATAACGTCAACAAATACAGTAAAACCTGTGTAAGAAAGCCACCTTTGAAATTGACTTTAGTGGTTGATGTGGAAAGGTGGTTGTCTTATAAAGGTACATGTCATGTAATTTTGCTAGCAAAGTTACATGACATGTACTTTTATAAGACAGCTTTTTACCACATCAACTACTATTTAAAGTCAGTCTCGAAGGTGGCTCTCTTACACAGGTTCCACTATACAGTAAAATCTCAATGGCTCTAACACGGTCGACTCGTTTACCGTGGATAATTTGAACACATTTCTGAGTCCCTGTGAAATTCTTCCAATAGCTCAAGAAAACAAATATTTAGTAATATCAGGGACATTTTCTTATTTTATGATGATAATGTAAGTTGTGTGTACTCATTAGAAACGCCTCATTGAGGTTATTCTAATGAGTACAGTCAACATTACATTTTTATATAGAAGATCAAACATACTTCTCTAAATTATCCCCATTTGCTGTCTGACTTGGTGCTATCATTAACTCTCCGAGACTCGAACTACCCATGTCTCGAACAAAAGCTGTACGAGCTAACGAAGCGACCGCATGAGCACCCTGATGTTATCCAATACAATGTAGCATACGACCTTACAAGATGGAACAGAGCATTCTCTACAAGATTGTACATTCGCCCAGCGAAGACTCAGATCAGTCTGTGCGTCGATGCAGTATTAGCAGGTCACTCTGTAATTATCAAAGGATTCAAAGCGTATTCAGGTGGACAGCGAACTCTGATCAGTCTGCGCGGATGCGCAAGCTGATCGGAGTATTTGATGACATAATATCGCACTAAACTTGTAATAGGCATTAGCATAGACTATGTCCATTCGGACAAGAGCGCGCAGCGAAAATGCAGATCAATCGCATATTCTGATCAGTCTTTCCTGTGTATCTGAGAAAACTGTGTACCCTTGGCTATCCAATGAGCCATCACGAAAACATACCTATATAATTTTACCCCCTTTAACCCAACTTTTATATAGTATAAGTGGGGTTTAGAGGGGTATACATTATTTTTCTTATTTCTGCTCAAAAACATAGACTGTGGGTACTCGTTAGAACCGCCTCGGGTTAAAGGGGGTAAAATTATATAGGTATGTTTTCGTGATGGCTCATTGGATAGCCAAGGGTACACAGTTTTCTCCATTGTTAAACTGTGACCTATTCTTTGTTGAAAGAGCAGGGTCCAGTTGTTCAAAGCATTGTCAGCTTAACGAGCTCGTTCGTGGTCGAAATGTTAACTGTTCTAGTAAGTACAATATCCAGGTTCTCGGGGCGCGGGAGGCCGGGATGGGTGGGTGGTAACTTCCTATATATGACATAGTACGGATGTGCGTGCCGAATGGCCCCCTTTTTCAGCGATTGGCCCCCTTTATTTCAACAAAAAGTATATGACTGACCCTATTTTTCTTGATTTGTATGTGAAAGGCCCCACTTTTCTGACATATCCTGGTAAATGCGTTATATTTTTTCGCTCAGAGATTTGTCAAGGGTGCTTGTTCTCTTGGTTTTCAATGACCAGCAAGAAATGGGTATAAAAGTCAAAGGATAGTATATGAATGGCTCAGCATTTTGGACGATCAAGTATATGACAGGGTCTGTCTATTTTCAAAGGCCAGGTATATGAAAGGGGTAGGTTTCGAAATACTGGCTCGCACACCCATACCACATTTACCCCCCAGTTATACTCCACCACCACCCACTCCCCTCACCACACGAGATCCAGTTCACTGTTTATTTTTGCTGAAAAAATGTGAGCAAATGCAAAGCTACTCCCGTTTCTTTCAGGAAAAATAGTAGCAATTACATGTACATGTATGCTATATCTAATGAATACGTAAACAAACGAAAGTATCAAGTATCAAGTTAAAAGGGTGAAATAAAGAGTGACGGATGGATGGATATTTTGTTTATAGACGCTCAACCCTAAAAGGGCATATAGCGTCTAATAAGATATATTATATGATGATTTTATTTAATGAGAAATTAAAAATATCTAGGATTGATGAGTTCATTTTTAAGTATCAATGATTTTATGTTATTAAAATACAGATCATATTTTATTAAAAAGTCCGATCTCTTTCAGAAAATCGAGTATTTTTTGAGTTGGCATATTAAAAAGTTCCTTTATATTTTTTACATTAAAATACTTTGTGCGAATATAATTAAATTCAGCACAAGTGACAAGAAAATGTTTGACCGTAAAAGGTTCGTTACAAGGAATGCAGAATGGAGCTTGTTCATTGTTTAAAATATAAGAATGAGTAATTCTAGTGTGTCCAAGTCTACATCTCGTGATTTTTGTTTGTTCTTTTCTGCTGAGATTAGAGAATGTGCATTTGCTGTTAAAATTTGGTTTGATTTCATTTAATTTATTATAAGTTTGTGTTTCCCAAACAGACTGACATTTGTTGTTGATGTATTGACAGACGTTTGATTTAAAGTCGGAGTGAGGAATTTTAAAATTGGTTATTACTAAGGATAATGCAGATTTGGCTTCTGAATCTGCTAATTCATTTCCACGAATATTAACGTGGCTGGGAAGCCAACAAAATACAATTTCTTTTGAAGTGGAAAGATAATAATATTTTTTAAGAATTTGCTGAATTAATGGGTTTCTATGGTGTAAATCTTTAAGAGATTTTAATACAGAAAGAGAATCTGAATAAATGATAAACTGTTTTTCAGACTGATCTCTGATATGGTAAAGTGCAATATCAATTGCCTTGGCTTCGGCGGTAAAAATGGAGGTATTATCAGGTAATCTGATACTGTCAGTAAAATTTGGACTAATAACAGAACAAGCAACTTTCTCATCTTGTTTCGAACCATCTGTATAAATTGACAGGTAATGTTTATAATTTGATTTGATTTCTAAAAATTCATTCTTAAAAATATGCGACTCGACTTCTGTTTTTTTATTTTTATGAAGGTCTAAAATAATCTTTGGAGGGTTTAACGTCCATGGCTCTTTTGATGGAAAAGAAAAATGCTGAACATTTTTAATATTGATATTGGCCTCTTCAAGTAACGGTTGTATTCTCAGGCCAAGGGGTTTAATAGCTGTTGGTTTATTATTGTAAAATCTTTCATATTTAGGGTTAAAAACACAATCATGAGTTGAATTACGTGGATTGGCGGCTAATTTAGTAACATATTGAAGAGACAATTTCTCTCTTCTTATATACAATGATGGTTCATTTGATTCAGCGTATAAACTTTCGACGGGGGAAGTACGAAAAGCCCCTAGAGCCAGACGTAAACCTTGGTGATGAATAGTATCCAAAGATTTCAAATAAGATTTTCTTGCGGATCCATAAACTATGGATCCATAATCCAATTTAGATCTAATTAAAGATCTATAGAGATTTAAAAGAACAGTACGATCTCCTCCCCAGTCGGAACTGGAGAGAACTTTAAGAATATCAAGAGCTTTTAAACATTTAGCTTTTAAAGCTTTGATGTGTGGTATAAAAGATAATTTGTTATCGAACAAAAGACCCAGGAATTTTGCTTCACTGACGACTGGAATTGGACTACCGTATATCGTGAGATGAGGATCTAAATGTAGCTGACGTATCTGACAAAAATGAACGCATTGAGTTTTTGTTTTTGAAAATTTGAAACCATTTTCTGTTGCCCAATCTTCTATATTGTTTAAACATCGTTGTAGTTTGAATTCAATGGTTTCCATATTTTTCGATCTAATAAATATTCCAAAATCGTCAACAAAAAGTGAACAATCAAGGTCTTTCACACATTTAACAATATCGTTAATTTTAATGCCAAACAAGGTAGGTGATAAAATGCTTCCCTGTGGTACACCTTGTTCTTGTTTAAATATGTCCGATAACGTATTACCTATTCGAACATTAAATGTTCGATCTGATAAAAAGTTTTGAATAAAAAGTGGTAATCGGCCTTTAAGGCCTAATTTATGTAAATCTTTCATGATGCCATGTTTCCAGGTAGTATCGTAAGCTTTTTCTAAGTCAAAAAATACAGCTACGACATGTTCTTTTTTAACAAAGGCATCACGAATAAAAGATTCCAAACGAATCAAATGATCGTTTGTACAGTTATTTTTTCTGAATCCAGCTTGATATTTTGTTATAAGCTGGTTTGATTCTAAGAACCAAACCAGTCTATCATTAATCATTCTCTCCATTGTTTTACACAAACAACTTGTCAAAGCAATAGGTCTATAGTTAGTAGCTTCAGTATGATCTTTATTTGGTTTTGGTATAGGTATAATCGTTGCTTTACTCCAGTCTTTTGGAAATTTTCCAGTGATCCAAATATCATTTAAAATATTTAATAAAGTTTTTAAAGCGTTATCGGGTAAATGTTTAAGAATTTGATAATGGATGTCATCAGGACCAGCAGCTGTATCGTGAGATTTATTAAGAGCATCTGATAATTCTGAAGCTGTGAATGGTACATTATATTTTTCATGATTTAGTGACGTAAAATTTAGATGCTCTTTTTCTTGTTCCTGTTTTATGTTTTGAAAGGTTTCGGAATAATTTGCACTAGAAGAGTTTTTCTGAAAATTCTCTCCTAGTGCATTGGAAATATCTTTAGTCGTTGAGCATATATTTCCATTTGATTTAATATGGACATGCTTGTTATTTTTATTTTTGCCAGTAATTTTTCGAATCATGTCCCATATTTTCTTTGCTGGAGTTCTAGAATTAAGTTTGGAGACGTATTGCTGCCAAGATGTTCTTTTAGCCGTTTTTATTGTCTTGCGAGCTTTTGCTCGCATTTGTTTGGCATGGATTAGATTTTCTTTTGTTGGCTGCCTATTGAACTTTCGTAAGGCAGATTTTCTTTTATTTATTGAATTTTTAACATCTTTATTAAACCAAGGTCTATTTCTTTTTGAACGTGTCGAGGACTTTGGAATACATTTTTCGGCTACATGAATTAATGTATCAGTAAAAGCTTGTATATCATCTGCTGTTTTAAACATTTCAGGATTTAATTTTTCATTACAGAGCTCCATAAAATTCTCCCAGTTTGCTTTATTCAAATTCCATCGGGAATGATGGTCTTCATTTGTCGATTCAATTTCTTCAATTTTAATTGGAAAATGATCGCTCCCATGAAGGTCATCTAAAACTGACCAATCAAAATCTAAGTAAATATTTGGAGAGCATATAGACAAATCTAAAGCAAAATAATTTCTTGTAGGAGAATGAAGATAAGTTGGTTGTTTATCGTTAAATAAACATAAATCATTTTCTGCAATAAAATTTTCTATTATTTCTCCTTTGTCATTTGTATCCAGACAACCCCATAGTTTGCTGTGACTATTAAAATCACCTAATAATAAATAAGGACGAGGTAACTGGTTTATAAGATTTTCTAAATCGTGTTTAGAAAATTTACAGTGTGGAGGAAGATATAGAGAACAAATTGTTATGGATTTAGACAGAGTGACATTTACAGCAACAGCTTGTAAATTACTATTTATATCTATCTGTCTATGAGGAACATTTGATTTTACAAGGATAGATGAACCTCCTGAGGCTTTCTGATTTTCAGTTGCGATATGATTATATAAACTATAATTTTTAAAATTAATATTATCTGTATTTTTTAAAAAGGTTTCCTGGAGACAAAAGACAGTCGGAGAAAGTAGTGTTGTTAAAATTAAAATTTCGTTATAATTTGCTTTTAGTCCTCGACAGTTCCACTGAATAATTGATTTTTTTTCCATGATAAATGGAGAGATGATTTGAAGATAAGGAACTTAATCCTTTTGTTTTCTCTGAGACTGCGAGAACATGGAGGAGTCAGTCTCTAACTCCATGGTCTCAAGGGAATCGAACCGATTGACCAACTTGATCGGATCGGCCGACGCCCCTTTACTATATGGATTTGGTGCTTTATCTTTATCTTTTTCTTTTCCATTTTTTCCTTTCTGGTCAGCTGTCCTGGACCTGGATCTCTGTTGTGATCCACTTGTTTTAGTCGGCTGTGTTTGTGAACTGTTTTGAGATTTTGTTGGTGGTCTAGACTGATGAGTAGATGTGGGTTTAGGTTTAGGTTTTACAGAAGGAGTAATAACTTTTGAATTTGCTTTGATGACAGAATCTTTTTCGTTAAACTGGGTAGAAATTTCTTTGGTTTCAGGTTTAGTGTTTAGGGATTGAACAACTTTTGCAAAGGTGATTTCAGGTTGATTTTCTTGAATCTTTTTGGCTTCCAAATAAGTGATTTTTTGTGTAACTTTAATTTTCATGATTTCTTTCTCTTTTTTCCAAATTTCACACTGATTTGATTTTGATTGATGGTTTTTGTGACAGTTCACACACTTGGCTTCATTTTTACAAGCATTTGTAGGGTGATCAAATTCACCCATACCACATTTTTCACATACTGATCCAGGTGCTTCCGGACAGCCGTTTTCATGATGTCCAAACCTCTGACAGTTGAAACACCGCAGAGGATTTGGAATGTAGACTTCAACCGGTATAATTCGGTAAAAGATTTTTAGTGATTTCGGTAAAGTTGTGGTGTTGAAAGTTAGTAAAAGTGTATTTGTTTCTATAAAGTTTCCATCTTTTTTAATTTTAAAACGTTTGCATGCTGTTACTCCTTGTGTGTTAAGATATTCTGTGATATTTTCTTCAGTTTCATGTTTTAGCATTCTGTCACGGATAATACCTTTGCAACTGTTTAGAGTTTTATGTTCCGTGACAGAGACATTAATGTTAAAGAATTTTGTAATTTTCAAGAGATTATCAGTTTGAGATTTTCTGTTAGTTTCGACCAAAAGAGTTCCATTTTTTAATTTTTTTACATTTTTTGGAGTGCCTATTAAAGATTCTATTTGCTTTTCTATGATGAAAGGAGACAGTGAAGTAATTGGTTTGTCTTCCTTACTCGAAATCACTAAAAATTTAGCGAAGTTCTCATTTGCCTTGAAAGTAAAAGTAGTCGGTTGCGTGTCGTCCTCCGAAGAGTCGAACGCCAGAAATCGTTTTCGAGATGCCATGGTGATGAAATTTTTGTTTCGATAGCTATGCGCCCCACCCTCCATGGAGCCCTACAAGGGGACGTTTAACAGAAATGGATCTCCTATTTCTAACGTCAAGGCTACATTGCTATTATACTCGGTGTCAAGATCAGAGTCTTCAGCTCGGCCTCATGCTTAGATGATTTCCCACCTATTCATCTAAATTTCCATAGAAAAATTTATGAACAGTTGAGTTCATCCCCCTATCCACAGCCTCCACTCACAGAGGTTTCCGCCAAAGCCCCAATACAAGCCCACCAATTGACCCTTCAGCCGCCGCCCATTGAAACTCACTTAAAGTTAGAGGAACATGAGAAAAATAAGCCCGGTTTGGTACCATAAAGATACGTATGAAAGAGAGAAAGAAGCTAAGAACAAGTTGTGCGCTTCTAGAGCTTGGCACGACTGAGCCGATTGATCCAGGCCGGATCTAACCCAGACCGCTCTTCTATCTGAAATAAGGGCCAAAATAATGTGTTGAAAAGCTGGAGATCCCTGGGCTTTCCTCAATCATCAGGTTCCCCTCTCCCAGCATACGAGACGCCACCCACGGCAAACAGGTGGTTCCTGTTTTAATAGGGGATTACACCCTATCCACTACAGAAGGAAAGTGATCTGTAGATTTTATTCCCTACAGACAAGGGAGGCCGAAAACGTCTGGGAAATTGAAAGGTTATTTTTAATATAAATTAGGAGATCCATATTTAAAATAAACAGTTTATTAAAAGAAGGATTCATTTTGGATTCATTTTTTAAGAGAGTCAAACAAATAAGCTGTGTTAGATGATATGTAGCTTTCAAATGATATGTAGCTTTCATACCTTGAAAAACGTTTAGTTTTTTTATCTAACAATAATAAATGCATCTTATTTTTAATGTGGAATATGCTAGAGTTCGGAAAAATGACACAAACACAAGACAAACACATATGTTAAATACAGATGAGGTTATAATCTTCGTCCCATGTGCGACCCACGGGCACAGAATGATACACAAACAAATGAAGCATGTTAGTAACATGAGATAGGAAAGGTTTAAAAGGATAGATCTCGCGAAATTTGTTTTTTCCAATTTAAGATGCATTTCAATAAATGAATTTTATATTCTGGAATTATACCGGTTGAACGGACGGTTGCTCTGTTATGTTAGGGGTTTTACCCAACTGCCACAGAAGCGGAAGGCAGCCACCTATTTCGAGGGCCCGGGTGGTCACGGGCGGCCTCTTTTAGCCGGCTCGTACGTCACGCAGAGGGTACGTCTGGCCTATTCTAAGCCCGGGACCAGCACGGGACAAAGAGTGACGGAGAAATAATCAAGCAACCCCATATTATGCACGACGCACGAAAATGGTCCTTATGCCAGTTCACTAATGACAAGTATGCGCACTCACGTAGATTGCCCTCTTATGAAAAATATATATACTGTAGTATTTGTCGGTGATCAAATAATACCTAGATCGGACTGCACGGATGCGCACGCTCATCTTAATCTTCGCTGTTTGTATACGACATATGGGTCTTTTTCCCACGTTACACATTACATAATGGTATCTATAAAGTCTACAATGTAGACTGTGTATGCTTGAACAAAAGCATTCTTCGCTTGTGTTTACTGTATTTACCGTAAGCGTTTGGACAGACAGGCCTGAACAAACAGTGTAGACCCAGATGAGACGCCGCAGAACGCGGCGTCTCATCAGGGTCTACACTGTTTGCCATTCTTCCAGTGATTTTTTGACACAAAATCAGTTTGTAAATTGTATTTGTTCAAATTTTAGAAGGGGTATGGTAAGGAGTTGCGGTGTCCGAATACTTAGGGTTAATATGGTAAATACACGTGTAATTTAAGTTTCATTTTGTATATTTACCACCTCATTTCACAAATTTTGTGACTTCCTGTTTGCATTCTTGTGTATCAAGCGCCTTCCGATCCCAAGGAGGCAATAGCGTTTGTACAAATTGCCAGGCTGCCTACGTCATGAATAGGAAAAACCAATATCTTAAAATAGCCCACGCGGTCACGTGACGATTTTCGGACACACAATCAATACACACAATGGCAGCGAGTTTAATTTTTTCCTTTCATAAAACTCTAATATATTTTTCTTATTTTTTTTTCCGAGAAAACAGGATTTGACACTTCATGCAAATGGTCTCCTTAGACTTGCATGAAATGTCAAATCAGGATGACATTTCATGCAAATTCTAAGAGGAGACAATTTGCATGAACTGTCAAATTCTATTTTCTCGGAAAAAATAAGACAAAAAAATTCAAAATGTCGTCAGCTGAAATTTAACTCAGCATCACGAAAACACGCCTATATCATTTTGACCCCCTTAAACCCCACTTTTGTAAAGTAAAACTGGGGTTTACAGGGGTATATATTATGTTTCTTATTCTGCTCAAAACATAGATTGTGGGTACTCGTTAGAACCGCCTCTCCGAGGCGATTCTTACAAGTACCCACAATCTATGTTTTGAGCAGAAATATGAAAAAAATATCAGAGTTTTTTATCTGAGAATTTTCTGTTTTTGGAGGTGTGATTTTCTTTATATTTGAATAGGCGTGTTTCCATAATGGCATGCTAAGGGTTAAGTTTTAGTCCAGGCTTGATTTTTTTTGTTTGTTTGCTGTATTTTGCATCAATCCCCCAAAAACTTCCATAAACACATGAACTGTAAGTATGTCTAACCAATGTAAAACTTGACCATCTTATCATCTTTTTTGTCGACTCAACATTGAAGTGATGTAGTGTTTTAGGTTTAGAAGGACTTCACGATCTCGAGGAGGGTGTGTGTGTGGGGCGGGGGGGGGGGGGTGGTAATTTCCTATATATGTCATAGTACGGATGTGCGTGCCGAATGGCCCTTTTTTCAGCGCTGCCAGTTATATGATTGGCCCCCTTTTTTTCAACAAAAAGTATATGCATGACCCGATTTTTCAGGATTCCTATGTGAAAGGCCCCATTTTTCTGACATCCTGGTATATTCACATATTTTTCGCTCAGAGATTTTTCGAGGCTGCTTGTTCTCTTGGTATTCAATGAATTGACTGTGATATTTGTCTGGCAACCAGCAATAAATGGGTACAAAAAATCAAAGGACAGTACATGAATAGGTCAACATTTCAGACGATCTAGTATATCAATGGGTCCGTGTTTTCAAAGGCCAGGTATATGAATGGGGTAGGTTTTGAAATACTCGCACACTCGTACCACAATCACCCCTAAGTTCCCCCTCGCCCCTCGCCCCTCTCCCTACACCCCCTCTCTCCCCCCACCCCTTCCCCCCCCCCCCCCCCCCCCCCCCGAGTTCAAGAGATGGCTGTTTCACAGGTTTTTTTGAAAAGGCTGATATGAAATTTTAATATTGTTAACATCAGTCAGAGCATGCATGTTGCTTCCAGTTTTAACTGGGCTTTCTCCGGTTCCTTGTTTGGTTTAGGCTGTTTTTCTCCAGTGTCCGAGAATCACTCTTACAGTCGCCGTAACAGCAATGTTTTGTAGTCACCATGATTGAATTTTAACTTCTGAACATTAGAAAAACTCGTGAAATTTGCAACAATATACTGGTTTTGCCTGTCAGATAACGCATTAAACACATTTCGTACAAGAGTGTTTGTCCGAAATCGATGACGTCACAGCGATGCTGCAGGATGCTAAAATTAGTAACGTCTATAAATAGTGCATTATTGGAATTCGTATAAGCGCTATTTGTGTGAAATGTCAAAGCCTATTTTCTGAAAAAAAAAAAGAAAAGAAAGAAAAATGCTACAAATGTCGTTTGCTGAAATGTTTACTCATCATGCTAAGCGTGGTTGTTGTTGGTGCGCACAACTACTGTCCTTGCCTTTAGTTTGTTGTGTGTCTTATGCGGTATTTACATATTTTTTCATAATATATTTATAACGGTTATTGTAACGAGAGAGAGAGAGAGAGAGAGAGAGAGAGAGGATGTGTGTCTGTGCGTCTGTTTAAGCTGTAATCCGAGCTTATGTGTGTGTGTGGGGGGGGGGGGGAGGGGGGGGGGGAGGGTGGCGGAGCGTGTATGGGGCCGATTCGAAATCCATTTTTAGACATCGTTTTAACAGAACACCGCTACTCGGAGGTAGGTGCCATAAAGTGAAAAAAGCCGGTACTCAGTATGGACGCCGGGCTCATTGCAAGGTACATTGTATCTGTGACAAACCGAGTACCGAGCAGTTCTCGTTTGGTGTGTGTGTTCATACGAGGCCCTCATATGCGGGTGTGTTTGCAGACATAGGGAAAGACACAGACGGTCCTCCTTATAACAAATAAAATGCAGACCTAAAATTTTACCTCTCTTATACCAAGTTTGTGTGTTCGTGCGTGCGTGCATGTGTGTGTGCGTGCATGTGTGTGTGTGTGTGTGTGTGCGCGCGTGCATGCGCGTGTGTGTGTGTGAAACAAAGTACAAACTGTGAAATGAAGCGCCGGGCAATCATAAACTGGATTCTTTCACTGGATTCGAACTTTAGACTCCATAATTTAATTGAAAAGCTAAACGTTTGAAACGCGGAGCATCCTCCGCGTAGTTCAGATGCTAGAACTTCGTGGATTTGTCAGAGATAGAGGTACATATCTTAATTAATAGTTTAATGCAAACACCGGGACATATAAACAGACCACATTGGTCTGCCGGTTATAATATGGGCCGCGCGAAGCGAAAAGTTCCCTAAGAGCATTCTCAAAATGCACAAATTCATATTCTTGCCATACATATGCAAAGTCTTATCTGGACATTTGCTATCCATTCAAACATCCCATAGTATCCAATGATTCTGTTAGCGGGCAGGGAAAGCCCTGATCAGACTGCGCGAAGGCGCAGTCTGCTCTGGGCCTTCGCTGTCCGCATATGCTCGAAAACACGTTTTCGCATATATATATATACACAACAAAATAATTTAAGGGCCACTTAGTGCAAATTTCCATATATACAAACTTTGGCCGGGTTTATGGGCAAAACCACAGAAGGTATCAAAATATCGTTGAATTTTTCTTTAAAAGGAAGCCCTAAAGGAGTGTTTCAAACAAAACATATTTAAATCAAAATTTTCATTTTAAAATTCGCAAAAAACACTACTTTTTACCAAAAAATTAAAAATTGACATTTTCGCGTCAAAAGTGATGTCTGGGCTCCCAACTGTAAAAAAAAAAATCATGGAGAAAGCCTTATTTGTTATCAAGAAATGCACATTTTGTTAGAGGTACCCTCTACAGATTATTCGTTGTCTATGGGGAACTTGCGAGGCATTTTTAGCCTCTCAAAGGGCTGGCCTCTTTTGTTTGGCCATATTTGTGTGCCGTTTACTCGAAGGAAGGTTGAGTTTGCATGATTTTGTGTGTGACAGAGTATTGTTTTCATTAAACAAAGAATTTTTCCGGTATAGTGAAAAAAACTTCATTTTGGGGTAAAAATTGTTATTTTGGAAATTCCCGTTTTTCTTAGAATCCTTTGGTCTGGCGTTGTTGGTGCCATTGACACTTTTGTAGCTGAACATATTGCGAACACGTTGAGCTGATTGAAATGGGGCTGAGACTTCCAGTTTTGCCCATGAAATAATTTTAAAACTTGAGGGTCGCATTTTAGTGATAATCAAAGGGAAAATAAAACTGGTGGTCCTTAAATTATTTTGTGGAGTATATATATATATATGTATGTATACACACACACAATAGTGCTAATACTAAAGATTACACCTAGTGTTCACAAAAACATACCTATATAATTTTGACCCCCTCAAACCCCACTTTTATATAGTAAAACTGGGGTTTACAGGGGTATACATTATTTTTCTTATTTCTGCTCAAAATCATAGAATGTGGGTACTCGTTAGAACCGCCTCGCCAAGGCGGTTCTAACGAGTACCCACAATCTATGTTTTGAGCAGAAATTTGAAAACAATATTAGAATTTTTTATCTGAAAATTTTCATTTTTTGGTGGTGAAATTTTCTATATATTTGTATAGGCGTGTTTTCGTAATGACTACATTAAGACATGGAATAGACGTTAAAGTGAACTAGAAGTTAACCCCCAAGTGCACAATTGTTCACTAGGGAGTGAACACCGACTACACTAGGGCCTGTTTTGTGTAGGTAATCACAGAGGAGATTATATGTCAGGCAATGGTGCACTTACATTGTCTTACGGGGTAGTTTTGAATCAGGTTTTTGATACTAATAAGATTATTATTATTGTTATTATTATTGTAATTATTATTATTTTTATTATTATTATTATTATTATTATTATTATCATCAATTAACATCACAATTAATAAATAATCCATTTAACAAAATGATAATAATAATATTTTTAACTTCTCTTTTGCAAAAGGTAAATTCCCAAGTATATGGAAGCAGGCCAATGTTACACCAGTCTTCAAAAAGAATGATCCTTCGTGTCCATCCAATTATAGACCAATATCACTACTAAGTGCTGTCGGCAAAGTTCTTGAGAAAATTGTGTTTAAATATTTGCTTAATTTCTTTCGTGATCATCAAGTCATAACCACCTTGCAATCTGGCTTCATCCCAGGTGACTCAACCGTAAATCAGCTTGTTGATATTTATAACACTTTCTGTAAAGCTCTCGATGAAGGTAAAGAACTCCGAGCAGTCTTTTGTGACATAAGCAAAGCCTTTGATAGAGTATGGCACAAAGGACTTCTGTACAAACTTAAATCTGTAGGTGTTACTGATTCTCTTCTTCATTGGTGCTCAGATTATTTAGCCAATAGAAAACAAAGAGTAGTTATACCTGGTGTTTGTTCTGACTGGTTACCAGTTACGGCTGGTGTCCCTCAAGGTTCTATTCTAGGCCCTCTTTTATTCATTCTATATATTAATGATATAGTAGATAACATCAAAGCAACTATTAGACTGTTTGCAGACGACACAAGCCTTTACATTATAGTAGACAATCCGCACAATACCGCTGGGCAACTAAATACCGATTTGCAAATGATTCATCAGTGGGCTACCCAGTGGCTCGTTACATTCAACCCTACAAAGTCTGAGTCTATTATTTTTTCAAGAAAACTTAATAAACCCAATCATCTTCCCATTTTTATGAATAATCAACCTATCAATGAAGTTCACACACACAAGCACTTGGGCGTGTTTCTTTCAAGTGACTGCCAATGGCATGATCATTTAGATTACATTAAATCAAAAGCATGGAGCCGCATTAATGTCATGCGTAAATTTAAATTTAAACTTGACAGAAAATCATTCCAAACTATGTACTTCTCTTTTATTCGCCCACTTCTTGAGTATGCCGATGTTATATGGGATAATTGCACCCAGTACGAGGTAAACGAACTTGAAAAAATACAAAATGAAGCAGCTCGAGTCGTAACAGGAGCCACTAAACTCGTATCTATCAATTCTCTTTATTTAGAAACAGGATGGGAACCCTTGGCATCTCGACGGAAAAAAACATAAGCTATTGGTATTCTATAACATGGTAAATAATCTTTCACCTAACTACTTATCTTCTCTCGTACCATCTACTGTTGGAAATACCACAACCTACCAGTTACGTAATGCAGCCAATCTTCATACTATCCGTGCTAATTCACAACTTTACTATAATTCCTTTCTACCCTCTGTTATCAGAGATTGGAATGAGTTGCCAGATAATGTGCGCAACTCACCTAGCAAAATGGTATTTAAACGTCATCTTAACAGTAACATTACTAACCCACCCATTTTTTTCTTTGCTGGTAAACGCCTGGGACAGATTCACCACGCACGATTGAGAACAAAATGGTGTTCTCTATGTGAACATCTATATTCTAAAAATATTTTAGACAACCCATTGTGTGTCTGTGGAGCCACTGAAGACACAAATCATTTCCTTTTGAAATGTAATCGTTTTAGCAATCAAAGACAAGAAATGTTGGACATAGTGACTCATATTCATACACCGACCCTTAATGTTCTCCTTTATGGAAGCCAAGAATTGAATGAAATGCAGAATCAACAAATATTTACAGCAGTACATAATTTTATCTTAAAATCTAAACGTCTTGAAATTAGATAAGCAATTAAAATAAACTAAAATAATTCTGTAATTATATAAAACAGCCCATGCTTTAACATAGCAAAATAAGATATTTCAAGCTAGTCGACCGAAGGTCCGTTATATACTTATCCTGACGGCTAAATTTTGTTTTTGTCTTAGAGTTATTACGGTTGTTGTGTTATAGTGTTTTTTATGAAAATATATCAAGACTCCATTCCCCGTGGAGCTGCAGCATCTCATATAATCACGAACATGCATATATTTTAGATAGTAGATTATTAGGTTATCAATGGTAAATAAAATACCTAGTTATGCAGAAATAAAGGGAATACAAATGTCCCAAGTATTCTCGTTTCTTCTGCTTATTCTGATGCATGGTTTAACATGTAAAATAGTACAATTAATTAAGCTGTAAGTTGTTCAAATCACGTATTGCTATTGTTACTGTAAGCTTTGATGATTACACATCGGGATACAGATTAAAACAAGTCTTTTGACTTTCTTCTGAATCAAAATTATCAATGTTTGTACTAGTTTATATTATTATATTGAAATTATACAAATAAAATATGTTTAAACCAATAATAATATTATTGATATTATTTCCAGAAATAGTTATAATAGTAATCAAGCTGTATATCATAATTCGGAAAACAAAAAATCCTATGCTGGTCCTATTTTATTTCATAAAATGGTTTTTTATATAAGAAATTAAAGCATAGAGATAATAATGACATTATTATTATTATTATTATTATTATTATTATTTACTTACAAAACATAGTAATACGGTAAAAGTGGTTCAGCTGTACATCACAATTCTGAAGAATAAATATATATGTTGGTCACATTCAATCAATCAATCATTAGATTTTTAACGCTGCCAGGCAACTGAGTCACAAAGAGGCAGCGCCGTAAAATCCGGATTAGTTTTACTGGACTAATGGGTTGGCTTGAAACGGTGCCTAGTTATAATTCATAACTAGGTCACCTAGCCCAAACACGGACTGCGTGCATGTCCAGACACGGTGCGGGCTTGTCCAGACCTCGTGCGTGAGTAGTAGTCCAGCCTGTAAGTTGCAGAATTTAGACTGTTAGCCGAAAAGCTTGAGCTTTTAATCTCGTACCTAATGCGTGTCAGCCGAAAAGCTTGAGCTTTTAATTTCGTACCTAATGCGTGTCAATTCCGATGTACACAGCTCAAGTAGTGAGTAAGATACACTCGCTAGCCACATGTCGATCGGACGCCGGAAAGGATGCAGGGTGGGTGTTCTCACCCAGGAGCCGAGAGGGTGACCTCATCCTAAGTAGATCAATACCAAAGGATGTCTTCTTTAGCGGACGCGTCGATCTGCTCGTTGTTTGCCAGCCAGTAGAAACGTATCTGTTCCCCAGGATCGTCGCAGGCTTGCTCAAGGTAGTCGTACCATGTTCGTCGTCTGTTTCCAGTGCCTTCTCTATGCGTTCATAGAAGTGCTCAACATAGTACTTTCTGGTGGGTCCCTTTACCATGATCCATTTCTTGTGTCTGGCGTTGAGCTCGTGCGTAAAGAAGGCTGGTAGATCTATGTTGATGGTCTCATCTGGGTGTTGGAGGCGCTGGCCGCTGACGATCATGACGTCCGCATCCATCATCTTGAAATTGGTGACTCCCTGGAGGTCATACTTCTCATGTAATGGGTATGAGAAGTCGTATCTGATGTAGCTTGTAGGGCACTTCTCCTTGCTGACTGGTGTTGTTGGTAACTGCGTACACGTCGTCTTCTTCGGCGGGCTGTCTGGAGTAGGAGGCGGTGTTGGTGGTCGAACGATGGTTGGTGCTGGCTATGATGGCTGTCTTCTGCGTGCGACTGTGTGTGATGGTAGTTCTTGTAGTGTCTGGTAGAGTATGTGTTAGTGGTGGTGGCGCCTCCTTCTCCACACAGGGCGTTGGTCGGCGAGCTGGCGTCGGTCTTGTAGTAGTCGTCGGTCGTCGGGCTGGAGTGGGCTGGCGAGGCCACTCGCCAGCAGGGGTTGTAGGCCGCCTCCTACTTTCAGCCCCTTTCTTGTCGAAACGTTGGTTAGTTGCTTTCCGGAAAGTCACTTCTATCTTCACGTGATCTTTCCCGTCCGCCATTTTCAATAATAAGGACGCGTCGAAACAGTACTGTCTCAAGGCGTTGAGAAGTACTGCAGGCAGCAAATCTGACATATAGTCGACTCTCGTTAACTCGACCTCGCTTATCTCGAATAACCGCTTATCTCGAAGTAAAAATCTGGCCCCTGTGTAAACATGGAAATCTAACAGCAGGTTACAAAATATTGTGGAAAAGAGGAGAAATTGCTCCTAAGCAACTTGTCCTCTTTTCCACAATATTTTTATATATCTCTAACTTCAGACGTCAAATTACATATTCATTTATAAAATGTGGTTGTTCGATTTATTTTTCCATCAATGCAAATCTGATATGTAGAGCTACGGATATCTCGAAGTATTTCAGAGTGTCCATTGGACTTCGAGATGACGAGAGTCGACTGTAGTTGTTGGTTATTCAATCCATGTTGACACTTCGGAGATCGAGGGTTAACTGGATTGATGTTGGTCACATTCTGAATGTTTTGTTTTTTAAATAGCCACATGAAGCTTAACAGTTTATACTACCTGTGTATTTAGGGATATAATATTGCTAATTAATGTATAAACACTATTAGACACCTTAAATCCCTATCATGCTGAAATTTGAGCAAGTCCGTTTGGCTACCTATTGATATAGCTTATACCTGCTATTTGCGTGGCAAACAGTGTAGACCTTAATAAGATGCTCTGTGATGTAATGTCTGATCAGGGTCACTGCTGTTTGTTGGGGTGTGTCTATCAGAATACTTAGGTTAAATAAGTTGTAAACAACTTTCTTCTCTAACCACAATCTGTCAGATTCAATAAATTGTTCACATCTTTTCTAACATTAGCCTGGGATACCAGATAATTAGCACACTTGTCCTTTCCTTTTAACAAGGCCATTAGAGTACCTATTGATTTGTCTAAACAGTGTAGACCCTGATCACACAATGTAATATGTGACATCTGATCTTGGTCTACACTGTTTGCACATGCCTCTCTGTCTAAAAACCTAAGGTAGTAACAGTAATAATCCTAGGAAAACGACATTTTATCAATGTTTGCTAACTACCCAACACAGAAGTAACACGAGTCTTTCGAAATAAAAGCAGGATTTAATATGATTAGGGTGGATAACGTACATCACAGCTACGTGATTTTTTATGATAAGGGGCACAGACTTTCGAGAAGAAATCCCCTCGCTTCAGGTAAGAATATTACCTTGTGTGTTGCACATACATTACAGAGCTAAAACGGTATAAGGCAGTTACCACGCATTGGTTTCTAGTTTTATTTGCATGTTTCGTCTTTTCAGGAACTTCAGCCGTTTACCAGATTATTCAAGAAAACCCTAGTTTTTGTAGTGATATGGGACACACGCCCGTTCATCAGCGAGTCTAAATATGACAAAACTGATCAAAAGAGGCTTTCACAAACAACGGAATTGGTCTGATTTCACGCTTCAGAGATAACCAGGCCTGCGTTATTCACGACGTTTCATAACAACGTTTTTTAAGGCGCTAATGAACAATGAGAGAAAATTTCATGCTCATCAACTTTGTTACTTTGGCAACACATTTTACGCGTGAATTGAATATGAGATTATTTTTGATGAATTCGAGGACTATGATCTTTTGTATATTTCCATCTCGATTTGTCTAGAAAAATTTTCATCTCGATTTGCCTAGAAAATTTTCTCCTCGATTTGTCTAGAAATATATATTAAATTAATTCGACTGCCACGAGATGATTTATGACTGCACTTTTAACGATGCCACGAATTTACGTAACATTCGACTATTAGGGAATCGACAAACATTTCAATGTGTCTGAGAGAGGCGCTATGTGCACACAGCTATATGGCTCCAGTTTATAGCCATTGTGTTTGTTGACAAGTGTAATCACAATATAAATTTCCCACTGAAGGAACCGTGTGATATTTTTATATATATATAATCGACAGCATATCTGCATACATTGTCTGTTAGTCTGTTACTCTCCGTGCGACATCTTTCAGAAACGATATTTTTGCACATTTCTACGCACAGAATAATGATTTAGCAATAATTTCCTTATCAGGTATTAGCAGTCCATTAGTCCTTACATGTGCCGCAATTTTTTTTTAAATCGGTCGAGAAATAAAACTTAAATGTCCACAATTAGATTTTAGTAGGGATTTTCAATTGGCAAGGGAGGTGATCCGAATTTCTTAAACTTTGCATTCCGACAGAGTTACCAACCATATTTAGATTTTAAAGCCACCAATAAGTTTCTAGTACCATTTATTGTAACTCTAACGTGTTTCTGCAAAAATAAACCGAATTCAAAGATTTTGCCGGGAAAATATATATTTATATATAGTTACCTCCCTTTGTTTGATTTTTTACATGTAAAATACCTTCCCTAACACATTTTTCAGTGCAAAAATTGTATTTATGAACCGATTTTCATGGTATGATAACAGCTGGTAAGAAAATAATTGCTAAATTATTATTCAGAGCGTAGAAATATGCGAAAATGTCGTTTCTGAAAGATGTCGAACGGAGAGTAGTTGGCCGATAGGGCTTTAGATGCAACAAGTACCGAACCGAAACAGGATGGCCATTCCTTCAATCGGTTCGCTAGCATAACTATCCATCATCATCATCATCATCAATCAGATTTTTAACGCTGCTAGGCACCGGAGGCACATAGAGGCAGCGCCAGATAAATCTGGATTAATTTACCCTTGACCTTTGCTTGAAACGGTGTGCACGCATAATTCATTAGCGAGTCTAAATATGACAAACCTCGCCTGATCGGACCATATGCATAAAGGTCAAGGTCTGTAAGTTTCAGAATTTAGACGTTCGATCAAAGGAAAAGAGCTTCAAAAAGTGTGTATAATCATTGTACAATATAATCTCACACTTGCTCAGCCATGACACCATACGGGAGGGTTCGTAAAGGACTAACCTTTTTGTCCGGTAGGCAGCATCATCATCATGGGCAGGAAGGAGAAATCTTCTGGATCCGTTGAGCTGTCCGATCAGAGCCGCTGCAGGATCGATTTAACATGTTGTACCAGTAGACGCTGTTCCCAGATGGTTTGGCTTTGTTGAAGCATCTTTCGATGTCTTCGTAGTGTTGCTTGTAGTAGGACTTCGAAGTGGGGTCCTTTGGCAAAGAACCATGTAGGCTCATCATCGATAAGTAGTTGCGGTCATGGTACCAAAGCCGTAATCCAAAGTCATAAATCCATAAACAAATGACGAATCAGAATGCTCAGACCAACAGACATGGACCCCAGAACAAAGGGTGTAATCAGGCGTCCGCGGATAGTAAGCATTACTTGGTAAGCAAACTTCGCCCACCATGCCCATAGTCTTGAACGAAGGAAATATCGGTAGAAGCGTATGTCCGGGATTTGGGAAGTCTACTTATGGCGCGTCACTGGCAAAAACATCAGAAACAATTCTGGAAACTGCCACATTGTAGGAATTGACTAGATCATGATGTCTCCCATAGAACTTCTTAAGTGTTGCTACCAGTTTGTTTTTTTGATACCCCTGGCTCAACAACTTTGTAGTGAGTACTTTCCCACGCTCCATGAAGTCCTGATAATTTGAACAGGTTCTGGCATAACGGATTAACTGTGAACGCCGTATGCTGGTGCAGAAGGGATATTACTGCTCAGGAATGGAAAGTTAACAATGGGAAAATTGAAGTCATCCCGTTTGTCGTAAAGCCTAGTAGTAAGCTTTCCATTGTCAATGTAGAGATAACAATCCAAGTATGAGGAGTCGGCTGCAGCCTCCGTTGTTTCCTTTATTTCAAGTTCACGTGGCTAGATGAATTCTAAATACTCTGCAAATTTTGTGATTTTCAGAAACAATACATCATCTACATATCTGTAGGTGAAACTGAATTGTTGTGCGAGGTGTTTCTTGCTTGCTTGGAGGAGACTTTGTACAAACTCCGCCTCATATGAGTATAAAAACAAGTCGGCAAGTAACGGTGCACAGTTAGTACAGTTAGTAAAGTAGATGAAATACGCTGGTAGGTCCATGTTGTTCATATTTTCTTCTTCCCGTTGCTGTCTGTAGGCCCTGATGATTACGTATCGGCAATCTCGGTGTTCAAGCTTGTCTGTAACCACCTCATCGAGATCATATTTCTCGCGAAGTGGGTACTCCCTGGTTGCTCCTACGTCTCTTCTCTCCTCCCTGCTGAGGTCCTGCAGAGGAGACTGGACCGCTGGACCTTATTGGCGGTGATGGAGTCCGCTGTTGCTGCTGAACCACAAACATTTAGGTTTAACCCTAAGTAACAAGGGCCAGTGGTATAAACAAATAGAAAACATCGTCAGCAGTGCTTCCAAAGTCAACGGTATTATGCGTAAACTAAAATTTACTTTTCATAGTTGCACTGAACCAAATATATCTTGCTTACGTGTTACCAGTTCTAAAATACTCTGCTGTAGTTTGGATAACTGCACAATACAAAATTCAAATACGCTCGAAAAACTTCAGAATGAAGCAGCTAGGATTGTGACAAGTTTAACTCATCCTGTATCTTTAGTAAATTAATATAGAGAGTGTGGCTGGGTTACATTAAATACTAGGCGTAAAGAACAAAAACTGGCGTTTATGTATAAAGCTGTTAATGACTTGACTCCTGATTATATATCTGACCTCATTCCTCATTTTGTAAGAGATACAACAAATTATCCTCTTCACAATAATAATAACCTTGCAGTTCCATTTACCAAAACTGAAATTTCACGCAAGTCCTGTATCCCTTCATCCATCTCTCTGTGGAACTCGCTTGACGAAGAGATTCGTACCTCTAGTAGTCTATCATGTTTCAAAAGTAAGTTAAAAAAATCTGCGCACTGACAAGGATCAGAAACAATTGTAGCAATTTAAACACTGACTTATACCTTAATCACCTATGCGATAGCCCAACCTGTGGATGTGGATGTGGGTTTATAATAGAAGATGTAGATCACTTTTTCTTCAATTGTCCAAACTACACGAACGAGCATGTTACACTATTTAACGAAATCCGAAATTACCTCCCTATAAATACCGAAAAAAAATTCTTTTCGGGAATGATAGCCTAACAGACCAAGAGAACACAAGCATCTTTATCGCTGTTCAAACCTGTATCAAAAACACTGGTAGATTTGCAGTTGTTAACTAATAGTAACTTCTTTGAGTCTAATGAAATTTGTTAAAACTGAAGTACGTTTGCTGACGTCGTTGCCTTTCCACCTCCTGACAGCTGATATACCAGACTACCTTATTACACACACTCACACGCCCACTAACACAAAACACACTTATACATTTATTTATATATTATTATTATTATATCTCTTTGTTTGTATGTGTATATACATTCTTCTTACTTCCAATTCTTTCAGCATTACGCATAATAACATGTCAATATAAACACTTAGATTTTCTTTTCTATAGCTTAGTCATTTGCTGTTATTGTACATTACGAAAACATGCCTATTCAAATGTACTGAAAATTTTACATCCAAAAAATGAAAATTCTCAGATAAAAATTTCTGATATTTTTTCATATTTCTGCTCAAAACATAGGTTGCGGGTACTCGTTAGAACCGCCTCACCGAGGCGGTTCTAACGAGTACCCACAATCTATGTTTTAAGCAGAAATAAGAAAAATAATGTATACCCCTCTAAACCCCAGTTTTACTATATAAAAATGGGGTTTAAGGGGGTCAAAATTATATAGGCATGATTTCGTGATGATTTACAATAGCTTATGTCTTTTCTCAATTTAAAAATTGAATAGTGTATATTGCTATTGCTTTTGTTATCTGATATATGCATGCAATATTTCCATTGTAGGGGAAGGGCCGTAACTAATGTTGTGAGACCTTGTGGCCCGACCCATTGCATTATAAATTTTGCAATAAATATAATTAAACTAAACTGAACCATAGGTTGCTCTTTCTTTGGTGGTAGTGACTTCCTGTCGGTCTTCTCTTTCTTCTTCTTAGATACTACTTCCTTCCACTCCCCTTCCGGAGAGTGGTCAAACGCAGTAGTCCTCGACTATGGGGGTGCTATGTCCCGGTGGAGTCCTAGGTGGCCCTGTCGATGTGGTGCACATTGAGCGCATCATCCGCCATCTTGGTATCTGGCGTGGGCGCCGCCATCTTGGTCTCCGCCATCTTGGATGTCACACCACTAGTCACACCATATGCTGCTGGAGCGATCGTCTTCTTCCTCTGTGTGGGTTGACGTGGTAATACCCAAGTTATCTCTTACCTGGCAATGTATTTACCCTAAGTCAGCCGCCAGATAGGCCTACAAACAATAGACATATTGTTGATAGCGAGCACGCATGTTTCAGGCACATCTATGAGAGTCATGTTTACTTCTTCGTTGTGTTGAGACTACCGAACTATCCAAACTACCGATCTGCTTAAATAATCTTGTGTGTCCCTTATCCAAACACATGGAGATGTGTCTCTTATGAAATTTTCTCTCATTGTCCATTAGCGCCGTAAAAAAGTATTGCTATGAAACGTCGTGAATAATGCAGGTGTGGTCGTCTCTGAGGCGTGAAATCAGACCAATTCCACTTTTTGTGAAAGCCTCTTTTGATCAGTTTTGTCATTTTTAGACTCGCTGATGAACGGGTGTATGTCCCATATATCACTACAAAAACTAAGGTTTTCTTGAATAATATGGTAAACGGCTGAAGTTCATGAAAAGACGAAACATGCAAATAAAACTAGAAACCAATGCCTGGTGGCAGTTATACCGTTTATAGCTCTTTAATGTATGTGTTGCACCCGAGGTAATATTCTTACCCGAAGCGAGGGGATTTCTTCTCGAAAGTCTGTGTTCCTTATCATTAAAATCACGTGATTGTGACGTACATTGTCCACCTGATGATATGCAACCATTGTAGTTACATATCAGCATGTGCATATATTTTTTCGCTGATAGAGGGTGTAATCTCTATTCAACATGCAGTGTAGATACTGATCATAAAGCGGACGCGCAGACTAATCTGGGGCTACGTTGGTCGCATAATTCATAAAGTCCATTTTTATTTGAAAAGACTCAATCATCATTGTTTCTTAATTCACTTGGAGACACCTCAATGTTGTTCTAAAAAAGATCAACAAGACATTTTATTTTTATTATTAGTAGTATGAAAATAAAATTGTTCAAACATATATAAATGCATATCAACCATGCGCAAGTACAGTTGACTCTCGCTATCTCGAACTCGCTTATCTCGAATAACCGCTTATCTCGAAGTGAAAATCTTGTCCCTGCTTAAACATGAAAATCTAACAACAGGTAAAAAAAATATTGTGGAAAAAAGGAGAAATTGCTCCTAAGGAGCAATTTCTCCTCTTTTCCACAATATTTTCAATAAATCTCTAACTTCAAGAGTCCAATTACACATATATTTGTTAAATGTGGTTCATCGAATTAGTTTTTCCCCCAGTTCTGCAAATCTGATATATCGAAGTACGGATATCTCGAAGTATTTCAGAGAGTCCTTTGGAATTCGAGATAACGAGAGTCGACTGTAATTGAATAACGTCACTGTTCACTTAAGCTTACGTGACTTCATTCAAAAACCAAAAAAATGGTGTCCCGTAACGTTAACATTTTCACTCAAAATAATTTTGCGGTTGCCAGGAAATTTTGAAGAAATAAAGGTAAATTCAAAATGTTACATACATTGCTTGAAAATCGTCATTTTACTCGTTTCAGGTCGGTTGATCAAGACTTATTTGGCGGTCGCCAGGAAAATTTGAAGAAATAAACTTAAATCGAAAACACTACATATATGTACATTGCATTTGTCATTTAACTCGTTTCATCTCTGTTGACCAAGACAGATGCTTGCAAAAAACTGTAGAGCTAGATGAAACGGTTGCTATATAACTGTTTTATCAGGATCTAGATTGTTTACCATTATGATCCGAATGCGACTTATACCTCAGTCTATAGCTTCTAACCCAACAGACGCGCTAATTTAGCGCAATGTATTTGATCGAGAGCAAAGTCAAAACGACACTTACATTTCGATAAATCCACTGAGCACGAATGGTGAAATTATTTTATTTGCGTGAGAGTCGTAAGAAAACAAATAGTTTTGTGGATTTTATCGATGTGTAAACACCGGTGAGTGATTCACAAACTTTACGAAGCCCTTCGGGTTTAATTCTGTTCGTAATTGATCCCCCGGCGTTTACACATCGATAAAAAAAATCATTCCTGTACTACAAAAATGGAAATTGGAAGTATCAATTTCAGTAACTAGGAACAAATTATGATAAAACAAACGTCACATACGAAACAACCGACACACGGACAATAACGAACACACTACGAAAACATGCCTATTCAAATATGTTGAAAATTTTACAACCAAAAAGGGAAAATGTTTAGATAAAAAATCTGATATTTTTCATATTCCTGCTCAAAACATAGATTATGGGTACTCGTTAGAACCGCCTTGGCGAGGAGGCTCTAACGGGTACCCACAATCTATGTTGTTATAATGTATACTCCTGTAAACCCCAGTTTTACTATATAAAAGTTAGGTTTAAGGGGGTCATAATTATACTGAATTATAAAAAGAATACTGAAGGGACATGAATCTCTGTAAGTCATGGAAATGAGGTAATTCCAAAGAAAAACAGAAAAAAAGTATAACTATGCCTGACGATTGTGAAACAGTCCACTTAGGTACTAGAAAAGTAGGGAGTGCATTTTCAGTTCTGTTAACTCTTTGCATTCGGTTAATTTTGCATGCTTTTTTATCGTCTGTGGATTATCTTTTACAATTAACTTTTAAAAAAAAATTCTTTCAGAAATACCATCAGAGTGTCAAAGAGTTTGGATCCAAATCACGGGCCTGATCTGGGTTCAGACTGTTTGCAAAGGTTATCAGCAGACGACAAAAGTTGCAACTAGCGGAGAAAGAGTTGATTGGGTGTGACGACAAGTGTTAGCCCGTTAAGTGCTACGCAAATATAAAATATTTGGGGAGCAATCAACATTTTTTTCTGTGAAATAAACTTGCAACAACAAAAAAAATAAATAAATAAAATAAAATAAAAAATAAAATAAAAAATAAAATAAAATAAAATAAACAGCAAACATCGATGACTGATTGACGTATGTGTTACAAATTAATCCTAACTGTTGGGAGATCAAAGGACACAAAATGGATGTGGTCGACTAAAGAACACCATCAATTTGTATCACACAAATAACAGGTTGCTGATAAATGGAAAACAGGCTGCGCAATTTAACCATGAACATGGTAGAGTATCACATGCTATTCTGCAGAGTGAAAAAGTATCAGAAATGGATAATAACATCTATCTGAAGATTGAGGAATGCCTTAAAGCCGTATCAGTTAAGAAAACCCGTAATGATTCATTCTCAAACAAGAATCCGGGCCGACAAACAAGTTCGGAAAGGAGGGTGGATGATAGCCGTAGTGGGACTGGCCCCGACTTTATAACCGAAAATATACCAAATATAATGGGGGATGGTCGTGATTTGAATTCACCAAAAACAATGGGGGTAGTCATGATTCCTAACTTCAGCCCTCTGAGGATTCGGCTTCCTATCAGACCTGTGGACGCCCCCTGGACCTGTTGCCATGCATATTCTGTGACCGGTGCGAGGTTTGGTTTCACATGGATCGTGAACAGATAAAGCCTGGGTCGCGTGTGATGCTTGACAAAAGTGACATGGGCTATACATGCATGTCCTGTGAGCATGAATTGCAGTCTGAGCATATTAATACGAGTCTGATTATGGAGAATAGGAATGCACAGGAAGCTGACCCAGAGGTCCTAAGTAATGAAACCCATAAAGAGGTAGGGTGTGAACAGGGAACTGTTACTCATACCAGCTCAAACCCAAACATGGTTCTATAAACAGACTAGAAAGAACCCCTTCCACGGGAAATTTACATTCCCCATTGAGGTTGAGGGGGAGGGAGAAGCAAGCGAGAATCTAATTCTCCACTCTGTGTTAATTCACAGTCTGCTGAGACGGATGTAGATACGTCAGGTAGGTTAAGTAACAATTCTAGAGTGTCACAGTCACAAAATGCTAATCAGGTTCCTATGGACAATAAATCAAGTAAGGTGCAGAAGAAAGTCAGTAAGCATAAGTTAAAGGAGACTGAAATGGAGGAACAACTTAAGTTAGCTAGATCTCTCATAAATAACGTGGAAAGGAAGCTTGGAGAGGTACAGAACTCAAATAAAATCCTGAAACAGGAAATAAATCTTATCAAGACTGGAGCTGCAGAGAGTGGTGTAGCCCAGCCCATGGCGACCCCAGAAGTCCACGCGATTCCGGCTGAACCGTTGAAGGAGAGACCCTCTGAAGTTGGGGACTCACAGTTCATGCATCTGAGAGACCAAGTAAGGAACCTAGAGTTGGAGATGGTGAAGCACAGACTACTTGTCCTAGAAAGTTTCATAAGGCATCAGGGACCCTATCCGTTTGTGCAGCAGGGCATATACCCACATATGACTGGACCTTTAAAATGTAACTCAGGATGCTTAGGGAATTGCCCCTATGTGTATGGCGGCGTGCAGCATGGCCCACAGATGTTCCAAAATCCTCTCTATGGAAACTTCTCAGCAGATGAGTAATGTATATCAGACACACCCTGGGCAACCACCTGTGCACATACCATTGGTCAATTCAGGGCACCATCGGATGTACCCAGTTATTCCTGTGCAATTAAGCCACATGTCCCAAAACTGCAATGGATGCACAGTGTGGATCCTTCATCGGCTGGAGGCCACAGGCAGCAGATACCAACCCAGGTCCAAGGCGTACCTCTAACATATCAATCTGTGAATCAAAATAGGCAACCCAAACCAACTGTAAACAGAGAAAACACTATTCCACCGGTGTAGACTAGAACTACAAACTTACCTAAAACTCAGACAAATGCAAACCTTGATGATATTGAACAGACAGCTACACCCCAGAGAAAGAGGCTGTATGAGCCCCAGAAGGAAGGGAGTGAGAATTTCGGCAATGATAATTCCCAACCGGTTGTTGAAATCACAGATGAAGAGGATCAATCGGATTCGGATTCAGAGCAGGTACACATATCAATGCTGGAGGAAGAATGTCGAAGCCCGGTGGGGTCCACCAGCTGTAATAAGGAACCACAAGGGAATCAGGAATCCCGAAAGCTTTTTTTTGGAGAGCGGCCGAGCCTCGGAGAAAAACTGGAGGAGAAAAGGTAGTTAAAATCATAGAAACAAATGAAGTATACGTAAGTGAGTTGCTGAAAACTTATGACATTTTGGCTATACAAGAACAGTGGCTGTTTTCTTTCCAGCTAGCTCAACTGGAAGTTACCGTTGTTACCCATCATGTATTTAGCAAAGCCGTTGATGAAAATAACCCTTTGCCACCTACCCAGAAGCCGGGGGGCTATGGGGGTGTGGCAATTTTATTTAGAACAAACATGGATGTGAAAATTAAGAAACTTATACATAGAGAGAATAGAATTGTTGTGATTGAGGTGCAGTCCACCCCTCCTGTCTGTATCTGCAATGTTTACATGCCATCAAGAAATTCTAAAGGTAACTCTAAAAGTGATGACAACTATCAGAGCTGTTTGGATCAAATAGGGGAGGTGCTAGCTATCTATCACATGTTATTCTGGTCACTGGAGACTTCAATGCATCTTTATGTGAACGTAAAGGAAATTTACAGGATCAAATGTTGAAGACTTTTGTCATCAACAACTCATTTGGATATCGCCAAACTGGAGTTTCAACTTTTTTTTCACCCAAACAAGAACGATCAAGCAGAAATTGACGATTTCTTCTATAACAGATTTGGTAGTGAGTTCATACAATTCATTGAGGTGGAAACTAAGACAGCCTTGAATACCTCGGATCACATCCCAGTCTGTGCAGTGTTGAAAATTGCAACTAGTGACACAAAACAAGTGAGCTATTCCGTACAGTGCAAGCCGAAATTGGAGAAGTGTGACTCTCTGCTCTATATGAAATCGGTATCACATTTACTGAAACCTTTTGATTCATTCTTCATAAGAATTAACTCGGAATTAGACATCCTGTATCCTTGTGCCACCTCAATGCTGTGTTAAAAGTGGCTACGATGGAAAGTATCTCAAAATATAAACCAATTATTGAATTGAAAAACAGGAAAAAGAGACCATGGACAGAAAAAATCAATGATGCTGTCAAAAAATACCGACTTGAATGGTGGGAGTGGAAGAAAGTAGGTTATCTTCGTGGCCCAAGTGACCCAAAGTATTCCGGGTTGAGGGAAGCCCGAAGGCGTCTCAGAAGTGAACACAGGAGAGAAGCAGCAAGGAGAAGAGACCAGCAGCTTGAAAACATCATGTGTGCCGAAGAAAGAAAGAAAGAAAGAAAGAAGAAAGAAAGAAAGCATATGGATATAAAACTGTCATTTTACGACCCATTAACATCGTTTTGTCCATATGGCAACCTGGGTAGACCCTAACTACGTTACTGCTATTTAGTCAGCATACACTTTGAACTATTACAAAATGTCACAAGAGCTGTTTACCAAAACAATTGGTTTTAACCTTTAAATTTAACCTTTAAACATACAAGGGCAAGTCAATAAGTAACCAGCCTATCACATTTCCAATTGACCGAGACACCCAAGATTTTCATGCCTGATTTCAATACATGTTTTAGGCCTGAGGGCAAAATTGCACCATTATCGTGTCCTTCACTCATAAGACATTGAATGTCAAACATGGCTAGCGATGCAAAGTAAGTTTTTCATCAAAAGTCGAGTACCGTGCTGTAATTCGGTACTTGTATTTGAAAGGGAAAACAGGTCAGGAAATATATTGCGAGTTGACCAAGGTTTATGGGTCTTCTGCACCATCGTATGCACAAGTTAAATTCTGGGTTGGGGAATTCAAACGCAGTAGAACGTCTTTAGAAGATAAAACCAGGTCTGGACGCCTATCAGATGCCGCCGATGAAGAAATGTGTAACAAAGTACGGGATCTGGTGTACTCTGATAGGCGAATTAAGGTGGAAGAAATAGCGAATGCATTACACATATCACATGGTAACGTTTCAACAACTTATCATGATCGCTTGGGTATGCACAAGCTAACAGCCCGTTGGGTCCCAAAATCCCTTTGCAACGAGCAAATGGCAACCAGAGCATCAGTATACAGCACATTGTTGAAGCGGTTTAGGTCAAAGGAAGATGATTTCCTTTCACGTCTGGTGACTGTAGATGAGACCTGGGTCCATTATTATGAAGCTCAAAGTCGCCAGAGTGTAGGGCCGGGGTCGCCGAGGCCAAAGAAGTTCAAAACGCAACCCTCTGCTGGCAAGGTGATGGCAACTGTATTTTGGGATGCAGAAGGCGTTATTATGTTGGACTTTCCAGCAAAGAAAAGTACAATAACAGGTGCGTTTTATGCAAATTTGCTTGACTAACTAAGAATTGTGATCCGTGAAAAACGCCGAGGTAAACTCTCCAAAGGGATTCTGCTCCAACAGGACAATGCGAGAGTCCGCACTTGCAAAATTGCAATGGATGCTGTTGAGCGGAATGAGTACGAGCTAATACCGCACCCCGCCTATTCTCTGGAGTTAGCTCCTAGTGACTTTTTCCTATTCCCAAACTTGAAAAAGGATATCCGTGGACGTCATTTCCGGTCCAACGAAGAAGTCGTGGCGGCAGTTGAGGAGGGGTCAGAGACAAGGACCCTGGCTTCTTCAATTCTGGGCTGATTGCCCTGGAACACCGTGGTCTAAGTGCATCATTCTAGAGGGCAATTAAATCGAAAAAGAAGAGATCGATCTTACCTAGAAATAAGTTAGCATGTATATTGGATGCTTTAAGTACATTTTAGCATTTTAGCTACAAAATAGATTTAATATTTATGCGACATAAAATAGGCTCAGAATAACGGTAAAAGATTCATACAGATATTACGGCCCTATCAACAACCTTTCGGTCATATATAAAACTGTCATTTTACGACCCAACATCGTTTTGTCCATATGGCAACCTGGGTAGACCCTAATTACGTTACACTGGGCGCACATGTCAAAAAGTACGTTTTCTGATGGTATCCATCATACATTGTATTATTACACTTGTGCAGCTGTTACAACATCTTAACGCTTAGCACTCTAGGTAAACATTTAAGCAGATTACATTTTAAAATATTTTCTTGATTTTCCTAGAAAACAGGATTTGACATTTCATGCAAAATGTCTTCCATGGAGATTTGCATCAAATGCCAAATCTTGTTTTCTCGGAAAAATAAGACAAATATCATCAATTTGTCGTCTGCTGAATTAGCCAAGAGAGTTGTAAAAGTTGAATAAAGGAGATTGAAATGAAAGTATATTTCATAAATTGGTGTTATTCTTAAACTAATTATGAAACAAATTGAATTATTTGTTGAGATTTATTTCTTGATATGTCAAGCAATAACAATACTACAGTAAAACCTGTGTAAGATAGCCACCTTCAAATCATGTTTTTTATACTATAAGTACAGATATCAAATCTTTATTCAACACAACAAACGAAAGCCCGTAAGAAGGAAAAATGTTTCGGTTTCAGTATTAATGTTGATTAATCTGCTCAGGATAGGTGAGCCAATGAGCGAATTAAAGGCGGGACATGGCGTTAATTATCGCATTTTCATGTCAGGTGGGGATATCTCAGGTCACGTGGACCAATAACTTCTCCGACGTTATCGACGTCATGTACCTCGACAAGAGTGGATAACTCAACATCACCTGGGTTTGGTGATCTTCTTACACTCACCCTCTCAGAATAATGCACGCTAGCCCCCTTTTTTCCAAATATCTGATAAATATATTGCTTTTTGCGCAAAAGTATCCAGACAATTACAAGTAATACCACAGTCGATGCAACACTGATTATCATGACAGTTACCCAGTTATTCCTGTGTTTATTTTCGTCTAATATAATTGGTCTAAAAGTTCTTGTTTTGCTCAGAAGACTTTGCATGGGTATTTCTTTTAAGCCTGACAAATGTGGTGGCAACTTTATTGCTTTATACCCTATTTCAGACTTAGTTTCATTCCAAATGGAAAATTGTGATATATTATGTATTTTTAATAGTGCTTGAAAAGGATCCGACCTTTCAAAATTACTGTACTTCCCATAATATTCTGGTAACTGCAAATATCTATTTGAAGTTTTATATGTATTGTTAAGACGTATAATACCAAATGGTACTTAATATCATTAATTTTGGTTCATGTACTTGACAATTTAATGTAAATGTCAGAGGTCTATTTGTGACAACAATCCACACACCAAATGACAAGTATTTTGTAATCGGCAGACTTTCATTTAAAACAACTGCTTGTTTGCAGTACTTTTTAATGTCATGCACGTTTTGCATGAATAACGCAATAACACAAAATGTATTTATCTTTGTCTGATAGAATGCTGTCTCTGGGTTGCAAAATTGAAAATGATAACTATTACACATCTGAGATGCACTTTCAGATAGAAGTGAAAATTTTGCTTTATCTTTTGATATGAGTAGCATTTCATTTTCCAAACTGTACTTTAACAACATATTAGTTTGATTATTCGAAAGTAAAGGTAACGGTAAGTTATGTACCTTATACACATCATACTCTTCCTTTGTGTTAACTAAGGGAATCTTAAGGATAATCCTAATTTCATTATTTTCCAGGTATGTGATACAAGTCAGCGTCTTGTAAAAGTACCAAATGACTTTGCGGGGATTTTTAGGTAGTTCAAAATTATTGGGTAGTTTCGATTCTACTTCAATTAACAAGTCCTTAAGATCTTTATGAGAAATTGTATTAGTTGACAAATGGTGTAATGGTTACATGTTTAACTCAGATTTCAAACTTTCAAGATAAAATACGGCATTCTGAGTAGTAAGCCTTATTTCATCGAATATCATTTTAAATTGTAAGTACGTGTGAATAAATTGTTCAAGCCTAACAAACTTTTGTTCAAAAGTTCTTTCTAGCAACCTTATTTTATCGTCTAGCTTTTGAATTATAAAAATGAGATCCATTATTGACCTTCGGTTTTCTGCATCTTGCATTCTTGTTAAGTTAAGAACAGACAGACTTACATCTAAATCATGTATGATTTGCTTTTGGTTAACTGCCAATGCCTTAATATTTCTGTCAATATTTTCAAGGTCATTTTCTGATACAGTCCCAAAAAGAGTGCTCATTAATTGTCCAATTATTGGAATTAATGATCTTTTGTATTTTTGCTTGTTCTCTGAAAGCGTCTGATATTCATTAAAGTTTTCGTAAACAGACTTGTATGTATCTGTCAACAGATCTACTTCTACATGTAAGCTTAGGAATGTTTCTACGTATCCCGTTAAATTTGACCTTCTATAGAAACCTGTGATAACTTTCACAATTTCATCAGTGCGAATAAGATCATTTTGAATTTGTGTAATTAAGTGTTTAAAAGGTCTTAAGTCATGGACAAATGTTACAGACCAATGCGCATCGTTAATAAAGACTTCATTAGTCTTTTGAAATACAACATTTTCGGATGTAAAGAATCCGAATGTTCGGCTAACATACACTGACCCACAGGTTAGTGTAATGAACATCAGGTTTCCCTAAAATTAAACAATAAATGGGCATAACTAAACTGTTACACGAGGTATTAATTAATTACAATTTACCTCTAATAACACACATGGGGCCTTTACCTAAAACAAAAAAAAAAAAAAAAAAAAAAAAAAAAAAACAACAACAAAAAACGACGAGGTCATCTTATAACATAGTAGACATCATTGGGCCATTATGGTACATTTGGAGATGAAGATGGAGTTCTGCTCATGTACACGCTAGAGGGCATAAGCAGTGTTGCAAACTTCATTACTGCTTATGAAGAGTCTCAATAAAACCAAGACTCCCATTTTCTGATCTGTGGTGTGTTCTTTATTTCCAAAGGCAATCGTTTTGACGTTTATTAATCTAACCAATTGCTTTAAACTTCTTTCCTTATCACGAGACTTCTTGCTTTTTTACTACACTGCAGCTGGTATTAGTGCCGTATGGCGGAGGTAGAACGTCTCCCCGTACTTAACCATAGTGCAGATTATATTTCATTTCCTTTGGGATCATTGGGCCCATTATAGTATATTTGAAGATGGAGTTCTGCTCATGTATACGCTAGAGGGCGTAAGCAGTGTTTCAAACTTCATTACTGCTTATGAAGAGTCTCAATAAAACCGAGACTCCCATTTTCTGATCTGTGGTGTGTTCTTTGTTTCCAAAGGCAATCTTTTTTACGTTTATTAATCTAACTAATTGCTTTAAACCTCTTTCCTTATCACGAGACTTCTTTTGTCTCTTTTTCTGTGGCCTAACTGTTCCTACGGGTGTTTTATCAAACAGTCGCCTATGTGAGTGAACCGCATTCACTTCCATTTCACTAGATCACCTACTTTTAATTCTACTTCTTTTGCATTTTTGTCCGCATATTTTGCCTTGCGTTTCTTAGCTTTCTTTAGGTGATTTCTGACATTTACAAAAGCCCTGTGTCGTTCTTGTAAGACTATTTGATGGAAATGTTTACCTAAATATTTTCTTCTAAGTTGCAAAAATATTATCAACAGGCAATACTACATCCCTAGTGTATAGCAAATAATAAGGCGAAAATTTAGACGATTCACTGTCATGGAATCTAATTGCTGCCAAACTTTGACAAAGATGGAGATCCCAGCTCTGTTGATTATCTGCTACCATTTAAGCTAAAATATCATGCAGAGTTCTATGAAATTGTTCCACTTCCGCGTTACTTTGAGGATAATACACGTTCGTCAAAACATTATCAATCTTAAGTTTAGCCAAAGTTTCTTTAACTATCTTGTTTACATTCTCAATTCCATTGTCCGTTACAATCTGAAGAGGACAACCGAAACGTGGAAAAATGTGTTCAATAATCAAATGAGCAGTTTTATCTGGAACAGTTTTATCTGGAACAGCAAAAGATTCTGGCCAAAACCTATACCAATCGACAAACGCAATAATATACTTATTTCTTGACAAAGTTGTCGGGTAAGGCCAAGAAAGATCAAGACTAAGTTTCGCCAAAGGATATGGTGGAATATCAGTCTCTTGCAAAGGATGTTTTATTGTCTGCATTGACCTTGTTCCACAAGTCATACAATCAGAAACATACGCATGAATTTCCTTGAAAAAATTCGGCCAAAATACTTCTGTCGGATGGAATTAAAGGTTTTCTGTACCCCCATATGCCCATTATTGTCATGATACTGGGTCACAATAAAAGATCTCAGATGTTTTGGAACAAAAAATCTTAAATATGGGTCATCATCGACATTCGATAATAATATACCAACCCATCTACTAAAAGGTAGTGTGTTTTAACATCTTTACTCTCTTCACCATTTAGAATCATCAGTCTGATTTTCGAGATATCATCATCCCTAGTTTGTTCTATTTCCATGTCAAAACTGACTCTTTCAAAATCTAAGCAGTCACATTTCTCAAATGTATCATTATCTGGCAAATTACAACTAGCAAATGTTTTTGGAGCATACTGGCTGGAATCCAAAACAGCCTTGCACTTGAAACAGATTGTCATTGACATCAAGTACCTTTTCTAATTCAACGTCTTCATGGACGGAATTTTCTGTTTTGGCCGGAAGCAACCTTGGGGAATGACATTTCAGGAATGCTTCCAAAGCATGATCATGTTCTTCAGTCCGTGGTTAGTCTGGTTTTGAGTGAGAGCTTAGGCTGTGGTTAGCTAATGTGAAGACTCACTCCGGGGTCTTTGAAACGCTGCAGGCGTTTCGGGGTTGTCGCAACTTTAATAAAATGTTGAAACTTTAAAAGAAGACTTCAACTTTACTTTTTGAAAACACAACGCGAATATTACGATTTCGGTTAGAAGCAAAGTAACTGGGACTCTGTTACACCAACGACACCACGGCAAATACGGTAAAACATTTAGCAACCAGTTACAGAAAAGGTAAGAAAAAAGTCAAGGGAGTGCCACAATTCACAAACCGTAGCCCTTCCCAGACCCCAAGAGGAAGAGGAAACCGACAAATCTAAACAAGCACAAACCGAAGAAACGTACGAAAAACACTAAGATTAGCTCTATCTTCCCCAAGCGAGGTAATCGCAATACTAAAAGGACTGAAACACACAAGAACAAAATGACACACGGAAAGACATACAACAAATCGCCTCGTAGAATAAGCCACAAAGCAACAAAGAGTAAGACTAAGACCGGGACCACCGCCTTAGAACGGTCGGTAGAGCAAACCACCGGGGGGTTTAAAGCACTTTTACAGCTAGCTAACTTCACCCTGGGTGAAAGTCTGATCTAGCTGATAATGGTTTGAAATGAAATTCATTACTGGAAACATGTTCACTCCTAGACTAGCGTGGCGACCAATTAGAATATACACTGTTTGCTACTCATTTTGTCCTGTATCACTTTAAATAGTGTAACTCCTGTTCAGATGTTAAGGTAACAATATGACGGCTAATCTGGATCTACACAGCTCTCATGTCATTACGTTTTTTTTTTTTGTTTTTTTTTTTTTTTTTGTTGTTGTTGTTGTTGTTGTTGTTGTTGTTGTTTTTGCATGCCACAGCTCATATACGATCGTATGTATGTACATATCAGCTGTTGTCAGAAAAAAAGAGATCCGCTTATCAATAATGTTGGTTAAAGACACTGATCCTTAGATGCCTCAGCTGCGATTCGCATGGAGGTCCTGTTATATCCTTACACGAAGTATAAAAACTAAAATAATGCACACTTCAAAGATAACTTTAGCAACATGAAGTTTCAGTTATAGGCTATTAGCAAAGTTGGCATTACATACCTGAGAAACCATGATATCAAATGGTTGCAGTATATATTTGCCATCCTCGGATACCTAGGGTCATCTAAAACTGGCGCCAACACAAGCTAAAAAAGCTTGCGAGAAACAATCTTGTTTCCTTGCGAAAGTTTCAATCTTCTGCTTAAACCACCTATGCAACAGTGCACGGCCTAATATCACATGCGCACGTGGATGCGCACGCCAGTGCGGATGCACATGTGAATGGTATCAAAAAGGAGGTGTACTGGGATATCCTCCGGTGTCCTGCGGTAATCAGACTGACCGGTCGAATGATATTGCTTACCAATAAAGAATTGAGGTTTTTCGCAACGTGGACTCACAAAAAATGTCGGCATAGAACCCGGTTTAGATATAAAGAGCTCTCCAAAGTGCAGCTCACCGAAACAGCAATAGCGTAGTTTGGATCTATTTTTAATACGCACCTATTTCGAATGCATAATGAAAGGAAAGGCGCTGCAATTTAACTAGGTAACAAGTTTGTTTTTCGCATAATGTGGTTTCCGCCTCGAGTTCGCTTGAGGTCACCTTACAAACATGCAGTTACTCTATGCGGGAGTGAGCGAAAAAGTTTTCTGTTTAAATAACGATTCTCACGAAGGTCCTGTCCTAACATGAGGTAAAATACAACAACAAAAAACAACAACAACAACAACTAAAAAAAAAAAAAAAAAAACACAAAAAAACATTGCACACTTCAAAGATGACTTTTGCACCAGAAGTTTCAGTTATAGGTTATTAGCAACGTTGGCGTTATCTACCTAAGG
This sequence comes from Anodontia alba, assembly GCA_964016985.1. Classification (NCBI taxonomy): domain Eukaryota; kingdom Metazoa; phylum Mollusca; class Bivalvia; order Lucinida; family Lucinidae; genus Anodontia; species Anodontia alba. The sequence continues at coordinate 61,082,795 of OZ024832.1, read as the reverse complement.
TACCCTGGGTACATTGGAGGTAATTTCGCCAATTGTTTACATTTTTGATAGAGCAATTTGATTGGTTCCGTTTCCTTCCTGAGACGGAGCGAACCAGAAAGTGAGACATGTATCATTCTGCATCGAGACCTATTTTCTGTAATCTGTTTTATTTAAAATATAGTGAAACAAGAAGCATCTTCAAAAACGAAGAGATTTTTATTTAGGTTAATTATATTTTATTGCATTTTAAACAAAGGGATTCGATACAAGTTATAACAACATTAGATGGTTCTCTCCCTGCAACATAAAATACATTCATTTAAAGGTACAATGATGCAAAACAAACATTTCACATAACAAGTTAGAAAAGGAACATATTTAGTAAAGAGGTTGTGGTCTTTGACAGTGCAATCTTTTCGATATGCTGATGTTAGCTTTAAGCAGGAACAAAAAAAAAAAAAAAACGAAATGTTTTGAAATCTAGTACACACGATTGGATAATTAGTCAAATCTGTTAGTGTCTTTTATGAATTTTAAAACTGCTAGTATAATTTGTTTATTTGTTTCAAAGTCGTGTAAGGTACTGCCAGAGATCAGAGATCACAGTAGGAATAGTTTGAATTTGGTGTATTGTATGCAATAATCTTCGTCTTTGGGTGTTGTAAAGGGTGCATTCAAAAAGACAGTGTTCGGCGTTTTCGACTAATACACCACACTACAATTTGAATAAGGAACTATGTTAACGTGAAAAAGATCTGCGCTTAAACTACTATACCTACGTCTTATCCTTGTTAAAATAATATTTTATTTCCTTTCGCCGACTGATAAGTATTCACCTACTCTTGGTGGCTGATGTCGGATAGATGATTTGAATTGTAATAATGTGGGGATACTACGAGTTTCGGTGTTAAAGTCTTTCTATAGTTTCAGGGTGGAAGGAAAATAAAATGTTTCATACGAAAATAACCTACAGAAAGGTAAATCGTAATTGGTATTGTTTCTCAGATTATAATTACTTACATCATTTACCAAGTTTGGAAGCAGGTCATTCAAATAACTAGGAGTTTCATTCTTTATTATTTTGTACATAAGAATTAACTTTTCTGTTTTTCTTCTTTCAGCTAGCATTTCCCAATCGGTTTCTAAATATATTGATCTATGTGAAGAGAATACCGGGAGTTCCGGTAACTATACAAACCGCATTCAGCTGCACTTGCTCTAACCTGTTAGTATCTGACAGATTACTACCATCCCATACTTCAGAAGCATATTCTAATAACGGGCGGATATATGTACATTACAGCATAGTAAGGGTATGTTTAGGCAGTTGAAACTTTAGTTTTCGAAGATACAATATTTGCTTCGACGCTGAATTTATTATAGAGTCTATATGCTTTTACCATTTATTGTTTAAGGAAATGGTAACTCCGAGGTGTTTGTGGTTTTCTACAATCTTCAGATTATTTTTATCGTAGCTTAATTCTATGTCATAATCATTATGAGTATTTAAAATTACCATCACTTTTGTTTTCAGTTTCAGTGGATTGAGTTTAATTAACCATTTCTTTGCCCATTCCTTTAGTTTTACTAGATCAGAATTTAGAATATGTTCAATAAATGCCAAATTATTTGATGAAAAGCTTAGAGATGCATCATCTACAAATAGTCTGGCCATCCCCTGTAAAGAATCAGCTAGGTCATTTATATACAATCAATATATCAATAAGAAAAGAGGACCCAGGACTGACCCTTGAGGCACTTCGGCAAGAATAAATTTTAGTGATGAGAAAGTGCCATTGACGAATACTCTTTAATTCCGCATGTACAGATAGTATCTAAAATATATTAGATTCCATATTTTTTACGTTTATGTATCAGACCTCTATGCCAAACTATTGAATGCTTTCGAAATATCACAGAATACATGACAAATTGTTTCATATTTTTCTAAGGGCAAGACATGTATGATGTATTAATTCAATAAGGTTATGTACGGTTGAATGACCAGGTAGTAACCCTGACTGATATTTATATAAAAAAGAATTGGCAGTAATGTGGTTATAGATGTTTATATACGATTCGTTCAAAAGACGTTCCTACACAGCTTATTGATGAAATTGGTCTATAATTTCTAACGTCTGATTTTTCTCCCTTTTTGAAAAGTGGCATGACAGAAGCAGTTTTCCACAAATTTGGATATATACGTTGTTCTAAAGATAAATTATATAGCTTTGATAGAGGTTTGGCTATTGATTTGCTAGTATGCTTCAACATTCGGTTGCTTATGCCAAACGAAGATGAGTGACGAAGAACAGCAGATTATTGTTGGCATTTTTTTCAATATTATAATAGAGATTCTTAAAACAAAGCCCACTTTACACCCGAAACTTTGACAGTTTTTTTGTCAAAGTCACACCCTACTTTATGTAACGCTGGATACGAACTTGATATCTAATTTCACCGCCGTACGCGCCTTTCTATGCACGATAGCTTTTCGTTGTCATTTTGACATACCGCAATTAAAATCTATGGAATGACTGTCGCAGTCCTTAAATTCCTAAAACGCCTGATTGAACCCTTTTATTTGGGGTCCGTGTCTGTTCACCTGAACATTCTGACTTGTCACTTTTTCAACACTTTATGAATGTTCTGTGGCATGGGTACGTAGACCACATTTTTCTTGGTGTCTACAAAAAGGCCTTGTCACTTTGCACGGATGCAAGTTTCAAAAATTCCTGTTCTCTGAATTAGGGTCCTAAACATGCTTAAACAAAGTAAACAAAATTTCATTTTATCTTTTGACGTTGAGAACTTTAACTAAAAGCGTCATAATTTTGTCTCATTTGATTTCCCGCTAGGTTCAGCAAATAAGCATATGATCCTTTCTGGGTCCATTGGAACACCCAAAACAGCCCCAAACTACACTAAAACAATCCAAACCATACCCCAAAACACATTTTCAACTTCTTGAGTCACAAATCAAACAGCTGAAAATCAAATATGGTTAAATATTATATGATTTATCATCTACATGCATTATAGAAAAAATAACAATTATTTCTACATAACTTCTGGTGATTAAAGGCACCTTACCTAATGATTATCTTGTTTGTTCAACAGCATGTAAGAAATGAAATCGATAATGGGTCGGCTTTTTTGGATGATATATAACAGGGCAAAATGTTTATTCATTCTTTCTTTCATTTATTTGTTTGTTTCTTTGTTCCTCATGTAATCGTTGGTGCATACCGAGTGCATGTGTTTAAGAACAAACAAAAATAACAAAAAAAAAAAAAAAAAAAAAAAAAACTCACATGCCGGTCCAGTCGAAGACAAAACAGCCATAAATGTTTTTTTTTTTTTTTTTTTTTTTTTTTTTTTTTTCATTATTGCAAAGATCCTGCTCAAACTGTCCGGATGCACATGCACATGCTGATCTGGAACTTTGGAGGTCACATTACGAAAACAAGCCTATTCAAATATACTGAAAATTTACCACCAAAAAATGAAAATTTTCAGATAAAAATTCTGATATTTTTTTTTTTTTTTTTTTTTTTTTTTTTTCATATTTCTGCTCAAATCATATATTGTGAGTACCCACAATCTATGTTTTGAGCAGAAATAAGAAAAATAATGTATACCCCTGTAAACCCCAGTTTTACTATATAAAAATGGGGTTTATGGGGGTTAGCATTATATAGGCATGTTTTCGTGATGATATGTTTTCTTGGACGCCGTCCCTTATTTCATGTAAGTCTTTTTTCTACTGTAAAGACCCAAAGACCTTGATCAGACTGCGCAAATGCACATGCATGCACATGTTAGCCTAGAACTTTACTGCGCAGAAGTTTCTTGTTCATCACTTTATGTTTCATTCTGACAGGTCCGTATTTCACTTACGTGTGTCTGTTGCAAAGACCCAGATCAAACTGTATGGATGCTCATTATACTGAGCTATCAAACATCTTTGATACCCCATTCCACTTGAGATAATAAATAAACAAAGTACTTTAGAGTAAAAAAAAGATAAAGTAAGCGGTTTGATGTGAAACAGTAAATAGATAAAGTGGTTTGGGGTATTTCGGGGTTGTTTGTGGTGGTTTGGTGTGTTTCGGCGGACTTTCTTTTTTTACGAAAGCACCTTCGCACCATGTACATCATTAATTCTATCAAATTGTTATTCTAAACAGAGGAGGTTTTCTTTGATTTTCAAAACTTGACTTTGGCGTGAACTTAAAGATCATATTGTAAAGACGATTTAAAATGCACACAATGAAAGTTGAATCAAAGTATTTGACAAAAATAACCGTTTCCTGAGATTGATCGTTGCTTTAAGGCACGTACATTCTTTCATACAGAGGCTTAGGTCACATATGATCTTATCAGATTTCGTCTAATAAAATATAAGATCACAGATTGATTCCAGCACCACTTTATTATGAAACAAACTGAAAACACAGTTTTCTGATCTAATAAACACACACACACACAAAACAAAATCGTTTGTTAGCTCTTTATCTAGGTCGGGCTTGATTCAGCCTCAAGAACCTTCGATAGTAGAGAATTTGAAATCAAGTGACGCAGAAGAACCTCCAGAAGGCTCTGCAGAATCTGCTTTTTAGGGGCGGTTTTCAGCCACTAGATTTACTATACCGCATTTCAACTATCCGTTCAGCTGAAAAAAAAAACTACCTAAAAACTACCTAAAATCGCCCCCATAGAGTAGTTCTCTGCTAACGCAGATAATGCTAAATTCTGCATTTAAACATATTAGCTTAATACAATCCGATGCTTATAAATAGCGAATAAATGAACAAAAGCAAAGGAAACGTCAAACTTTGGAAGAAGTATGATTTTGATCATATTGTGTACAACATCGGCGGATGAATATCAATACTCAGGTATTCTAGTAAAGCAAACCAAAGCTACAGCGTTGTCTAACAAACAGAGGTGAATTTAGGAATTTGCAAGAGATGGGTAGCTCCCCCAATGAGACACAGGGTGGGGATGGGAAAGGTCAAATTCACAAGGTGCGAGGCATTAACTCACCTATTAAATATTCTGCGTTTCTTCTTTTCTTTCTACTTATTTACTCCCTAGTAAAAGCTGAGCGAAAGGTATTGCTCGAATTGACCAATTTATTCTATATTTCTCGGTAATGTAGGCGGGATATTTCATAGCAGATTATTTCGTACCGTTATAACAGTTAGCCTAAGTTTTGCTCCAGAACATGCAAACAATAACAAAATACAGTCGAACTTCGATGGCTCGAACCCCTTTGGGACCATGAAAATTTGTTCGAGACAGAGGTAGTTCGAGCCTCAGAAGGTTACTATTAGTGCCACACCAGGAGGCACAATGGAGATAATTGCGGGATATCTTTTCGGTGTTCTATATTTTAAATGTATGTTGTGTGTACTCATTAGAATCGCCTCATTCTAATGAGTACACACAACATACTTTTACAAGATAAAAGAAGAAAATCTCCCTAAGTTATCCGTATATCGTATTTGGAGGAAAGCCTGCGGACTCAAGAACGTGTTCGATTCATCCATGGTAAACGAGCCATCGGGGTTCGAGCCACTGAAGTTCTATTGTAGTTCTTAAAATACTTACTTTCTACGATTATTGTCATAATAAAACATAGAATATTGGTATTTCCTGTCAACATAATGTTATCTGGTGATTGAGTTGTTTCCCTTGTATAGCCTCGGTAACATAAAAACTATGTTGTTTCTCTTTGTAACGTGCAACATCCACTGGTAAGATGAATCATGTCATTGATTTTTTATTAATATTTGATACCTTGCTTTCATGTTTGAGAAAAATGAACGAAAAACAACTTCTTAAATACGTTTAGGTCTGAAAACTATGAAAACCGCGCAGAAAATTGTGGGAATCTTCCTTTTTATTCTTTTTTTATTATTCTTTTTTTTTTTCTTTTTGGCTGAAGCACGCCCCCTTCCAATACATTTGACTGTGAGAGGCCACCAGAAATCGGTGCAAATCCCGCGCTCTATAGTAATCTCTGAAAACAAGTGGCACTAACCGCGGTTCTACTAACCACAGATAAAGGGCAGGGAAGGGGCTATTCTCAAGGTGTCGTTTGGCCCAACAAAGATGGCGGCCTATGCGAATAAAGTCTATGTACGCTTGTTTGTAACAAATAATATGGGGATGTTTGTAGCGACGAATTTGACTGTAAAATGATGATGTAATGTATTCATTAAAAGATATATCTTTATTTGAAATGCAGATATCTGCATTAAATGGGTCAAACTCCAAATGAGGTACCATTATTGAGTACTGTTTATGTATTGCATTTTTTTTTTATTTCAACTTAACTCCCAATCCGTTCAAGACTTCAGGCAACCGCTCCCATCAGCACTCTCAGTGTTTTGATATTAAAAGCAGGGGTAATTAGGAGGATCGCGTGATTCAATGTGCGGACAGAAGCAGAAAAATTGCCAAATGCATTCCATTTTTATAACGCTGAATAGAATCTTGTCACATTAATTTCAAATGCGTTAAGGGAATGACAAAAAGGTATAAATCTGAAATTTTCTCGATCTTAAAATAAATCATCAACAATTATAATTTTGTTATCCACTATGAACAGTTTCTGCCCAGATCACTTCGCAGGAATGTTTTGCAAAAGTAAGTACAGTACGTCTACATGTATTTTAGCGTCAATTTTTTCCTTAACTTTCATATTAATATATTTTGTTACATTTTGATAAGAATTATCTATCAAATGCTTTTATTTAGATAAAAATAATGTTTTAAGAACGTTTTTGCGGTACTATTATCCCGCAAAATTTTGCTGCTCAAAGTCACTGGTTATCCGGATATGTCGGAAGACCGGTCTTTCGAATATCGGAAGACCGGTCTTTCGAAAATCGGAAGACCGAAAAGACGGTGAATCAAGTGCGACCGTAGATGTAATTTTGTTTGTCTGTAACCAAGGAGGTACTGATGCAATGATCACACGACGTCATCTTTTAACAAATCACGACACGAACCAAATACACAGGGGTACAAGAGGATTCGTCGGAGCACAGAACCCCTGTGTCTCACTGGACTGAGTGAGGCTCGAACCCACACCGGCTACGACGCCAGCGCCTAGCGCTTCAGAGTCAGGAGACATAACCACTGCCCCACTACGCTTGTTTCATGGAATAGTATTATGCTTGATTTCCCTGAATGACTCGTCGGATAGGGTATATTTTTGGTGCGCTAGCGCACTCATTGTATACAAGGGACTCTCTGGATCTAGGATACTGAAGCCCAGTGGTATTTCATATTTCTTCCTATACACTTTTTTCTGAAGTACTTGCATCAGTATTGATCCTGGGCCGGAATTCTTTGTTGAAGTCTGTTTAAATTTTATATATATATATATATATTAAGCACCAATTTGTTTTTCATAAAGACAAAAAAGGTAAGTAACTTGTTTCTCGATCCCTAGCAAGACTTTTAATTGATACTCAATTAATCATTGAAAATGGGCTGTTATTAACTTCTTTAGCTGTTTCCAAAATTTGAAAGATCTTATCATACCCGATAATCCACTGCTGTGCAGGCAGATCATTTGTTTTGTTATTTTTTAACTTTTACGTATGCGTACAACTAAACGCATATATAACGCATTTGTTACGTATTCATAAGTGTGACTTATGCACACTCACAACCACCACTCTGCGTTGTACATTTCGCCAAAGCCTGCGTTGGATTTATGTTTTGCCTATTTTTTGTCCTTTCTAAAACACAGTCTACTGCCTAACGGTTATCCTTATCTAAAAATTTAATGTGGCGTGCATGCATAAAAACAAATTTCATATAATTTCAATTCGCAAAGTGATTGGTTACAAAATGACACCTTATAAAAAATGACCTACATGTAGCACGACTGAATGGCCAGAAAGAAATTCACGAAATACTAAGAGTAATACCAAATCATTTTAGTCGGAAATCCACAAAAAGGTAATTGGCAAGCAGTGCAGACACAAATCACACGCCACAGAACGCGGCGTCTGATCAGGATCTACACTGTTTGTATAACAAATAGGAGTTTCTATAGAAAATAGTAATAATGAACACTAACTAGACACCTAGTTATTGAAAATAGTCCCGTCCAATGAGTTGTAGTAGAAGACTCCAAGACTCCTTGACGTAAATTGGTTAGAGCAGTGTCGTTTATATACTATGGTTCGTACGATAGATGCATCACGAAACCATGCCTATATAATTTTGACCCCCTTAAACCCCACTTTTGTATAATAAAACTGGGGTTGACAGGGGTACACATTATTTCTTTATTTTTGCTCAAACGCATAGATTGTGGGTATTCGTTAGAACCGCTTCGGCGAGGTGGTTCTAACGACTACCCACAATCTATAATTTGAGCATAAATAGGAAAAAATATCAGTTTTTTATCTGAAAAATTTCAGTTTTTGGAGGTGAAATTTTCTATACATTTGAAAAGGCGTGTTTTCGTAATGGTATGTTTCTGTGTTCAGAATAAACAGCAGAATAAATGAAAATACCAACTGTTTCCATTTTTGGGTCGATTGTTAGTACGCAATCCTGGTAATGATTATTTATAGCCGCGTTATTCTTTTCGCTTTGACGTCAGAGTGCCGTGTAAAGAACCTGGACTGGGACACAGTGGAGACCCAGATCAGACGCCGCTGAAAGCGGTGTCAAATCAGGGTCTGCACCATTTGCTTTAATTACAGGCACTCAGTAAAGGGTTAAACGAAACAGTCTTGTCCCCGTTCAGGACCATATTTACAGCCTAAACTCAGAGACAATTGACCCACCAGTGCTGTCAGTGCTTTGATTAAAATCCTTATAGCCGCCGCCATTGTCTTCCAGAGAAGCCGCGTTCTACCAACCGTCAAGTCTACGTTGGACCTGGAAAGTCTGTGAAAGCACTGACCAGAGTGGAGTTAAGATGACAAATTGCGGTAAAACTTCAATGACTCAAACAACTATTCCTCATTTACCGTGGCTGATTCAAACTCGTTTTTGAATCCCTAGCAATTGTTTGTCCGATAGCTCAAGGAAACAAATATTTAGGGATGTTTTGTCATGAAAATATATGTTATGCGTACTTATTAGAAAAGCCTCATCGAGGCGCTCTTATAAGTCCACTCAACATACTTTATTTTATAGAAGATCGAAAAGACATCCCTAAATTATTCGCATTTGCCTCCTGACTTGCGTTGTGATTAAACCTCGGTTACTCGAACTACCCATATCTACAACAAATTTCCATGCCCCAAAGATATAGGTCCATTCAAGTTCGACTGTATAGGTAAATGTAATCCCCTATAACCCAATGGAAATATAATAAATACAAAATCTTTTACCCATTTTAGACTGAATAATCTCCCCCAAACTAAATATTAGAAGAGTCCAATATCAATTTGAGGTATGTCAGGCTAGGTGATTTGGATTGTTCTGTAGAAAAAAATGATAAACTATTTGAAAGCAGTGGAGACCCTGATCTGGGTAGGCACTGTTTGCCAGTTGCCCACGGGGGTCTCCGGGCAAAAATAGGTTAAAAATTGCCCTTGGAAACAAATAACACATAAAGGAACGCTACTCTTTATATGACAAAAAATGTACAGTAGATTTTCCGCTCGAAAGTAGACCACCCTGCTATTAAGACCAATTTTTGCCAGTCCCAAATATTTGTTTTGTTGTTATTGTTGTTGTTGTTTTTTTAGCTCACATGAGCCAAAGGATGAGCTGTTGTGATCACTCTCCGTCCGTCGTCCGTCTGTCCGTCCGTTCACACCTTTGAACGACTTCTCCTCTGAAACCCCTGGGCCAAATTTCTTCAAACTTTATGAGGAGCCTTGTGTTAAATCAAGATGGCCGCCATTCCGCGATATAGCTCCCATAGACTTATGGGAAAAACTTCTTCTCTGAAACCATGAGGCCCACGGCTTATATGTTTTATATGTAGCAATGTTTAGTGGTCCCCTACATAATCCTGCCAATCAAGCCCCTGGGGTCCAAACTGGCCACGCCCCGGGGGTCGTGAACTCCCATAGACTTATAATGGGAAAAACTTAAGAAAATCTTCTTCTCTGAAACCATGAGGCCCACGGCTTACATATTTAGTATATAGCAATATTTAGTGGTCCCCTAAATAAATCCTGCCAATCAAGTCCCTGGGGCTCAAACTGGCCGCACCCCGAGGGTCATTATCTCCTATAGACTAATAATGGGAAAATTAAAACGATCTTCTTCTCTGAAACCATGAGGCCCAAAGCTTACATATTCAGTATGTAGCAATGTTTAGTGGGCCCCTACAAAAATCCTGCCAATCAAGCCCCTGGGGCCAAAACTGGCCACGCCCTGGGGGTCATTAACTCCCATAGACTTATAATGGAAAAACTTAAAAAAATCTTCTTCTCTAAAACCATGAGGCCCACAGCTTATATATTTAGAAGGTAGCAATGTTTAGTGGTCCCCTACAAAAATCCTGCCAATCAAGCCCCTGGGGTCCAGACTGGCCACGCCCTGGCGGCGCATTAGCTCCCATAGACTTTTAAATGGGAAAAGATAAAAAAATCTTCTTCTCTGAAACCATGAGGCCCACAGCTTACATATTTAGTATGTAGCAATGTTAAGCCCTGCATGACTCCTGCAAATCAAGCCCCTGGGGCCCAAACTGGCTACGCACCGGGAATCATTAACTCCCATAGACTTATAGTGGGAAAAAGTTAAAAAAATCTTCCTCTCCGAAACCATGAGGCCCAGAACTTATATATTTAGTATGTAGCAATGCTTAGTAGTCCCCTACATAGATCCTGCCAATCATGCCCAGGGGTCCAAACTGGCTACACCCCGGGGGTCATTAGCTCCCATACACTTATTATGGAAAAGAACTAAAAAAATCATCTTCTCTGAAACCATGAGGCCCACAGCTTACATACTTAGTATGTCAATATTTAGTGGTCCCCTATATAAATCCTGCCAATCGACCCCCTGGGGCCCATACTGGCCATGCCCCGGGGGTCATTAGCTCCTATAGTCTTATAACGGTAAACTTAAGTATATATAGAGCTATATAGCTAATAACCTTCAAACATCTTCTTCTTTGAAACCATGGGACACAGAGCTTATATATTTAATATATGGCAATGTGTAGTGCCCCCCCCCCTACATAATCCTGCCAATCAAGCCCCCTGGGGTATAAATTGACCACGTCCCAGGGGTCATATTCATATATAGAGCTATATAGCTAAAGAACCCTAAAAATCTTCTTCTCTGAAACCATGAGGCTGAGAGCTAATAATATGAAGTGATTTTAAGTGGTCTTCTACATAAATCCTGCAAACCATGCCCCTAGGGTCCAAATTGACCACACTAGTGGGTCATTAGCTCCCATACTTATAATGGAAGAACTTAAAATAATCGTATTCTCTGGAATCATGAGGCCCGGAGCTTATATATTTAGTATGTAGCAATGTGTAGTGGTTCGCTACATAATTCCTGCCAATTAAGCCCCTGGCCACGCCCCGTGGGCCATTAGCTCCCATAGACTTATAATGCGAAAAACTTAAAAAATCTTCTTCTTTGAAAGCATGAGTACTACCCCTTAAATATTGAGTATGTAGTAATGTGTAGTGGTCCCCTACATAAATCTTGCCAACCAAGCCCCAGGGCTCCAACTTGGCCACACCCCAGGGGGTCATAAGTATATATATAGAGCTATATAGCTAATAACCTTCAAAAATCTTCTTCTCTGAAACTATAAGGCAGAGAGCTAACAGACTGAGCATGTAGCAGTGTTTAGTGGTCTCCTACATAAATCCTGCCAATCAACCCACTTGGGTCCAAAACGGCCACGCCCCGGGGGTCATTAGCCCCCATAGATTTATAATGGGAAAAACTTAAAAATCTTCTTCTCTGAAACCATGAGGCCCAGAGCTTATATATTTAGTGTGTAGCAATTTTTAGTGGTCCCCTGCATAAATCCTGCCAATCAAGACCCTGGGGTCTAAACTAGCCACGCCCCGGGGGTCATTTGCTCCCATAGACTTATAAAGGAAAAACAAACTTAAAAAATCTTCTCTGAAACCTTGTGGCCAACAGCTTATATGTTTAGTGTATAGCAATGTTTAGTGGTCCCCTACATAAATCCTGCTAATCAAGCCCATGGGTTCCAAACTGGCCACACCCCAGGGGTCATATGTTTATATAGAGCTATATAGCTAAAGAACATTAAAAAATCTTCTTCTTTAAAACCATGAGGTCCAAAGCTAATAGATTAGGTATGTAATTTGGTGGTCTCCTACATAAATCTTGCCAACCATGCCCCTGGGGTCCTAATTGGCCGAGCCCCGGGGGTCATTAGCTCCCATAGACTTAAAATGGGAAAAAAACTAAAAAGTCATCGTCTCTGAGGCCATGAGGCTCACAGCTTATATATTTATTATGTGGCAATGTGTAGTGGTCCCCTACTTAAATCCTGCCAAAAAAGTCCCTGGGGTCCAAACTGGTCACACCCCAGGGATCATATGTTTATATAGGACCGTGTAGCTAAAGAACCTTCAAAACAGATTTAGTATGTAGCAATGTTTGGTGGTCTTCTACATTAATTCTTCCAAAATTTGCCACTTTTCAGGGCTCCCATGGACTTATAGTGAAAAAAAATTAAAAGAATCCTTTTCTCTGAAACTATGAGGCCAACAGCTTAAATATTTAGTATTTAGCAATGTTTAGTGGTCCCCTACATAAATCCTGCCAACCATGCCCCTGTGGTCCAAATTGGCTGTGCCCCGGGGATCATTTACTCCCACAGACTTATAACGGGAAAAACTTAAAAGATCTTCTTCTCTGAACCATCAGGCCCACAGCTGATGTATTTAGTATGTAGCAATATTTATATGCCCCTACATAAATCCTGCCAATCAAGGTCCTTGGGTTTAAACTGGTTTTACTTATCATCTTATGTATTTAGTATGTAGCAATATTTAGTGGTCCCTTACATAAATCCTGCCAATCAAGCCCCTGGGTTTTGACCTGGTTTTACTCATGGTCTTTTGAAAATTTCAGCATTTTAACCTTGTAAGCAAGATATCTCAAAAGCTGTTTAAGCCATTGCCCTGAAACTTGACAGGCTAATAGGGAATGATGAGTAAATGACCTGATTAACTTACAGCAGTTAACTCTGGTGAGCGTTGTCGCCCATGGGCCTCTTGTTTCCAGGAGGGCTTAATCTTCACTGCGACTAACCAG